>PVNU02002577.1:0-600000 GCA_003013855.2 Liriodendron chinense | reverse complement strand
TTGCTTTTTTTTTTTGAGAGGTAAAGTAAATATTGCAGTGTATCCTCACCAAAAAAGTCATCTGGTCATGAACTGCTTTTTTAACCTTTTAATCACCAGCTCCTCTGCCTATTTAGCTGCGGTAGGACATCTCTATCAGCATTTAACTATAGTTGTTCTCTGCAGATTGCCTGGAGGAGATTGATGCACAACGAGTGCTTGGGTATGCTCTTTTCAAGGATGGAAAAAGTACTAAAATCCCGTATCCTTTGGAAAATTTTCATTCAGACGTGGCTGGCAGGAGCTTCCATAATGGGCGTTTCATACAGCGTATGCGGGAAAAAGCTGCATCTCTTCCCAAGTACGCCAACATTACCCTCCACATATATCCAGTTTCCCTTGAAAAAAGAAAAATGGGAAAAAAAAAAAAAAAAAACTGTTGTGTGTCTGGCTTTGGATTTCAAAGGAGAAGAGTTGGTTGACCTCTGTTTATATTAATGACAAACAAACATTTAGGTATTATGTTCTGAGATGCCCTTTATAAAAGAATGCAATTTTATGGTGCAAGATAAGACCAAACTACCCTTATATATATGGCCTCTGCTCAAGTTGGTCCATGAGTAATGATGAAGCCCAACTTGTTTAATCTGAAATTTCAGCTGTCTGGAAAAGAAGAAGAAGAAGAAGCAACCGAACTTCTATCGTTGTTATGAAGTGCTGATGATCTTGTCTGTTATGGCTGTACATCTTACACGACAACAGTTCTTTATTGCACTTGTAAAGGACTGGGTGATGGGACTTTGTGATTATATAGATTAACTCTGGTTCCACTAGTCTGAAATATATATTCCACCATAGATTTGTATGAAACAGTGCATGACATGTTGGTCATTGTGGTAGAAGCATGTTGTTGCTGGTTAGATCATGTTAGTTCAGGGTTAAGCTATTGAAAAGAATGGTTCTTGAATTTCGTGTATACTTAGATTTATCAGTTCCGTTGAAATTGATTGGCTTGTGGTTTCACTTTTTTGTATGCGTACTAACTGATGTTACACTCACGATAAAATTGATCATTTAGGCCAACATTTTCTCACAGGATGTTTCATGTTGTCATAGTCCCTTTTGAAGCTTTCCATTTCATGGGTTGGTTGTTTAAGTCTTGTTGGAATATTATCCAGTGTCACGTTGGAGCAGGGAACTGTAACGTCCCTTCTTGAAGAAAATGGGACTGTTCAGGGAGTACGATACAAGAACAAGGCTGGTGAAGAATTAAGATCAGATGCGCCACTTACGATCGTTTGCGATGGTTGTTTTTCAAATTTGCGGCGCACTCTCTGCAGCCCTAAGGTGAGCTTTCTAAGTCACTCTTGTCAATTAAATGTTTTCATCTATGAAGATAACATGCCTGTGAGTCAGTTGAGCACTGTTTATCCATACATTCTTGTCATCTGAATGGCATAGATCGCCTTAAAGTTTGCCTGCCGTATGATTTTGGGTGGCCGCTGTCAGTTTTCGTGTATTTGTTCTTCCCTTGGTATTGTTTGCTTTTATTCAAAAATGTAGAGTTCCTTTTTTCTCCGCCATTATGTGTGCTCGACACAAACTCATGCAGCATTCCCACCTTTTTTCTTTTTTCTGTAGGTGGATGTGCCATCTTGTTTTGTTGGTTTGGTTCTGGAGAACTGTGAACTTCCATACCCAAACCACGGGCATGTTGTTTTAGCAGATCCTTCACCTATATTGTTCTATCCAATCAGTAGTACAGAGGTCCGCTGTTTGGTTGATGTTCCTGGTCAAAAGGTACCTTCTATAGCTAATGGAGAAATGGCAAACTATTTGAAGACAGTGGTTTCACCTCAGGTATCTATAACTTATAAAACATGATTTCATTTTTTCTTTTCATTATTAGTGAATCCTCAGGTATTGTAGTTTTTGTTTTTCACCCTTCATTATTCCGCATCAGCAATGGTGTCTGTTGTTGGCATGAAAGAATCAAGTCCGGACTTTATTAAGGCACCTTTCGTTCACCATTTCAGATCCCAGATGAGCTTCGTAATGCCTTTATATCTGCCATTGATAGTGGAAGCATACGAACAATGCCAAATAAGAGCATGCCGGCTTCTCCCTATCCCACTCCTGGAGCCCTTCTAATGGGGGATGCATTCAATATGCGCCATCCTTTAACTGGTGGAGGAATGACTGTGGCATTGTCAGATATCGTTTTGCTACAGAACCTTCTGGAGCCTCTACGTGATCTGAATGATGCAGCTTCGCTGTGCAAATATCTGGAGTCCTTTTATACCTTGCGCAAGGTAACTCAACAGAATTCTTGGTATTTTGATATAGATTTTAATCTCTTATACAGACTTAATATTTAATTATTCAATTTTCTGCCATATTTATCAACCTAGCATGGTACACGTCATTTGCAGCCAGTTGCGTCTACAATAAATACCTTGGCAGGTGCCCTATACAAGGTCTTTTGTGCCTCACCTGATCAGGCGAGGAAGGAGATGCGCCAGGCTTGTTTTGATTATCTAAGCCTTGGGGGTGTTTTTTCAACTGGGCCAGTGGCATTACTATCTGGTCTAAACCCTCGCCCATTGAGCTTGGTATGCCATTTCTTTGCTGTAGCTATTTATGGCGTTGGACGTCTATTGTGGCCATTCCCTTCACCCAAGCGTATGTGGATTGGAGCTAGATTGATTTTGGTGAGTATGCTCTTTTTCTTTATTTGTCTTTAATGTGTACATTCAATTCCTTGTGTGCTCGATTCCCAAGGTGTCGACCTTGAGTTGTAGGTTGGAATTTGCAGTAAGCTGAATAATCAGCAGACCTATGAACATGATGCTCCTCTTTTTCAAACATAATCTTCTGTTGCAAATTGAAAGGTGATTCTTCCAGTTCTTATTTTGGTTTCTCTTCTTTGCAGGGCGCATCGAATATCATTTTTCCCATTATAAAGGCTGAGGGGGTGAGGCAGATGTTTTTCCCTGCTATGGTTCCAGCATACTACAGAACTCCTCCAACTCACTAGAAAGTGCAGACAGGATGCACAAATCAAGGTAAAAACAGCTCTGATGGTTATGATCTGGTAAGGCTTTAGTTTGTGCTCGTAATTGTCTGGTTAGAGAGGATTTGTGGGAAACATTTCACAAGTTGAGATTGCTTTGAAATGGGTTCTTAACGTGTGTATGTGTAATAATTTCCTTTGAGCTGGAAATGCACTGAAATTTGTTGTACAACGCCTGATTCTCTCTGGAAATCAAGTTGCAATTTCAAGCTCAGGATTGACATAGGATTTTTTTTTCCTCTCAGTACCAACGAACCTCAACCCCCCCAACACCTAAAAGAAAAAGGAAAGAAATAAAGAAACACACACACACACACACACACACACACACACACACACAGTGAGAGAGCCCGCAACCCTTGCATAAGATTTACCAGCTAGTGTCCGCTTAGCTCCTGATGAATGCACCTGATATTGTTGGCACTTCCGATTTGTTGGGTTCCCATTGCATTCCACTCCTTTGGTTTGCTGTCGGTCTGTTAATCTGCAGCATAAACTTGGTAAGGATGTGTTTGGATATGCAATCAAGTTGAATTGCAATTATTAGTCTAAGATTGTGGAAATAACCAAGCTGTAATTTCCTTAGCATTTTTTCAGGATTTAGGCTCTAAAATCACAATTTTGCTATTTTCAAGTTGGGTTTAATGAACTGCAACCTCAATTCAGGGGCTTCTCCTTCCTGTCATTAATAATAGGAAACATCACCAATTTTTTTTTTCACTTCCTACTAGATTATAAGTAATTTTTTTTTTCACTTCCTACTAGATTATAAGTGTACTTGGATATAACCATAACTACATTAAACTAAAATGCCATTTAGTGGAAAAGGTCTTTGCTGAAATTTTGGGTCCGCTTGGGTAGGGGATCCTATGAAATCGAGATTGAGCCTATGCTGATTTTGGTTGGCCCCATACCCTCCATTTCAAATTCGCTGCACTAAAGTGGCGGTATCCTCTGCATAAATGCAATTACTGGAGTTTAGGAAACTGCAACTATGTGGACAGTACTGCCGCTGTAGCATGGCTAATCTGACGTGGAGGCACAGAGCCTGCCAAAATCGGGATTAGGGTTAATCCTGATTTTGCAGGATCCATACCGAAATGGACCCTTAGCTATCAACTGGATCATACTCCATTTATAAGTGTTGTTTGGATGGGGGAGGCTTTTTTAGGCTTCTCAAACTATGCCTGTTTTTGCAGCACCTTTTGCTAAACTAAATTTTAGCAATATTGTGATGAACTTGCAACCCAAGAAATGGACCTGGGCTAAGGTTCCTTAGCATTGTTTCACCATAAAAGATTTCAATGTTTACATGTGCTGAAGAACAAAATGTGGAGAACTAAGAAATGGACTGGATGTATTTTGTGTCTATAGTTGTACTTGGATCCATGGAAACATGAGGTTTCGGAATTGATTTGAGTGTATTTGGATCTGGACAGTTGGTCCCAATGTAGCATTGGATCATTTTCAGGCCTAAAAATTCAGGTCCAATTAGAAATTTAGCTGAGTTGGATACTTGAGCTGGGTGCCTGGTGGGTGTCTAAAGACAATGATCTTCTTGTTCTGTCTTTTTATTTAATTATTTCTTGTTTTGTCTTTTTATTTAATTAAAATTTGCTACAATATAGCAATGGGCAAACCTTTTGTACAAAATTAGTTTTTTGGATGGCCAAGGGGTCGTTTGGATACCTGTAAGTTTCCAAGTCGTGATTTTCATCTAAAAGTGACTTTCATCTGTAAGTCGCTTACAAGGAAGTGACTTCTCAAGTTAGATGCCTGTAAGTTTCCACCTTGTGATTTTCACCTAAAAGTGACTTTCATCTGTAGGTCACTTTCAAGGAATTGACTTCTCAAGTTGGATGCCTATAAGTTTTCAAGTTGTGATTTTCACCTAAAAGTGAATTTCATCTACAAGTCACTTACAAGGAAGTGACTTCTCACCTCTAGTCCTATGAAGTTTCCTGACAGTTTTGCCCGACATACAGTTCAATTTCCTCCCCCAATCATCACTTCAAAACTTCCCAACCATAGCTTGAAACTTTTGCTTTATCAAACGGTGAGTAAAGGGCTTTTAAACAATCAGAAAGGGCATTTGTGTAATTTAAATAATCAGAAGAGGATTTAAAACCATGCTTAATGATGCTCTCCTGACTGCAAGATCACCTTTAATACTCTACCATACAATAAGAATAATTACGTCTATCATTGAACCTACTGTTATCTATGGTGTGGTCCACTTGATCTTTGGATTTGTCTCATTTTTAGACTCATGGCTTAAATGATTTGAAAGGATGAATGAGCGATGTGGATATAACACATACATTATGGTGGAGCCCACAGAGTTTTGCTTTGAAAAGGTTAAAATTTGCAGTTTTTGAGGTGGAATTCTTCTCTGTCAAACAAGTGTAAAAATCATCACTTAAGCATTAACTTTCATTTCATTTACCTCCAATCAAACAGGCCCTAAAAAGGTGGGATGGTTGATATGCAACTAGCAAATAACAAATTTAAACTAAATACTACAAATTTGAATGTCTCTTAAATAGAAAATTACACTGATGGAGTTTCCTAATTGGCTGAGTGGTGGATATTCAATGGATTCTGTGAGTGGAAGTAGTCAATGGTCCAAATTTCACAAAGGAATGCTTGTTAATCAGTGGTTAGAATCTTTAAATCAATCTAAATTTTTGGTGATGAACCATATCAAGTTGTCATTTCAATTGAATCAAGTCATGCCACCTATGCAATTTTAAAGTGACCGAGTATCAGTCATCATACTGGCCAGAGTATTAAGGGCCTGTTTGGATACAACTAAATAACTTGCTTTTCTTGCTAGCCGCAGTTCAGTACTTTGAGATAATCAGTAACTTATTTGAGATAAGTTAGTTTGGTTAATGAAGAATTATAATTACTTATTTTATGAAAATCGGTTCAGTACTTCAGCATTATTTTTTTTTGCTTTTTCACTTTTCATCTGCTGACTGCAACGAGAGGTGGTGCTCGTCCATAGCTGTAAGTGGTGATGGTTTGTGTGGCAACTGCCCAGCCCATGTTGACCATCCATCTTGTTGGTGCCCATTGTAATGTATTTGATCCGTGCCGTCCATCTGGCCTGGATGTGAGTGGGGCTAGCATGTGAGGCAGATCTAAGCCTCAGGTGGGCAGGAAGCAACAGTGATAATGATCACACCGTTGAAACCTCCCTAGGCCCAACAGTATATGTTTTACTCATGCCATTCATCTATTTTTCCAACTAGTTTTGGGTGGCCCACTGGGTAGTGGGGCCACATGCCGTGCACATGAAATCCACACCGTCCACCCTTGTTAGTCCAGCCCAAAAATGAAGCAGAATCCAATCTCAGGTAGACTGCACCTCAGGAAACAATGGTCATTGACGCTCACCATTGGTCGGCCCTAATGATGAGTGGCCCATATCCAAGCGGGCCCTGCATGATGGACTGCCCACATTAAAGGTGGCTCCACATGATGGGCAGTGGATATTGATGGTGGGCCCACTTGATGGATGACCAACATCAAAGGTGGACCCTACCTAATGAATGGTGCACGTTAAAGGTCAGGCCTTAATGATGAACGGCCCACATCCAAGGTGGGCCCCACATGGACTTACCACATCAAAGGCAGGGCTCACACAATTAACAATTCACACCAAAGGTTGGTCCCAAATAATGGATGGTGGATGTGCAAGGACCAAACAGACTTGAGGGATAATCACTTGGATATTGGAAACAAATGCTTTTCTACTTTTTGATTAATAAGGATGTTGTTTACCAAACATGCTTATTTGCTAATTAAGTAGAAACCGAGATAAGTCACTTATATGATGAGTGGCTTATATTAAGTAACGTACAATCCAAACGGGCCCTAAGGAACTCTCTTAACAACTGCTGCTCCACTCCTCTCGCTGCTCTAGAGTTCCTCTCTCCACGTGTATTTAGCACTGCCTACCATTTGGGGAGCTTTCCTAATGGTATGCACGTATGCAAAACAACTCATGTATGTGTAAGTCTGAGATCCAAGCGATCCATCAAAATGGCACCGCTATATGGATGCCCTAGCCCAACTATCAGGTTGATCCACTACTCAGGTGTGCCCCAGTTTGAAAAAGAAATGGACGGCTTCCAAAAATTTGGCTGAGATGTTTTCTAATCCATCCACATGTTACCAATATTGGGCCCACCCATTGAGTGGACCAGAGTTATTTTTGGGAAAACATTTTCAAGTCGAACCAACCTGATGGATGGAATGGAACTAGGACCTACATGCGATGCTGGCTCATGTGTGGCATGTTATTGGATGTGTGTTGGCTTAGCAAAGCTCTTGTTTGAGAACCTTATTAAAGGCATTGTGATTTATGTCTTAATTCATATATAGACCTCGATACGCATTCTTTTCTCAACCAAAGCCTATGATGACCGTGGTTTGAAGACGGACGAGCTGCATGCTGACTTGACTCTAACTGGGTAGGACCCGATCCAATTCGATACTCTTGAGACCCCGACTGGGTCGTGTAGGGACGATTCACCCAACTTGGGCAACTTGACTCAAGACCAATTGGGTTGATCTTAGGGTTCGCAATTGGTGGGATTGACCCATGGGTCAATTGGCCTCACCCTTCTAAGCCAAGTTCAAGTATAGTGAGGTCAAGTTGGGTGTTGGGTTCGGTTTAAACCAGCAAACTCAATCTAACGTGTCTATTACATAAAGGTAATGATGGCAACAGTTACACTTTATGAGGTCGTAAAGGTTCTAACAGCCATTATGGAAAAAATAACTTGTAAAAGTTGTTACCATCTCCGCAACACCTCTGGTAAAGGCTGTAACAACCTCTTAATTATATATATATATATATATATATATATATATATATATATATATATATATATATATATATATATATATATATATATATATATATATATATATATGAGGCTCGCTTGAGTCCAACTGATTGGACCACAATTTGCAGTCCACCCAATGGATTGCTTCCAACCTGTTAAGTGCTCGTGAAATCCAATCCTCCTAATAAGTTGGCCCAACCACAAGGAACAATTCATACAAAAATCAGCTGCATCCGCTGACCCAGCGTACCACAATTTTGCTATTAATCAATGGTTGTACACTGTTTTCTATATTGTAGCTCACTTAATGATTGGATAGGGATGATTTTTGCCATAGGGAATCCTCATGGTGAGGCCAACCTAATAGGAGGATTGGATTTCACAAGCACTTGACAGGTTGAAAGAAATCTACTAGGTGGACTGCAAATTGTCCAACTGGTTGAACTTGAGATATATATATACTCTCAAGTCCAACCACTTTGATAAAGGTGGTAGTAATTAGTATTACTAAAGGCCATATATGAGACAATAAATAAAGAAGGAAAAGAGAAAGGTTCGGCTCAGGTAGCCCTGCCATGGTGTATTAGTGTGTGTGAAATCTATAGCGTCCACCATGTGTGTCACCTTATGTTAGGTTCAAGGTTAAAACATCAGTCATATTTGTGATTCAAATGGACCATATGATTGGAAAAAGTACATATGTCAACTCTCATGATCCTCCAAACTATAACTCTCATGTGGCCTACTTAAATCAATGGTCAACCAAAATTTTCAAGCTTGGTCCTAAGGTGGGATTACATATCTAATGGCTTGAGTAGATCTCAGATACACATCATGGTGGGCCACGTCAGATACGAGGATGCGGGTGTGCATCCCCTGAAATTCTCAAGAGTGGGATTGCGTACGTAACACACAGCAAAGGTAACGTATGCTGCTGGAAAAGCTCTATGGGCCCCACCATGATGTGTGTGTTTTATCCACACTATCCATCCATTTTTCCAGATTGTGTGGGACCCACTATGCTTTTTTATATCCTATCAGTCCATTCTAAAAAAAGCCCTGCGAGGGTGAATGGAGGCTCAATAAATCAGGCCACTTCAACACTCATCAAGCCTTTGGTGAATTTAAAGGTCCTGAGCATGGTTTTACATTGTGTGACCCACCTAAGTTCTATCAGCCTGATTTTAGGTTCCTGGGCTCACATGATGTGGAGTTAACATTATGGTGGGTCTCACGTGGCATGCTGTGGGACGAGTATATTTTATATAAAAATTGCAGAGGAATCTCTCTCTCTCTCTCTCTCTCTCTAAATGCTTTTATTGATCTAAGACTATATACTCTACAGGCATCCCACTTTCATAGTGGGGCAAAGGTTGACTTCGAAGCACAGACAATACCAAAGTAGAGTGGTAGAATGAGCTTATTCTGCAAACCTCGTAGAGAATATAGCCTTTTTGTTTTTTTAATGATGAATGCCCTCATTGATTCCAGGCCATATCCTCTCTTTCAGGTTTGCAGAGTAAGCTCATTTAACCGAGTGGATTGCGTCCTCCACTTCCTAGACATATTAAATGCTTAATGACACCCAGGTCCATAGCTCAAGTGGCTGAGTGAAGGTAGCCTCGTTTCAACACTAAGGTCATGGCATCGATTCCCATTGCGGGGGGTGGCCAACATTGTGATGTGACTAACATGCATGGGTGGGTGGGTGTACTAACAATTGGTTGTGTGAACTAACCCAAAAAAAAAAAAAAAAAAAAAAAAAAAATAAATGCTTAATGCATCCAGGCAGGGGGCTCTATGGGGTTCACCATGATGTATGGGTTTTATCCATTTTATTAGATCATTTTAGGGTATGAGTCTAAAAATTAGGCAGGTCCAATGCTCAAGTGTGTTGGCTCTCATGTGTGGGGGATCCACATGTGTGGAGGAGGTATCTACACGTGTGGCTTAAGTAATTTCATTGCCACATGTGTATGTGGGTATTTTGGTCTTTTGGCTAAATAAGTAAAATGAGGAAAAAAAGTTTTTGACACGAAAGAATTTTGTAGCAATATCAGAGTTTTTCTTTCTTGGAGAAAAAGAAAAAAAGGGGGGGGGGGGGGGGGGGGGGGGGGGGGGTTTGTAGAAGAAGATTAAGAGCCTTCTACCACTAAATTTTTTGCATTTGGGTTCGTGATGATTCATCCGCAACGTTGGTTTCTTCTATTATCTTCTTCAATGGTTGTGTTAAGGGTTTTTTACAATCCCTAGTTGGTGAGAATTTTTTTTCTTTATTGTTGCTTGTAATCCACCTTGATGTGAGGTAATTTAGGTATTCAAAAGAGATCACTTGATAATTGTTGTTGTGAGGGATTCTGAACTGGTCTCACACAAGGAAAAAAGCCTAGAGGCCCAAGTATAAGTCATTGACCCTTCCTTCGAGCTGAAGAGTGATGGGGCTGAGGAGATAGGTCGACAAGCCCTTTAAGCTGAGGGTCACTGACTGCCAAGCTTCCTACTACAATGTTATCAATGTCTACAAAATCTAAAGCTAAAACAAAGACCATGTCTTTGGCCCTCTATTAAGCAGAAAAGTCGAATAGTTATCTACGAGTACTCCACCCTCCAGGTTGAGGAGTAGCGACTGATGGCCTGAGCATGAGGATCATCTGAGCAAGCAATTGACCTCATCGTATGAGGAAGATTTACAGTCCGGGTGAAAAACACAAAGAGAAGAAGCTCAAACATCGAGCTCCACAACTCGAGCAAACTAGGACGACCACCTTCAAAGAGGCGACACGACAAGTCCGGGGCAGACCCGCCAAATACAAGCTAGATAAGGATCTAACTTTATCTCAATCGTAGATCTCTCCTACGGTTACGTGACAAGATTTTCACCCATTTATGACTCTCCAAACGCATATGTGAATAACTCTAACACTTAGGACCACATCTGAGTCCTATAAATAGAGCTCTCATCTACAGAATAAGGCACGCTATTCCTCACCTACACAACCTTTACATTTGAGTTTGACCCGCCTGACTTAGGCATCAGAGAGTTTATAGCCAGCCCCACTGACACCTCCTTGTTGCGGTCTTTTGTTTTCCTTTGCAGGTTAAACGACCTCAGGTTGTTATAAGCTTACTTCATCTTAGAAAGATGAGGGTGGAGAAGACCACAAGGCCGGGCCTAACCAACCTTACCTGTTAGCCGAATCCAGGTGACAACAATAGTGCTTTCATTATTTCTATTATAGTGGATTGTACCATATTAGGTCTTGAGGTTTTTCCCTGGAGGGTTTTCTACATAAAAAAAAAAAAAATGGCGTCTCTTACATGCTACATGTTTGATTATTTACTTGTTTATGTTATATGTGATTTTCATTCTTTTAACCTTCTATATTGTTAATCCCATTGATTTGCACATAGAAGGGAAAGGTCTGTGGTTTCCCAACAAAGTGAACCACACTATAGGAAGCAACGGTGATAATGAAACTCACCATTGAAACCTTCCTAAGGGCCATTGTGACGTTTATTTGCCATCCAACCTATTCACAAGGTCATATAGACCTAGATGAAGGGAAAACACAAATGTCATATTCATCCTAAAACTTTTGAAGCTCACAAGAAAATTTTAATGGTAAGAGTTCAACCCTACTGCATGGTCGGCTTGAGCCTTGGTTCTGCCTCATTTTTGGGTTCATATCCTAAAATAATATGAAAAAAATGGATGAATACATAAATAAAACCCAAACATCATGGTGGGCCCACATAGCCCTACCTGGTGGATTATGGTCTGGGTGGCGCAGGACTCAATCCGCTTCCTCATTTCACAACCATGAAAGTAAGACACCCAGCCATCACATGAGGCCGCATGCAAATTTAAAAGTCTATCGGACCTCCATTATCTTTTATTATTATTTTATGGTGTTGCTCAACTGATAATTGTATAGATCAGATTTTTGTGGCACCTCATTATTATGGTGGGGCTTACTGTTTGGATAGCATGCAGACAACTTCGAGGACCCCACACAGATAGGTAAATAACAAATACACCCAGGTGAATAAGTTTCCACTCATGTTAACTTCTACAGTTGAATGAGAGCCGTAGAAGAAGCCTATTGTATGAATTGTGAATAAGTCGCTAGTTCTATGCACACGCAACTTTCCTCAATCCTCAATTACTGTATGACCTCTGCAGGTCGCTACTTGCCGCTGGATCCGGAGCGAATTAGCTGTTACCGCTACCGTTTGGCCTACATGGATGGTATATCCACGTCTATACGCTTCTCGAGCCCATTTTAGGATGGGGTTCCAAAACTTATGCAGATCCAAATCTCAAGTGGACCATACCACTGGAAACAGTGGTGATTAAGTGCCCCACCTGTTGATAATGTCAATAAGATCTGGATGAAAGGAAAATATAAAGATCAGCTTTATCCAAAACTTTTATGGCCCATAAAAAGTTTCCAACGGCCATTCATCACTGTCTCTAGTGGTATGGTCCACATGAGATTTGGATCTTCTTAGGGTTAGGGATAATGTCCTAAAATGAGATGGAAAAACAAATGGATGACGTGGATATACAACAAATACTTCAAGATGGGCCTCACATGGTTAGGGTAACACCCACTAAGCTGTTCCCAGGGTAATAGCTAATCCGCTCTCTACTGGATGGGGCTTTGTGGGTCCCATCATGATGCATGTGTTAGTGCACTTTTCTGTGGCATACTAGTGCACCTTGTTTGTCAATCACTTACGTCAGTGAGTCTAGTGTCGGTTGAGCCTAATAAAGACGAAGACCGAAGACTCAAGTGGCCTTGCTGCATCAAGGAAGAAGAATCAGGTAAAAGTGATGCCTTGATGTGCCTTAACCTTGATCAAAACCCAACCCTTTAACCTCTTTGATGACCTTGACCATATTAGGGAACCTTTAGTCATCATAGATTGGCCCTAGGTGTCTCAAAACATCACCTAAATCTTGGCCTAAGTTAGTGGGTTGAAGTATAAGTGGGTCAGCTAGCAAACATGCTAAACCCAGGCCTGTCCGACCGGTCACGACCGGTCGTGGACCCCTGGCCGACCGGTCAAGACTAGTCGGACAGATAGTCCAATCTGGATAGAAGGCTGCTGGAGTGAATGGCCATTGGGCCTACCAGTCAAGACCGGTCGGCAGGGCTGGTCCAACCGGTCCAGACTAGTAGGGCAAACTCCCCACTGAGACAGTGTACTCCCTGTCTTATTCTGGCCTTTGGCCGACCGGTCGGGACAGGTCGGCAAAGCCGTTTTTTTCCCCTTTTTTTTACTGTTTGAACACCTTTTATAAAGGGGCTTGGCTCTCATTAAGGGTGGAAGAAGAGGGATTTCGAGAGGAGTGAAGCTACCATTGTTGGAGACCATTTGAGGCTCATTCCCAACCTATGCAAGGCATCTTCCTTGTGCTTTAACACAAGATTGGAGCATTCTAAGCTCATGAAGAAGATGACCTTCATCTCCTCTTGATCTCTAGAGTTTGGAACCTTCTTGATAAGCATATCCTTGTCCAAAACTCTAAGATGAGATCGTTGTAGGAGAGAGACTCTAGTCAACCCATTCCCATCGGTTGTAGAGTTCTCTAACCTATCCTCCTATCACCTTGGGCATCTCAAAGGCACCACATGCAAGGTATTTGATCAAGTGTGGCTAAGGCATTGGCGACGCAACGGCAACACGATCGTGGGAGCAAGGGAAGCTGATTGAAGCACGGGAGAGCGAAGATCAAGCAACCCAAACCAGCGCTGAATAAGGGGCTCATCCGATAAGTAAGGTTGTCTTCATTGAGAGTCCATTTAGAGTTTGTTTGTCAAACTCAATCTAGGGACGTTAGCCGTTACTTGGCCCGTTAGCCTAACCTAAATTAAGTCTCCAAGGGGGAGCCTCCGACACGGGAGTAAACGTGCGTCGGGTTGAGAGTTAGCCTATGTCCAAAACTCCGTTTGGGTTGAGAGTTAGCCCTTTGTCCAAAATTTCGGGTATGGTTGATGTTTAATTGTTTAATTATGAATGCTTGATAGGAATGTATGCTAGGCACTAGATAGACTCTTCCACACAAGATGTACTTTCACTAGTTGTGTAGACTTAAGCTCATTGATCCATTCTCATAAGTCTACATAGGTTGCATAGGTTAGGAGCTTGATTAGTTAAATCATTTATTTACTTATGCATGCTTAGACTAGGATTGTTTATTGCTTAACCATATGTTAGTCTTGTGATTGGACCCACTTAGGCTTGGAATCCTAAGTGTTACTCATGGATGGAAGTCGAAAAGAATTCAAAAGGATTCACTGTGCCATAACATCTAGCTTGACTGTATGTCTGTATCCGCATGTGTTCCATGAAATTGGACTGCGTACTGAGTAAACTCTGTTGGGCCCACCGTGAATGTTTGTGGTTTATACACTAGCTCATTTAGTAGTTGATTACAAAATTGTAGCATAACCAAAGCTCAGGTAGACCCCACCACAGGAAATATTGGGAATAATGATTTACTTGTCATCTAACCTGTTCATGAGATGAAACGATCACGTATGAAGAGAAAACACAAATATCAGTTTATCCAAAACTTCATCCAAAACTTCAATGGACCCCAAGAATTTTTCAACAGTAGACATTCAATTCACACTTTTTCACATGGTGTGGTCCAATTGAGCTTTATATATGCTTCATTTTTTTTGTCTCAAACCCTAAAATCATCTAGTAAAATGGACGGACAAAGTGGATAAAATACATAAATCATGATGGGCCGACAGAGTTTACTCAGTAAGCAATCCACTTCCGTGTTACATCTATTTTTTTTTAGCTCATTTTAGAATGAACCCAAAATCTCAGGTGAACCACGCCAAACAGTGGTGATTGAACGCCTACCATTAAAAGTTTCCTACGGCCCATTGTCATTTTTATCTGCCACCGATCCCAAGAAGTTTTTAGTGGTAGGCATTCAATCACAGCTGTTTACCTGTGGTGTGGTCTACCTGAGATTTGGATGCGTCTCAATTTTTTAATTCATCCCTAAATTGAGACGACAAAATGAATGGGCGTCTCAATTTTTTAGTTCATCCCTAAATTGAGACGACAAAATGAATGGACGGCATGGATAAACCACACAAATACATCATGGTGGGGGCGCACAGAGTACCGTCCAGTAGCGAACTGGCAGTGTCAGAAGGCAATCCACGACAACACAACCCTTTTTGCCTTTGTAACCGTTGTCTCAACGGACGGCTAACAAGGTAGAAACGGTCAGGAAGAAGCTTCACAGGTTTGTTTCCATCAACCTTCCGCATGGATGGTTTTTCCACTCCCCATCCACGGTGGGGCCCATCAGATTAATGGTATGGATTAATCACTGAAGGGTACATCAGGACACTGATATGAGTCTTGATGGATCATCCGTTGAGCTGACGTGGAATCAGTAGTTGGGGCATTGACTAAGGCGATCGAGACCGTAGAAGATCATGGGCCCATTGTGGATGGATCATAGCCAATACGCTATCGGATTTTGCCCATCCACTTTGAACCGCGGATCACTTTCTTTTTAACCGTCCATTTGATACTAACGGCTGGGGATTGAGGACCGTCCAACGGCTGTAATTGCGAATTATACTCCATCGCAATGGGTCCTATGGTTCCAACGGTTTAGATAAACAGGCATGCATTCTAGTTACGCGGCAAAAATGAAATATTGGTTAGTGGGTGTTACCCCTACCGAATGGCCCACATGGATGATATTTTATATATCCATTCTGTCCATCCGTTTCTAAAGACCATTTTAAGATGAGGTTCCAAAAATTATGCAGATCAAAATCTCAAGTGGACCACACCACTAGAAACAGTGTTATTGATTGCCCCACCATTAAAATTTCCAAAGAGCCCATCATAAGGTTTTGGTAGTGTTTATTTGCAATCCAAGCTCTTTATAATGTTAATAAGGTCTTGATAAAGGTAAAATATAAATATCATATTGATCCAAAACTTTTGTGGCCCACAAAACGTTTTTAATTGCTATTCATCACGGTTTCTAATGGTATGGTCCACTTGAGATTTGGATATTCTTAGGTTTTTGGATCACATCTTAAAATGATATGAAAAAACAGATACACGGCTTAGATATATATAAGATACATTATTATGGGCCCCACAAGGTTAGGGTAACACCCACTATGCTGTTCCCGAGGTAACACATAATTCACGCCCATCGGTTACGGTTTGCTGAAGGAACGGATCACGTGCTGCAGATACTTCGATGGGACGTGGATTGTGCAGCGAGTAACTCAACATAATGTAGTGTGGAAGTAAACTCCGTGGGGCCCACAGTAATGTATATGTTTTTATCTACGCCATCTATCCGTTTTTACAGCTCATGTTAGGGTATGGATCCAAAAATGAAGCATATCCAAAGGTTCGAGCAAACCACACCACAGGAAATAGTGGGAATTGAACGCCTACCATTGAAAACTGTCGGGGCCACAGAAGTTTTAGATCAAGCTGATATTTGTCTTTTCACTTCATCCATGTTTTGGTGGACTTGTGAACAGGTTGGATGACAAATAAACATCACTGTGGATCCCGGGTTTTAGTGGACATCATAATCTCTACTATTTTCTATGGTGTCGACCAATTGAGCTTTGGATGTTCATTAATTTAGGTTCATGCCCTAAAATTAGCTGGAAAAACAAATAGACGGCGTGGATAATCACATATACATCGCAGTGAGCCCCATAGAGTTTACACACGTACGTGCTACAAACAGTGGTGATCGATCACCTACAGCATTGCGGAAGGTACGCGGCTCGGTGGATCCCTAACTGTGCAGCCTACTCGTCTTATATCATAACCGTTCACCTGTTTCTCTAGCTCGTTTTAGAGCATGAGCCAAAAAATGTAGTAGATCCAATTCTCAAGTGGACCACGCCATAGAAAGCATGGGGATTCAACGGGTACCATTAAAAACTTCTTGGGGGCCAAGGGATTGTTTATTTGCTATACGAGGTAAAGGCACCACACAAATATCGGCTTGATTCAAAACTTTTGTAGCCTTAAGAAGTTTTTAATGGTCAATCACCACCATTTCTTATTGTGTGGTCCACTTGGATTTGGATGTCCCATTTTTTTGGCGTGGATCCTTTGTTGAATAATTTCTGATCTTTAAAAATAAATTAAATTAAAAAAATCGAGAAATAAGGACAGGTTGAAGCACGTGAAAAACACGCTGTCCTTAAAGCG
The DNA here is from genome assembly GCA_003013855.2 of Liriodendron chinense. Classification (NCBI taxonomy): domain Eukaryota; kingdom Viridiplantae; phylum Streptophyta; class Magnoliopsida; order Magnoliales; family Magnoliaceae; genus Liriodendron; species Liriodendron chinense. The sequence goes on along the minus strand of PVNU02002577.1, from coordinate 582,846 downwards.
TAATTCGCCCCTACTCAAATTATTTTGAGTCTGCTGATAGGTTGCAGGCGGATTGCTTTCAGGATACGACGAGCCTTATGTGGTTCTGCGTTCAGCAAAAACGAAGGAACCACTATGGAACTCAGTAACACACTCTGGCAGATAAAGAAAAGAAAGAGAGAACAAGAATGGAGGTCTTCTTCTTGTAGTAGTAGACCACTACGCTGGTCTAAGTGGCTTGGTTTGAATCAACCAAACCGAGAGGCTAATAGACTCAGATGGGTGCTGGTTCAGTAGTGATGGTTATGATTGCTGTTGTTGTGTTGGAATGAACCAGACCTGTCCGGTTTATATAGGCAAGGGTGGCTGGCAGTTTTGGTCCAGAGCTATGATGGCACTAGCCGTTTTCTGGCTGTTGTGAGAAACTAGCCGTTTATGGCAGTTTCTGACTGTTGTGCATGTGGGAGTCATTCACCTGTATGCTGACCGTTTAGACTCAATGGCTAGCCGTTTCTGACTGTTGGGCTAGCCACATGCAGCTGTTACTGCATGGTATGAACCGTTACTGCATGAGCAGTTACATAGGTCCCTCTAATTAGCCCTGCAGCTCTCTATAAAAAGCAGATAGGTCTCTCTGTCAGACCTCCCACCCATAGCACCTCCTCTGTTCCGAACCCAGCCACCTGACCTATTACCTAGCCTCTGTCGCACCAGTCTCGCTCCGGTCCGCGAGGTCGCGACCCATCTGCGACACGATGCGCCTGCGAAGTGCTAAGTGCGCCACTAGCGCCTCTACAGCCACACTGCCTCACGTGCCCACGCCCTCGCACCTAGCCCGAGACCGAGACCGAGTCCGAGTCCGTGCCCGTGCGCGTTCGCACTGGAACACACAAGCCACCATTCTCCCTCTCTTCCACCATAAATAAGTAAGGTGCACAACACCCTACTTATAAGAGGTAAAAAATCTTTCTCCCATCCGATATGGGAAAAAAAACAAAACTCTTTTTTTCTTTTAAAATTGTTTTCAAAACAAACTTTTTCAACAATCCCCCACTTGTTTTAAAATAATTTAAAATAATTTAACGATGTCTGTCAGAGTATAAAAGATTATAGACATAAAGAAAGATATCTTTCGATTTGAATCCTTCCTTAGTGTAAGTATTTCAAAGACCTATTAAAATTACTGGTAGCCGCAGCTTTGAACCAGTTATTTTTATATAACAGGACCGGAAATACCATACACATACTTTCTAAGTGTTATTAGAGTTCCCACAGTTCTTGTTCAGCACATTTAATGGCCTTGTGCTTATCCTGTTTCATGAACGATCCCGAGAAAACTCTCATTCTCATGAGAGGCGGCACCACCTCTACGTTCATATAGGTGAAGTCATTTCAGTGTCTCCGTTACTTTCAGACACTTGTCCTTAAGACTGGACTGCATTAAGAGTTTCTAAGACTCAACCCTCTGTCTGTAATGGCTAGCAGTATAATCCTGGATGAGGTATATATATATATATAATTTAGTGCTGAAACTTTTCACGTATCAGTGACTTGTTTTTACCCATTGAACCCTTATATAGAGATTTTCTAATTTTAGGTTGGGTTTCCATCACTGGTGAAATCTTTTGAAAAGAGTTTCAACCCCATTCCTCTGGATGTTGTCCTTACTACCTTTCTCGTTAGAGGTTTAGTGAAAGGATCAGCTAAGTTATTACTTGACTTTACATAAGATATTACAATGATTTCATCTTGAATCAGTTGTCTTACATAGTCATGTCTCAGACTTATATGTCTGGATTTCTCATTATACGTGCCGCTGTAGGCTCTAGCTAATGTGGCTTCACTATCGCAATGTAGCGAAACAGCCGGTATCGGCTTCGCATAGAATGGAATTTCTAAAAGAAGATCCCTAAGCCACTCAGCCTCTTTACCTGTTGCAGCAAGGGCTATGAACTCAGACTCCATGGTTGAGTGAGTTATGGAGGTTTGTTTCTTGGATCCCCAAGATACAGCTGCACCTCCTAAGGTGAAAACCCATCCAGTAGTGGATTTGTTGTCGCTTGCACTCAATATCCAACTTGCATCGGTATATCCTTCCAGTACAGCTGGAAATTCTGAGTAAAATAACCCTGAGTCTTTGGTTGCTTTTAAATAACCAAGTACTTTTCCTATTGCCTTCCAGTGTTCTACACTAGGATTACCAGTAAACCTACTTAGTTTACTCACAGCATATGCGATGTCTGGTCTAGTGCATTGCATTGCATACATTAGACTTCCTGTAACACTTACATACTCTAATTGTGCAACTGTTCTTCCAGTATTTTCATTTAACTTGATACTTGGATCGAATGGAGTTTTTGCTTATTTAATATTCAGGTGTTTAAACTTGTTTATTATTTTCTCAATATAATGAGATTGGCATAGCGCATAACCCCCACTATGAGTTTTAACTTTAATACCTAGAATGGTATCAACTTGTCCAAGATCCTTCATTTTAAATACGGAAGATAGAAACTTATTTGTTTCAGTTACACTTTCCATCTTGTTACTTATTATTGACAGGTCATCAACGTATAAACAAATAACAATTATATAGTTACTACTTGTTTTGGAATATATGCATTTGTCTGCTACATTATGCATGAAACCATGAGAAAGTATTTTAGAATCAAACTTCTCATGCCACTGTTTAGGTGCTTGTTTTAGTCCATACAATGATTTAATTAATTTACAGACTTTCTTCTCATTTCCTGGTAGAATGAACCCTTCAGGTTGTTCCATGTATACCTCCTCTTCGAGGTCTCCATTCAGGAAAGCAGTCTTTACATCCATCTATGTATATACAGCTGATGTATGGATGCTAAAGCAAACATAATTCTAATAAATGTTATTCTTGCCACAGGTGAGTATGTGTCAAAATAATCTATTCCTTCTTTTTGTCTAAATCCTTTAGCTACTAGTATAGCTTTAAAGGCTTGAATAGTTCCATCAGTGTGATATTTCTTTCTAAATACCCACTTACACCCTATGGGTTTAGAAGCTGGAGGTAGATCCACCAGTTCCTAGGTTTGGTTTGAAATAATCGAGTCCATCTCATCTTTGATAGCTTCTTTCCAAAAAGTTGAATCTCTGGAAGTTACAGCTCATGTATAGATTGTTGGATCATCTTTTATAGTTATAACTATAGGTATCTTTCTAATGACATTCTCTCTATCTCCTGAAAAAAGATACGTTGAGAGTCTATCTGTTCAGGATTAAGACTCTTTTCTACTCCTACCCTTTGACTCCTACGTGGTTCTATTGGAGCTTCAACTTTATGTTGAGCTTCTACCATAGGTTTCTCTGGTGGAGTTTAGATTTCATTATCCTTTGACTCTAAGGATAGTGAGTTTTCAAAGAACTCAACGTCTCTAGACTTTATGATGGTATTAGACTCTAAGTCTAGGAGTCTATATGCTTTGCTATTTTGTGCATACCCTAAAAAGGCGCACTTAATAGCTCTGGATCCTAATTTAGTTCTTTTGGGATCAGGCATTCTACAATATGCGAGGCACTCCCACACTTTAAGATATCCTAGATTAGGTTTTCTACCTTTCCATACCTCATATGGTGAAGTGTTAAACTTCTTAGAAGGAACCCTATTTAGGATGTGGCACGCTGCGAGAAGTGCTTCTCCCCAAAGTCCTAGTGGCAACTTTGCTTGTATCAGCATTGAGTTGACCATTTCTACTGAGGTTCTATTCTTCCGTTCAGCTATATCGTTCTGTTGCGGTGTGTACAGCGCGGTGCATTGGTGTATTATGCCATGTTCTTCACAGAAGTTAGAGAATTCATTTGAAAAATACTCTCCTCCTTTGTCGCTACGAAGAACTTTTATTTTCTTATTTAGTTGATTTTCCACTTTTGCTTTATATATCTTGAACATGCTGAGTGCTTCATCTTTGTTCTTTAGAAGATATACATATACATATCTGGAGCAATCATCGATGAAGGTTATAAAGTATCTTCTTCCTCCACGTGTAAGAATGCCATTTAACTCACAGATATCAGTGTGTATTAGATCCAATATTTGAGATGATCTCTCAACACTAGGAAAATGTTTCTTTGTAAATTTGGACCTTATGCACACTTCACATTTGTCATTTTGACTATCTGTGTATGAGATTAAGCCATTCTTAGACATAATTTTAAGGTACTATAACATATGTGTGCTAATCTACCATACCACAATGCTACAGATTCAATCATATACGCAGAAGGGCTACTTTCATTCAAGGAAAATTTTATTATCCAATTATAAGCATATCCCTTACCAACGAAATTCCTGTTCTTGGATAGAATCAGTTTTCCCAACTCAAACACTACCCGTATGCCAAGTTTTCCCAGAAGATCCCCAGAAACTAAGTTTCGTCTCATGTCAGGGACATGCAGTACATTAGTTATGATCACTTTCTTTCCAGAGGTAAAGACTAGTTCCACGGTTCCTTTACCTACGACCTTTGATCAGACTTCATTACCCATTTGGACCTCTTGACCATCGGTCACGTCCTCATAAGTTTTAAAGGCTGATCTGTCATAGCTTACATGGACTGTGGCTGCTTGTATCATACCACCAACCGGGTACTTTGCCTTGGATCATGTTTACCTCAGTGATCATGGCAACTATGTCTTCTTCAACTGCACTTGCCTCATTCTTCGATTTTCGAAGACGGCATACTCGAGCGTAATGCCTGATTTTTCCATAGACATGGCAAGGACCTTTGAACTTTCCGTTCTTCTTCTGTGATTTCTTAAATTTCCCTTCATTGGGTTTGAGGGAACCGTTCTTCTCGGAATTCTTATTTTGGGCACTTTCTACTGCTTACACCTTGGATGAGGAATTCCCATTTCCATTTTTCTTTTCACGGTTTCGGGATTCTTCCTCTATTCTGATATGTTTCTGGATTTGTACCAGTGAATAATCCTCGGTTTTATGTAGCAGTTTCTTCCTGTATTCTGTCCAACTCGGGGGCAATTTTGCGATAATAGCCCCGACTTGGAAAGCTTCAGGGATATCAATTTTTAGGGAACTAATTTTGCCAACAATTAGCTGTAGTTCTTCGATTTGGGCTAACAGCGATTTGTTATCTACCATGGTGTAGTCGAAATAGCTAGCTATTAGATATTTGTTCGTACCTTCTTCATTGATCTTGAATTTGAACTCGAGAGTGGTCCAAATTTCTTTGGTAGATTCAGTTCCTGTGTATTGATCATACAGACGATCAGATAGCGTGTTCAGAATGTGTCCTCGACACAGCAGATTATCTTCTTCTCTCTTGATGCGTGCGTTGATCTGCTCAGTCGTGTCTGTATCAGTAGCTGGAGGAAGCGGCTTCAAGTTCGGGTCTAAGATATAGAATATCTTCAACGCCGTAGGTAGGAACTTTATCTTATCCTGCCATCTGGTGAAATTGGTTCCATCGAACCGGTCCAGACGAATCAGATCCTGGTTCATCAGTTTGATTGATGATACCCCTTCGATTTCCATATCAGAAGATTACGCTTTAAGATTGTTGAACAATTTCTGATCTTTAAAAATAAATTAAATTGAAAAAATCGAGAAATAAGGACAGGCTGAAGCACGTGAAAAACACGCTGTCCTTAAAACGTAATTCGCCCCTACTCAAATTATTTTGAGTCTGCTGATAGGTTGCAGGCGGATTGCTTCCAGGATACGACGAGCCTTATGTGGTTCTGCGTTCTGCGTTCAGCAAAAACGAAGGAACCACTATGGAACTCAGTAACACACTCTGGCAGATAAAGAAAAGAAAGAGAGAACAAGAATGGAGGTCTTCTTCTTGTAGCAATAGACCACTACGCTGGTCTAAGTGGCTTGGTTTGAATCAACCAAACCGAGAGGCTAATAGACTCAGATGGGTGCTGGTTTAGTAGTGATGGTTATGATTGCTGTTGTTGTGTTGGAATGAACCAGACCTGTCCGGTTTATATAGGCAAGGGTGGCTGGCAGTTTTGGTCCAGAGCCATAATGGCACTAGCCGTTTTCTGGCTGTTGTGAGAAACTAGCCGTTTATGGCAGTTTCTGACTGTTGTGCATGTGGGAGTTATGCACCTGCATGCTGATCGTTTAGACTCAATGGCTAGCCGTTTCTGACTGTTGGGCTAGCCACATGCAGCTGTTACTGCATGGTATGGACCGTTACTGCATGAGCAGTTACATAGGTCCATCTAATTAGCCATGCAGCTCTCTATAAAAAGCAGAGAGGTCTCTCTGTCAGACCTCCCACTCATAGCACATCCTGTATTCCGAACCCAGCCACCTGACCTATTACCTAGCCTCTGTCGCACCAGTCTCGCTCCGGTCCGCGAGGTCGCGACCCATCTGCGCACGTGCGAAGTGCCAAGTGCGCCACTAGCGCCTCTACAGCCACACTGCCTCACGTGCCCACGCCCTCGCACCTAGTCCGAGACCGAGACTGAGACCGAGCCCGTGCCCGTGCGCCTGCGCGGTGTTCGCAAGCCACCATTCTCCCTCTCTTCCACTATAAATAAGTAAGGTGCACAAAAACACCCTACTTATAAAGAGGTAAAAAATCTTTCTCCCATCCGATATGGGACAAAAAACAAAACTCCTTTTTTTCTTTTAAAATTGTTTTCAAAACAAACTTTTTCAACATCCTTGACCGTGGAGGCACACCTTGGCGTACTTTTCTAGGATTGAATGCCCGCCATTAAAAACTTCTTGGGCCAATTGGCTTCAGCTCCCTGCGCAGGCAGGTCATGGGTTGAATAGCTAGGTGGGGGCCACCTAATGTTCATGAGAAATACACACATTCTTCCGTTTTACTAGGTCATGTTGGGACATAATCCAAAAATGAGGTACATCCAAAGTTCAGCGGGCCGCATGAGAGGAAACAATGAGAATTAAAATGCCTTTCATTGAAATATTTGTGGAACCACATAAGTTTTGAATTAGGATAATATTTTTGAGTTTTTAGTTCATTCCAGTAAAAGTAACCTTATGAATGGTATAGATGGCATATACTCCATGAGTGGACCCTGGGAGGTTTCATTGGTAGGCATTTTCCTACCTACACTTTTGGGTCATGCAGCTTGGATTTCTCACAAACATCATGGTAGCCAAACGTAGCTTCTATGGCATTAACTTCTTGTAACATGGCATCCCTAGTAGTTAAATTCTCTAAGAAAGGTAACATCCGAATCCTCCTTCTCAACCTCAAATGTTTCTTTAGACATCCTAATCCATTGCATGCCACCCTGATCGATGATCTGGATCACGAAACCATGGCCTTGACATGGTTTGCCTAGTCACCCCAACTGGGCCCCACCATAATGTATGTATTTTATCCATAGTTTCAATCTACTTTTCTAGCTCATTTTATGACATTAATCCAAAAAATGAGGCAAATTCAAATATTGAGTGGACACACATTACATAAAACAGTGGGGATTCAATGCAAAAACTTAGGGAGTTCACTGAAGTTTTGGATCAAGCTAGTATTTGTGTTTTCCCTTATTAGTAGGTTGGATGGCAAATAAACATTATAATGGGCCATAAAATGTTTCTAATGGTGGACTTCAATCAAGGCTCCTTTGGGAGCTTGTAAACAGAGGTAAATGAAAACGGAATTGGAGGTAAATGAATTGAGAATAAATGGCTTACTCAACATGTGTTTGGATGAAACCCCATGCATTTAAAATTCAAATATTTTGTTTAGATGAGAGTAAATGGGAGGATTTGGAATGTATTGGAATTTTTCAATGTATTCACAATAACATATGTGATATCCTAAATCAACGTTAACATCTCAAATTAGTGTACATATGAGACATTTAATAATTTGATTGTAGTAAGCCCATTTAAACATATAATTAAGCCAAAAATAAAAAATCTTAAGGCCTCGGTGGGCTACAAAAATAAAGATCACAAACAAATAACTTACCAATGTTTTTTAACTACCTATTTAGATGACCCACCTTTAAATGTTTTACATCATCTTATTAGTGTGACTTTAGTGATATAGCCTATAGGCGAATGGTTTTGAAGCATTATTAGCATACCATGTGTATGGTGGATATGTGCATGGCGCCACCTTTGTTTAGTAGTGTGACTCTCCAAGGGAGCTTAAAAGGTCATTTCACCCTCCATTTATTTCCAAATCCTTTCACAACGAGGATTTCATTTATAAGCTCATTTACTCCATTTCATTACATTTGCATGCATTTACTTCTATTCAAACACTTAAAATCCCAATTACCTTCATTTGCTCCTAATTTTCTTCATTTACCTTCATTTACTTCTATCCATTAGTGTTTTCCTGTGCTGCGTAGTCCACCTGAGATTTAGATATGTATCCTTGTTGGGCTCATGTCCTAAATGAGCTGTAAAAATGGATAGACAGCGTGTATAAAACACATAGGGGCCCTGTGTTAGATGGATCATAAACCAAAAGTTCGCTGATTGGGCGTTCTAAGTATAAGATGAGTGGAGGATCATTCATTCTATTTGATTTCCAGCTAATTATCGATCCATGATATTTACCGAAATCTGGACCGTTTATTTTTGAGACAGTTATACCAAGTGTACGATTTCTCAGTGCGTGCGAATCAACATCACACTCTAGCAAAGTATCAAATAACTCCCCATTCTCGTCTTTCCACCAGATTACCGGAAATACCCTTTTCCAATGACCCAATTTCCTCCCAGGTCCCAACCTTTTTCACAAACCCCCGAACTACCCTTCGGATGACCTAATCAGCCCCAATCTTTCCTCAAAATCCCCAAAACCCTTCTCTCTCTCTCTCTCTCTCTCTCTCTCTCTGCAATCGCATGACGTTTTCAGATCGGAAACCCTCTCGTTTCCAGCTTCGAACTTGAACCAACGATCGGATTTTAACGATAGATGATGAGATCTCAGAAGCGGAAAAGCTGAAATGAGCTGATCCCAGCTTCAATTTCTCGATTTGGTGATTTTCTTCTCTTAAAGAAAACTTCAATTCTAGTCGATTCAATTCTTCCCGTCGAAATCCGAGCTTAAATGCAGATTTTCATCAATTCAATCTCGTTTTGATTTCTATTTCCGGGTTTAGATTTTCACGGTTTGATTCTCATAAACGTAATCGCAGATTGTTTCCATGCATGCGTACTATGTACATATATGCAGGTAGATATAAATGGTACATGTGATACACGTGTATGGTGATCCAGTAGGATCTACCGAGGATTACCGACTGAGAAAGAATTTACCTTGATCATAAGATTCTAAATTGGCTCTTTGAGAGAATTCCATTCCATTGAGTGTGAATTGTTGCTGATTAGACGTTTAGGATCTCCTCCTGATCAGCTTGTTATTTGATCATGGCCCACTTATGGTTTATGTCTGTATGCATTTGTGCATGTATTCATGTATGGTACATATGGCACCCATGCCTGATAATCCAGTGGGATCCACTGAGGGATTAGTGACCGACAAAAATTACCTTGGTCGGTAGATTCTGAGTTGGCTCTTCTAGGGAATTTCATTGCATTGAATATGAGCCATTGCAATTGTTTGTCTTTTAATGTCCACTGGAATCCCAGCTGATCAGACGGTTAAGATCGCCTGTTGGTTTTATTTGGTCATTGCCCAGTCATGGTTTATGTATGTATGCATTTATGCATGTATTTATATATGTATGCATTTTTTGTATGTATTTATGTATGGTACATGGGGCACCTGTTTATGATGATCCAGTGGATCCACCAAAGATTAGTGGCCGAAAAAAGATGCCTTGATCAGAAGCTTATGAGTTGGCTCTTCCTGGGATTTTCATTCCATTGAATGTGAACCATTGCGATTGTTTGCCTTTTAATGTCTGCTGGTATCCCAGTTGATCAGACGGTTAGGATTGCCTGATTGGTGTTGTATTTGGTCATTGCCCATTCATGGTGGCACTCACAGAATGAACAAACTGGATCTTTTCCATGTATGCCGCGTGTATGATTAGGAGCTGTGATACTCGCATTCATGCACGAGTGCTAGTTGTTCAATAGAAGATTCTGAGTTGGCTCTTCAAGGGAATTTCATTCCATTGAATGTGAACGATTCCAGTTGTTCACCTTTTAACATTCGATGGTATCACAGCTGATTAGATGGTTAGAATCGCGTGATCAGCGTGGTATTTGGTCATGGCCCATTGATGGTGGCTCCCGCTAAATGAACAATCTGGATCTTGTCCATGTATTTCTCGCGTATGATTAGGAGCTGTGTTACTTGCATTCATGCATGAGTGCTAGTTATTCAATATTTACTTATTTACTTAATTAGTATTTTATTGTAAAAAATTTCAAACATAGTTTATTTTTTAAAATATGTTATGTAATTTGGGAAAATCCTGTGGGTGCAGCTGGCAGGTATCATGCCATGCATTTCAGAATGGGCTTCTGAAAATTTGCATTTATGCTTGCTGGATACCTAGCATCTGTCTTTAAATGGTGGAGATGTTTGTGCAATGATTCTTACTGCAGGCTATGCGCCGCATTGTAGTTCTTCCTTGTGATTTTTGTTTAAATAAAATATTTAGATACAGCTGAATTATATTCAACATGGATTCACACCTGTACCCATGTTATTCCATATGTGACATAGGAATCCTCAGGAATTTGAAGGATTCGTGTATTGCTTAGCTCTTGTTTAGTTCCCATTTAATTTTTGTCAGAAAGAAATATTCAAATGAAAAATAAAGTTTATCACAGTGAATCACATGAGATTATAAGATTAATGAATTCCATATCAGACCGTAATACAGTGAGGTTTGATGCAAAGCAGTGCATTTTGGGTAATTTTGATATTGCCACAAATTTACTCTGAAATTAACCCTGCTTTTTTGGGTATTGCAATTATAATTCTAGATAACTGCTGTTGTTTCTGGGAATGAAATTGGTGGCACATCTTTTCTGAAATTCCTTGGTGTTATTCCAGCAAAAAGCTTTTTGATATGCAAAAAACTTGTTTTTTTTTAGTTTCTTCTTTTTTCTTGAGCTTTTCTTTCTTTGTTTCTTTTATTCCTTTTTTTTTTCGTTTCCTTTTTTGAAGATGAGGATCTTGGTTAGTATTATTTAGTGTTAGCTCGGGTGATTAAAGAATGTTGATAGCACCGAGGATCTCATACTTTAATAATATTACTTGGGTTGGGTTTTAGAATCATGTTTTGCGAATCAACCCTATCTATGGTTCTATTTTGGTAAGTGAATAAGCCATCATATCCCTCTAACAATCTCAATCCAATCAATGTTCCCCTCCTTACTGGAGCTGTCTCTGGTCTTCGCTGCATGTGACAGAGCCATCTCAATTTGCTCTCCATCATTTTATCCCTTATTGGGACTAGTCCGTGGGTTATGTTTCTTTTGTTGAGTTATGAAAATTAATTACGTAGACACATTCAGAAAGAACTAGATAAAGGTTACTTGGATTGTGGGTCACTCCTGTACGTGGTATGGTAAGAGGTGTGTGGTGTGCTACTTCCTCTAGTATGTAGTAATAGGGGCAGCATCATGTTTGTCACTCCAGTATGTACTACTAAGTGTACATCATTTAGTTATTTGTCCATACTCTGTACTATAATTTACACATGAAATGATGAAAGTTATAATTATAAATTATGTGTGCCTATATTATATTAAATATGCCTGATGTCCCATAAACCAAAGAGAAAATCTCTACCTTTTAAATATAATTTTAAATTACAACTTAATTAACAATATGAACACAAATCATAATTTGAATTGGTTAAAAAAAGTGATCTGTTGTAAATGACCCATAATCTGGATCACATGATCTGGAATGGAAAAGGTAGGGGGTTAGCGATTTAGGAAACTCAGATCTTGATTTTGTATCTATAAGAGCCATATCCTGACAAACAATAACAACATGGAATAACCTTAGAAAATTAATTGCTCATTCAATGCATCCAAATGAATCAATGTTTGCAGTGATCATGGCTTACTAAAATAAGTATGTCTTATGTAATATTAATGTTTGATGATGTCATTGTCAGTTAATGAAAACTTGGGGACAATAAAAATGCAATGTTTAATCATAAAGTTTGCTAGTTGTCATGCATTTCCAGAAGTTTATCGAGCCTACACAGTGCCATACCCTTCAATACACAAGAAGACATGCCAATATGGTACACGTGCCCGAAATCTGAGATTTTCATTAGGTGGGCCCCCTTCTTTAGCTGTTTTGGCCTAAAATTAGGCAATTTCACTCCTTAGGTGGGCCAGTGTACCAAATAAATGGGATTTGCTATATGAATCTTGTTCCGGCATACCACTTTGTCAAGGACCATATACTCAGTACAAAACAAATGGATGGCTAACAAAAGTTGTTTTAGCCATTGTTCGTTGTGGAAGCAACTGTCCACAGCCTGAGGAGCCTGATTGTTAGGCCAAAAGATCTAAAAATGTGTCCCATCTGTTGGATACATTGTGCCATATTGGCATGTGTGCTTGCATGTGGATGGGCCAGGTTCCACATGCATGGAGGCATAACAAACCTCTTTCCATATTTCGGTGATAACTGCTATTTTTGATATTTCCCCTTTTTGGAATCAAGAATTGGAAGATGAGTATACATACGGAGATGTATGGTTCATCTTTAAAGAGGTTGGAGTTTTTCCATTAGGAGTGGCAATGGGCCGAGCTAGGTTTGGGCAGGTGGTTAGTCTTAACCCGGTCTTAGTCCTCTAAACCTTGACCCTAATTGAGCTGAGAAGGCCCTGGCACTACAGACGAGCTTGTAAGGAAAAGGTGTCCCATATGGGCGCGCGAGCCTAGGCGTTCTTGAAGTGGGTCCCATAATATGTCCTGCAAAAAAAAATCACTCCAATTCACAAATTAGGTGGGCTCCAGTTTACAAGACCAGCAGAAAGTCAATAAAAAATTGATCTAGTTCTTCTTAGTTTTCCAATTGTTTCTAACACCATGGCCTATCTTTTGAGTGGGCAGGCCTTTCTTTCGGGCCGAGTCATCAACATGGTGGAACCCTCAAGATGGATGGACTGGATCTTGCACTTGTGTGCGACATTATGCATGTCCCAGTGCCTAGGTCAGGCCATTTATCATTGGCCCAATTTCCAGGCTTGGATTTCTGGTCCTTGGGCCAAGTGTAGAGGGGGAAGCAGATTGGCTGGTGACCCCAACACCACCCAGCTAGGTGGTGTTTGGCGTTGTGGGGCCCACTGTGATGTATGTGTTTTATCCACGCCGTCTATCCGCTTTGCTAGCTCGTTTTAGGGCATGAGCCCAAAGATGAAGCAGATCCGAAGCTCAAGTGGACCACACCATAGGAAACAGTGGTAATTGAACACCCACCATTAAAAACTTATTGGGGGCCGCAAAAGTTTTGGATCAAGCTGATATTTGTGTTTTCCCTTCATCTTGATCTGTGTGACCTTACCAGCAGGCTGGATGGCAAATAAACATTATGGTGGGCCCTAGGAAGGTTTCAACTGTAGGGGTCATTATCCCCATGATTTCTGTGTTTTGATCCACTTGAGCTTTGGATCTGCTTCATTTTTGGGATCATGCCCTAAATGAGCTGGCAAAACGGATGGACAGTGTGGATATAAAACACATACATCATGGTGGGCCCCACAGTGCCCATTGGGGTCACCACCCAATCCACTTCTGTTTAGGGGTGCAGGCCCTGGCCTTATAGGGCTGGGCTGCCCGGCTCATTGCCACCCTATTTTCCATGATTTCTCTGAGATAAAATTAAAATTATCATTTCATCCTGTGTTCTGCTAATTTGCCATCCCAGATAATTATTTATTTGCTGCTCTTGATTGACTCCAAGTATGTTTCCCTACAGTGTTTTCCCCATACTGTCATTTCATGCGAAGTGATTTTAGTCATATCTTGCCTCAGAAGCTAGCTTACTGATTTATAACAAAATATTCTACAGGACATGGGCAAAAGGCAGGAATCCTAATAGGGCATTGAAGGAGCTATGGATGATTACAATTTCTTTGTTGGGCAAGAGTTCCCCGATGTCAAGGCTTTCCGAAGAGCTATTAAAGAGGCTGCCATTGCGCAACACTTTGAGCTTAGGATAATAAAAAGTGATCTGATTCGTTACTTTGCCAAGTGTGCTAAGGAAGACTGTCCATGGCACATACGGGCAGTTAAACTACCCAATGGTCCAACCTTCACAATAAGGAGCCTTGAAGGGACACATACCTGTGGCAAGAATGCGCAGCTTGGCCATCATCAGGCATCAGTAGATTGGATTGTGAGTTTTATAGGGGAACGGCTGCGAGACAATGTACATTACAAGCCGAAGGATATATTGCAGGATATTCACAAACAGTATGGAATCACTATACCATACAAGCAAGCATGGCGAGCGAAGGAAAGAGGCCTGGCTGCAATTTATGGATCTTCCGAGGAAGGATATTGCCTTCTTCCAGCATACTGTGAGCAAATAAAGAAAACCAACCCTGGAAGTGTCGCGCAAGTGTTCACTGTAGGATCTGACCATCGATTTCAACGTCTATTTGTTGCTTTTCATGCATCAATCTATGGCTTCGTAAATGGTTGTTTACCTCTAGTTGGGCTGGGTGGAATGCCATTGAAAAGCAAGTACCTTGGCACATTACTTTCTGCCACATCTTTTGATGCGGATGGCGCTTTATTTCCATTGGCCTTCGGTATTGTTGATGTAGAAACTGAGGATAGCTGGATGTGGTTTTTGGGAGAGTTACATAAACTGCTAGAGATGAACACTGAAAGGATACCTTGCCTTACAATCTTGTCTGATGGTCAGAAGGGCATTGTAGATGCCGTTAGAAGGAAATTTCCAAGTGCATCCCATGGGTTTTGTATGCGTCATCTAAGTGAAAACATAGGCAAAGAGTTCAAGAACTCAAGGCTTGTCCAGCTTCTTTGGAAGGCAGCTTATTCCATTACTACCACTGGATTTAAAGAAAGAATGGCAGAGATTGAAGAAGTTTCTGCAGATGCAGCCAGGTGGATTCAACAGGTTCCACCTTCACGTTGGGCTGTAGCATATTTTGATGGAGCACGATTTGGCCATCTTTCTTCAAATATTGAAGAGTTCAATAGATGGATCCTTGAAGCACAAGAACTCCCCATAATCCAAGTAATAGAACGGATTCATAGTAAGCTGATGGCCGAGTTCAGTGAACGGCATGAGAAAGGTTTGAAATGGACATCGATACTTGCCCCGTCAGCCGAGGAGCGCATGTCAGAAGCAATTGCCCGTGCTAGCGGCTACCAAGTGCTACGTTCAGATGAAGTAGAATTTGAAGTTCTATCTGCTGACCGCTCGAATATTGTGAACATTGGCACTCGTTCTTGTTCATGTCGTGATTGGCAAGTCTATGGCCTACCATGTTCACATGCTGTTGCGGCACTGCTCTCATGTAGAAAGGATGTCTATGCATTTTCTGAGAAGTGTTTCACTGTTGCTAATTACTGTGAGACGTACTCACAAGCAATACACCCCATTCCAGATAAAAGTGAATGGAGCAAGGGAAATGACACTCTAGGGGATGAAGACATTAGAGTTGTGCGGCCACCAAAATTCCGCCGTCCTCCAGGGCGCCCTGAAAAGAAGCGGCTTTGCATAGAGGAACTTAATCGTGAAAAGCATACTGTGCATTGTAGTCGTTGCAACCAAACAGGACACTATAAGACAACATGCAAAGCAGATATCATACCAAGGATAGAACAGTTCTAGATCTCTGTCTGTGTATTATCAGTCTATAATCTCCCTAGAAAATTAGTTCTTATATATCATCTCACAGAATACCATAGCATATTGGAGGCATGCCTTATCGTGAACTGTAATATGAATTATGTATTGTATTTTAATGCACCGTGTTTGAAACGAACTTCAGGAATGGGAAAAATCGTGTCTAGTACTCTCAATTTAGATCATCACCCAAAGCAGTTTCCCAAAGCAGTTTCTCTCCTCTTTCATCCTTATCCATACACCACACACTGTTTTTTTTTCCCAACCAATATGGAGCTGAACTTTGGGCCATCTGGCATACCTTGGAATACTGTTTCTTTATCCTGTAAGCAGGTAAGCAGCACAGGGACCTCATCTAACTGGATTTCATGAGATCATATCTTTACTTTTCAGTTCTTTATTTATTTCTGCTTAACAAGGCTGACTTCTGCTGTTGCCATTGCAGGAAGATGAACAAAATTGTTGCTGTCCTGGTCCAACAGAGGTACAATGCTATTCCATGCTATTGATGGGACTCCTTGGAGCATTTTGTACCAGGTGTATTTTGAAACTGTTTCTTGCTCTTGCTTTTAAAAAACTTGTCCTTTTAAACTGCCATGCCTAAAATTTAGGGCAGGGAATAGGCCGAACGGGGTTGAGCTAAATCACGATTTTGATTAAGCTTGACCTGATAAATTCAAAATCTGGCCCGAAACCTGGCTTACATTTGCAACCCTGTGTGTAATACTCACCTCATGTACATGCAGCTAAGATATCAGAAGGACAAAGGAGTTTATCTTCACACATTTCTATGTTTTCAAATTTCCATCTTCCTCCTCCTCTTTTTTTTTTTTTTTTTCTTTTTCCTTTTTTTCTGGTGATGCCTTTTAAGTATATTGGAGCCGCGTTAAAGTGATTTTCTCTTTTGTATACCTGCCTACATATCCCTGATGCATTGATGTCCTTTGCCCTCTGGTGAAATTAGCATTTCTGTGCCAGGAATCATATCCAGGAATGATGTAACAGTGTGACAAATATCACCAAGATTTTGAAATCTCGCGATGATATAGCAAAAAATACACACAACATTATTATCATGATATTGTCAAAGTCTTGGCAGATTATATCATGATTTTTATTGCGATATTAACTCAAAAAATAGTAAAATATTAAGGAACTTGTTTATATATTTTAATAATTTACAGTAAATATTTTTAAATGTTTTTATTTTCAGTGAGATTTTCCTGGGATATGATAATATCCCGAGAAAAAACCTCAAACTTTGAAAATCTCCTGAGAAATCTTTGGTACTGATGCAGAGGTGGTTCCCTGTTTCTAGATCATAATGTTTCCTTTATTCATTAGATTCGAAAGATACCTGACACCATTTCACTGATCATTCACCTGCAACGATACAAGGAATGCTTGATTTTCACAAAAGGTTTAGCTTTTATGCATATATGAAGCCTATTTTAATGAGAAATGTATTTTCATCTGGACTGATGTTCTGATCTGGTTGTGTGGAAGTGGCACAGTTACTGCAATTTCATATACAAGGGAGTAAAGGTAAGACGGTTTTCTTCGCTTTCTTTCACGCAATTCTTCTTCCTGATTGGTCATATACATGTGGCTTGTGGTACCGCCCTATGTGATCTGGCAGGCATGTCACAATTGTGGAATTTGGAGATCCTCGGCATGTATTTAAGCAATCGACATGGGCAGGTTACCAGTTCATCCAATTCATCAAATGCAAGGGTGCACTTGATATGGGAAAAAAACCTCTTGAGCTGTATGTGATTATTGTTATCTAACTCCTCTGTTATGTTGTGGTGGTTGGATGCTTTCATGGGGTTTTCACTGGAAGATGAAGAGTCTTGTTACTGATTGTCCAAGCTGCATCCATGGTCAGTGTTGATCTAGCATTGCTCAAATGGGCTGCAGTTTTTGTGGCAATCTCTAAGGCATGGATTTGTTCTGAGGGTCCTTTAACAAAAAAGGCTTCTGCTGATGGCTGCTGATCTAGATAAGAGGCTCTTTATTTTTTCTCTTTGATTTGGGTCTTTTCCATCGTGGGTGGATATTTTTATTTGTTGGAGAAATGCCGAGGGCCCGCCCCTATAGCTGCTTGCTTATAAAGCAACAGCATGTGAGGATCCAACACCTTCATCCAGAGGGTTTATGTTGAAATTCTGCACTTTGTGGAGATCTCGACTCCCATGTGAAGTGACTTACGAGTCGTTTGGGCTTTGGCAGCTTGGATTTGGATTTTTACTCCAAATCCAGATTCCTGAGACTTCCATTCAGTTTGTTGTGTTTGGGAACCTGATTCTTCAATTTGTATATGGAGCCTACATTTACTGAAATTTAATGACCTACTGTTCCTACCGCTCAGTCGGATCAAACAATCCTATCCTCTCATTTTGGGCCACTTGTTTGTTGAAATAGGACTGTTGGATATTTTTCATTTTTAACCGTTGAATGAATGTCTACCAATCTGATAGTCAGATAATCGAATGGTTCATGATACATCTAAACTGAAATCAATAATTTGGACAGTTTTAATTTCACTTGGAGCCCACATGCAATTTCAAAGTAATCTATGTGCCTGCTTATGATCTATACGAAATGTTCTTAGATGATCTTGACCATACGATCTTGGCCTTTGAATGGATTCTGAAAGTCACATTGTTAATGATCCCATTGAGTGGGCAAAAGTCCTGGGGTTGGATGGTTTGGATAGTTGGAATGGTGTGATTTTAAGCTATGAAACCTCTACGGTAGGGCACACCTATTGAATGCCTAGAATTGCTTGTTTTTGGCGATTGCAATATTGGAACAGTTCCAGGGCCTTACAAGCTGGTCTGTAGTGCTAGGGCCTTCTCAGCTCAATTAGGGTCAAGGTTTAGAGGACTAAGACCGGGTTAAGACTAACCACCTGCCCAAACCTAGCTCGGCCCATTGCCACTCCTAATGGAAAAACTCCAACCCCTTTAAAGATGAACCATACATCTCCATATGTATACTCATCTTCCAATTCTTGATTCCAAAAAGGGGAAATATCAAAAATAGCAGTTATCACCGAAATATGGAAAGAGGTTTGTTATGCCTCCATGCATGTGGAACCTGGCCCATCCACATGCAAGCACACATGCCAATATGGCACAATGTATCCAACAGATGGGACACATTTTTAGATCTTTTGGCCTAACAATCAGGCTCCTCAGGCTGTGGACAGTTGCTTCCACAACGAACAATGGCTAAAACAACTTTTGTTAGCCATCCATTTGTTTTGTACTGAGTATATGGTCCTTGACAAAGTGGTATGCCGGAACAAGATTCATATAGCAAATCCCATTTATTTGGTACACTGGCCCACCTAAGGAGTGAAATTGCCTAATTTTAGGCCAAAACAGCTAAAGAAGGGGGCCCACCTAATGAAAATCTCAGATTTCGGGCACGTGTACCATATTGGCATGTCTTCTTGTGTATTGAAGGGTATGGCACTGTGTAGGCTCGATAAACTTCTGGAAATGCATGACAACTAGCAAACTTTATGCTTAAACATTGCATTTTTATTGTCCCCAAGTTTTCATTAACTGACAATGACATCATCAAACATTAATATTACATAAGACATACTTATTTTAGTAAGCCATGATCACTGCAAACATTGATTCATTTGGATGCATTGAATGAGCAATTAATTTTCTAAGGTTATTCCGTGTTGTTATTGTTTGTCAGGATATGGCTCTTATAGATACAAAATCAAGATCTGAGTTTCCTAAATCGCTAACCCCCTACCTTTTCCATTCCAGATCATGTGATCCAGATTATGGGTCATTTACAACAGATCACTTTTTTTAACCAATTCAAATTATGATTTGTGTTCATATTGTTAATTAAGTTGTAATTTAAAATTATATTTAAAAGGTAGAGATTTTCTCTTTGGTTTATGGGACATCAGGCATATTTATTATAATATAGGCACACATAATTTATAATTATAACTTTCATCATTTCATGTGTAAATTATAGTACAGAGTATGGACAAATAACTAAATGATGTACACTTAGTAGTACATACTGGAGTGACAAATATGATGCTGCCCCTATTACTACATACTAGAGGAAGTAGCACACCACACACCTCTTACCATACCACGTACAGGAGTGACCCACAATCCAAGTAACCTTTATCTAGTTCTTTCTTAATGTGTCTACGTAATTAATTTTCATAACTCAACACGAGAAACATAACCCACGGAGTAGTCCCAATAAGGGAAAAAATGATGGAGAGCAAATTGAGATGGCTCTATAACATGCAGCGAAGACCAGAGACAGCTCCAGTAAGGAGGGGAACATTGATTGGATTGAGATTGTTAGAGGGATATAATGCCTTATTCACTTACCAAAATAGAACCATAGATAGGGTTGATTCGCAAAACATGATTCTAAAACCCAACCCAAGTAATATTATTAAAGTATGAGATCCTCGGTGCTATCAACATTCTTTAATAACCCGAGCTAACACTAAATAATACTAACCAAGATCCTCATCTTCAAAAAAGGAAACGAAAAAAAAAAAAAAAAGGAATAAAAGAAACAAAGAAAGAAAAGCTCAAGAAAAAAGAAGAAACTAAAAAAAAAACTAGTTTTTTGCATATCAAAAAGCTTTTTGCTGGAATAACACCAAGGAATTTCAGAAAAGATGTGCCACCAATTTTATTCCCAGAAACAACAGCAGTTATCTAGAATTAGGGGTTATAATTGCAATACCCAAAAAAGCAGGGTTAATTTCAGAGTAAATTTGTGGCAATATCAAAATTACCCAAAATGCACTGCTTTGCATCAAACCTCACTGTATTACGGTCTGATATGGAATTCATTAATCTTATAATCTCATGTGATTCACTGTGATAAACTTTATTTTTCATTTGAATATTTCTTTCTGACAAAAATTAAATGGGAACTAAACAAGAGCTAAGCAATACACGAATCCTTCAAATTCCTGAGGATTCCTATGTCACATATGGAATAACATGGGTACAGGTGTGAATCCATGTTGAATATAATTCAGCTGTATCTAAATATTTTATTTAAACAAAAATCACAAGGAAGAACTACAATGCGGCGCATAGCCTGCAGTAAGAATCATTGCACACACATCTCCACCATTTAAAGACAGATGATGGGTATCCAGCAAGCATAAATGCAAATTTTCAGAAGCCTATTCTGAAATGCATGGCACGATACCTGCCTGCTGCACCCACAGGATTTTCCCAAATTACATAACATATTTTAAAAAATAAACTATGTTTGAAATTTTTTACAATAAAATACTAATTAAGTAAATAAGTAAATATTGAATAACTAGCACTCATGCATGAATGCAAGTAACACAGCTCCTAATCATACGCGCGAAATACATGGACAAGATCCAGATTGTTCATTTAGCGGGAGCCACCATCAATGGGCCATGACCAAATACCACGCTGATCACGCGATTCTAACCATCTAATCAGCTGTGATACCATCGAATGTTAAAAGGTGAACAACTGGAATCGTTCACATTCAATGGAATGAAATTCCCTTGAAGAGCCAACTCAGAATCTTCTATTGAACAACTAGCACTCGTGCATGAATGCGAGTATCACAGCTCCTAATCATACACGCGGCATACATGGAAAAGATCCAGATTGTTCATTCTGTGAGTGCCACCATGAATGGGCAATGACCAAATACAACACCAATCAGGCAATCCTAACCGTCTGATCAACTGGGATACCAGCAGACATTAAAAGGCAAACAATCGCAATGGTTCACATTCAATGGAATGAAAATCCCAGGAAGAGCCAACTCATAAGCTTCTGATCAAGGCATCTTTTTTCGGCCACTAATCTTTGGTGGATCCACTGGATCATCATAAACAGGTGTCCCATGTACCATACATAAATACATACAAAAAATGCATACATATATAAATACATGCATAAATGCATACATACATAAACCATGACTGGGCAATGACCAAATAAAACCAACAGGCGATCTTAACCGTCTGATCAGCTGGGATTCCAGTGGACATTAAAAGACAAACAATTGCAATGGCTCATATTCAATGCAATGAAATTCCCTAGAAGAGCCAACTCAGAATCTACCGACCAAGGTAATTTTTGTCGGTCACTAATCCCTCAGTGGATCCCACTGGATTATCAGGCATGGGTGCCATATGTACCATACATAAATACATGCACAAATGTGTGGTGCTTTGAAGGTGAATGGTTGTGCATGCTACACATGTAGCACATTAACACGTGGGGCACTTGAAGATGGACAGTTGCACATATCAGGCACTTTGAAGATGAGGTGGTGGCATATGTAACTACTCTTGTGGGACACTATATAAAAAAGGGAGTAATGTTTCACTCAATTTCTTAGAAACAGTGTTTCTTAAGCCTTGGCAAACCGAGGAAAAGGGGGTATTTTTCATGAATGAGAGGACATCGAAAATGTGTTTTTGAGAAATTTACAAAAACAAACAAAGGAAATGCCATTTTTATGGAAATGACGTTTTCTCGGTTCATATTTCAATGAATCCAAATAGGCCCAAATTTCAGTTTCTTATATAAAATAAACAAATAAATAAATAAACAAAAACACAAAAGAGGAAAAGAAGAAGAAGAAAGGCCTACTGAAATCACCATTCCAGTCACCTATTAAATCCGACCATTCATCCCCTGAACTGCCAAGCTGCAAGGGTTCAGTTGATCATCGTAGATGAGATATCTGAATAACTATGCGATCCACCGTTTCCAGACTTGCACATACCATAGTGATTGGGAACTGCCATGTTGTGCCTTTGAAGGCTCTCGACTGTAGAAATTTTGTCCGCCAGTGCCATTAAATGAAAAGCTTTGATTCTCCAAGGAGCTGAACCAGGGCCAAAAAAACTGCTAGCATACATGGATTTTGCTAAACTGCCTGTCTGTCTGGAGAACATTCCCAGATCTTCCTGTCATCCATGACTGAAAGTCTGCTCAAGTGAAACTCAAACATGACAACCTCCTCATTGACCAAATTTCCTCTTAGTCTAATGTTCCATACACAGAATTACACAAGAATTCATAGTAGTTGATGATGAGCTCCGGCTCCAACATCGATAATGGAGTATCTTCCACCCCAGCATCCATCCAAAACCAGATTTTGTCGCCTTTGCCCACTGAAAAGCAAATGCCAAACGGCCCATTTCGAACCATTCTCACTGCTGACAAATTTTACTCGGTTCTTTCCATATCACTGACCCATTCCGATTATCCCCCATCCATGGAAAACACCCCCATACGACACCCCATACTTACCCCTTGTAACTTTCTTCCACAATGCATGCGGTTCATCCATGAATCTCCACTGCCATTTGCTAAGCAAAGTTCAAATTTATTTATTTTTTCCTTCAATGTTACCTATCCTGAGATTCCATATACTTGAATGGTTATTGCACATCCTTCCAACTAACTAGTTGGAATTTGTGACCCTCTTGGCACCCATTCCATAACAAATCCATTTGGCTACGATCAATTCCTGACGCCACCACTGTGAGAATTTCGAATAGGGACCGGAAGTAGAACTGGAGATTGGCCAAAGCCGCCTTAATTATAAATAACCTAACCCCTAAAGGAAAGGTATTTCCCTTTCCATCCAGCAAGCTTTGCGCCAATCCTCTCAGTAATGGAATCCCAGAAAGATCCAGATCTTAGATAGAGGTAGGCACAGGTAAGCACATGGAAGCAACATAGCCTGGCAACCGATGCCTCTAGCCAAAAACTTCACCGTGTTGTCGTTGATCGTTAACCCCACCTTGGCACTCTTCTTCAGATTTACACATGCTATGCTTCCTTCCGTTCTTAATTACTAGTTAATTCCAAGGAAAAAAGGGAGAGAGTCTTGTCAATAATGAAAGAAAGCCTCCACCCATTGGAACTCACATCATTCACTAATGTGACAGCATTCCTTGAATCACCTACAATGGCATTCTGAAGAAAATGAATTGAACTTAAACTATAAATCCGAAGAATGGCAATATAAGCAAATGATTGAAGTGAAATTTAAGAGATGGTCCCATTCCTAATTGAATGAAATTAGGAGTGCTTGGGATGTGACTTTTGGGTGTCAAGTAAAGCGAAATGGTGTCCCGAGATGAGCATTATTGTAATCTTAAATACAATAGATTGACTGTCAAAGGGTCCTGAGAAGTGCCATTACACTTACAGACTGTAGGAGGCGTGCAGGACAAAGAGATCATTTCACTCAATTCAGGGTTGGGCCTCTGTTAGATTTCAATTCAGTTACTGATTATTTCCTTGTTCTCTGATTTCACTTTCCATCGTCTGTGGGTGGAGATTGGATACTCATCACTCTCCCACATACGAGGTCTCATTGGACAATGCCATCACCCATCTTTGCCCTTAACTTCATGTGGGTCATCAGCAGAATCCTTTTCCTCCCCTTCATCTAAATTAGGAAATGTCTGCTTGACTTGCTTGGCCCCATCGGCGCTTGCGACCCCTCCTCTTCCTTCCATCCGTCTTCGCCTTTAGCTTCTCCTTCTCATCCCTCACTCCTCGCCGCTTATAACTTTTGAATGTGACCCCCTATCTGCAGCCATCTGCCTAACCTTCTCGGTAATCTCCGCCGCTATCTTCCTATTATAGAGCTTCTTCAAACCCCGCATGAGCTTGGCAAAAGTATCAGGCTGAGGCATTAAACCGCTCTCAAGCATATCCAAACAGTATGAGCATGCTTCCTTGATGTGCCCACTCGTGAACAATGCATGTATCCATATAGTCCATGCATAGACATTGAGCTGGCATCCCTTGTTCACAATGCTAGCCCACACATCTTTCGCCAATTCAAGCTTTTCGGCTCTCAACAGCGAATTCAAGAGCTCCTTCAGAGTCCCATACTGTGGCGTGGATAGAAGGCCTCTCTCTACCATCTCTTTGAAGTATTTATAGGCGTCAATAAGGGACCCCTGCCTGAGAAACCCATGTATCATGATCGTGGAAGTGTCCACCCCTGGGCTCAATCCATTTGCCTCCACATCATTCCAGGCACTTACAGCCTCCTTCAACTCACCCAATTTACAAGCCAATCGGATCACAACATTATAGGTATTGAGATCAGGAACACAACCCACTTTTGACATTTCGCCAACAAGCTCCAAACACTCCTCCAATTCTTCCTTTTTCTCATGGGCTGCCAAGATACAAAAATATGTAGTCTGATTCGGGTTGCAGCCATTTCGAATCATGCTATCCAAGAGCTCATAAGCTCTATCAATCTTGCCCCATTTGCAAAACCCGCTGATCAGAGTAGTATAAGTCACGACATCTGCAGCACATCCGTTTCTACACATATCAATGAAAACCCTCATTGCTTCTTCTGTTTTCTCATTCGCGCAGAGCGCCTGGATCAAGATAGTGTAAGATGTAGCATTTGGGCCACACCCTTTCCTCTTCATCTCATCCATGAGATCAAAT
The DNA here is from genome assembly GCA_003013855.2 of Liriodendron chinense. Lineage (NCBI taxonomy): Eukaryota > Viridiplantae > Streptophyta > Magnoliopsida > Magnoliales > Magnoliaceae > Liriodendron > Liriodendron chinense. The sequence continues at coordinate 557,576 of PVNU02002577.1, read as the reverse complement.
GCGTCCCGCATTTTCCTAGCGGCCGCATATCCACCCAAAAGGTTGTTGTAGACAACCACATCTGGATCAAAACCTGCCTCTCTCATCTGAACCAGAACGAATTTGGCCTCAATGAGCTTCCCTTCCTTGCACCAACCATATAACAGCGACGTGAAATGCTTCAAATTCGGTGGGAATCAAATCCTCATATCTTCAAATAGCAATGCAGCTTCTTTCACTCTCCCATTCTTACAGAGAGCATCCAACAAACACCCGAACACATGCTCATCGGGTTCGCACCCGAACTTCGACATTTCATCCAAAACACCAATTGCCTTCTCAACCATTCTCGCTGAAGCGAATCTCCGCATCAGGATAATGAAAATGTCAGCTGTGATCAGTTCTGGATTCTGCTTCCGCATCTCATCGATCAATGCCCAGACCGCCCCAAATTGCCGCTTCTTGCCCAAGATTTTGATCATGGATTTGTAGACGTCGTAGCTGTTTCTGTATCCGGGTTGTTTTGACGCCTACGAGAAGAACCTGTATCCTAGATTCCCTGCATCACCACAGCGGTTTAGAACACGGGCGACTGGAGCAGGTGAAACATGTATCTTGGATTCTTGTAAGGCGAGCTCGAGTTTGGGAGCTCTGGTGTGGAAATTACGTAGAATTCGGTAGATTTTTTCGACATCAGCAGCATATTCAGGTTCTACATGGTTCTGATGATGAGAGTCATAGTGATTTGGACTGTTGTCAATTTGATAGAGGAATTGAGAACTGTGTACCGGAAACATTGTGGCAGTTGAATTTTCTTCTTCTTCTTCCTGTTCTTTGGTGTGTTTGTTTGGTGAACTTGGAATTGGGTTTTTTGGGAGTTGATGGTGGGAGTTGGATATTGAGGTGATCTGGGAAGGGTCGATTTGGAGGAAAGTAAAATGTGGTGTGGGTTTTGGAGGGTTTGGATTTTGTTCTTGGGTGTGCTTGTTTGGTGAAATTGAAATTGGGTTTTTTGCATTTTGGTGGTGAGAGTACGATCTTAGGGTGATCTGGGAAGAACCCATTTGGAGGGAAGTGAAATGAAATTTGGGTTTTGGAGGGATTGAATTGTGCTGTTGAGAGTGTTTGTTTGGTGAGACTGGAGTTGGGATTTCTGGATTTGGGTGGTGGGAGTTAGATTTTGGGGTGATTTGGGGAGAAGTCATTTGGGGGGAGGAGAAATTGGATATGGTTTTTGGAGAGATTGGATTTTGTTCTTGGGTGTACTTGGCTGTTGAGATTGACATGGGGTTTTTTGGATTTGTGTGGCGGTAGTTGCTGGCTTTCCGGGAGATTGAGGAATGGTATGTGGGTTTTGGAAGGATTGGAGAATAGATGGTGAGATTTTCTTGGATTGGGATTGGATTGAGAGAGGGTTTTGGTTTTGATGACGAAAGAAAAACCGTGGAGTTCCTGAAGAGACAGAATTTCGGAGAGGGCCTTCGCATTTTTTTTTTTTTTCCTTCTCTCTGTCTGTCTTCCAGTTTTGGCTCAAAAAGACCTGCGAGTTCAGAAGTGATCATGGGCCATTCGGTACACGTGTGGCACTTGGTTTGATGATCAGGACCATTGGTCTAATGGACCCCAACAAAAAACGAGGGATGCCTGAAAAATATTGAAGATACTGGCCATCCAATCTTTACCCTTTTTTCATACTGCTGCTGTACTTTTAACTCTCCATTTGGAGGTCACTGATTAAGGATTTAGGATCTGGAAGCTCCAAGAGATTTTGGGGCGATCTACATTCATTTTGGAGTCCATCAAGTTCGTGATCTGGATCGATAAAGCACGGCCCCACCTGTAGAGGTAGAGCACGCTCAAGAACAGCAACGGTTCACATTCGTTGGAGCCTAAACCAAATATTGAAAAGCTAGATCTTCCAAATTGGGAAACCCTTGCGACATCCCCCCTCCATGATGGGTCAATCAGATGAACGACCAGGATCACAAGGCCATGGGCCCATATGAATCAAATTTAGTATCGACTACTCCACATAAGTGTACATGGGTCCTGCGATTTTTTCATTAGTAAGGCCTCACCTAGAGACTAGACCAATCTTGCTAACCTTCTCCCTGCCATGTGATGATCCAGACCGTTCACTAGAAGTCCTGACCGAAAAATTTCACTTATGGTTTTCATCATCCATCAAATAAGAGAAACAACAGCTCAGGAGATTAGTTTCTCAATCACCTTAGCATGAACGGCCAGGATCTCCAACCAGCGAGATTCATTCCATGTTGACCATATAGTACAGGAGCCTAAAAGTGATCATAACGGCTAACAAGTGATCGACCATTGGTCTGTTGAGAATTGGAAGATCCTCATTTTTGGAATATTTTTCAGTTGAACATGAACCATCCTATTTCTTTCTTGACTGTCTGTCTGTAGGTCACAAATAGAAAGTTTAAGATTTTCCTATCAAGGATATTTCCCAGACTTAACCAATCTAAGGTGGACCAAAAGAGATCAATGGCCTGGATTACGAATCCATGGCCCCACTTGGCAGAACTGAAAACGCGTGTGTACTATGAAAGATGGGCCCTTGAATGTCGTGTAATTCCTCGTCCCCAGTGGGAGCGGATTGCCTGTGACCCCGGGCACAGAGATATCGCTGTAGCCGGGGCTGTGTAGGGTTCAAAGTGATGTCCGTGACAAATCCACTCCGTCTATCTGTTTTGGAAGACCAAGTTAGGACAGGATTCTAAAAATATTGCAGATCCAAAAGTCAGGAGGGCCATACCACATGAAACAGTGGTTCTTGGACACTTAGCGGTGAAAAAGTTTGGAATCAGGAGGATATTTTTTCTTACAGTATATCTGATTGTTAATAATTCTTTGAACGGTTTGGATGGCATATAAACATCATGGTCAGCTCCAGGAAGGTTTCAATGGTGGACGTTGGTGTTTCTACTGTTTCGTTGGTGTGGCTCATCTGTGTCTTAAATATTCCTGATTTTTAGATTACTGTTCTACTTTTGTCTGTAAAATAAGATGGACGTAGTGGATTTATCACGGACATCCCTGTGGACCCTACACATCCCCGGCTACAGAGATATCTCTGTGCCCGGGGTCACAGGCAATCCGCTCCCGTCTCCAGCTCACTTCTGAACTCGAAGGTCTTTTTGAGCCAAAACTGGAAGACAGACAGAGAGAAAAGGAAAAAAAAAAAAAAAAATGGGAAGGCCCTCTTCGAAAATCTGTCTCTTCAGGAACTCCACGGTTTTTCTTTCGTCATCAAAACCAAAACCCTCTCTCAATCCAATCCCAATCCAAGAAAATCTCACCATCTATTCTCCAATCCTTCCAAAACCCACATACCATTCCTCAATCTCCCAGAAGGCCAGCAACTACCGCCACACAAATCCAAAAAACCCCATGTCAATCTCAACAGCCAAGTACACCCACGAACAAAATCCAATCTCTCCAAAAACCATATACAATTTCTCCTCCCCCCAAATGACTTCTCCCCAAATCACCCCAAAATCTAACTCCCACCACCCAAATCCAGAAATCCCAACTCCAGTCTCACCAAACAAACACTCTCAACAGCACAATTCAATCCCTCTAAAACCCAAATCCCATTTCACTTCCCTCCAAATGGGTTCTTCCCAGATCACCCTAAGATCGTACTCTCACCACCAAAATGCAAAAAACCCAATTTCAATTTCACCAAACAAGCACACCCAAGAACAAAATCCAAACCCTCCAAAACCCACACCACATTTTACTTTCCTCCAAATCGACCCTTCCCAGATCACCTCAATATCCAACCCCCACCAACTCCCAAAAAACCCAATTCCAAGTTCACCAAACAAACACACCAAAGAACAAGAAGAAGAAGAAGAAAATTCAACTGCCACAATGTTTCCGGTACACAGTTCTCAATTCCTCTATCAAATTGACAACAGTCCAAATCACTATGACTCTCATCATCAGAACCATGTAGAACCTGAATATGCTGCTGATGTCGAAAAAATCTACCGAATTCTACGTAATTTCCACACCAGAGCTCCCAAACTCGAGCTCGCCTTACAAGAATCCAAGATACATGTTTCACCTGCTCTAGTCGCCCGTGTTCTAAACCGCTGTGGTGATGCAGGGAATCTAGGATACAGGTTCTTCTCGTGGGCGTCAAAACAACCCGGATACAGAAACAGCTACGACGTCTACAAATCCATGATCAAAATCTTGGGCAAGATGCGGCAATTCGGGGCGGTCTGGGCATTGATCGATGAGATGCGGAAGCAGAATCCAGAACTGATCACAGCTGACATTTTCATTATCCTGATGCGGAGATTCGCTTCAGCGAGAATGGTTGAGAAGGCAATTGGTGTTTTGGATGAAATGTCGAAGTTCGGGTGCGAACCCGATGAGCATGTGTTCGGGTGTTTGTTGGATGCTCTCTGTAAGAATGGGAGAGTGAAAGAAGCTGCATTGCTATTTGAAGATATGAGGATTCGATTCCCACCGAATTTGAAGCATTTCACGTCGCTGTTATATGGTTGGTGCAAGGAAGGGAAGCTCATTGAGGCCAAATTCGTTCTGGTTCAGATGAGAGAGGCAGGTTTTGATCCAGATGTGGTTGTCTACAACAACCTTTTGGGTGGATATGCGGCCGCTGGGAAAATGCGGGACGCATTTGATCTCATGGATGAGATGAAGAGGAAAGGGTGTGGCCCAAATGCTACATCTTACACTATCTTGATCCAGGCGCTCTGTGCGAATGAGAAAACAGAAGAAGCAATGAGGGTTTTCATTGATATGTGTAGAAACGGATGTGCTGCAGATGTCGTGACTTATACTACTCTGATCAGCGGGTTTTGCAAATGGGGCAAGATTGATAGAGCTTATGAGCTCTTGGATAGCATGATTCGAAAGGGCTGCAACCCGAATCAGACTACATATTTTTGTATCTTGGCAGCCCATGAGAAAAAGGAAGAATTGGAGGAGTGTTTGGAGCTTGTTGGCGAAATGTCAAAAGTGGGTTGTGTTCCTGATCTCAATACCTATAATGTCGTGATCCGATTGGCTTGTAAATTGGGTGAGTTGAAGGAGGCTGTAAGTGCCTGGAATGATGTGGAGGCGAATGGATTGAGCCCGGGGGTGGACACTTTCACGATCATGATACATGGGTTTCTCGGGCAGGGGTCCCTTATTGACGCCTGTAAATACTTCAAAGAGATGGTAGAGAGAGGCCTTCTATCCACGCCACAGTATGGGACTCTGAAGGAGCTCTTGAATTCGCTGTTGAGAGCCGAAAAGCTTGAATTGGCGAAAGATGTGTGGGCTAGCATTGTGAACAAGGGATGCCAGCTCAATGTCTATGCATGGACTATATGGATACATGCATTGTTCACGAGTGGGCACATCAAGGAAGCATGCTCATACTGTTTGGATATGCTCGAGAGCGGTTTAATGCCTCAGCCTGATACTTTTGCCAAGCTCATGCGGGGTTTGAAGAAGCTCTATAATAGGAAGATAGCGGCGGAGATTACCGAGAAGGTTAGGCAGATGGCTGCAGATAGGGGGGTCACATTCAAAAGTTATAAGCGGCGAGGAGTGAGGGATGAGAAGGAGAAGCTAAAGGCGAAGAAGGATGGAAGGAAGAGGAGGGGTCGCAAGCGCCGATGGGGCCAAGCAAGTCAAGCAGACATTTCCTAATTTAGATGACGGGGAGGAAAAGGATTCTGCTGATGACCCACATGAAGTTAAGGGCAAAGATGGGTGATGGCATTGTCCAATGAGACCTCGTATGTGGGAGAGTGATGAGTATCCAATCTCCACCCACAGACGATGGAAAGTGAAATCAGAGAACAAGGAAATAATCAGTAACTGAATTGAAATCTAACAGTGGCCCCACCCTGAATTGAGTGAAATGATCTCTTTGTCCTGCACGCCTCCTACAGTCTGTAAGTGTAATGGCACTTCTCAGGACCCTTTGACAGTCAATCTATTGTATTTAAGATTACAGTAATGCTCATCTCGGGACACCATTTCGCTGTACTTGACACCCAGAAGTCACATCCCAAGCACTCCTAATTTCATTCAATTAGGAATGGGACCATCTCTTAAATTACACTTCAATCATTTGCTTATATTGCCATTCTTCGGATTTATAGTTTAAGTTCAATTCATTTTCTTCAGAATGCCATTGTCGGTGATTCAAGGAATGCTGTCACATTAGTGAATGATGTGAGTTCCAATGGGTGGAGGCTTTCTTTCATTATTGACAAGACTCTCTCCCTTTTTTCCTTGGAATTAACTAGTAATTAAGAACGGAAGGAAGCATAGCATGTGTAAATCTGAAGAAGAGTGCCAAGGTGGGGTTGACGATCAACGACAACACGGTGAAGTTTTTGGCTAGAGGCATGGGTTGCCAGGCTATGTTGCTTCCATGTGCTTACCTGTGCCTACTCTATCTAAGATCTGGATCTTTCTGGGATTCCATTACTGAGAGGATTGGCGCAAAGCTTGCTGGATGGAAAGGGAAATACCTTTCCTTTAGGGGTTAGGTTATTTATAAGTAAGGCGGCTTTGGCCAATCTCCAGTTCTACTTCCGGTCCCTATTCGAAATTCTCACAGTGGTGGCGTCAGGAATTGATCGTAGCCAAATGGATTTGTTATGGAATGGGTGCCAAGAGGGTCACAAATTCCAACTAGTTAGTTGGAAGGATGTGCAATAACCATTCAAGTATATGGAATCTCAGGATAGGTAACATTGAAGGAAAAAATAAATAAATTTGAACTTTGCTTAGCAAATGGCAGTGGAGATTCATGGATGAACCGCATGCATTGTGGAAGAAAGTTACAAGGGGTAAGTATGGGGTGTCGTATGGGGGTGTTTTCCATGGATGGGGGATAATCGGAATGGGTCAGTGATATGGAAAGAACCGAGTAAAATTTGTCAGCAGTGAGAATGGTTCAAAATGGGCCGTTTGGCATTTGCTTTTCAGTGGGCAAAGGCGACAAAATCTGGTTTTGGATGGATGCTGGGGTGGAAGATACTCCATTATCGATGTTGGAGCCGGAGCTCATCATCAACTACTATGAATTCTTGTGCAATTCTGTGTATGGAACATTAGACTAAGAGGAAATTTGGTCAATGAGGAGGTTGTCATGTTTGAGTTTCACTTGAGCAGACTTTCAGTCATGGATGACAGGAAGATCTGGGAATGTTCTCCAGACAGACAGGCAGTTTAGCAAAATCCATGTATGCTAGCAGTTTTTTTGGCCCTGGTTCAGCTCCTTGGAGAATCAAAGCTTTTCATTTAATGGCACTGGCGGACAAAATTTCTACAGTCGAGAGCCTTCGAAGGCACAACATGGCAGTTCCCAATCACTATGGTATGTGCAAGTCTGGAAACGGTGGATCGCATAGTTATTCAGATATCTCATCTACGATGATCAACTGAACCCTTGCAGCATGGCAGTTCAGGGGATGAATGGTCGGATTTAATAGGTGACTGGAATGGTGATTTCAGTAGGCCTTTCTTCTTCTTCTTTTCCTCTTTTGTGTTTTTGTTTATTTATTTATTTATTTTATATAAGAAACTGAAATTTGGGCCTATTTGGATTCATTGAAATATGAACCGAGAAAACGTCATTTCCATAAAAATGGCATTTCCTTTGTTTGTTTTTGTAAATTTCTCAAAAACACATTTTCTATGTCCTCTCATTCATGAAAAATACCCCCTTTTCCTCGGTTTGCCAAGGCTTAAGAAACACTGTTTCTAAGAAATTGAGTGAAACATTACTCCCTTTTTTATATAGCGTCCCACAAGAGTAGTTACATATGCCACCACCTCATCTTCAAAGTGCCTGATATGTGCAACTGTCCATCTTCAAGTGCCCCACGTGTTAATGTGCTACATGTGTAGCATGCACAACCATTCACCTTCAAAGCACCACACATTTGTGCATGTATTTATGTATGGTACATATGGCACCCATGCCTGATAATCCAGTGGGATCCACTGAGGGATTAGTGACCGACAAAAATTACCTTGGTCGGTAGATTCTGAGTTGGCTCTTCTAGGGAATTTCATTGCATTGAATATGAGCCATTGCAATTGTTTGTCTTTTAATGTCCACTGGAATCCCAGCTGATCAGACGGTTAAGATCGCCTGTTGGTTTTATTTGGTCATTGCCCAGTCATGGTTTATGTATGTATGCATTTATGCATGTATTTATATATGTATACATTTTTTGTATGTATTTATGTATGGTACATGGGACACCTGTTTATGATGATCCAGTGGATCCACCAAAGATTAGTGGCCGAAAAAAGATGCCTTGATCAGAAGCTTATGAGTTGGCTCTTCCTGGGATTTTCATTCCATTGAATGTGAACCATTGCGATTGTTTGCCTTTTAATGTCTGCTGGTATCCCAGTTGATCAGACGGTTAGGATCGCCTGATTGGTGTTGTATTTGGTCATTGCCCATTCATGGTGGCACTCACAGAATGAACAATCTGGATCTTTTCCATGTATGCCGCGTGTATGATTAGGAGCTGTGATACTCGCATTCATGCACGAGTACTAGTTGTTCAATAGAAGATTCTGAGTTGGCTCTTCAAGGGAATTTCATTCCATTGAATGTGAACGATTCCAGTTGTTCACCTTTTAACATTCGATGGTATCACAGCTGATTAGATGGTTAGAATTGCGTGATCAGCGTGGTATTTGGTCATGGCCCATTGATGGTGGCTCCCGCTAAATGAACAATCTGGATCTTGTCCATGTATTTCGCGCGTATGATTAGGAGCTGTGTTACTTGCATTCATGCATGAGTGCTAGTTATTCAATATTTACTTATTTACTTAATTAGTATTTTATTGTAAAAAATTTCAAACATAGTTTATTTTTTAAAATATGTTATGTAATTTGGGAAAATCCTGTGGGTGCAGCAGGCAGGTATCGTGCCATGCATTTCAGAATGGGCTTCTGAAAATTTGCATTTATGCTTGCTGGATACCCATCATCTGTCTTTAAATGGTGGAGATGTGTGTGCAATGATTCTTACTGCAGGCTATGCGCCGCATTGTAGTTCTTCCTTGTGATTTTTGTTTAAATAAAATATTTAGATACAGCTGAATTATATTCAACATGGATTCACACCTGTACCCATGTTATTCCATATGTGACATAGGAATTCTCAGGAATTTGAAGGATTCGTGTATTGCTTAGCTCTTGTTTAGTTCCCATTTAATTTTTGTCAGAAAGAAATATTCAAATGAAAAATAAAGTTTATCACAGTGAATCACATGAGATTATAAGATTAATGAATTCCATATCAGACCGTAATACAGTGAGGTTTGATGCAAAGCAGTGCATTTTGGGTAATTTTGATATTGCCACAAATTTACTCTGAAATTAACCCTGCTTTTTTGGGTATTGCAATTATAACCCCTAATTCTAGATAACTGCTGTTGTTTCTGGGAATGAAATTGGTGGCACATCTTTTCTGAAATTCCTTGGTGTTATTCCAGCAAAAAGCTTTTTGATATGCAAAAAACTTGTTTTTTTTTAGTTTCTTCTTTTTTCTTGAGCTTTTCTTTCTTTGTTTCTTTTATTCCTTTTTTTTTTTCGTTTCCTTTTTTGAAGATGAGGATCTTGGTTAGTATTATTTAGTGTTAGCTCGGGTGATTAAAGAATGTTGATAGCACCGAGGATCTCATACTTTAATAATATTACTTGGGTTGGGTTTTAGAATCATGTTTTGCGAATCAACCCTATCTATGGTTCTATTTTGGTAAGTGAATAAGCCATCATCTCCCTCTAACAATCTCAATCCAATCAATGTTCCCCTCCTTACTGGAGCTGTCTCTGGTCTTCGCTGCATGTTATAGAGCCATCTCAATTTGCTCTCCATCATTTTATCCCTTATTGGGACTACTCCGTGGGTTATGTTTCTCTTGTTGAGTTATGAAAATTAATTACGTAGACACATTCAGAAAGAACTAGATAAAGGTTACTTGGATTGTGGGTCACTCCTGTACGTGGTATGGTAAGAGGTGTGTGGTGTGCTACTTCCTCCAGTATGTAGTAATAGGGGCAGCATCATGTTTGTCACTCCAGTATGTACTACTAAGTGTACATCATTTAGTTATTTGTCCATACTCTGTACTATAATTTACACATGAAATGATGAAAGTTATAATTATAAATCATGTGTGCCTATATTATATTAAATATGCCTGATGTCCCATAAACCAAAGAGAAAATCTCTACCTTTTAAATATAATTTTAAATTACAACTTAATTAACAATATGAACACAAATCATAATTTGAATTGGTTAAAAAAAGTGATCTGTTGGAAATGACCCATAATCTGGATCACATGATCTGGAATGGAAAAGGTAGGGGGTTAGCGATTTAGGAAACTCAGATCTTGATTTTGTATCTATAAGAGCCATATCCTGACAACAATAACAACATGGAATAACCTTAGAAAATTAATTGCTCATTCAATGCATCCAAATGAATCAATGTTTGCAGTGATCATGGCTTACTAAAATAAGTATGTCTTATGTAATATTAATGTTTGATGATGTCATTGTCAGTTAATGAAAACTTGGGGACAATAAAAATGCAATGTTTAAGCATAAAGTTTGCTAGTTGTCATGCATTTCCAGAAGTTTATCGAGCCTACACAGTGCCATACCCTTCAATACACAAGAAGACATGCCAATATGGTACACGTGCCCGAAATCTGAGATTTTCATTAGGTGGGCCCCATTCTTTAGCTGTTTTGGCCTAAAATTAGGCAATTTCATTCCTTAGGTGGGCCAGTGTACCAACTAAATGGGATTGGCTATATGAATCTTGTTCCGGCATACCACTTTGTCAAGGACCATATCCTCAGTACAAAACAAATGGATGGCTAACAAAAGTTGTTTTAGCCATTGTTCGTTGTGGAAGCAACTGTCCACAGCCTGAGGAGCCTGATTGTTAGGCCAAAAGATCTAAAAATGTGTCCCATCTGTTGGATACATTGTGCCATATTGGCATGTGTGCTTGCATGTGGATGGGCCAGGTTCCACATGCATGGAGGCATAACAAACCTCTTTCCATATTTCGGTGATAACTGCTATTTTTGATATTTCCCCTTTTTGGAATCAAGAATTGGAAGATGAGTATACATACGGAGATGTATGGTTCATCTTTAAAGAGGTTGGAGTTTTTCCATTAGGAGTGGCAATGGGCCGAGCTAGGTTTGGGCAGGTGGTTAGTCTTAACCCGGTCTTAGTCCTCTAAACCTTGACCCTAATTGAGCTGAGAAGGCCCTGGCACTATAGACCAGCTTGTAAGGAAAAGGTGTCCCATATGGGCGCGCGAGCCTAGGCGTTCTTGAAGTGGGTCCCATAATATGTCCTGCAAAAAAAAATCATTCCAATTCACAAATTAGGTGGGCTCCAGTTTACAAGACCAGCAGAAAGTCAATAAAAATTTGATCTAGTTCTTCTTAGTTTTCCAATTGTTTCTAACACCATGGCCTATCTTTTGAGTGGGCAGGCCTTTCTTTCGGGCCGAGTCATCTACATGGTGGGACCCTCAAGATGGATGGACTGGATCTTGCACTTGTGTGCGACATTATGCATGTCCCAGTGCCTAGGTCAAGCCATTTATCATTGGCCCAATTTCTAGGCTTGGATTTCTGGTCCTTGGGCCAAGTGTAGCGGGGGAAGCAGATTGGCTGGTGACCCCAACACCACCCAGCTAGGTGGTGTTGGGCATTGTGGGGCCCACTGTGATGTATGTGTTTTATCCACGCCGTCTATCCGCTTTGCTAGCTCGTTTTAGGGCATGAGCCCAAAGATGAAGCAGATCCGAAGCTCAAGTGGACCACACCATAGGAAACAGTGGTAATTGAACACCCACCATTAAAAACTTCTTGGGGGCCGCAAAAGTTTTGGATCAAGCTGATATTTGTGTTTTCCCTTCATCTTGATCTGTGTGACCTTACCAGCGGGCTGGATGGCAAATAAACATTATGGTGGGCTCTAGGAAGGTTTCAACTGTAGGGGTCATTATCCCCATGATTTCTGTGTTTTGATCCACTTGAGCTTTGGATCTGCTTCATTTTTGGGATCATGCCCTAAATGAGCTGGCAAAACGGATGGACAGTGTGGATATAAAACACATACATCATGGTGGGCCCCACAGTGCCCATTGTGGTCACAACCCAATCCACTTCTGTTTAGGGGTGCAGGCCCTGGCCTTATAGGGCTGGGCTGCCCAGCTCATTGCCACCCTATTTTCCATGAATTATGATTTCTCTGAGATAAAATTAAAATTATCATTTCATCCTGTGTTCTGCTAATTTGCCATCCCAGATAATTATTTATTTGCTGCTCTTGATTGACTCCAAGTATGTTTCCCTACAGTGTTTTCCCCATACTGTCATTTCATGCGAAGTGATTTTAGTCATATCTTGCCTCAGAAGCTAGCTTACTGATTTATAACAAAATATTCTACAGGACATGGGCAAAAGGCAGGAATCCTAATAGGGCATTGAAGGAGCTATGGATGATTACAATTTCTTTGTTGGGCAAGAGTTCCCCGATGTCAAGGCTTTCCGAAGAGCTATTAAAGAGGCTGCCATTGCGCAACACTTTGAGCTTAGGATAATAAAAAGTGATCTGATTCGTTACTTTGCCAAGTGTGCTGAGGAAGACCGTCCATGGCACATACGGGCAGTTAAACTACCCAATGGTCCAACCTTCACAATAAGGAGCCTTGAAGGGACACATACCTGTGGCAAGAATGTGCAGCTTGGCCATCATCAGGCATCAGTAGATTGGATTGTGAGTTTTATAGGGGAACGGCTGCGAGACAATGTACATTACAAGCTGAAGGATATATTGCAGGATATTCACAAACAGTATGGAATCACTATACCATACAAGCAAGCATGGCGAGCGAAGGAAAGAGGCCTGGCTGCAATTTATGGATCTTCCGAGGAAGGATATTGCCTTCTTCCAGCATACTGTGAGCAAATAAAGAAAACCAACCCTGGAAGTGTCGCGCAAGTGTTCACTGTAGGATCTGACCATCGATTTCAACGTCTATTTGTTGCTTTTCATGCATCAATCTATGGCTTCGTAAATGCTTGTTTACCTCTAGTTGGGCTGGGTGGAATGCCATTGAAGGGCAAGTACCTTGGCACATTACTTTCTGCCACATCTTTTGATGCGGATGGCGCTTTATTTCCGTTGGCCTTCGGTATTGTTGATGTAGAAACTGAGGATAGCTGCATGTGGTTTTTGGGAGAGTTACATAAACTGCTAGAGATGAACACTGAAAGGATACCTTGCCTTACAATCTTGTCTGATGGTCAGAAGGGCATTGTAGATGCCGTTAGAAGGAAATTTCCAAGTGCATCCCATGGGTTTTGTATGCGTCATCTAAGTGAAAACATAGGCAAAGAGTTCAAGAACTCAAGGCTTGTCCAGCTTCTTTGGAAGGCAGCTTATTCCATTACTACCACTGGATTTAAAGAAAGAATGGCAGAGATTGAAGAAGTTTCTGCAGATGCAGCCAGGTGGATTCAACAGGTTCCACCTTCACGTTGGGCTGTAGCATATTTTGATGGAGCGATTTGGCCATCTTTCTTCAAATATTGAAGAGTTCAATAGATGGATCCTTGAAGCACAAGAACTCCCCATAATCCAAGTAATAGAACGGATTCATAGTAAGCTGATGGCCGAGTTCAGTGAACGGCATGAGAAAGGTTTGAAATGGACATCGATACTTGCCCCGTCAGCTGAGGAGCGCATGTCAGAAGCAATTGCCCATGCAAGCGGCTACCAAGTGCTACGTTCAGATGAAGTAGAATTTGAAGTTCTATCTGCTGACCGCTCGAATATTGTGAACATTGGCATTCGTTCTTGTTCATGTCGTGATTGGCAAGTCTATGGCCTACCATGTTCACATGCTGTTGCGGCACTGCTCTCATGTAGAAAGGATGTCTATGCATTTTCTGAGAAGTGTTTCACTGTTGCTAATCACTGTGAGACGTACTCACAAGCAATACACCCCATTCCAGATAAAAGTGAATGGAGCAAGGGAAATGACACTCTAGGGGATGAAGACATTAGAGTTGTGCGGCCACCAAAATTCCGCCATCCTCCAGGGCGCCCTGAAAAGAAGCGGCTTTGCATAGAGGAACTTAATCGTGAAAAGCATACTGTGCATTGTAGTCGTTGCAACCAAACAGGACACTATTAGACAACATGCAAAGCGGATATCATACCAAGGATAGAACAGTTCTAGATCTCTGTCTGTGTATTATCAGTCTATAATCTCCCTAGAAAATTAGTTCTTATATATCATCTCACAGAATACCATAGCATATTGGAGGCATGCCTTATCGTGAACTGTAATATGAATTATGTATTGTATTTTAATGCACTGTGTTTGAAACGAACTTCAGGAATGGGAAAAATCGTGTCTAGTACTCTCAATTTAGATCATCACCCAAAGCAGTTTCCCAAAGCAGTTTCTCTCCTCTTTCATCCTTATCCATACACCACACACTGTTTTTTTTTCCCAACCAATATGGAGCTGAACTTTGGGCCATCTGGCATACCTTGGAATACTGTTTCTTTATCCTGTAAGCAGGTAAGCAGCACAGGGACCTCATCTAACTGGATTTCATGAGATCATATCTTTACTTTTCAGTTCTTTATTTATTTCTGCTTAACAAGGCTGACTTCTGCTGTTGCCATTGCAGGAAGATGAACAAAATTGTTGCTGTCCTGGTCCAACAGAGGTACAATGCTATTCCATGCTATTGATGGGACTCCTTGGAGCATTTTGTACCAGGTGTATTTTGAAACTGTTTCTTGCTCTTGCTTTTAAAAAACTTGTCCTTTTAAACTGCCATGCCTAAAATTTAGGGCAGGGAATAGGCCGAACGGGGTTGAGCTAAATCACGATTTTGATTAAGCTTGACCTGATAAATTCAAAATCTGGCCCGAAACCTGGCTTACATTTGCAACCCTGTGTGTAATACTCGCCTCATGTACATGCAGCTAAGATATCAGAAGGACAAAGGAGTTTATCTTCACACATTTCTATGTTTTCAAATTTCCATCTTCCTCCTCTTTTTTTTTTTTTTTTTTTTTTCTTTTTCCTTTTTTTCTGGTGATGCCTTTTAAGTATATTGGAGCCGGTTAAAGTGATTTTCTCTTTTGTATACCTGCCTACATATCCCTGATGCATTGATGTCCTTTGCCCTCTGGTGAAATTAGCATTTCTGTGCCAGGAATCATATCCAGGAATGATGTAACAGTGTGACAAATATCACCAAGATTTTGAAATCTCGCGATGATATAGCAAAAAATACACACAACATTATTATCATGATATTGTCAAAGTCTTGGCAGATTGTTAAATATCATGATTTTTATTGCGATATTAACTCAAAAAATAGTAAAATATTAAGGAACTTGTTTATATATTTTAATAATTTACAGTAAATATTTTTAAATGTTTTTATTTTCAGTGAGATTTTCCTGGGATATGATAATATCCCGAGAAAAAACCTCAAACTTTGAAAATCTCCTGAGAAATCTTTGGTACTGATGCAGAGGTGGTTCCCTGTTTCTAGATCATAATGTTTCCTTTATTCATTAGATTCGAAAGATACCTGACACCATTTCACTGATCATTCACCTGCAACGATACAAGGAATGCTTGATTTTCACAAAAGGTTTAGCTTTTATGCATATATGAAGCCTATTTTAATGAGAAATGTATTTTCATCTGGACTGATGTTCTGATCTGGTTGTGTGGAAGTGGCACAGTTACTGCAATTTTATATACAAGGGAGTAAAGGTAAGACGGTTTTCTTCGCTTTCTTTCACGCAATTCTTCTTCCTGATTGGTCATATACATGTGGCTTGTGGTACCGCCCTATGTGATCTGGCAGGCATGTCACCATTGTGGAATTTGGAGATCCTCGGCATGTATTTAAGCAATCGACATGGGCAGGTTACCTGTTCATCCAATTCATCAAATGCAAGGGTGCACTTGGTTTGGATGCTTTCATGGGGTTTTCACTGGAAGATGAAGAGTCTTGTTACTGATTGTCCAAGCTGCATCCATGGTCAGTGTTGATCTAGCATTGCTCAAATGGGCTGCAGTTTTTGTGGCAATCTCTAAGGCATGGATTTGTTCTGAGGGTCCTTTAACAAAAAAGGCTTCTGCTGATGGCTGCTGATCTAGATAAGAGGCTCTTTATTTTTTCTCTTTGATTTGGGTCTTTTCCATCGTGGGTGGATATTTTTATTTGTTGGAGAAATGCCGAGGGCCCGCCCCTATAGCTGCTTGCTTATAAAGCAACAGCATGTGAGGATCCAACACCTTCATCCAGAGGGTTTATGTTGAAATTCTGCACTTTGTGGAGATCTCAACTCCCATGTGAAGTGACTTACGAGTCACTTAGTTTTTATGTTTGGTTAACATGTAAGTTAGTTACAAGTACTAAGTTATATATTCATACTTTATCCAATGCTTGAAGTAGATAATTATTTAAAAATCAAATTAAGACAAATAAATTTAAATAAAAGTATGCCATTTTATCGAGTCCATCTAGATGAATAGTTGGGCAATTTTTTAAGGCTAAACTAATAAAAAAGTGGGCTGTAAAAGTGGGCTCACGTTTCTAAATTGCTTGTAATGTTGGAAAAATAACTTAAGATAAGCATATCCCACAAAAAATTTCATTTTCTTTCTGATATGTGTTTACAATATTGCAAAAGAAAGAAAGACAAACGATGGAAATAAAAAACAAAAATAAACAACCATCAAACTAAAGTCATCTACTTAGGAACCACGTTCTTTAACCATATATGCCTTTGGTTAGGAGACACACTATGAAGGAATCCATGGATAAAATTCGGTCGATTTGAAAGAAACACGTAAGCCTTATACATCATGTCTTCGTCAATAGTTGTCATGTTCTCCAATTCCTCCCATAATCTCGTCGTCATAAGTACATTATTTGTTGATGATTTGAGGCAACAAATTTGTCTATTGACCCACAAAGGCTATCAAATCTTTCTATGACGGCTGATCCGATTGTGGCCTTCTTTTTCTTCGATGGCCCTGAAGCTGAGGTTCTCGCACTCCTTTTACTGCTTCCTTTGGTTTGTTGAGTTTCAGGTTGTGTCTTATCCCAAAATGCACCATCCACAGGTGCAAATGGTGCATATGATGTAGAGTGAACTGGAGACAATTGGATGTCATCAAAGGGGTGAGTTGGCACGGCATCTTCTTCATTAGGATCACCTGGAGTTCGTGCATAATTCCCTGTGGCAGAATCGCCTCCGTACATACACTCAAGCTGCTTGAACAACGGGAATGACTTATTTCTAATCTTTTTTATTTCAGGTTTTGCCTGCAAAATATGAGAACTTCATAATTAAAATAATATTCATAACGTATTGAAATGAGAAGTGTATTAAAAATTAATTTACCTTGATCAACTCATTCCACACTGCTGGTTCAGCAGTCACGTATTTTTTTTCCTCGTCCCAGCCAAATCCACTCTTACTTAGTGCTTGTTCAATGAATATTTGTTCTTCAATAGTCGTAGTCGATACCTACAGTTCTCAATATTCACTTGCACGGAAAAGACTTCTTCCACCACTTTGCATACTTTATTCATAGTGACCTCTCTAAAAGCATTATCGGCTTTTCTTCCCAATAATGTTTCCTCAACTAGCATGTTACACATACATTCATCCATATAAAAGGTCCAGTTGACTTGTGCCTTTCGGCCGCTATTGCTTGGATTTGAAGGTTGCGCCATGCCTTTTAAAGATACCATATTTGTAAGTTATTTAAGATATATCAATTGCAGGAAAATATGAATTAAAAAACATAACTTGAAATTGCATATATAAAATATTACATTCATTGTCAAAGTCTAAATCAAGCCATGTGCATTAATATTCATAAACAAAAAACAATTAAAAACGATATTTAATTATAATTATCTCCTGGATTATAGTTTGCCCACATATCAGATGCAAGTGCAAGTCTGAAATCTTTCCATCTCTTCTTCTCTCTTCTAACTATTGCAGATTCATTCTGAAGTCCATCTTCATCCTCGTCATCTTGAGCTTCAAGTTCTCCATTATTACCACGATCTGCATCCACGTCTTCTCCCATATCATCGTCGTTGTTAACGTTATCACACTCAAAATCAGGATCTTCATTATGATTCTCATTAATAATATGATTATGGAAGATACAACATGCATGAACTATATTCACTTGCGTGCGTATAGGATAGGCTGGGGCAATCTTCAATATAAGAAATCCTGCCTTCAATACTCCGAATGCACGTTCGATGGCATTTCGTAACGAGGAATGACGAAGATTAAACAACTCTTCCTTCGTCCTTGGCTCTCAACCATGTCTGAATTCCTTCAGGTGATATCGAACTCCACGAAATGGTGCTAGGAAACCAGACATATTCGCAAAACCAACATCAACTAAATAATATTTGCCTACAAGAAACATAAGCTTGAAATTATTTGATCTTCAGACGAAGGAACTAATTAATAAGTACTTATAAATTAACTTGAATTAATACCTCTCGGGACAATCAATTTCATGTTTCGGCTTACAGCATCTGTTAACATCCGTGAATCCGAGGTTGATCCTTCCCATCCCGCTAATATATATTGGAATTTTAAATCGAAAGAACAACTTGCTAACACATTTTGGGAGATAAATCCCTTTCGATTGCGCCACTTAGCTTGCTCCTTCAAACTAACTATGGCTAGGATATGTGTGCCGTCTATGGCTCCAACACAATCCTACGGAAGAAAAATATAACTTATGGGAGAGAAATATAACTTATTTAAGTTACCTGAAATTGAATTTATAAAATAAAAAATGCATACTTACTAACCTGGAAATAAGGGAAAAACCTGGTGTTATTTAATATCTTGGGAGGCAACCCATTCCCGGGCAGTTTTAAAAATTCCGAATGTAGCCCAACGATTGCATTAAGCATCCTATTGAAATGACGACTAATTATTTCTCCAGAATGATTGAAATGATGCTGCATAACACGGTTATTTACGTGATGACTAATTGTATGGAGGAAAATCACTAACTCTTCCTCTAAGGATACACCAAATGTGCCTCGCAGGTGACACTTTTCTTGTATAATATCGCGAAGGCGAAAAAATGCACCTTTATGCATACGAATGTAATTGAAGCATGTTGGCCCCGGTCCATTAATAATCGCATCTGTAGCTTGAGCACCCGTCGAATCCCGTGATTGTCGCCCATCGTGCGGTTCTTCTAACATATTGTTTTTTTCAAGCCAACAAATCATTAGCTCAGTTGACGCGGCTGCTGCAACCATGATGTTCAGCTCCACGTCAAGATCTGATTCCGACATATTTTAGGTGCGCTTGGATAGAGATGGATTGGTCCACATATATTTCAGACTGTAAAAGAAATTGGTCCACATCTCACAGACGGGACTCTAACCAGATCAAACATATGAGATTGTATGAGAAACCATTCACCCTACAAACCATATGAAGCTAAATATAAAACATAGTTTAAGCAGACAGGCATGTGGATTCGTGACCATCAAGAGATAGTTTAAGCAGACAGGCATGTGGATTTTACACAACATAGTTTAAAATAGAAAGTTTAAGATTTTCCTATCAAGGATATTTCTCAGACTTAACCAATCTAAGGTGGACCACAAGAGATCAATGGCCTGGATTACGAATCCATAGCCCCACTTGGCAGAACTGAAAACGCGTGTGTACTATGAAAGATGGGCCCTTGAATGTCGTGTAATTCCTCGTCTCCAGTTCACTTCTGAACTCACAGGTCTTTTTGAGCCAAAACTGGAAGACAGACAGAGAGAAAAGGAAAAAAAAAAATGCGAAGGCCCTCTTCGAAAATCTGTCTCTCAGGAACTCCACGGTTTTTCTTTCGTCATCAAAACCAAAACCCTCTCTCAATCCAATCCCAATCCAAGAAAATCTCACCATCTATTCTCCAATCCTTCCAAAACCCACATACCATTCCTCAATCTCCCAGAAAGCCAGCAACTACCGCCACACAAATCCAAAAAACCCCATGTCAATCTCAACAGCCAAGTACACCCAAGAACAAAATCCAATCTCTCCAAAAACCATATCCAATTTCTCCTCCCCCCAAATGACTTCTCCCCAAATCACCCCAAAATCTAACTCCCACCACCCAAATCCAGAAATCCCAACTCCAGTCTCACCAAACAAACACTCTCAACAGCACAATTCAATCCCTCCAAAACCCAAATCCCATTTCACTTCCCTCCAAATGGGTTCTTCCCAGATCACCCTAAGATCGTACTCTCACCACCAAAATGCAAAAAACCCAATTTCAATTTCACCAAACAAGCACACCCAAGAACAAAATCCAAACCCTCCAAAACCCACACCACATTTTACTTTCCTCCAAATCGACCCTTCCCAGATCACCTCAATATCCAACTCCCACCATCAACTCCCAGAAAACCCAATTCCAAGTTCACCAAACAAACACACCAAAGAACAAGAAGAAGAAGAAGAAAATTCAACTGCCACAATGTTTCCGGTACACAGTTCTCAATTCCTCTATCAAATTGACAACAGTCCAAATCACTATGACTCTCATCATCAGAATCATGTAGAACCTGAATATGCTGCTGATGTCGAAAAAATCTACCGAATTCTACGTAATTTCCACACCAGAGCTCCCAAACTCGAGCTCGCCTTACAAGAATCCAAGATACATGTTTCACCTGCTCTAGTCGCCCGTGTTCTAAACCGTTGTGGTGATGCGGGGAATCTGGGATACAGGTTCTTCTCGTGGGCGTCAAAACAACCTGGATACAGAAACAGCTACGACGTCTACAAATCCATGATCAAAATCTTGGGCAAGATGTGGCAATTCGGGGCGGTCTGGGCATTGATCAATGAGATGCGGAAGCAGAATCCAGAACTGATCACAGCTGACATTTTCATTATCCTGATGCGGAGATTCGCTTCAGCGAGAATGGTTGAGAAGGCAATTGGTGTTTTGGATGAAATGTCGAAGTTCGGGTGCGAACCCGATGAGCATGTGTTCGGGTGTTTGTTGGATGCTCTCTGTAAGAATGGGAGAGTGAAAGAAGCTGCATTGCTATTTGAAGATATGAGGATTCGATTCCCACCGAATTTGAAGCATTTCACGTCGCTGTTATATGGTTGGTGCAAGGAAGGGAAGCTCATTGAGGCCAAATTCGTTCTGGTTCAGATGTGAGAGGCAGGTTTTGATCCAGATGTGGTTGTCTACAACAACCTTTTGGGTGGATATGCGGCCGCTGGGAAAATGCGGGACTCATTTGATCTCATGGATGAGATGAAGAGGAAAGGGTGTGGCTCAAATGCTACATCTTACACTATCTTGATCCAGGCGCTCTGCGCGAATGAGAAAACAGAAGAAGCAATGAGGGTTTTCATAGATATGTGTAGAAACGGATGTGCTGCAGATGTCGTGACTTATACTACTCTGATCAGCGGGTTTTGCAAATGGGGCAAGATTGATAGAGCTTATGAGCTCTTGGATAGCATGATTCGAAAGGGCAGCAACCCGAATCAGACTACATATTTTTGTATCTTGGCAGCCCATGAGAAAAAGGAAGAATTGGAGGAGTGTTTGGAGCTTGTTGGCGAAATGTCAAAAGTGGGTTGTGTTCCTGATCTCAATACCTATAATGTCGTGATCCGATTGGCTTGTAAATTGGGTGAGTTGAAGGAGGCTGTAAGTGCCTGGAATGATGTGGAGGCGAATGGATTGAGCCCGGGGGTGGACACTTTCACGATCATGATACATGGGTTTCTCGGGCAGGGGTCCCTTATTGACGCCTGTAAATACTTCAAAGAGATGGTAGAGAGAGGCCTTCTATCCACGCCACAATATGGGACTCTGAAGGAGCTCTTGAATTCGCTGTTGAGAGCCGAAAAGCTTGAATTGGCGAAAGATGTGTGGGCTAGCATTGTGAACAAGGGATGCCAGCTCAATGTCTATGCATGGACTATATGGATACATGCATTGTTCACGAGTGGGCACATCAAGGAAGCATGCTCATATTGTTTGGATATGCTCGAGAGCGGTTTAATGCCTCAGCCTGATACTTTTGCCAAGCTCATGCGGGGTTTGAAGAAGCTCTATAATAGGAAGATAGCGGCGGAGATTACCGAGAAGGTTAGGCAGATGGCTGCAGATAGGGGGGTCACATTCAAAAGTTATAAGCGGCGAGGAGTGAGGGATGAGAAGGAGAAGCTAAAGGCGAAGAAGGATGGAAGGAAGAGGAGGGGTCGCAAGCGCCGATGGGGCCAAGCAAGTCGAGCAGACATTTCCTAATTTAGATGACGGGGAGGAAAAGGATTCTGCTGATGACCCACATGAAGTTAAGGGCAAAGATGGGTGATGGCATTGTCCAATGAGACCTCGTATGTGGGAGAGTGATGAGTATCCAATCTCCACCCACAGACGATGGAAAGTGAAATCAGAGAACAAGGAAATAATCAGTAACTGAATTGAAATCTAACAGTGGCCCCACCCTGAATTGAGTGAAATGATCTCTTTGTCCTGCACTGCCTCCTACAGTTAGTAAGTGTAATGGCACTTCTCAGGACCCTTTGACAGTCAATCTATTGTATTTAAGATTACAGTAATGCTCATCTCGGGACACCATTTCGCTGTACTTGACACCCAAAAGTCACATCCCAAGCACTCCTAATTTCATTCAATTAGGAATGGGACCATCTCTTAAATTTCACTTCAATCATTTGCTTATATTGCCATTCTTCGGATTTATAGTTAAGTTCAATTCATTTTCCTCAGAATGCCATTGTAGGTGATTCAAGGAATGCTGTCACATTAGTGAATGATGTGAGTTCCAATGGGTGGAGGCTTTCTTTCATTATTGACAAGACTCTCTCCCTTTTTTCCTTGGAATTAACTAGTAATTAAGAACGGAAGGAAGCATAGCATGTGTAAATCTGAAGAAGAGTGCCAAGGTGGGGTTGACGATCAACGACAACACGGTGAAGTTTTTGGCTAGAGGCATGGGTTGCCAGGCTATGTTGCTTCCATGTGCTTACCTGTGCCTACCTCTATCTAAGATCTGGATCTTTCTGGGATTCCATTACTGAAAGGATTGGCGCAAAGCTTGCTGGATGGAAAGGGAAATACCTTTCCTTTAGGGGTTAGGTTATTTATAATTAAGGCAGCTTTGGCCAATCTCCAGTTCTACTTCCGGTCTCTATTCGAAATTCTCACAGTGGTGGCGTCAGGAATTGATCGTAGCCAAATGGATTTGTTATGGAATGGGTGCCAAGAGGGTCACAAATTCCAACTAGTTAGTTGGAAGGATGTGCAATAACCATTCAAGTATATGGAATCTCAGGATAGGTAACATTGAAGGAAAAAATAAATAAATTTGAACTTTGCTTAGCAAATGGCAGTGGAGATTCATGGATGAACCGCATGCATTGTGGAAGAAAGTTACAAGTGGTAAGTATGGGGTGTCGTATGGGGGTGTTTTCCATGGATGGGGGATAATCGGAATGGGTCAGTGATATGGAAAGAACCGAGTAAAATTTGTCAGCAGTGAGAATGGTTCGAAATGGGCCATTTGGCATTTGCTTTTCAGTGGGCAAAGGCGACAAAATCTGGTTTTGGATGGATGCTGGGGTGGAAGATACTCTATTACCGATGTTGGAGCCGGAGCTCATCATCAACTACTATGAATTCTTGTGTAATTCTGTGTATGGAACATTAGACTAAGAGGAAATTTGGTCAATGAGGAGGTTGTCATGTTTGAGTTTCACTTGAGCAGACTTTCAGTCATGGATGACAGGAAGATCTGGGAATGTTCTCCAGACAGACAGGCAGTTTAGCAAAATCCATGTATGCTAGCAGTTTTTTTGGCCCTGGTTCAGTTCCTTGGAGAATCAAAGCTTTTCATTTAATGGCACTGGCGGACAAAATTTCTACAGTCGAGAGCCTTCAAAGGCACAACATGGCAGTTCCCAATCACTATGGTATGTGCAAGTCTGGAAACGGTGGATCGCATAGTTATTCAGATATCTCATCTACGATGATCAACTGAACCCTTGCAGCTTGGCAGTTCAGGGGATTAATGGTCGGATTTAATAGGTGACTGGAACGGCGTTTTCAGTAGGCCTTTCTTCTTCTTTTCCTCTTTTGTGTTTTTGTTTATTTATTTATTTATTTTATATAAGAAACTGAAATTTGGGCCTATTTGGATTCATTGAAATATGAACCGAGAAAACGTCATTTCCATAAAAATGGCATTTCCTTTGTTTGCTTTTGTAAATTTCTCAAAAACACATTTTCTATGTCCTCTCATTCATGAAAAATACCCCCTTTTCCTCGGTTTGCCAAGGCTTAAGAAACACTGTTTCTAAGAAATTGAGTGAAACATTACTCCCTTTTTTATATAGTGTCCCACAAGAGTAGTTACATATGCCACCACCTCATCTTCAAAGTGCCTGATATGTGCAACTGTCCATCTTCAAGTGCCCCACGTGTTATTGTGCTACATGTGTAGCATGCACAACCATTCACCTTCAAAGCACCACACATGTGCCATTGTGCCATGATGCAATTTGTGCCATCGCCTATCTTTTAGTTACCAATGTTTCAATATGGCACACTCCCCAATTTGCCATCTGCAACAGTTGTTACCCTCATCTTCAAAACCCTTGCATATGCCATATGTACTATGGAGCCACATGTGCCATCTGATCTCATCCATCTTTTAGCACCTTGCATGAGTAGTAAGTGCCAATTAGTGGTGAAAATCCATGCTGCTGACATCACCAGTGGGTGCATTGCATGACTGACTGGGTGGGTGTGTTGTGTGACTGACTAGGTGGGTGTGTTGCATGACTGACCAAAAAAAAAAAGTGCCATTGTGCAATATATGCCACTCACCTTCAAGTGCCCCACATATCATGTCTCCTGCTAGCCCAGTTGGAAGACACCTAGGCATTTCAACAGCATGTCTTAGGTTCGAGTGCTAAGGAGACACACTAACCCCACCGGTGGGTGGGTGCATCGTGTCACTAACCATGTGGGTGTGTTGCACAACTAACAGGGTGGGTGCGTTGCATGACTAGCAAAAACAAGAGTGCCCCATGTATACAACATCCATTCTAGTGCCCCAAATAAGCCAATGGTGTCACAATTCATCTTTAAAGCACTATACACATGCCAAAGCACTCCACATGCAAATGTATCACATGTACCACATGCGCCGCCATCCATCTTTAAGCTCTCCACATGTGTAACATGTGCCACCATTCATCTTCAAGCATCTCAAACGTGTCAATGTCTCAATTGTGACAATGTGATATGGTGCTATAAATCCATCTTTAGCACACACATGGGTCACCTTCAGTCTTGGAGTAAAATTTTCATTAAAAATCCTTTTTTTCCTAGATAATAATTTAAAAATGAATAAACTTTTTAAGAAAATCTCTCCCGTCAAAAAACAATACATCAACCAAAGCAGCTTCTCATTTCTCATTGTTTTTAAAAAAACAACAAAGCGCAACACCATTTTTCTCAAATTTATTTTTTTCCATGAATCTAAATTGGCCCTGAGTGAAAAGAACCATCATATAAGCAGACAAAACAAACATGAGAAAACAGCCATACTCTACTAAGACACCATCATTGATAGCATTTACCACTGGGTGGTTAACACCATTCCTTCCATAACACATTACTAGGCTTTCTCAAAAATTCCGGATGATGACTCGACCACTCACTTTATGAGAGAGGGCAAAGCTGGATATCTGGGCATCCCTGGATAGCTGGATTTCAGTAGGCCAAGTTAATCCCCCTCAGCTGTATGTAGTCGACCTTTTGTATTTTCCTTTTGGGTTTCTTTCTCTTTTTGCATGCGATTTGCTGTGGGACTTTTAGTCGAGGAGGTTACGTGAGGTCACCTCCTCATTTTCCTGTTGTAAGTTTTGGCCTTGTGAATGAAATCAAATCTGCAGTCATCATTCAAAAAGAAAATAGGAAGAAAAAAAAGAGAGCATAGGAAGATGGGGAAAATGTGTATTGAAATCCCCCCGACCTAGTAAGGTTTACAAGATAAAACAACTAGAGATTGTTGTTTTTATAATAAAAATACAAATAAATTCCAGAAATAAAAGTTTGTTTCGAGTTTTAGTTATTAAAACCATGGTTCAAATCTCTACAAGAACACGTTGCGAAGGATTGTTTGTGCATGGCGTGAGCTGTAAGACTGCTTAGGTACACTTTGCACTTTGCACGTGCACATCATCACACGGAGCTAAAAAGGTTTTTTTTTTTTTTTTTTTAATACCCATGTCTCTGAGCCATGGTGCGAGCGAACTAGGGTATAGCTAGAGAACTTGTGGATCAGACCCATTTGAGCCTGAGTCCAAAAAGTTTGACCCTCTAATGCCTAAGGTTGTACATGTGGCATGTGGTGGCAGTTGTGGTGATTAATGTTTGGATTACATGTGGCAATAATTTTATATTGTTAAATAACTAATTGTCTTTTTCTAAAAAAGTTTGTCTAAAAAGGTATGGAAATAACTGCCACAAGACAGGATTATGGCTTTTCATAATAGAGTATCTATTGTTGTGAATGGTATGGATGTCTTAAAAAGGCGTATGAATGTCTTTCCGACACCCATGTCCTTTTATTTTCTATATATCTTGGATATCATAGTCCAAAGTTTATATATACTCATCTCCCATATCAAGCTATCTATAGTCCGGTGTTCTTAAATCTGCCATGTTATTGCGTCTTTTTTGGAATAATTTAAGAAATATATTGGTGTCAAAACTAAATATATGTTCAACACTTAAAAAGTACAAATTTTAATGTTGAAATTTGGATAAGTTCATTAGATCTTAAAGACTAATTTATCATTTTCCTTCTTTTGCACTTAATTAGAATCTCCATAAAAGGGCAACAAGAGATTTTTTACTATTCTTGTCAAGATTTAAACCGACAAATCTGATTTTATTTATCTCATTTCTTTCTTTACTACATTGTGTACATTGCTTATTTTCAACAGATATGGGGATCACTCCCACACACTACATCTCTATTAAACTCAACTAACAACCCCAAGTCTCTCTTTTCTTTTTGTCTTATTTAGTACAAGGAAATAAGAATACGTTAATTTGATAAGTACATGAACTCATCAAATTCAGGGGTTTCGGTTGGATTCAGATTTGGCGAATTCCAAAGTTCACTACTCGGAAATAAATTATAAATCCACAGAATTTGGAGCATTTACTGCATGATAGAGCATTTATCGAGAAATAATAATAATAATAATAATAATAAACCATAGTCTTCTTTGAAAAGCTCTCTCAATTTGAGGATTTGCCAAAAAAAATATATATATATATATTTAGGTATTTGAATTTGTGCCATATCCATTAATTAATTTATGGAGGTGTGGATTGGGGAGGTCCATGCATATAGCAAAACCTCAACAAAATGCAATTAGGAAAATTTTCATATATGTGGATTTCGCAAATCCCTGCCCCAAACAACCCCTTGGAGCCCGGACTCCTTATTTTTCTTTTAGACATTCCTATGTTCTCAAAGCACTCTTTTGGAAGTAATATATAGCGCTGCTAGTTCATCTGGTTACTTGGGCAGTTAAACACATTTTATGGGCTACCATGTGAAAATCGTACTGATCCGAAAACCATGTTGAGTGCCTGCTTATGGATATCTAGGCTTTCTAGGTCTTGACAACATGCATCACTGGGATGTCTTTCCTGAATACCCATAACTGTTTTCCCTTCTTCGGGATTTCCAGATTCTTCGACATGGAATATCTTGCTCAACATCAATGTTGCAGTGCCTGCAAGCATCAACCTTGATTTGTTGAAGCTTTTGGAATGCAAATCCATTGGAAATGACAACTCCTTTATGCAAGCTGCCTTTCCAGAGAGAGAGAGAGAGAGAGAGATTCTCAATCGAAGACACTATCTCACACATGACACCATGTGTGAATCAACCACGTGCGCCAGGCAGGCCTGCCTTGGATGTTTTCGGATGTTTTCTGAATTTGAGTGCTGAACTGGACCATCTATTCCAACCATCCATCCGCACTCACTTGCTGCCACTCCCTGAAGCATCTCATGCATGTGCATATGTATCCATATGAGAGTGAACCTGAATCCAGCCTCTGAAAGTAATGATATTTCTGATTCTTTCGCTTTATAGCCACGTGTAAACAAATTACAACCCACATCATCCAACAAACAAAAGCCATAAAATTCTTTCCTAATCCATACAACATCGCTAATTACAAATGCAAAATACCCATAATAGGAAACCTTGGTCCATTCAAGTTAAGTCTTGTCCAGCTGCATCTCTTGAATTAATGCTGAACAAGTTCATGCATTCGCAACCAGGCTCTTCGTATATCACTGCCGTCTAAAAAAAAGAAATGAATTCAGAAATGTATACAGCGTGGGAAGGGTACCTGTTATAAATCTTCGTGATAATCTGTCTCATCGAAGATCTCCTCCTACATTTGAGAAACATAATCTGGTTACCAACAAAGTATGTGAAACAAAATTACGGGTTCATTTGGAGAGTGCGTCTTGGAGATCTTCATTTCCATACACCAGCTTCTGCTGTCGTCTGCAGAGGTAGTCCAGCAAATCGAGATGTTTGAAGTTACCTTGCAAAGACAAAAATCCCACATCTCGATTTCGAGGGACAGCAAACCAGCAAGCAGTCCAAAGTCTTGATTATATGAAAATCTAGATTAATAACAACACAGAAAGGTACACTGTTTGAATGAAGACCAGTGCGAGTATTTGCATCATTTTCCAATACCTGCAATAGTTCTTCAATAAGGTCTTCCATGGTTATTATTCCAACAGCTTCTCCTTCTTGGGTGAGCTTTGGAAGCAGGGTATCATCGAACTGCAGAACATCTGAGAAGATGTCTCTTGCCCACTTCTTGCCTCTTGGAGTTCCCCTACTTGAATTCTGCATGCTGGAGGGAAAGCTCTTCCACTTCTGGATGGGTCTTTTGCCCTTTGTGTTCTTCTCCTGAGGCGGCTTTTCACCATCAATGTCCAACCTCACGTCTCTGACAGATTCTGCATTGGAATGTACCGCGATGGAGCAACTCATATAAACAAAATGATTTTGAATGCCAAAAAAAAAAAAGAATTTCAACTACATGGAATGCAACCATGACTAAAACATACCACCATTTGCATGGCACTTGTTTATGGTGATAGGGCTGCTGATTTGATGGACCGTCATGTAGATGGGTTGTTGCAAACATATCAAGGCAACCAGATTATGGAAGCCATCCTATCGGTGGCCCACAAAATCAATGGTTGGCACATATGGGTGAAAATGAGCACCTGTCCACATTCGACAGGGAAAATTCACACAAACTGCAAGCTGAGGATCGTCAAAACACTTGGATTTCATGCCAAGGCCCATCCACATGGTGCCGCACCATATCAATGTTCCCAACCACCAAATACTTCAATGAGGTGCAAGTGACAACAACATTTTTGTTTCCTCCAATGTAGGTATATCTGAATTAGGTGGCACAATATCGTATCAACACATACCATCATTTGAGTTCTTGCTAATTGGCTGCTCCCCTGGCACGTTGCTCCGTATAACAACCGCCATGTGGCTGTGACCTTTCTGAAACTCATTCAAGATGTCATACAAAGGCATGTTTTCCAGAACCCTAGCACACAGCAGACCCAAAAATCAGTGTGTACTGCTAATGATGTAAATTATCACTGTATATTGACAAAAAATGGATATAGAAACTGTAATTGAATTGCCAACACATCAGGACAAGTTATTCAGAAATGGGGCTATCAATGGAGCAGGGTCAGATCTGAGATCCGATTCACTCCAAATCCGTATAATGCGGATTTGGATCTTAAAATAGGTCTGATTAGTTAAATGGACTGGATTTGGATCTTAAAATAGGTCCAATTACTTAAATGGAGCGGATATGGATTCACAGGAACATATCCGAGTTCGATCCAAAACCGATTAAGATCCGACTCATTGTCACCTTACTGTATATGTTATATTCATGCTGGCCATCCGTTTTACAAATTATTTTAGGCCATGTCGACCATAACATAGTTAATAGTGGGATTTGCATCATTTTTCTACTAAATTAAATATATTATCTTATATATTTTATATCATATATTTTTTTAGATATGTAATGGGGGTGGATTCGGACCTAGATCCGACCCGAATCCGATGGTTATATGGATTTTGGATCGGAAATGGATCTAACAATTTATAAATGGATTGGATATGGATATCACCTTTTGGATCCGAATCCGATCTGAATCCGTCTACAGATATACGGACTTGGAGCCGGATCCAACTGGATCGGATCCAGATCCGACCCATTGAGAGCCCTATTCAGAAAGTATACAAGACACGAGAATTTGTCAAAACACAAGCATGTAATGGATATCAGTGTTGGACATGCATGTGCATTTATATGCAGTAGATCATGCGCCGGTGAATGAGCAATAGGGTGGTGCAACCATGATTTTAAGGTCATGTGGGGTGCATCAGGTGGGCCCAACCATGTACACCTGGCCTAGACATCAGCACTGTCCACTCATCATGCAGGCCACCTGTGCATTAAATGTAGACAGTTGTGCATTGGCAATTTTTCTTAAACCCTCCACTTTTCATACACATGGACCACCTGATGATTGGATTGGCATGACAGACTGGTATGTGTGGCTGGCTGCATGTTGAGGTGTGTGTGGGATTAGCAAATCTCTCCAGGAGTAGAGTCAAATAAAACATCGTTGACTAATAAAACCAAAGACCGCTGGATTTTGAGCTGCAGGAGTGCTGTTTGAATCTAGTCCCCTCTCACTATGTTTGGATTTTAAAGACAGCTGTTCATATCTAACAATCATATCACAGCCATCAAAGAAGAGGAATCGAACAAAAAAAGGCATTCTTCCTACAATAGAGAACATACCATATAAAACAGTGGATGTGATGGATTCCCTAAGACACATGAAAAAGGGAAAGGGGTGGAACTTAGTTGCACAATCCTTATAACCTAGCTCGAATCTCGCTTAAAACTTGGACCCCCATGCTTCCTAGCTATTTATGCTTGCTAATATTTTGAAACAGGTGCTTCCCTGCTCCAGCACCCGAATTTGTTGTCACTTCACTTACGCTTCATGCAGCTATAGGGAGGAAACAGTCTTATACCTGGGTTAAATACTGCAATATATATTAGTCAACAATCCCATGTTCATGCTTTAGGGTACTTTTATCCAAGGTTCTATGAACTTGAATTTTAGGTTGTGTTACGACCTATCACCAAATTGGGTGGGGGGGGGGGGGGGGGGAGGTTTCATTGTATGTGATGTGACCATATTGCCCGCTTTCAATGTGTTGATTTTACTTCACCAATGCATGGATGAGTGATCAGTTATTGTCTCATTGCAGCCAATAAAAATTTCCTTTCGAAAAATGTAATGTACCTCGGAATCTTGCGGATAGTAACATTTTTTACGGGTACCTCATCTGCAGGATGCATGGACAATAGATTTTTCACCTGCAATTGAAATTAGACAATATGTGAAGCAGATAGGTAAGAAAATTAGATTATAAAGCTATCATTTTTTAGTATAATAAATGGTTGACGGAAATAGAGGCCTTCCTGAACAGATTCATGAGTAAAACGAACAGAAAGGTTCATCATTTATATGAAATAATAACAAAAAGGATGGTTCTGGGTCCCATTAGGAATGTTGCCGAATAAGAATGTAACTGAATGTGTGGCATGCGCATGCATTCAGCAGAAGAAGAACCATTTGTTGCATCCCACAAAAATACAGACATGGGATGGAGAAAACACTCCCATCTGCCAAAAGTGGCCCCAAAATGAGAATGGAAGGATAACGGAGCAGAGCTATTATCAAGCCACTCTCATTCTGGGGGTGAATGCAGTCCCTTCCGCATTTGCCAGACATCAAAACAGTACCTTGCTTGCCAATCTAAATGCAGATGCTATTAACAAAAATACATATATACCAAAATAAGTCCAATTATATTTATAGGTTGTTCGTAGTAGACTGGCACCCTGCTGTGTCCTTTATCCAGAATCAACTTCATCAAATCCCTGTACAACAACAGGAGTGTAATGGACCTGGTCAGAAAAAAGGAGAAAGGAAGAAAGAAAGAGAAAGAAAGAGAAAAAAATCAGACAAGTTAATTCTGTGAACCTTCGCCTTCACGAAGAACTCAGATACCTGTCAAGCCTTGCATTAATATCAATTGCAAAAGTTTCAGATATAGGAGTCATGGCATCTCTAGCTGTTTTCTCTGTGAGTTCAAGAGCTCCAGCTATAATTGTGGTCTCGTCATGAGTCAGTTCACCACCTTTTCCAGCCTGTTTAGAATGGGAGCAACCACCTTCTTATATTCAATGGTATGAAATAAAAAGCACCAGTTTCCAAACAACAGATTAAAATGTAACTCCAATTAGAAACTACAAGATTATTCGGGTGAGCTCAGTTGCACCTGCTTCCCAGGGTGAATGTGATGAATCCGAACCAAATGTGAGAAAAGAACAGATCTCATTTCAGTTGCTACCCAGTAGGGCCGTCAATGGGTCAGGTCCTGATATTCCTGTACCCTGACTGCTCTCGCCCTGGGTCCTCTCACGTTGGCTCCTACCAGTTCTGGGTAGTATGTTTGAGGTCCAAACCCAATCGTGTCGAGATCACATAGTCGTCAAGTACCCATCAGGTCTCACAAGTCACGACCCTTCCTTTGGGCTATAGTTCACAAGGGACAGGACATGGCAAAAGGAAAAATCATCCCATCACTCGCTGGACCACCGATAACCATGACCTGCCTGGGCCCAGCATACATGGTCTGGCATGTTGTGATCAGAACTGTCCATTGGTGGGACCACTTTCTGTAGAGAATGGTATTAGATTGCAATCATCGCATGATCCTGGCCATTCAATCCATGCCACTGAAACTTATTAATTGAAAGGGTTGCAGCGTTGCAGGTATGGGGGCAAGCGGCAGTCAGTTTCCTAATGGGTGAATGCATTTTGGTAACAAATGACGTAGGTTAAGAGTTAACACCATCTGTTTTTCACAGGGACACCCATTCTTTCTAATCATGTAATACAATAGTACAACCATCGCTGTTGTATAACCAAAGCAATACAAGAGGGAACCACAATTTAGACAGTCTAAGTTCCCTTTTGGGCAAGTCTTCTATTGCAGATTCACTATCCTATCTTATATATGGAATTTATTACTATTATTATTTTTTGAAAGATATTGAATTGATATCATTGTACTGCCCATGGATTTTACCAATTTGAAGGGATCATCAGATTTAACCAGGTACCTGAGACCCAACCCATCTATACGTGGTTCAGAAACCGGATACAGACCCAAACTTGACCCAAATTTAAAAATGGGTCCAGGACAAGAGATCCAGAACCGTCTAAACCAGATCAGGTCCATCGGGTAAGAGTGGGTCCAGGTAACCGCAGACAGCCCTACTACCCAATCAGAAGTGGCAAACAGAAGCATCATGCAGTCTCTTTTTCTGCAAAAACCCACACCGCAACTCTTCTGTGACTTCTGCCTTGCTTAAATCACAAAACCAATTGATATTGGGGCGGCGCATGAATCCACAAGGAACCTAGGAGAGAGGCCTATACTAATATGAACTAGCTGATGTGTCCAAAGTAGTGATTCCATGACCTAATGATATGTAGAAAAGGAAGAATTGCCACAAAAGCCAATATATGCGTACCAATAACTTAAAAAACATATGGCGATAGTTATCATTTGATTTGAACTTCTAAATACTAAATGTAGAGAAAACCGACCTCATTCCCATGCAAATTAACAAGTGTTTTCAACTCAGCCCGACGGAAAAGAGCTACATGTCCATGCCCCAACAAATAGTCCAACAGCTGAAAATTACAGAAAATGTGACTGGTTAAAACTGCTCCTTCGAATGCATTGCAGACTAATATACATTGAATAATGAAGCTCGATTCAAAATTTTGAAAGATTTCATTAAGAAGAAGAAGAAGAAGAAGATGATGATGATGATGATGATGATGATGATGAATGTCACCTTGCTTATCGGGAATGCAACAGGATAACAAATCCAAACAAGTACACGGACAATTGGAGCCACTGCTGCCCCGATTGCTAAACCATACCGTGAACACACAGACTGCGGTATTATCTGTTTGTAATAGTGAAAACAAAGAGTTAATTTATACAAAAGCACTTTAAAGAGATCACAATCATGCTAAAGTGTTTTTAGTCACGATTAATTTATACAAAAGCACACTACTTTATGAGGTATTATTGTATTAGACAATGCTTGGCCCGAAGACTGGAGTCTTCTCGGTCAAGCAAGGCACTCCATAAAGGTAGGCACCTCTTTCAATGACACAGATTGTGCATCTGGTGACAAGGTATTTTGTAACGGTAACAGTGGTTGTAATGGCCACCACCATTACCTTTACAATACAAACCGTAATGGCTGTTACACCCTCCATAACGACCTTTATGGTCTCTTTTCTTTTTTGATAAAATAAAATAAAATAAACTGAAAAACATGTCTTTTCCCTGTAACGGACTGTTACAGGGCCATTACAGCCTTTAAGCGGGGGGGGGGGGGGGGGGGGGGGGGGGGGGTGGGGGGGGTGGACGGCCTTTATGGCCCCGTAACGGCTGTTATGGCACACCATGTCTGGTGGGCTCCATAGGAGTTTGGTGAAACCAGTTCTCCCTACTGACAGATCGCAAGCTTTTTGTGGTATATGGACTGACAGCTGCATTTTCTTTTAAAATTGTCCATTTGCAGCACAAAGATCCAATGGGAAAATTTTGTGCAACATCATCCATCCATGGTGGATACTACCAGATAAGCAGTTTAGACCACGGGGTGGGGGGGTTGAGGCACAATGAAATTCAGTAATTTGGGCCGATTGTTGTACATGTCCTTTAATTTATACGATTGAAAACATAACCAAACATGAGGCATATCACCTCGCCAAACAGAAGTATCAATGTCACTGAGATTAGAATAGCACCCCATGCTGTAACCAGGCTATCAAGGAAAATGGGAAGCGTCTGAAATGCAAATAAGAAAAGACGTATAAGACATCAAAAAACCCTTCCATATGTTCCATAAGTTGCTTAAGATGTTTACGAGGAATTCTACCTCCATAGCAGCAGCATTACAGATAAGAAGAGTGCAAAGCAACAAATGCTGCCTTCTGACAACTGGCAATATCTTTGCTGCAAAAAGCAACCACAAGATTCTTAACGTGTGAAGTATTCAATAACATTAAGAAACTCAATGTAAAGCAATAGCATATAGAAACTGACATAATTTTAAATCTATAAACATTTTAAAGACCCAAATTTGTTCTCAATCAAATGGACCATTTCTTTACTTATAAAACAGTATAAGCAGCAAATATAGCTTTCAAGGCTGGGCATTGGACCATAGAAGTTAGGATATGTTGGTGATCCTGATGCTCAATTGCCAATAGAAGCATAGAAGTACAGATAGATATTACCATCTCTTTAGTCATATTACAGCATAAGCAATAACTGTAGCTTTCAAGCACAGGCATTGGACTGTAGCAGTTAGTATATCGGGTCTCCTGATTCTTGTACGTCTCCATCTCTACTTAAGTATTAAAACTACAGAGGTTGAAAGCATCATTGGAAACCAGTACATATCACACTATATGTACCGGTACCATCCATGAATGATACAACTGTATCTGCCCATATCCACCTGTAACAGCCTGATACAAGGTGATACAACCCCGCATCAGTGGTGAACAATATGATACATCAAAACCGATTTTTCATCCTTGCCATGAAAAGGTTCTGCCTAATTATACCAACCAAAATACCAAATTGTCTGCGAACTAGACATTACATTTAAGCCAGGTTTCAGAGAATCAAATGCAATCAAATCGTGTGGAATGATATGAAGAAAAGAAAATGTCAATAGATGGGCTCATGAAAGCATTATCAACACTTCTGACAATCCATAAACAAATACCAGAGAAAACAAAACAAAACGAAAGAAAGAAACCACCTTGTAATTCCAACACAGAATTATATTAATTACAAGGAAGTTCACATCAATGCAACCAATGTTTCAAATATCTGTATTGGGGGTGTATTGGCACCCCATTTACCAATAGATACACCCCTACGTAAGCCATATCGGACTCCTGTACTGTGTATGCGGGAGCGCTAATAAGGATACGGCTGATCAATAGCGTATATTTAAAAGGATGGTCTCAATGGACAACTAGCTTCACTAAGTTACTGTTCATTGAGTGAACAGCTTATTTCATGCCCAATTATCTTCAAGGTGCGGCCCACCTCTTCAGCGGCTTGGATGTCGTGTACACCTGACATGTTGGCCATATGTGCTCAATGGACTATAACTTTGTGGCCCATTGATATGGATGTGGAATTCCTCTATTAATTTTTTTTTTTTTTTTTTTTTTGAAGATTATTCCTCTATTAATCCCAAAAACCGTGAAATGGGTCTCTGTGTTGCATTCACAAGAAAGAGCTCTTCCAAATCCATCCAAGCAAGTACTATGTTATAGCTTCTTCTTCTTCTTCTTCTTCTTCTTGGGAAATTCTACTAAAGAATAGAACTCCCAAAAATCGAAAACTATTTTCTCATAGCTGCAAACCAACTTAGAATAAAACTATACAAAAAAAAAAAAAAAATTACCAAACCAAATTAAAAATCAAACAATTACTCACTACAATCACAGAAAAACAAGCACCCAACAAAAGGGAAAAGAAAAAAAATCCGAAGTATCAGAGAAAAAAATACAAAAAAAAAAAAAACCAACAGAAAATTAAAAACCCAAAACCCGAACAACACCTCAAGTTCCAAATACTCCAAAACAAAATCCATGAAAATTCAAACCAGCAGCTAAAACGAAAACACAAACATAACTAGATCTAAATAACTACAAAAACCCAAAAAATAATCCCATAATATAAAAATCAAAATCAAAATTACAACAACAAGAGAGATTGAATGACACCCCAACAGAGAGCAAAAAAAAAAAAAAAAACCTGCGTGCTTCCTATCCTGAGGAGTTCCAGATTTGGCAAGAACCTCAAGATCGACGAGGCTCATCGACATCAGACCGAGCGTAAGACCAGACATCAATCCAGCAAACAACACCAGCAATATGATTATCACTATATGAATGAAGAACTCCGATTCGCAGCATCGATACTCAACCGCCATCCGATTCAAACCTCGAACCCAAAAATCCCCAAAATGCCCTCAGGATATGGAAAGAAATAAAGCAGCAGCTGAACAGAGAGTTCCTCTCTACTTCAAGTAGTTCAGACGGAATTAGAATCTAGTCCCTGTACTTTTCGGGAATTTAGCAGAGCTTCTGTTTTTAGCCCTCATTTTGGTGGAATTTACAAAAGAACGATACAGAGAGAGGTATTGTAATTTTCTGGCAGTTGTGTGTTGAAGAAAGCTGGCTATGGGAGAGATGAGATTAATAGTAAGAACTTTTATAAGCCCAATGCATATACGGCTACTGTACATGCCACCGTATATGCCAGCGTGGCAGAAAGGTAAAATATCCAAGCCATCCATCATGTGGACCACACTGTATATACGCCACAGACAAAATATAAAGGTGGTGCATTTAGCAGTTGTGACGTTATCTTAGAAATAAGTTGATGGGTGAGAAAATTTCTACTGTTTTTTACAGAACCGTACAGATATTCAGTTAATTGTGGGCAACATGAGTAATGGAGAGACCTGATTAATGCAGTGAGTAATGATCTTGATGGTTCCTGATGGATTGATGGCTTGGATCTTTTGAATGTTTCCACGCTGTCAGGTTGTAATACTGAATTAAAAATGAAAAATGCAGGAAAACAAAGAAAAATGAAAATGTGGTCGCTCTCTATTTCTCACTTAATAATTGCCAGCTACCACCGTAGAGTTACACGTATGACGTAAGAGTAAAAAACGGAGCTTTGCCAATCCCACGCGACACGAACCCCGCCGCTAGCTACTTGGGTAGGACACTGACCGTGGGGCCCACCTCGATGTGTGCATTGTGCATCCACACCGTACATTCCTTTTTGCAGCGTATTTTATGGCATGGGCTTTTTGAAGTGAAGCTGAAAGAAATCTCGCGTGAATTAGACCACCCGAAACAGTGGTCATTGAATGTCCATCGTTACCCATCCATCAGGTGGTCACACGATATTCTCACCCAATGGTGGGGTTAATGGGTTTCGAACAGTAGACTAGCAGTTGAAACTCCTACGTGTCTACCACCTTGGCTAGCGGGCAAATGCTATCGGATAAAATTAAGTGGAATGTGATTAGAAAATTGTAATTATTATACGTGGTGGTAGGGGATTATCCTTTACCATCAAACATAATTCACCACCATTTTTAGATTATAGATCATGATGGTATTTAGTCTTTTGTTTGTTGACCATTGAATAAATATAACCATCAGCATTTGGAACTATTGAGAATAATAATTGTGTTATATTCGCATTCTTTATTTGTTTCGCAACATCGTTCTATGATATGGGCCAAAAAATAAGGCAGATTCAGAGCTTACGTGGACCATAGCACAAAAAGCAATGAGGACAATGACACCCATCGTTGAAATCTTCTTAGGGTCCACTGTGATGTTTATTTGTCATCTAATATGTTCATAAGATCAAACAGGCTTGGATAAAGGGAAAACACAAATATACCCAAAACTTTCACAGCCCCCAAATAGTTTTCAATGGTAGGCATTCAATCCCTGCTGCATTCTGTGGTGCGGTCCACTTGAGCTTTGGATCTACTTGATTTTTGGGCCCGTGCTCTAAAATGATCTCAAAAAATGGATGGACGGTGTGAATATAGCCTATACATTATGGTGGGACCCATAGAACTTGTGGACGTACATCACCCCAACTTTTAAAAAAAAATTCAAACAGAAGGGCAAGAAGCAATCCAATTCGGGCCGAAATGCAAAGGGACCAAACGTAATTCCATCCCACCTAATCCCATCCTCCCAAAACGCTATATAGAATTTACACGGTACCAAATGCAATTTCATCCCCACCTAATTCTATCTAATACTATGCGTCTAACACCCCCTAATGTAGATCCAACGCCCAAATAGACCACACCAAATAGTAAGCTTTAGTTGCATTAAATGTAAGAGTCAACTATGGTGTGGTCCACTTGGGATATGTGGAGGGGCCACTATGGTGTATCAGTTTATCAACGCTGCCCATCCCTTTTCTAAGATCATTCTAAGGCACGGGACCAAGAATGAGGCAGATCCAACGCTTAGGTGGGCCACAACAGAGATGATTATTGCATTTAATGCAACCAAGTTCACTATTTGGTGTGGACCACTTGAGTGTTGGATCTGCCTCATTCTTGATCTAATGCCTTAGAATGATTTTAGAAAGGGAATGGATGGTGTTGATAAACCGACACATCATGGTGGGCTCCTCCACAGATCAGCATGTACCAAGGAAAGACGCAATCCGCATTAGTGGTGCAGCCATAAGCAGGACGAGATCGATCACAATCTCTCTCTTTGGATAACTAATCTGAATCCACGGATTTAACAGGAATCCTTAACCGATCTTCCTTGAAAAATCAAGGGGCAAAAACAAAGATAAACTCTAAGAATTGTATTCAATAATGTTTAAAAACGAAATCAAACCACCTTAAATACGTTCTCAAACCCTAATCAGCGTAACCTAAGTGTCCTAATTGTATTAGGAAAGGGAATCAAAACAAAAAACAAAAGAGAATTGTCAAAATGGTAAGTTCGCGTGCGCAGTCTGCGTCAGTGCCAACCGGTCAGCTGTGGGCCACAACCGGTCGAAATTGATCCGAAACAGTCCAGAGAGTTTAGCCACTCTCTGAGGAATTTTAAACCGGTTTGACAACGGTCGTTAGAGTGGCCGACCAATCGGGAGACCGGTCATCGATCGACTCAAAACAGTCTAGAGAGTTAGGGGTGCTTCTGAGTGAATTTCTGGCCGATCGTCGAACCGAATGTTGATAGTGTATGAGCGGTCGTCGGGCATTGGTTTTCCTCTAATTTGTTGACTTTTGGTTCCTTCCGTGGGTCCTTCCTTTGGTCCTGTCCTCATCATGTAGAGCTCAGCTACACTCTCTACATCAATTGGTCCACTTGAGCGTTGGATCTGAATTATTCTAATTATTCTAGGTCTCACACATCATGTTCATCTAAGAAAGGGAACAAACGGGGTGGATAAACAGATACATCATGATGCCCCAGGCCTCCGCCTAGATGGTAATCTGTCCCCTCCTCTCTAGCCAAGAATGGGTTGATTTGTGTTGGGACCCATTGTGATATATTTGCTTATTCATGATTTTCATCCTTTTCTCAGGTCATTTTAAGGTATGAGCAAAAGCATAGGCAGTTCGAACGCTCAAGTACACCGCACCAAATGGTGAACTTGGGTTGTATTAAATGCAAGAGTCATATGTGGTGTGGTCCACTTTAGTGATCTGCCTCATTTTTGAGCTCTTACATTTTATCGGAGAAAAGAGATGGGTGACATGGATAAACAGATACATCACGATGGCCCCCCACACAAATCTGCCCAATCTTAGCTAAAGACGGAGCAAGATGCAATTTACGTCCAATTATTTGTCATCCAACCTATTGATAAGGTCACATGATCAGCTTGAATCAAAACTTTTGTTGCCTACAAAAGGTTTTTAATTGTCAATGACCTCTGTTTATTATCCTGTGGTTCACCTGAATTTTATACTCGCTTCGTTTTTGGGACTATGCCATAAAATATAGTGTGGATATGCAAAGCATACGTAGAGGTGGACACCACGGTCAGGATCCCACCCACATCACTGGTTCTGGGTGGCAGGTGAGTCCCGTCCACCCACATGTGGGATGCCGGTAGTCTGTAACCTTCACTAGATAGAGATCGTGTAATCCAAAACTTTTTGAACCCACCACGATGTCTGTGTGAAATCAACACTGCCCATAAGTCTCATAAGTTTCACCTGAGCCTATTAGACTGATCCGAAGGAAATGAGCAGATCCACAATTCAAGTAAGTCATGCCATAAAAATAGTAGGATGGACAAACAGCAACCATTGAAACCTTTCTGATGT
This sequence comes from Liriodendron chinense, assembly GCA_003013855.2. NCBI lineage: Eukaryota > Viridiplantae > Streptophyta > Magnoliopsida > Magnoliales > Magnoliaceae > Liriodendron > Liriodendron chinense. Next base: position 516,212 of record PVNU02002577.1, on the reverse strand, counting down.
CCACTTTGAACTTTATATGCCATCCAGCCCGTTCATAAGGTGGTTCCCAGCAGGATGCAGTGAAATACAAATACCAGCCAGATTGAAATCTTTTTATGGACCGCCAGTAAGGTTTCAATATGGACGTTCAATCCCCTTGTGGGGCGGCCTATTTCCATCTGCAGAGTGGATTGCTTATCGATTGAACTTTATGGGGCCCACCATAATGTATGCATCTTACCCACCATTTTACTAGCTCGTTTTGGGCCATGAGCCCAAAATTGAAGCATATCCAAAGCTCAAGAGGACCACACCATAAGAAGTGATGTGAATCAACCATTTACTGTTGAAAACTTCTCAAGGGCCATAGAAGTTTTGGGTCAAGACGGTATTTGTGTATTCCCTTCATCCATGTCTATGTGATCTTATGAACAGGTTGGATGATAAATAAACATCACTGTAGGCCTCGGTAAGGTTTCAATTGTGGACCGTCATTATCTCTATTATTTTATGTGGTGTCGCCCATTTCAGTTTTGGATATTTGGACATACCCTAAAATAAGCTGAAAAATTGATGGGCGACATAGACAGGACACATATCATAGATGCATGTGCAGAATCAGTTAATGCGCACAACGTCTGATCTGCCAACCTGGCTGACAGATAGGATATCCAGGCCATCTATTTTAGTGCCTGTTTGGATCGTTGACTACCACAATAAGTGGAAAACTAATATGATGACATGTTATCATTTTTCACATACAGTGGAGTTGTCGAATCATGATAATCCTTCCAATTCCAAGACTGGATTGTAGAGGTGTGTTGACGTGGCAAAGTCTGCGGGCCCCACTATAATGTATGTGTTATATCCACACACCCATCATCTTGGTAGATCTTTTTATGGAATGAGCCTAAAAATGAGGCAAATCCAAGGCTCAAGTGGACCACACCACATAAGGCAGTGAGGATTGAACACCTGCCAGCTGTGGAAACTTCTTGGGGTCATAAAAGTGTTGGATCAAGCTTATATTTATGTTTTTCCTTATCTACGCTTGTGTGAGCTTATGAATAAGTTGTACAGTAAATAAGCATCATTGTGGGCCCTAGTAAGGTTTCAGCGGTGGGTGTCATTGTCCACAATAACACAAATTGAAGAATTTATATACACATATATCCAACCACAATAGTTCCTTACATGCGTGTTTATAATCAGAAGTGGACCAGAGAAAGTGTTGTAGCATACAGTTAAAACTCCATTTTACTTCCAATTATGGTGGTAAATGATTATTATCCATTCACAGCACATTATCCTATAATCACTAATCCGAACAAGCCATAGGTGGGCTTCAGGAGTGGATTGGGGTTATTTTCCGGGTAACACCATAGTGGGCAATTTTCTAACCGTTAGGCCCATGCATGTTGATGTATATGTTGTATATCCATGCCCTCCATCAGATTTTTCAGCTCATTTTGGGCATAATCTAAAAACGAAACAATCAATGTGGAAAAAAAAAAGGTCACAAAAATGAAGCAAATCCAAATCTCAAGTGGACCACATAATAAGGTTGAATGTCCATCATTAAAAACTTCTTCGAGACCACAAAAGTTTTGTATCAAGCTTATATTTGGGTTTTCTGTTCATCTCTATGGACATGATCTTATCAACAGGTTGGATGGCAAATTAATATTGCAATGGCTCATAGGAAGATTTTAACGGTGTTTCAATGGCAATTGTTTCCTGTGATGCTGTCTGCTTCATCTTTTAGACCATGCCCTAAAATAAGTTGCAAAAACTTATGGACGGTGCGGATATATCGTAAGGTCAATGAAACGCTCGCTATGGTGTTATGTGGGTAACAATTAATCTGCTCCAGTGTACTCTACCCAGTACATGTTACTTCACAGAGGTAAAGGTGGTCCATTAGTTGGGAGTTAGCTGCTGAGTGCACCTTGTTGTTCAACCTGTTGGTGCTGAGAGTTCCGGCCCGTTACAGACACGTCATTCTATCACCGTTAGAGAGACGTGAAAATAACCTATACCAAATGACCAAAATACCCTCAATCTAGTACAAATACATTAAATAATGTTAAGCCGGAGTGATGTATGGTATCTAACCCGTTTAGCTGGGCATCTTCACCATAAACCTTTGAGGACCAAAAATCAGTTTGATCCAACCATCAGATTTGACCATACCATAAAAAATTAAATGGACGGCCATCCATGAACCTCCAAATTCACATGATGACACATTTAATAATTGGATCAACCCCACTTTTGGGGCATCCATTCTCATGATGTGCGACTAAATTCAATGGTCAAATGACATGACCACACATGGTGATCTCACATGCGTCTACCCAATGAGGTAGGTCATCTGCTGGATGCCAAATACTGTAAGTAGAAAAGCTTTGATACTCTAGTAGAGTGTGAATGATGATATGCATGCACTTAGAAATTAATTAATTAAAAATTGCACACATGGGATACAAATAGTCAAATTAAACCGTCCAAATTATGGTACACCGTGTAGATGCATCATGAACCAAATATTAAGCCCATTTAACTATCTGACCAATGGATTGCTGGACATTTATTGCACTGTAAAAATTAAAAATCCAGCAGTTATGTTTCCACAAAAAAGTTGCCACAAATCAGAGATTAGAATTGTTTGACCAATCTAATATTGGGATCGTGACTTGGTGACGGTGGCTGCCCCATTTAGTCGATTTTATTTGACTTAACATGTTACATTGGCGTTGTCTGCAACCATATGGCTCACAAGAGTTTCAACATGAGGCTTGTGGTAGGCTTAAAAGAGTTTCAACATGAGGTCATGGGTTCGAGCAGATGCACTATCATGTGTGGGATGTGTGTAGGGCTGCTCATCTGCCCCGTTAACCCGCCCGACCCGACCTAGTAGAAACCCGATCCGTCCCAACTCGGTTAAGAAAACGGTCCGGTCCCAAGTAGATGCAGCTGGACCATTTTTAATTTAGGTATGGTTTAGGGTACATGCCAAACCCGCCCGACCCGACCCGTACCCCGACTCGTGTATACCCGACCCGTTCCACCGGACCTGAACCGCACCGTTGATACTAGTTTATTGGTTTTAGAAATATCTATATAGCATTATCAATAGGTTGAATGGTCAATAAACAATAGGGTGGACTCTAGAATCTTTTAATGGTGGGAGTTCAATGACCACTGATTTTTGTGGTGTGGTCTATCTAAAGCTTTTATCTGCTTCCTTTTTGGGACTGTCCTATAATAATCTAGAAATGTAGATGGATGGCATGGATTTACAATATATACATCGAGGTGAGCCTCATGGTTAGGGTCTCACCCACATGGCTGGTTCCGGGTCTCACCGACTCTCACCCAAGCTGCACTCATCTCACACTCGCAAGGAGTAGATTAGGTGACATCCAGGATCCACCAAGGTAGGTGGCCCCTGATTATGTGTCTTAAATCCACACCATCTAACTATTTTGAAAGATCATTTTAGGATATGATACCAAAAATGAAGCTGACTCAAATCTTAAGTGGACCGCACCATAGAAACATAGTCCTAACCCGACCCGACCTGACCCGACCCAGTTTAACATAAAGGGTAGGGTAGGGTTAGGGTCGACCCTTTTACAAGTAGGGTAGGGTTAGGGTTAGGGTTGGGTCAGCTCAACCCGGTCACGACCCGGACCGAAATCAGAACCTTTAAATATATTTAGGTTCGGTCCAGGGTTGGGCCCAACCCGACCCGTGTGCAGGCCTAGGTGTGTGAGTGCATGTGGGAAAAAAAACATGTTGCATTGGATTGGTGATAGGGATTGAGTGGATCCAAGGGGAATGGACCTTAATTGGATAATGTCCCCATGGCCATAAGCTAGCTCAAGTGGCAGATTGAGTGAAGATGGCCTCGTTTCAACACTAAGGTCATGGTATCCGTTGCCATAGTGGGGGTGGCTAACATTGGAATGTGACTAACATGGGTGGGTAGGGGTGTACTAACAATGGGGTGTGTGAACTAACCCAAAAAAATAAAAAATAAAAACTCACGAGGTGGTAGGTTTTTATTTGCAGACAGGCCTCTAAAGCTAGGTACATGCAAAATTTACAGCAGGCTATGTCCAATCAAATTCTTTCATAGTGTTTTCATAATAAAGGCTAGTACCCAATCCTCATCCCAGGGATGATAGAGAACCTAATTTGTCCAGATTTAATTGGGCCAAGTACGCCTAGGGATGGCAACAGCAAAGCATTTTTTATTAAAGTACTGTGTCCCATCTCCGACATAGACTTTTGGTGGATACCTACCGTGGGGGCCCACTGTGATGTATTTTTATTATTTCCACACGGTCCATCCATTTCACAAACTCACCTTAGGGCACAATTTAAAAATGTTACCGATACAAATCTTAGGTAGACCACACCATAAGAAGCAGTGGTTGATTAAGTACCATTAAACAATTCTTGTAGGGGTTTGGTTTCATGGCTATGTGGTATACAGACTTTGTTTCAAGAATAGTGACTGAGTGCCCATGTGGTATAGGTAGGCGTGTGTGTAGAGTGGGGTTGTGTGTGACCTTAAAAAAATTAAACACTTCTTTTAGGCCAGAAAAGTTTTGGATCAAAGCTGATATTCACTTCATCCAGGTCTTTGTGACCTTATCAACAGGTTTGTGTGTGACCACAAGTTATAGTTCACCAAAAACCTTATAGCAGCCTATTAAGCATGTGGCCCATAGGTACATGAGGATTACCTTGCACGGAAATCAGCCATATCCACACGTTGGGTGGACCAAACTTGTATTTTTATATTTATCAATTGATATACATTGTTTTGTCATGGTTTCAAGTGCTCATGTGGTGCCTGTGCGTGAGAGTACTGCCTATGAAGAAAAGAATAAGAGAAGCGTATTATACATGGGGCTGTAAATGGTCGGGTTCGGGGCGGGTTTGGCCAAAACCAGACCCGCTCATTTACTAAACGGGTCTGGGTCTAAATTTTAGACCCAGAACCTTTTACTAAATGGGCGGATCCGGGTCGGGTCTAAGTCAGCCCATCAGACCCATTTATAAATGGATCCGGGTCTGGTAGAGGGAGATCCACCCAGACCCATTTATAAATGGACCGGGTCTAATGGGTCCGGGTCTGGATCAAGTATGCAAGCATTTTATAAGGCTTAAAACTGGGTCTGGACGGGTCTGAGCTGGACGGGTCCCTTGTAACATAGGCCAAACCCGCCCACTTACTAAATGGGTTTGGGTCGGGTCGGGTCGGGTCGGGTCGGGCCTAATATAAAGGAAACCAGACCTAGACCCGTTTAACAAATGGGTCTATTCTTGGACCCAGACCCGTACCATTTAACAAATGGGTCGGGTCTGGGTCGGGTCTAAATGGGTTGGGTCTGGGTACCCATCGGGTCCACTGACCCATTTACAGCCCTAATTATACATTGCTTATATTTTTAAACTCCTTTCATATTTTATTAATTTCCGTAGCCTTAAGTAAAGTAGTATTTATAAGTTTATCACGTAGGAAAGCCACGGGTATATATTCAGATGAGAAGGTCTCACGTTCAACCGGTTGGACCACGTGTTACAATTCACCCAACACAAAGATTACAGCCTATTAAGCGAGTGGAACATCCAACACGTCTACTAGGTTTAGCACCACATGAGGATCATAAGACACCAAAATCAGCCATATCCACTCATTGAGTGAACTAAAATTGTATTTTTTCTATTTATCAATGGTTATACTTTGTTTGGTATTGTGTGACCCACTTGATGGGTAGATATATCTGATCGTTTCAATAGATGATCCTCATAGTGGGTCCAACCTATCGAAAGGATTGGATGTCACATGAACTTAACAAGTTGGGAGTTAGCTGCTGAGTGCACCTTGTTGTTCAACCTGTTGGTGCTGAGAGTTTCGGCCCGTTACAGACACGTCATTCTATCATCTTTAGAGAGACGTGAGAGTAACCTGTACCAAATGACCAAAATACCCTCAATCTAGTACAAATACATTAAATAATGTTAAGCCGGAGTGAAGTATGGTATCCAATCCGTTTACCTGGGCATCTTCACCATAAACCTTTGAGGACCAAAAATCAGTTTGATCCAACCATCAGATTTGACCATACCATAAAAAATTAAATGGACGGCCATCCAAGAACCTCCAAATTAACATGATGACGCACTTAATAATTGGATCAACCCCACTTCTGGGGCATCCATTTTCATGATGTGCGACTAAATTCAACGGTCAAATGACATGACCACACATGGTGATCTCACATGCGTCTACCCAATGAGGTAGGTCATCTGCTGGATGCTAATAAGAAAAGCTTTGATACTCTAGTAGAGTGTGATGGATGATATGCATGTACTTGGAAATTAATTACTTAAAAATTGCACACATGGGGTACAAATAGTCAAATTAAACCGTCCAAATTATGGTACACCGTGTAGATGCATCATGAAGCAAATATTAAGCCCATTTAACCATCTGACCGTTGGATTGCTAGACATTTATTGCACTGTAAAAATTAAAAATCCAGCAGTCATGTTTCCACAAACAAGTGGCCACAAATCAGAGATTAGAATTGTTTGACTAATCTAATATTGAGATTGTGACTTGGTGACAGTGAGCTGCCCCATTTAGTCGATTTTATTTGACTTAACATGTCGCATTGGCGTTGTCTGCAACCATATGGCTCAGTGGTAGGCTCACAAGAGTTTCAACATGAGGTCATGGGTTCAAGCAGGTGTGAGTGCACGATCATGTGTGGGGTGTGTGAGTGCATGTGGGAAAAAATAAAAACATGTTGCATTGTATTGGTGATAGGGATTGAGTGGATCCAAGGGGAATGGACATTAATTGGATATTATCCCCAAGGCCATAAGCTAACTCAAGTGGCAGATTGAGTGAAGATAGCCTCACTGAGGTCATGATATCCATTGCCATAGTGGGGGTGGCTAACATTGTAATGTGACTAACATGGGTGGGTAGGTCATGGTATCTATTGCCATAGTGGGGGTGGCTAACATTGTGATGTCACTAACATGGGTGGGTAGGTCACGGTATCCATTGCCATAGTGGAACGCACCAAATGGTAGGTTTTTATTTGCAGACAGGCCTCTAAAGCTAGGTACATCTTTCATAGTGTTTTCATAATAAAGGCTAGTGGCCCAATCCTCATCCAAGGACTATAAAGAACCTAATTTGTCCAGATTTAATTGGGCCAAGTATGCCTACCAGAGATGGCGCCAGCAAAGCATTTTTTATTAAAGTACTGTGTCCCATCTCCAACATGGACTTTTGGTGGATACCTGACTGTGGGGGCCTACTGTGATGTATTTTTATTATATCCACACGGTCCATCCATTTCGCTAACTCACCTTAGGGCACAATTTAAAAATGTTATAGATACGAAATCGTAGGTAGACCACACCACAAGCAGCAGTGGTTAATTAAGTACCATTAAACAATTCTTGTAGGGGTTTGGTTTCATAGCTATGTGGTATACAGACTCTGTTTAGAGACCAGTGATTGAGTGCCCATGTGGTATAGGTAGGCGTGTGTAGAATGGGGTTGTGTGTGGCCTTAAAAAAATTAAACATTTCTTTTAGGCCAGAAAAGTTTTGGATCAAAGCTGATGTTCACTTCATCCAGGTCTTTGTGACCTTATCAACAGGTTTGATGGCAACTAAGAATTCTGATGACCCAAAAAAGTTTTTAATGGCGGGCATTCAATCACCATTGTTTCTCATGGTATTTTTCACTTAAAATTTGGATCTACAAATTTTTTGGAATCATGCCCTAAAATGACCTAGTGAAATGGATGGATGGCATGGATATAATAAAAATACATCACAGTGGCCCCACATTTAGGGATCGATCCACCACAGCATGTGGCTAAATAAAATCTTGCCATGTGGAACCATGGCGCTCGGTGGTTTTCTATATCTAATGAATTCGCGTCCATTGCATAAGAAGGCTGAGTATGATGTAAATCCTCTGACACCAAAAATTTGCAGTGGTAGCAGATTAGGTGCGCCCTGGACTCACCCAAGACAGTTTGACCCTTACCGTGGAGCTAACCTTGATGTTTGTATTCTACATCCACATTGTCCATCCATTTTGCTGGATCATTTTTGGGATGAGTCCAAAAATGAAGCAGATCCAAATCTTAGGTGGACCATATTATAAGTAGTTGTGATTGACCATTAAAAACTTCTCGTGGGCTACAAAAGTTTTGGATCAAGATGATATTTGTTTTCTCCCTTCATCCAAGTTTGTGAGACCTTATCAACAGATTTGATGGCAAATAAATATTACAGAAACATTACTATGGCCTCTAGGAAGTTTTTAATGGTAAAGCATTCAATGACCACTGTTTCCTCAGATATGGTTCACTTGAGATGTGGATCTGCTTCATTTTTTGGCTCATACCCTAAAATGATATTGAAAAATGGATGTACGGCATGGATTCAGAATAAGTTTTATGTAACTGAACTGAGGCGAATGCTGAGGCAAGAATGTCCCGTGCCAGCAGCTGTTAGCTCGCTTCGGCAGGGGCAATTACAACGGCCTTTCAAGGTCTATTTTGAAATTTATATGCCATCCGGCTGGCTCATAAGGTGGTTCCCACCGGGATGTAGTGAAATACAAATATCAGCCAGATTCAGAACTTTTTATGGACACAGCAGGGTTTCAATATAGGCGTTCAAATCGCCTTGTGGTGCAGCCTATTTTCATTTGGGAAGTTGATTGTGTATTGAGTAAACTTTGTGGGGCCCACTGTGATGTATGTATCTTATTCATACTGTTCATCCATTTTACCCAACTAATTTTAGGCCATGAACTCAAAATTGAATCATATCCAAAGTTTAAGTGGACCACACAATAGGAAGCAGCGTAAATTGAGCGCTTACAGTAGAGAACTACTCAGGGCCATGGAAGTTTTGGGTCAAGATGATATTTGTGCTATCTTCCATCCATGTGATCTCATGAGAGGGTTGGATGATAAATAAACATTACTTTGGGACTCGGAAGGCTTCAATTTCAAACTCAAATATCCAGTGATCTATCCATGACGTATATGTTTTAACCATGCCGTCCATCCATTTTGAAAGATAATTTTAAGGCAGGATTAAAAAAAAAAATTAGATAGATTGAAAGTTCAAGCAGACCACGCCACTAGAAGCAGTGGTAATTGGAAGTTTACCGTTGAAAACTTTTGAAGGTCAGGGAAGTTTTGGATCAAGCTGATACTTCATGTTTTCCCTTCATACAGGTAAGTTGGATGGAAACTAAACATCACGGTGGGCTTTTGGATGTTATTAACCGTACGAGTCCAATCCCCAATGCAAGACCGTCCGTCTCTAGCTATGTCCGTTGGTACAGCATCCACGGTTTCTGAATTTCTAATTTAGAAACATACATTTGTCTTAAGTCTTAACTAGTCTAGATGAGAAAAGGAAACATCTTCCTTGATTATGGGCACAGATAAAATTGTGTATTGGACTATATGATGCTACATAGCCCTATATATATATATATGTGTGTGTGTGTGTGTCTTATCCAAACTGTCCATATGTTTTTAAAGATCATTTTAAGGCATGAAACCAAAAATTTCCCTAGGTCCAAATCTCATGTGAAACACACAACAGAAAACAATAGTAAGTGAATGCCCACCATTAAAAACTAACTGTGGGCCACAAACATTTTGGACCAAGATTATATTTGTGTTGTCTATTCATCCAGGTTTGTTTGACCTAATCAACAGGTTGGATGGCAAACAAACATTGCAGTGGAACCTAGGAATTTTTTCATGGTTCGTGTTCAATTACCACTTCTTTCTTGTGGTGGAGCCCACTTGAGATTTGGATCTGTATCATTTTTGGGATGTTAAAATGGATGGACGGGGTGGATGTAAGAAAGCCACATCAAGATGGGACACAAAATCAGGGATTGGTGGATCTGGCTATCAACCGTCGGCATCCTCACGGAAGCCATGATAGCATGAAGTTATCCGGAAGCTAGGTGGGCCTACTGTGATGTCATATGCAAATCCACCACCTCCGTCTATTTTACGACTTAATTTTAGGACATGCTTACAAAAATGAGCCAATCCAAGACTCAAGTGGGCCGCACAAAGGAAAAGGTGGGTGGGGAAATTTCTACTGTTGAAACCTCCTTGGCCCATAGTGATGTTTATATGCCATCCATACTGTTCATAATGTTATTCTTAATGGGATGAGCTGAAATCACAAATATTAGCTACAATGAAAACTTCTATTGCCCCAGGAATATTTCAACTCTAGACGTTCAATCCTCATGTTTTTAGCAGAATTGAACCTTGGATCCGGTTTATTTTTCATCCCAAGTCTTAAAATGAGCTCACATAGTAGATGGATGGGGTGAATTTTTCACAAACATTATAGTGGGCCCCATGTTAATGTCAAATTTTGTAACGAGATCCTCCGGCTTTTCTCCTTCACTCCAGCCGAAATTTTCACCACCAGACCTGAAGCAAGACAGCAAATAAGGGTGACTGGGGTCCAGCCGTTAGCCCTCCGATGCTTAAGTTAGGCCACAGTAAGAAGAGAAGCCAAGTAAAACGGGACAAAGATTGAATGATGTGTACGTACCTGCTCTCAATGGAGCCACCCCTTTATATAGATCTGAAGCAATCCAATCTGTTACGTGAGATGTTGAAATCCCGTTGATGTCGCATACGATACTGAGAATTCGCTGATTTCGTGGGATAAGATCCTATCTTTTTAATCAGATCCAACCCAATGACTTATTCCAACAATCACGCCCCTTGATGGTAATCCCTTGAAATCCGGCTGGAAGCCATAGTTGGAGTCATGGCCTCCGAAAAGGAAGGAGACGCCCGTAGTTGGAGTCATGGCCTCCGAAAAGGAAGGAGACGCCCGTAGTTGGAGTCATAGCCTCCGAACTGGTTGTAACCCGCAGGAAAGCTGCTCGCAGGTTAAAATGTGGTCGCGAGTCCAAGTACATATTTTGGATGTAACGTCTTTCAACGACTTGTGAGAAGGTCTGTTCGCGGATCGAGCTTTGCCGTATTTGACTATCGGTTATGAAGACTCGAGACTTGCGAATAGGTGCTCCGTATTTTTCAATCTATGACTCCTGATCAGGTGAGCTCGAGAGTCGAATGGTCGTCCCGCACCTATCAAACATTCGACTCTCGATCAGATAATCTCAAGAGTCGAATGGACGTCCCGCACTTATCCAATATTCGACTCTTGATCATATAATCTCGAGAGTCGAATGGACGTCCCGCACTTATCCAATATTCGACTCTCGATCATATAATCTCGAGAGCGAGAGCGAAATGGGCATTTCCGCGTGAAATCTTATCTCTATCATTTTGCCTATAACAGATGCCCCCCAAGTCCTTGCCACCAAGAATTCTTAAGGAAAGGACTTAGCTCACTATCACACGAAACCGCTCGCTACTTTCATCGAGAACGGCACCCCTCATGATGGGCTGAAATTAATGAGCGCCAGCTTTCCGCAGCCTTTTCGCTGATGGAAAATGAAGGGGCGCTCGCCACGTGTTTGAGGAGTTAATGGGCGTGCCTGCTCGAGCGCTGTGTCCAGAGAGGGACTGCCACGTGTCATCAGATACGGCGGAATGATTGCCTATAAATATACGGAGTCCGCCATTTCTTTGATTTTCTACAGAAGTTTTTTCGAAAGAAACCTGCAATCCTTTCTTTCCATTCTTCTTCCTCTTCCGGTGCTCATTCTTTCCTTTTTCCGGTATACTTCCTTTTTCTTCTTCTTTTATTTTTATCTCCCCATGGCTGGGAACTCTGACGAGACTACTGTCCCTCTTGGTGATGCCACTCCGGAGTCCTCTGCCTCCAGCAGTGCAAGGGTTTCGGCGGGGAGATACACAGCAGCCGGATATCCTTCCGTTTTATCCGAGGACCGGCTGGCTGAGCTACGGGAGAGATACCAAATCCCTGACTCTGTAACTCTCCGCTTACCCGGAGGTGGAGAAACACCCGACTCCCCCCCCAGGATGCGTAGCATTTTATGAGTACCAGCTTATCCTGGGGGTACGCCTTCCCCTCCATCCCTTCGTTCGCGATGTACTACGGTGTTACAAGATTGCCCCTGGGCAACTCATTGTGAACGGGTGGAGGGTGGTTTTGGGCTCCTTTGCCCTTTGGGCTCAGGCTGGCAACAGGGAACTCACGGCGGAGGAGTTCCTCCGTATGTTTCGTCTGAAGAAAGCTCCATCCAGCGAAGGCTGGTATTATTTATGTTACTGGCACCGGGATAATTTCGTGTTGGGTAAGCCCTCCTCGAACTATCCCGGCTGGAGGAAGCGGTGGTTCTATGCTTCCGGGAGCTGGGAGTCTGCCTCCTCCAGGGGTCCAGGAGTGACCCGATTTTTCTGTGAAGGTAGACACAATCCCGTATTGTGCAGTTTCCTTAGAATAATTTTTAGGGTTTTGCTTCGTTTGACCATTATTTGTGCTCGCAGGTATCCCGGCATTGCGGAAACCGAATTTGAAGGGTGGGATCAACGAGAAGATTGTCAGAGTGTATAAGGTGCCTGTCGGAGATAGGCATATCGAGGCTTGCTTATCTCCTTCGCGACTTGCAGTAGCAGGCCTCATATCCAGAAGAGAAGTTGAAATGACGAAGGCTGGAGAGAAGAGAGGCCTACTGCCCCGTCTGAAGGGCACAGGCTCCAAAAGGCAGAAGAGAACCCCTGCCGAACCGTCTCAATCTTCCATCCGCGCGGGCAGCGATCAGCCTGCCCTTCCCGCAAGCATGGCGGGGGCCCCAGCTGGGCCTACTATTCCTTCACTGGTGGTCTCACCTGGGCCACCAGTGATCAACATTGCAGATAATTCCCCAGATGGGGTGGGGTCCAGCTGCCCCCCAGCTGAAGAGGCTCGAGAGCAGGTAGAGCCGCAAGAGCCGACTCCTGCTCGGGAACTGGTCCCGGCTGCCGAGCAGGGACCTGCTCGCAAGTCAATGCCTCCACCTCGCGAGCAGGCCGGGTTGGTCGTTGCCCAACCGTCTGGGAGCGGGACGTACTCTATTCCCCGCCACCTTCATCCTGTATGCAAATTTCTCTTCGAGAACGTCACGCCTCACGCCTTTGGCTCTCTTCCCGAGCCAAGTCCTGAGAACCTTATCCTCGAAGCGGGGATGAGGATGGTTCAGGTAAGATTTCGTCAAGACCTGCTACGATCAGTTATTACATTCCAGAATACTCTTACATTTTTTTATCTCTTTTGCAGGGTTTAGATCTTATTCTGCGAACGAGGCGTGATATTGTTGCCGCCCGTCGCACGATAGAGGAGGCTGAGGGAAAGAGGACTGCCTTGGAAAAGGCAGTTCAAGGAAGAGATCAACTGCTCAAGGCTCGTGAGGCGGTGATCACGAAGAGAGATGAGGAGAAAAAGATCCTCATCGAGAAGATCCAAGTCCTGACCGACAGGTATCAGGCCTTGGACTCAGACTACGTGAAGCTCACGAGTCTGAAGGAGAAAGCAGAGAGAGAGAGGGAGATCTTCCGGCAGGACAAGATCTCGTTAGAGGAGCAATTCGCGGGGGCCAGGTCGCAGCTCAAGGAGGCCTACGACAATTTGACCAGGGAGCGCACCGCTCTTGCGCAGCTTAAGGACGACTCGATCCACTGGGACGAGGAGAGGGTCGCCCTTGTAAAAATGCTCTCGGAGGAAGGTGCTCGGGCAATTTCCGAGTTCCGGACTTCGCAGCTGTATGACGATGAACGATATGAGTCATACGATGCTGGTCGAGACTTTGCACTAAGAGTAGTGCAACGAATGATCCCATCCTTTGATATGGGGGAATTCGGTCGAGTCGCGACCATCATAGCTGCAGAAGAGCAAGCTGCCGCCGAGAACGAGGTGACTGAAGCCACGCAGGCTGGAGGGGCTCCTGAAATGGGCCCTGAAGTCGAGAGCGTGGCTCCTCCAAGCGATTGATTTCCTTTTATTTTCTTCTCTTGTATCTGCGCTCATGTATATGTAATCATCTAATTATCAATGAAAAGATATTTTTGGAAGTGTTGCTGTTTCGTTGCTGTTCTCCCTTCATCTTTCATTTTTTGCTTGTTAATCTTGAATGGATTCGTCAGAGATGTGACCCTTTAATTCGAGCATGAGCTAAGCTGCCCGCGATCAGGATGTGACCCCGATCGCTGCCCTAATTTGAGCACGAGCTGCGGTGCTCGCATTCTGGAGTGCGATCCCTCCTCTCACCAATCGCGAGTAACTAACTCATGAAAAAATGAATTAGACTCAATCCGGGGGTCGTGAGACCATGTCCGCGTTGAGATAGACTGATCTATCGATTGAGATTTTGATTCTACCAAGGGCAGAAGGTTGGTCAAGAGATGGTATTCATTCTCTTCGGGGCTGTTCAGGTCCATGAGAATGGAGAAGCAACCAACTAGTAATGATTTCAGTCCTACCAAAGGTAGGCAATTGGCCAGGAGGATGTGTAAGCACTCTTCAGGGCTATTCCGGTCCATATAAATGGAGTAGCGGCCAAAAGATATCTTTCACTTTATTCATAAAATGTTATGATAAACTACATCGAATCTAGGGGTAGTATCTTAGCAAATGCTCCACGTGCCAAGGGCGACGTACAGGCTTCCCTTGCATGTCTTCAAGATAATAAGTACCGGGTCGCACAACCCTAATAACCCGATACGGGCCTTCCCAATTCGGATCCAATGAACGAACAGGAATTTCAAGATTTTGCCTTAGGACCGAATCTCCGAACTGGAAGGATCTAGGTCGAACCTTCGCATTCCGATAACAAGCAATACGTTGTTGATATGCCGCCACTCGTACTTGGGAAGCATTTCTTCACTCTTCCAAGAGATCGAGATGAAGTCGGAGATTTTCCTGATTGCTCGCGGGATCATACTGTTAATCCGATATGAGGGCACTTGAATTTCCACTGGTACTACTGCGTCAACACCAAATGCTAAGGAGAAAGGAGTTTCACCTGTCGATGTACAAGCCGTGGTTCTATAGGCCCATAACACTTCTGGCAGAAGTTCTGGCCACACCCCTTTACATTCACTTAGCTTGGTCTTTAAATGATGCTTTATAATTTTATTCACTGCCTCGACCTGCCCATTCGCCTGAGGATGATTTGGAGAAGTGCGGAGATTACGTATCTTCCATTTGTCGCAAAATTTATTGAAGGCTGCGTTGTCGAACTGCGTTCCGTTATCAGTAATTATAGTATGAGGAAGTCCGAAGCGACATATAATATTTCTCCACATAAACTTAGTGGTTTGTTTTTCAGTAATTTTGGCTAATGGTTCTGCCTCGGCCCATTTGGTGAAATAATCAACCGCCACGATCGCGAACCTATTCTGTCCCTTTCCCATAGGTAAGGGCCCGATGATATCGATCCCCCACTGAGCAAAAGGCCAAGGGCTGTCGACTGGGGTCATCCGCTCAGACGGTACACGAGGTATAGGTTGATATCGTTGACACTTGTCGCATTTTTTAGAAAATTCTATGGCGTCTGCTTTCATAGTAGGCCAATAATATCCTTGCCTCATCACTTTATATGCTAGAGATCGCCCCCTGGGATGATTACCACATGCCCCCTGGTGTACTTCATCTAGAACACGATGTGCATCTTCTGGATGAAGACACCTTAAATAAGGCAAGGAGAAGCTTTTTCGCAACAAGATTCCATCTTGTAAGGTGTACCTGGCAGCTCGAAGTTGAATTTGTCTTGCAACTTTCTTGTCTTCTGGTAGGTATCCATCTCTGAGATAAAGGATGATAGGATCCATCCAGCATGGAGACGATTGTACCGATATAACTTGCTCGGGAGTCACTTGGTCGATACTCAAGTGTTGACGGTGCTCGATGGGGATCGAATGTGATAGTTCTGATTCTGGTGCAGAAGCGAGTTTTGCCAAGGAATCGGCAAGTTGGTTCTGCTCGCGAGGGATATGGAATATTTTATAAGTCTTCAGTTTGGCGAGCAGGATGAGGACACGAGACTTGTATAGGGCCATTCTTTCTTCTTTGGTTTCGAATTCGCCAAGAACTTGGTTGACAATGAGCTGGGAGTCGCTATGAATTATCAAATTCTGGACTGCGAGGACAACGGCTAGCTCGAGGCCAACAATAAGGGCCTCATATTCTGCTTCATTATTGGAGACGCGTGATTCGAAACGCAGAGCGTATTGAAAATGCGACCCGTTGGGAGCCACTAAAATCAGGCCCGCTCCACTGCCAGTGGCCCGTGACGACCCGTCCACGAAGAGCGACCAAGGAGGCTGGTCGCTGGTCATGACGCTATCTTCAGAAGAATATGTAAATTCGGCGATGAAGTCAGCCACGGCCTGGCCCTTGACTGCGGTCCTAGGACAGAATGAGATATCATGCTCGCTGATCTCGACCGCCCATTTAGTTAAGCGCCCGGAAGCCTCAGGCTTTTGAAGGACTTGGCGTAGTGGATGATTTGTTGGTACTAAAATAGCATGGGCTTGAAAGTATGGTCGCAGTTTTCGAGCTGCCGTGATTAAGGCTAGGGCCAGTTTCTCCAAATCAGAATACCTAGTTTCTGCATCAACCATTGCTCGACTGATATAATAAACGGGCCTTTGTACCCCGGAATCTTCTCTTATTAAGGCGGCACTAACGGCCGTGGAAGACACAGATAAATAAAGAATGAGTTGCTCATGTGCCACAGGCTTAGATAAAATGGGGGGAGCGCTCATATATTGCTTCAGTTGTTGAAAAGCTTCTTCACATTGAGGTGTCCACTTCCAATCAGAGTTGGCCGTTGCACGAAGGAGTTTGAAGAAGGGCAAGCACTTGTCAGATGCTCGCGAGATGAACCTATTCAATGATGCGATGCGACCAGCTAGACGCTGAACGTCCTTCAGGGTCACTGGGGATTTCATCTCTATCAATGCTTTAATCTTTTCGGGATTCGCCTCAATTCCACGTTGGCCAACCATGAACCCAAGAAATTTCCCTGCAGATACTCCAAACGCACATTTTTCTGGATTTAATTTCATCTGATACTTCCTCATCAGATCAAAGGCTTCTCGAAGATCAGGAATGTGGTCATCTTCATCGATGCTTTTCACGAGCATATCGTCAACATATACTTCCATATTCCTACCGATTTGAGCAGCGAATATTTTGTTGACAAGACGTTGATAAGTGGCTCCTGCATTTTTGAGACCGAACGGCATTACCTGGTAGCAATATAGTCCTCGATCTGTGATGAAGGCAGTATGCTGGCCATCAGGTGGATGCATCATAATCTGGTTGTAACCAGAATAAGCATCCATAAAACTGAGGAGAGCATGTCCAGCTGTTGAGTCAACCAACTGGTCGATTCGTGGTGTCGGGAAGCTATCTTTGGGACATGCTTTGTTTAAGTCTGAATAGTCGACGCACATCCTCCATTTGCCATTAGCTTTCCGGACGAGAACTACGTTTGCGACCCACTGTGGGTAGTCAACTTCTTTTATGAAATTTGCCGCGAGCAGCTTCTCAACTTCAGTTTTGATCGCCATTTGTCTTTCTGCAGTAAAGGCACGTCGACGCTGATGTACGGGTTTATGCTTCGGGTCAATGTTGAGACGATGTACGATGACATCAGGATCGATGCCCGGCATATCTTTATGAGACCAAGCAAACACGTCCTGGTATTCAGTGAGGAAACGGATCAAATCTTCACGGTGGATACTGTTTAAGGAGGAACCGATGTACACGATCTTAGACAGGTCGTCTTCGGTGAAGCGGATCGCCACTGTTTCCTCCCCTGGAGTTCCTGATTTCAGAGCATTTTCCCTTGGATCCAACGCGGTGGCGAGAACGTCGGATGAACCTTGAACTATTTCCATGATAGGTGTCGCTTGAGCCTTCTTTCGATCTTGGAGGGCTATCTGGTAACAGGACCGTGCCTCCTGCTGACTTCCTCGCACGACCCCGATGCCATTTGGGGTCGGAAATTTAACACATAAATATGAAGGGTGCAAGGCCGCTCCAACCTTAGTTAGAGACGGTCGCCCCAAGATGGCGTTATATGCTGATTTTCGATCCACGACGAGGAAGTTTACGAAGACGGTGGTCTTCGCTGGACTCTCCCCAAAGGTGACTGGGAGATCGATACTTCCTTCAGGTGTTACCACTTCTCCTCCAAAGCCGACAAGAGGGGTCGATACTGGCTTGAGGAGGTTTCTGGCAAGTGCCATCTTGTCGAAAGCCTCCAAGTACAGAATATCGGCCGAGCTACCTGTATCCACCATAATTCGATGAGTCAAATAATTTGATACCTTCAGTGTGACTACGATGGAATCTTCATGAGGGAAATGAATTCCCGCTGCATCTTCGAGGGTGAAAGAAATTGGGGGATGGCTAGCCTTCGATGAGTTGGACGTTTGTTCCAGCTAATAGATCTGCTGGGGTTCTTTGGACGCCTTTCGGGCGTATGCCTTTCTTGAAGCATGAGAGTCACCCCCGCAAGCTGGACCCCCGACGATAGTGCGAATTTCTCCCGTGGGCTCAGCGTCCTCTTGGTCGGTTTGATGATGAGACGGTTCCTTTTGGCGAGATGAGGTCTTCGCCCTTTCTGGTGATCGATTCTTACGAGCAACATAATCCTGGAGATGGCCTTTTCGAATAAGGGCTTCGATATGGTCTCGTAGAGAGATACAGTCCTGGGTCCTATGCCCGTGATCTTTGTGGAAGTAACAGAACTTACTCTTATCTCTCTTCTCGGGATCGGATTTAATCTTTGCAGGCCACTTCACATATGGCTTGTGTTTTATCTCCATTAGAACCTTTTCAGGAGACCGATTAAGAGGAGTGTAATTATGATATTTACCAGAGTAAGGCTTCCTGGGAGAACGATCGCGCTGATCGCGATGGTATTTCTTATCTGTAGAAGTTCCTTCTGGCTTGCGTTTCTTACTTTGTACTCCATGGCGTGTCAATGCGACTTCTTCTGCATTGATATATTTCTGAGCTTTGGCTTGGAATTCCGCCATAGTTTTCGGCGGGCTTTTATCTAAGGCAAACCTGAATTTCTCGCTCGTTATTCCAGCAATGAGGGCTGTGAGACCCTTTTCTTCAGTGTAACCCTCAGTTTGAACGGCTTCGGCAGTGAACCGTACTGTGAACTCTTTTATTGTCTCCCCATGTTACTGTTTCAGATTCATCAGATGGGAGGCTGGCTTTTTAATGCGAATACTTCCCATGAATTGAGAAAGAAATATCTCCGATAATTGGGAAAAGGAACTGATGGAAAGAGGCTTTAACCCCCGAAACCACGTACGAGCCGCTTCCTTCAATGTAAGGGGAAAAGCCCTACACATGATTTCTGAACCATGTCCCTCCAACTCCATGAGGGACCTATATGTTTCCAGATGTTCCAGAGGATCGCCAATGCCTGTATACGGAGC
Source organism: Liriodendron chinense (assembly GCA_003013855.2). Classification (NCBI taxonomy): domain Eukaryota; kingdom Viridiplantae; phylum Streptophyta; class Magnoliopsida; order Magnoliales; family Magnoliaceae; genus Liriodendron; species Liriodendron chinense. The sequence continues at coordinate 496,743 of PVNU02002577.1, read as the reverse complement.
GATAACAGGCGTTCGATACTTTCTGGGCAATGGGGCTTCCATGACCTCGCTTGTGAAGGGAGATTCAGATTGATGTATTGCCGCCATGACAGCAGATGGCCGATTTGCCTGGTATCTCTGCTCCATGACATCAAAACGATCTTGGATTCTTTTGAGATCTCCTTCGCATGGCAAGGTATAGCTAGACGTTTCGGCGGTGGAGCCTTGCGGTTGAGGTTGTCGAGACGAACTGGAATGTATAGAATGTGGAGACGGCACAGGGGGATGGCCGCCAAGTGGTGGGACCTGTGGTTCATCCATAGAATGTCTGGAAGCAACTGGTATGGTGGAGGTGGTAACCCTTCGGAGGGTTGTCTTTGCGGTTCAGGGAAGTGCTGATCAAGCCGATTTGACAGTGCCTGAACTCCGGCATTTAGAGTTAGGAGAGTGTTCCTGAGGAATCGTAGGACATCATCCTGATTTCCAGAGGCCTCCAATAATGGATTTGTTGATGGCATATTTGGGGCTCCTTGAGGGATATCCGTCGGAACAGGTGGGAGGGCAGGTGCGGATTCCGTCTCACCGGGCGGAGGTGGTGCCTGCCTCGAAGTTGAAGGATGAACAGTCTTTTTAGGAGGCATCGCCGAAGGATTTTGATCGGTGGTTAACACGATTGATTTTGATGATCAAGTCGTTCCCACAGACGGCGCCAAACTGTTAATGTCAAATTTTGTAACGAGATCCTCCGGCTTTTCTCCTTCACTCCAGCCGGAATTTTCACCACCAGACCTGAAGCAAGACAGCAAATAAGGGTGGCTGGGGTCCAGCCGTTAGCCCTCCGATGCTTAAGTTAGGCCACAGTAAGAAGAGAAGCCAAGTAAAACGGGACCAAGATTGAATGATGTGTACGTACCTGCTCTCAATGGAGCCACCCCTTTATATAGATCTGAAGCAATCCAATCTGTTACGTGAGATGTCGAAATCCCGTTGATGTCGCATACGATACTGAGAATTCGCTGATTTCGTGGGATAAGATCCTATCTTTTTAATCAGATCCAACCCAATGACTTATTCCAACAATCACGCCCCTTGATGGTAATCCCTTGAAATCCGGCTGGAAGCCATAGTTGGAGTCATGGCCTCCGAAAAGGAAGGAGACGCTCGTAGTTGGAGTCATGGCCTCCGAAAAGGAAGGAGACGCCCGTAGTTGGAGTCATAGCCTCCGAACTTGTTGTAACCCGCAGGAAAGCTGCTCGCAGGTTAAAATGTGGTCGCGAGTCCAAGTACATATTTTGGATGTAACGTCTTTCAACGACTTGTGAGAAGGTCTGTTCGCGGATCGAGCTTTGCCGTATTTGACTATCGGTTATGAAGACTCGAGACTTGCGAATAGCTGCTCCGTATTTTTCAATCTATGACTCCTGATCAGGTGAGCTCAAGAGTCGAATGGTCGTCCCGCACCTATCAAACATTCGACTCTCGATCAGATAATCTCGAGAGTCGAATGGACGTCCCGCACTTATCCAATATTCGACTCTCGATCATATAATCTCGAGAGTCGAATGGACGTCCCGCACTTATCCAATATTCGACTCTCGATCATATAATCTCGAGAGCGAGAGCGAAATGGGCATTTCCGCGTGAAATCTTATCTCCATCATTTTGCCTATAATACCCCACATAGGTTCGTAGTGTAGGAACTTTGCAGAAATCCGTGTCCAACACTGCTAGGAGCGGGTCGTTACTGGATAGGGCTCTCAATGGGTCGGATCTGGATCGGATCCAGTTGGATCCGGCTCCAAGTCTATATATCTATAGACGGATTCGGATCGGATTCGGATCCAACTCGGATCCAAAAGGTGATATCCACATCTGATCCATTTATAAATTGTTAAATCCATTTCCGATCCAAAATCCATATAACTACCGGATTCGGGTCAGATCTAGGTCCGAATCCACCCCCATTACAAATCTAAAAAAATATATGATATAAAATATATATATAATATAATATATTTAATTTAGAGAAAAAATGATGCAAATCTCACTATTTACTATGGTATGGTCGACATGGCCTAAAATAATTTGTAAAACGGATGGCCAGCATGAATATAACATATACAGTAAGGTGACAATGAGTCGGATCTTAATTGGATTCGGATCGAATTGGGATATGTTCCTGTGAATCCATATCCGCTCCATTTAAGTAATCGGACCTATTTTAAGATCCAAATCGGGTCCATTTAACTACTCAGACCTATTTTAAGATCCAAATCCGCATTATACAACGAATCCGATCTCGGATCTGACCCGCTCCATTGAGAGCCCTATTACTGGACAGTGCTGTGGACGAGAAAATTTTTGCTACACCCACGAGTTAGCTATGCTAGCTGCACACGGGTGTAGCAATGACCTCACCATGATGTATGTGTTGTATCCATGCCGTCCATCCATTTGGCGAGATCATTTTAGGTTATCGCACAAAAAACAAGGCAGATCTGAAGCTCAAGTGGCCCTCAATAAGTTTTTAATGGTTGGCATTCAATCCCCACTATTTTCTGTGCTGGGTCCACTTGAGCTTTGGATCTGCCTCATTTTTTGTGGCATGTCCTAAAATGATCTCACCAAATGGATGGACGGTGTGGATACAACACATACATCATGGTGGGTCATTGCTACACCCGGTGTAGCTAACTGGTTGGTGCAGCAAAACCCCATCATGGTAGGTGCGTTTTATCTATGCTGTCTATCTATTTTTAACATCTCATTTTCGGGCATGAGCCCTAAAATGAGGCAGATCCAAATCTCAAGTGGGCCCCACCACAAGAAAGAAGTGGTGATTGAACATGAACTGTTAAAAAATTCTTAGAGTCCACTATAATGCTTGTTTGTCATCAACCAGTTGATTAGATAAAAAAGACCTAGATGAACAGGTAACACAAATACAAGCTTGGTCCAGAATGTTTGTGGCCCCAATTAGTTTTTAATGGTGGGCGTTCAACTACCGTTGTTTCCTGTTGTGGGTCCCCATGAGATTTAGATCTTTTTGTTTTGTCTTAAATGATCTTGAAAAATATATATACAGTGAAATAGACAATCCTTGTCGGCATACTCAAGATAGATGTTTCCTGATGTGATCCCGACTCTGAAGACAGACGCCTCTTTTTTAGATCGGCATGCTCTACCAATGGATCTAGCCAGAGACGGACAGCTTGCCAAGAGATTTGTGGGGCCTACCACAGTGTATATGTTTTATTAACATCTTCCATTCATTTTTACATATTATTTTAAACTAAGAGCTCAAGAATAATATAGGTCAAAGATCAAGTGGACCACAACAAAGGAAGCATGGGGGATTGAACTCATTCGGTCAAAAACATCCAAAGGCCCACCGTGATGTTTATTTTCCATCCAACGTATTCATAAGGCCGGGTAGACCTGTATAAAGGAAAAACATAAAGTATATGCTTGATCCAAAACTTCCCTTCTGTTTGATTTTTTTGCCTCAATTGTAATTATCTTGTAAATGAGTAATAATTATTTACGTAGATAATAACTGCATCTTTCCCATGATGACAATGATAGTTACTTTTTTTAACACTAAAATCAAGGAATTTGTACAATAAATGTGAGGCCCATTGTGATGTATGTGGCTTATCCACACTGCTCATTCATTATGCCAGTTGAATTTAGGACGTGGACCCAAAAGTGAGGCAGATCCAAAGCTCAAGTGGACCACACCAAAGGAAACAGTGGGAATCGAGTGAGTACCATTAAAAACTTCTTGGGGGCCGTAAAAGATTTGGATCAAGCTGAAATTTATGTTTTCCCTTTATCCATGTCTGTGTGACCATATGAACCGGTTAGATGATGAATAAACTTCAATGCGGGCCCAATGAAAGAAATAACTTTCAACAGTGGATGAATTAAGACCACTGTTTCCTTTCGTACGGGCCATTTGAGTGTTAGATTTGTCTCATTTTTTTTCTCATGCCCCAAAATGTGCTAATAAAACATATGAACGGCGCTGATATATTATATTCATTATGGTGGGGCCCATGGGTTTGAGTCAACACTTTTGGACTGATTTTTGAGGTGGAATTACTCACCCATTTCCAAACAAGGTAAAAAAGAAATAATTACCCATTTACCACATATTTACGTGTGTCATGGAAAATCAAACAGGCCCTTACCCTTAGAAGTTTTCAAGGGTAAGCTTCCAATTCCCACTACTTCTAGTGTTGTGGTCCGCTTTAACCTCCAATCTGCCTAATTTTTTTTTTTTATCGTATTCTAAAATGATCTTTCCGAATGAATCATGGATAAAAACATATACATCATGCTTAGTTATCATTGATCATTGGATAAGACCGTCGGTCTCATCCTTAGAGTGGCGGTGGCAGCCCCTAAAATCTCTGTATTTTCAAGTCTTGGCCGCGCAAGTCTCTCTTGCGATGTGGCGTGCGCGTCTAAAAATTTCTCTATATATGGAAAGGGTAGTATACGCTCAACCTCATGGGAAGTTTCCATGAGGTAGAGTTGTGTGGGTCGTACTGTGATTTTTATCAGATATCCACACCATGCATTTGGTGGATCACCTATTGTTTATGGGATAATTCAAAAATCAGCTGTATCCGAAACTCAAGTGGGCCATACCAACTGAAACAGTGTAAAATCATGACTACAACATCTAAAAGCACTTTTTGGAGCCTACCTGAGTTTTGGATACTATAGAAACTTGGTCTTACCTCTTTTATAAGTGAGAGACGAACAATGGATGGTCTAGATTTATCAACCACATCTTATTCAATCCTGTAAACGATCATAAAAGTTTCAATGGGTGGATATCTACTCTCGACTATTTTCTATGGTGTGGCCCACCCAAGTCATGAATTAGCCTGATATTTAGGCCCATAGTCCACCACGTAATTTTGCATCTGAATGATAGGGTGGATTTCCATCATACATCACAGTGGGTTCACAGTCCGCACATTCCGAATTCTACCCATAGCCAAATACATAACTTCCGTTCTCTCCACAGTCGGCAAGTCCCATCTGTATCTTTTACTTCTCTTTCATGAGTGTATGATACTCTTTGTAACCACTGAATATCATATACTATCACATCTTGTGGGTCCCAAATGCTCAGTTGTAATGTGGATCCAAACCGTTTACGCCCTCTGTCTACGCAGATGACTATTCAAGAAGATTTCTAGCCATTTGATCAACGTCCCACAGAAGTTAACGAAATGACTTAGCAATCATCTAGAAAGGGGCCAAACATCCGACAGGCAGAAACTTCCAATATAGAGGATTCTTGGGGCATCAACACACGGTAGGTTTAATCTATTATTAGTTCCTTGTTGGAAAGGCACTCCCATTGGAGTTAGCCAATGGCAGCTACATGTGGAGCCCACCTTTGGCGATCATATCCAACGTGAAACAAAGCCATGGCCCACTGCAAAAGTCTCACCAATTCGACAACCGTTGGACCCATCTAAAAGCATAATGATCAAGCAAAGGTCCATTAATAGAGGCGTACCATCCATAGGCCTTTTGCATCGTAGGGCCCACAAATGAACAGCTTTGATAGACAAGGGTGACCCCTTCGTGATGAACGGTTCCAGCACATTTTGTAAGGTTTACAACATAACCATGCCCATTGATTTCCAGCTGTCCACAAGCGGCCGATTTAAATATCCATTGCCAACCCGCTGTACACGAGCCGAGCTTCCACCCTGGCTCGTGTTTGGCTCAGCTTAGCCTTGGAGCTGCACCTGACAAGATCAAGTTGGCACGACCGAGCTTTCGAGCTAATTAGAGCCCCAAAAAAATAAAATTTTAAACAGACCTATTCTAAAAGTCTGGCCTAAAACTGTTTAAAATCAACGCCTAAAGGTAGCCCAAAGCTCATTGACACCCCCACTTCCTTTTTTTAGAGAGATTCACCTCTTAGTTTTTTGCTCTCTTCCAATGTGCGATTAAAAAACATACATTTCAGTTAGTTGCATCAAGTTCCAACTGGGTCAATCGAGTGAGTTTCAAACTGAATTGAATTGAGCTAGGCCCAGCTTAAGCTAGGCTCGAAACTCATTTCAAGCATGGAAAAAAAGTCTCAACTTGGTTTGGAGCTAACATTCGAATCGAGCCGAATTGAGTTGTCCAAAGCCTAGTCAAGCGAGCTAACCGAGCCAGCTCAACTCGTGTACAGCTCTAGCTAGCCGTATCATAAGAGCAGGAGAGTTCAACATCTAGAGGGCGATTGGATCTCTTCCCAACATATGTAGGATGGATCTGTGCAGGGCCCACCCGTGATGTGTATGTCGAATACAAGCCGTCCATCTAATGTGACCACTTATGATTAGAGATGTGTACAAGCCAAGCTAGCTCTGTTAGCTCGTTCGACTCAGCTCGATTCGAAGGTTGGGTTCAACCCAAGCTGAGCCATTTTTCGAAGCTCGAAATGATTTTCAAGCCAAGCTTGATTTGGCTTGGCTTAAAGTTCAGCCTGATCAAAGCTTGATTCGGCTCGATTGGCTCGAGTAGACTGACTTAGTTGGAAAAGTATGTTTTTTAATCCCACATGGGAAGTGAGAAAGGAAATGAGAGATGAAACTCTTTATAGGCGTGTTTGTTTTACTGTAAATGGAGGATAAATGTATGTAGGTAGGTGCAAAAAGGTAATTATTATTATTTTCTTGTGTTTGATTCAGAGTATTTTCTCGATATAAAAAAACTTCGAAAAGGATTGGCGTACATTCGTGGACCCCATTGTGATGTACATGACATATCCACACCGTCCATTTATTTTATCAAAACATTTTAGGATATTATCAAAAAAATCAGATAAATTCGAACCTCAAGTGGCCCACGCCATAGGAAATCGTAGTTGTAAAAGGTTTTTAACTGTAGGCATTCAACCCACTGTTTCATGCGGCGTGGTCTACTTTAGTTTTGGATTTGCCTCAATTTTGGGTTCATGCACTAAAATCACCTTTCAAAATGGATGGATGGAGTGGATAATCCATATATATCATAGTGGGCCCCACAAAAAGTTTATTCTTCTTGATATTTATGCATAAAAGCAAACGCCATTTATCAATATTAAAAGATGTATAGTAAAATACATTGTAAATCATCGTTACCTGTTTATCATGTATTTACCTCATATAAATAAAAACAAACAAGCCCTAAGTGTTTGGGAGGGGGGGGGTAAACTTGAACTTCGCTTGAAATGGGCTCAAAATCTTAGTCAAGCTAGCTCAAACATAGCTGAGCTCGGCTCAGCTCAATTTGTGCAGAGCTCTACTTACGATCACCCTGCATCCCAAGAATTACCCTTAATAGACATTAGACATCCATATCGGATATGCGCACATCGAATAATATACAATCACTCGTTCACTTGTCATCGCCCATGGCCCACCTGAATTTTTTAATAGCTTGAGTTTGTTTGGGTCCCTGATGACTTCATTGGACGATGTATAGACAACACGGTGGACACCATCTTCCATCGATTTGGCCCGCCTGAATTAAGGATTGGGATGAACTTGGGGGGGGGGGGGGGGGGGGGGGGGGGGGGGGGGCGGTCTAGGCCTAACATTGGCGTATCTAATGTACGGCTTGGATGGCACTCACACAACACGGTGGGCCCCACATAGCACATCTGTGATGAATCGTCAACAAAATCATTGACAAAAAGGGCAATAACGCTAACATGATGGATAATGAATCGGCAATGTGTTACTTTTATTAACTAGGATAATGATATTGTTAACACATGCACCGTCTGATGTCATGAAAGCAACCCAAGTTAAAATATTCATCCCATTGTTACAATGTGGACAACAGAATATTGACACATCATAAAGGCCAAAAAATAGATGCGAGGTGATAATCCACGACACCATGATCTCTGGGATCATATTTTAAAGTGGGATCCGCTACTGTCATACCACTCTCCCCATAAGGAACGGTGATACAAGGCAATTGTGGGGTTTGTGTGAAGCATGATGAAATCCAACCCGTCCATTAGATGTGTCAATGTATGTTGCCCAATGACCCCAAAAAATAGGCTGACCGGTGAATCAGGTGGGCCACATCATGGGGTGCAAGTTCAGAGGAATGCCCACCCTTGATTTGCATGTAGAGCCCACCATGTTGTTTATATGGAATCTAGGCCGTTTTGACCCTTCATCTGGTCTAGATCAAGGGTTAGGGAAAAACTCAGGCTGTTTTGCAATTCAGTTGTGTCCCTTTGCAAATCAAGGGTAGGCGTTCTTTCTCACATTATTCCGTGTGTTATTAGCCCTTGATTGTAAGTCGGGCTGGTTTTTGGCACGTAGGGGTAATTTGAGGTAATCTTTTTTATGGTCGTTGGGTGGCCTGCATACATCACGTGGACCTTACATCTGCTTACCGTGGTAACCATGCTCCCCTGTGGGGCCTTTTCTGTTTCTATATCTTGTACCGTACAAGTGGCATGTGTGTACGAAGATCTGAACCATGTGTCTGATGGACCCTACCATTGATGGACGGTTAAGAAAAAAAGGAACTTCAATCCGACCACCCAAACCATCTAATAAATTATTTGCTTCTTGTCTGAACGTGAGCCATTGCTGACTTTTTCTCGTTAAGGGCCCGTTTGGATGCCACCAAATGAGTTGCTTTTTCTACCTACAGCAGTAAATAAGTAACTTATTTCAGATAAGTAAGCTTTGTTTATCAAAATTAATAAGTAACTTTTTTACTTAAAAGTAAATAACCACTACAGCTAATATTTTTAGCTTCTTTACTTTTTCATAAGTTGCTGAAGAATAGAGGAATAGAGGATAAGCGCACATGAATAGGCAGTGTTAGTGTGCATGGTGGGTGCATGTGAAGGGCAGTGAATATTGATGGTGGACAGTTGACCCTACTTGATAGATGACCAACACTAAAGGCGGGCCCTACATAATAAATAGTGCACATTAAAGGTGATCAGGCCATAATGATGAATTGCCCACATCTAAAGTGGGCCCTGCATGATGGACGGCCTACACAATGAACGGTCCACATCAAAGGTTGACTCTACATTAAAGGTGGGGCCCACATGATGGACAATCCACATCAAAGGTGGACTCCACATGATGGGCAATTAATAATGGTGGGCTCCACATGATGGATGATCCACATCAAGGTGGGCCCCACATGATGGACGGTCCACATCAAAGGTCAGGCTAATGAGAATGGCCCATATCCAAGGCAGGCTCCGCATGATGGACAACTCACATGGGAGGTGGGCCTAGATGATGGATGGTCCACATCAAAGGTAGACACCACAAAATGGGCGGCGGATATTGATGGTGGGCCCTACCTAATGAATGGTACACATTAGAGATCAGACCTTAATGGTAAATGGCCCACATCCAAGGTGGGTCCTACATGATGGATGACCCACATTAGTAGGGCCACATAATGGACGATCCACATCAAAGGTTGGCCCCACATGATGGACCGTGGATGTGAGGGTGACCCAATAGACTTGAGGGATGATTAGTTATCATGTTGGAAACCAAACATGCTTAATTTTCTACTTTTTTGATGATAACTATATTGTTTGCCAAACATGCTTATCTGCTAATTAAGTAATTAGCAGAAATCAAGATAAGTTACTTTTCAAATAAGTAGCTTATCTTAAGTAACTTACAATCCAAATGGGCCCTAAGGGCCCGTTTGTTTGGCATCTGAAAACCTATTTCCAGTTTAAAATTTGGATTCCAGTAGAATTCGATTTTAACTGGTGTGTTTGATGGCAAGTTCCAGCTAAACAGGATTCCGTCTGGAAACTTAAATTGAGTGGAACTAGGATTAGTGGAAACAGTGTAGTCGACTGTTTTTGCAGAAGGAAAAAGAGGCGGAAGTGAGCGTCACCACCTCCATGTATAAGTTGTACATCTATGTTGTATGTGTTTTATATCTCCATCGTCCATTACTTTTGAAATCTCAATTAAGGGCATTGGACAAAAATGAGGCAGATCTAAATCTCAAGTGGACCACACCATAGGAAAACATTATTGATTAAATGTCCACTATTAAAAACTTCCTTGGGCCTACTATATTGTTTATTTGCCATCTAACCTGGCCATCTGTCTTGCAGGACTACAATAGGCTAGGGGTAAGGTTCTCAAGCAGATATGAAGCCCAAGTAGGCCATGCCACAAGCAACGGTTGAAATTGAATTTGGATTGCACTGTTTTCAACCAAACAACAACTTACAGATGAAACCTGGGTTCACTCTAATTTATGCAATTTTGGTTTCCAACAATGGAATTTAGATTTTCTTTAGAATCTAGTTCTAAAGTTGGCACCTGGAAACTCGTTTCCAGCTTAAAATCAGGATTCCAGCAGAATCCGATTTTAATTAGTGTGTTTTGTGACAAGTTCCAGCCAAACAGGATTCTACACGGAAGCTTAATTTGGCTGGAACGAGGATTAGTAGAAAGATTCCCTACATTTATACATAAGGGAAAAGATGCGGAAGTTAGCGTCACCCACCTCCATATATGCGTTGCGCATCTATGACATATAGTGGGCCCTAGGAAGCTTTTAAGGGCATTAGACAAAAGATGAGACAAATCTAAATCTCAAGTGGACCACACCACACGAAAACAGTGTTGATTGAACATCCACCATAAAAAGCTTCCTAGGGCCCACTATAATGTTTATTTGCCATCCAACCTGGCCATCTGTCTTGCAAGACTACAATAGGCAAGTAGTCAAGTTCTCTGGCAGATCCGAAGCCCAAGTGGGCCATGCCACAAGCAACGGTTGGAACATAATCTAGATTACATAATTTTCAACCAAATAGCAAGTTCCATGTTAAACTTGGTTTCAGTCTAGTTTATGCAATTTTGGATTCCAACGGTGGAATTTCGTTTTTATCTAGAACCTGAATTCTGCAACCAAGCGGCCGATAGGGCTGTTAATATGCCTATGATTAAAGGGTTAGAATCTCTTGATGGTCCACCATGTACTGGGCCTGAAAAGGATTTAGGAGCTATTTAGTCGTACATGGATTGCTCAAGTGAGACATGGGTTATCGTCTGCATGCAGAGGTACTGGATCAGCTCTCATATAAAAGTATTAGAGGAATATCAGTCAAACCGACAATGTGGTCTGTCATTTGACTCAAGTGATCAGATGTACGAATATAAAAGGCAGCTGGAATCAACACAACCTTACTATTTTTTTAATTTTTTTTTAAGATACAATGAAAGTACGTTTTGATGTGTTTTATATAAAATGGGTTCTTTGGAAATTCATTGATAGCAATCCAAAAATCAAGATTGCACGGCTCTTTGAATCACCTAACTATAAATTATTTATTTATGGAGCCATTGTCTACATGCGCACTAGGGCTGTCAATGGGCTAGGTTTGGACTGTATCAGGCCCACAAGCTGGGCTCGGGACCCATTTTTTAAATAACCCGGACTCAGGCCTAGTATAACAGCCTGTCAGGCCGGACTCTCTTCAAATCCTTTCCTCAAAAACCCATCTCTCTCTCTCTCTCTCTCTCTCTCTCTCTCTCTCTCAATGGAAAGGGCTCAGGGACAGCATAAACACGTCAAGTTGGGCTTGGGCTAGAATTTTTTGCATGTCACGGGCCTACATAGCTTGGGTTCGGGCCTATGTAGAAAACTATGGAACCGAGCTTGGATAGAAGTTAGCCCGGCCTGAACCCAGCCCCTTTACACCCCTAATCCTTGTGCATGGAAACATCCTTTGTTTCTGCTCTTTTTAATACATTAATACAAAGTTGCACTATTTATTATTGGAATTCAAAAGTAGAAGGACCAATGCAGATGTACTTCTCTCTCTCTCTCTCTCTCTCTCTCTCTATCTCCCTATCTTTCCATCAAAACCCAATATCCACGCTCATTTGACTCAGCGGGTCTTGTTGAGTTGTACTTGACAGTAAGTTTCTTAGTGACTGGGCTCAAAATCTCATTGAGTTGATTTGGCTGAGTCTAGTCATGATGTTTCAACGATGGAAGGGATTCAATGTTACTGTAAATGAGCCATTTTCATTAATAATGCTACAAGGGTGATCCTAAACCTTGGCTTTTGAAGTTGTTTGGACCACTAAAAAGTTTCTTTCAATTTTGTACAGAAGAGAAATGTTGACCATTAACTTCAAGCACGTGATGTTGACCATTAACCTCCTTTCTCATTCACTGTTGATCTGTTTCTATCTTGAACTATTTGCCATTCATAGTAGGGCCCACCAGATGGATAATCTAAAATCATAGATCATCTATTTGGGCAAGATCTAGCAGTATTGGATTCAATGGTGTAGATGCAGCTACATGGCCGGCACTAAATTTTTGCATCGTATGCTAAATATACGAAGGACAACGCATTAATTATCTAGTTTTGGAAAGTCTATGCAAATAATAGCGAACTTGATAGTTGACAAATAGACGGTTGATATATCCGTATTTAAGCCTTTTTTTCCCTTTTTTTTCCCAATCCGAGCCCCTCTGACCCAAATTTGTGTGTAATCCTGACCCTCCATTGAGCCATGCTCTATTCATCGTACATCGAAATTCTTCAAACCCAAGCCCAACCTGGCTTGACCGATTTAATTGTAATTGGGTGGGGCTTGATCAATCCTTCACAACCATACTCAAATGGAAAATGGGGCTGAAAATATGGCCTACCCTGACTGTTTAATGAATACATGCAAACACACAAACATGTGAGTATCTATACTTCTAGCCTATTAGTTTGCGTCGGGTTTTGGGCTGGGTCTGGTTTGGTCTGGCTCAGCCCATCGATAAGCTATGAAGTTGGTTCAGGTTGAGTAGGGTTCAACCCAAGTGAGACCCATTAACATAAATGGGCTACATTTTCTAAGCTGATCCTGACCTACTACTCATTTAGCTTGGCCCAAACCTGCCTTAGACACTGCTCAGACCAGTTGACCTGCAGGCCAGCGCTACCGGCTGCCTACCCTGGAGGGATTGATACAAGTGCAGGGTTGCAGCTAGGCTGGGCTGGCATGGGTGGACCCGAACACAGCGTGGTTTGGTCCGGGTTTGGGCTGAGTCAGTGGCCCATGGGTTGAGCTCACAATTTGAAATTGGCTCGACAGTGGATGGCTCAAACATTCAACTAGGCTGGGCTGGCATGGGTGGACCCGAACCCAGCCTGGTTTGGCCTGGGTTTGGGCTGAGTCAGTGACCCATGGGTTGAGCTCACAATTTGAAATTGACTCAAACGTCCAAAAACCACACCAATCAAGCAATCCTAACCATTACTTCACCCACTTTTTCCCTGCTGATTCTCAGCCACTAATAAGGTGACCATTCTGGTGTCTAGAGTAGTCTGATCAGTTTGATTTCTGAACTGTGGTCCATCCACCGTAGGACGGTTTGGGTCCACTTCTCTCTGTTACGTCAGTTGAATGGGAGGTCCCATACAAAGGGGTATGGTATCATCTCAGTCGTGGCACAGTTAGCAAATGTGAACCATCCATAGAGGTGGGGCCTTCCAAGGATCGTCCACCGTGTGATCTTCCAGCAAGTCAGTGAATGTGAAACAAATATTGCATTTATCTTCTCCAATCTCAACCATCTATATATTTATGGCCACAAGATGACAGACAGTAAAAAAAAAATATATATGAGAATTTTTGGTTAATTGGAATGGTTCAGTCACTTTTTGAGCCATTTTAAGACGTGGTCCCAAAAATTAATCAAACCCAAATCTCAGATGGACCACACAACAGGAAACAGTGGTGATTGAACACACACCATTAAAAACTTTCTAGGGTTCATGGTAATGTTTATTTGCAATCCCACTGGTTCATTAGGTCAAGCAGACCCGGATGAAGGTAAAAATACAAGGATCAGCTTGATTCAGAACTTCTGTGGCTCACAAAAAGTTTTAATGGCCATTCAGCACTGTTTCCAGTGGTCTGGTCCATCTGAGATTTGGATCTACTTAAGTTTTGGGATCACATCACAAATGAGCTGGAAGAGCGGATGGACAGCATAGATATACAATATATTCACCAAAGTGGGCCCCACGTGGTCAGGGTAGCACCCACTAACTTGTTTCCCGGGTAACATTTTTATATGTGTGGGAGAATTTTTGCAGTTGATGGACGGCCAAACATTAGGGCTGCCAATGGGCCAACACCAGGCCAATCAAAATCAAGCATTGGAATAGCCTCAGCCCGAAAGGCCAGGCCAGACAGTTTTAAACCGGGCCCAAGCCCATCTAGTCCGAACGGGGTTTGGCTAATAACGCTGCCAGGAGCCAGATGGCTACTGATCGGTTCTCTGTGGGCGCAACCATTATGTATGTGTTACGCCGTCCATCCATTTTTCCAGATCTTTTTAGGGCTTGATCCAAAAAACGAGGCAGATCTAAATCTCAGGTGGACCACACTATAGGGAAATATTAGTGATTGAATGTCCACCATTAAAAACCTCGTAGGGTCCATCATAATGTTTATTTGACATCCAACCTGTTGATTAAGTCATGCAGACTTGGAGTTGGACATAAAGGAGAGAAACAAATATCAGTTTGATCCAAAACTTTCGCGTCCCCAGGAAGTTTTTAATGGCAGGCCTTTGATCAACACTGTTTCCTATGATGTGGTCTACAGCTCAGTCGTTGGGCACTGCATTCTCTTAGTGCTTCATGGCTCTTGGGTTTTTCTTTAATGTGGCAACTCAGTGATGAAAAATTCTACAACTAAGTAAAGGTTGGCTAAATGAGAACAACACATGTTGTTCTTAAAGCGTTATTCGCTCCCTCTCCTCCGAGATTAGAGATCGCTATTAGATTGTTCGCGAATTGCTTTCAGGATATGACAAGTCTTGTTTGATCCTGTGTGCAATAATTACGAAGGGACTACCTTAGGAACTCAGCTAACATAGTCACTATGGCTCAGTCAATTTTCGAACTCAATAACCTAATGAGTTTGAGAACTCAATTATATAATTAACTTAGTAAAAGGGAAGAGAGGAGAGAATTTTGTTCTTATAGTCGAGATCATTCGATTCAATTCTGGATGCTCTGGACCTGAAGGGTCTGGTTTATATACATGGAGCAAGTATATGGTTGCACTTAAGACCATTATTAGAACGTTGCAAAAACATTTTTTTAATGTTGGCTCATTAATCGAAATGTTTCGGACTGTTAGATCTTAAATCTAAACATTGGATTAAAGATACAACTGTTTTGATTACTAAATGACTGGCCATTTTCAGACTATTGATGATGGTGCACACATGTGAAGTGAAAAGTGAGTCATTAGTGCCTTTATAACCACTCAGCCAAACTACCCATGCCCATTCGTAGCCATCCGTGCTCTGTGGGCGCAACCATTATGTATGTGTTTTATCCACACCATCCATCCATTTTTCCCGATCATTTTAGAGCTTGATAAAAAAAAAATGAGGCAGATCTAAATCTCAGGTGGACCACACCATAGGAAAATAGTAGTGATTGAATGTCCACCATTAAAAATCTCGTAAGGTCTATTGTAATGTTCATTTGACATCCAACATGTTGATTAAGTCATGAGACTTGGAGTTGGATAAAAAGGGGAGAAACAAATATCAGCTTGATCCAAAACTTTCGTGGCCCCAAGAAGTTTTTAATGGCAGGCCTTCAATCAGCGATGTTTCCTGTGATGTGGTCTACAGTTCGGTCATTGGGCACTGCATTCTCTTGGTGCTCTATAGCTCTTGGGTATTTCTTCAGTTCTCTGTTAGTTAACGTGGCAATTCAGTGATGAAAAATTCTACAACTAGTAAAGGTTGGCTAAATGAGAACAACTTCAACACATATGTTGTCCTTAAAGCATGATTCACTCCCTCCTATGATATTAGAGATCACTTTTAGATTGCTCGCGAACTGCTTTCAGGATATGACAAGTCTTGTTTGATCTTACGTGCAACAATTACAAAGGGATTAGAAAGTCAGCTAACATAGTCACAATGAGTTTTCGAACTCAGTTATGTAATTAACTTAGTAAAAGAGAAGAGGAGAGGAGAGTGAATTTTGTTCTTATAGTTGAGATCATTCGATTCGATTCTGGATGCTCTGGACCTGAAGGGTCTAGTTTATATACATGGAGCGAGTATACTGTTGCACTTGAGACCATTATCGGAACGTTGCAAAAACATTTTTTTAATGTTAGCTCATTAATCCAAATGTTTTGGACCATTGGATCTTAAATCTAAACACTAGATTAAAGATACAACCGTTTGGATTACTAAATGGCTGGCCCTTTTCAGACTGTTGATGATGGTGCACACGTATGAAGTGAAAAGTGCGTCACTAGTGCCTCTACAGCCACTCAGCCAAACTACCCATGCCCATGCGCACACGTAACCCAGGCCTCTCTCTCCCTCTTTTCTCCAATTAAGTAAGCTATTCACATGATTATTTATAAATTCAAAAGAGTTCCCAACTCTAATCCATGCGAGACAAAGAAAAATAACTTTTTCATTATTTTTTATTGCCACGTGTCTCCTTAAGAGATTGCTTTACTATATCATGGTTTTCCTAGTCTAGTGTATTGTCACCTGGCCACAAAACCTCCTTCCCCATTAAAAATGGACACTAATTTACTGCAAAAGCCATTCATAAGGTGGGAATTAAGTGGGCCTACCATGATGTTTCTCAGAAATCCACCTTGTTTTTCTATTTTGCTAAATCATGATAGAACATGGGGAGTAAAAATGAGAAATACGTACTTTAAACTTTTTATTTCCTTTGTCCATTATCCTACTATTTCTCAATTTGTTGCTCATTTTCTGGAAAGTGCAACTGACTCTATTTCTTCTTCTCTTTGCAAGCTTTCTTTCCCAGCCCTTGTGTGGCATATTTGGAAAGAAAGAAATAACTGCATATTTAACAATAAATATTCCTAAAAAATCATATTTAGGAATATCACCTGTGAGCTGAGTATTAGGACTCTTTTTCTTTTTAGTCCCTCTATTGCAGGTAAGGCCCTAGCACTATTTTTGCTGCCTGGGACTTTCCAACTGTCTTTTTTATTGGGTGTCCTCCAATTTGCCAAGTTACTCGATGCCCTAGATCTACTCTTAGTTGGACCCTAGCTTGCGTTGAGATTTCGTCACCTAGGGTTGGGCTTCTCTGCTGCAATCCCAATGCTATTCCAATTTAGGGAATTGTCTCTGAATATAGCATTCAAGGAACAGTGGATAAGTGCTTGCAAATCTTATCCTCTGCCTTACCTTTTTTTTGTTTTGTTCAATCTGCAGGGACCAACATATTGGTGGAGAATCAATAAAGTCTTACAACCATTAAAGACATGTCGTCCTCCTCTTAAGAGATGCGCCTGTTTGCAAGGAGATTACACTACTTCACTACCTCTTTCAGAAGCCATGTTGGGATTATTCCTGATTGCCTACGCACAGTTCTTCCTAGGATGGTTGTCTTTCATATGCACACCCCTTCAAGATTTTTCACTGAGGTTGAGCTTGTTGATTTGATTTGATGCTTGGCTCGGGTTGTGGGCCCTCTTCCTCCCATGCAGTCTTTTCCTCTTTCCCCCCTTTCTCCCATCTTTTCTCTTTTAGTTTTTCTCTTCTCCCTTGCGCCCGAGATGTGGGTTACTTCTTTTTTCTTTTCTTTCCTTAGGGCTTGTTTTTTCTGTTGTATCTTTTCAGGATTCGCCCTAGGTAAGTAATAAGAGAGTATTGCTCTCTTGCTTTCCAAAAAAATGAGGTAGATCCAAAATTCAAGTGGACCACATAATACGAAACATGAGGATTGAACATCCACTGTTGAAATATTCATGGGCCACAAAAGTTTTGGATCAAACTAATATTTTTGTGTTTTCAATTAATCCTAGCTCCAACTATTAGGAAACGGTAGAAGAATGTAGAACAAGGTATATCAGGGGGTTTGTTGACACCTCAACATCTCCCAAATTTGCAAACCCCGAGACTTGAACACCGGATGTCTTGCCCTGATATTTTGTTACTAACCGACTGCACTAAAAGCTCGAGTTGTTAGGGAATGGTAGAACAATATATATCAAGAGCTCACTTGAACACCGAACGTCCTGCTACGATATCATGTTACTGACCGATTGTGCTAAAAGCTCAAGCTGTTAGGGAACGGTAGAACAATGTATATCAGGGGGTTTGTTGACGCCTCCAACACCTCCCCTCACGTGCGGGCACTATATTGGGCCCTCGCATGTGATACTATGGGCTTTAGATAACATCGAATGCCCATAATATCGAATTTGTAAACCCCGGGACTTGAACACCAGATGTCCTACTCTGATACCATGTTATTGACTAGTTGCGCTAAAAGCTCCAGCTGTTAGGGAATGGTAGAAAGATATATATCAAGGGGTTTGCTGACAATTAGTAATGATCTTATGAATTGTATGGATGGTTGTAGACATCTTACCCGGACTAGCAACTTTATGAGGCGAGGATGATCCTTAAAAGTTCATTACCTAAAACTCTCAAGTCATGTCCCAGGCCTAAAGCCATTACCTAAAACTCGCAAGTCATGTCCCAAGCCTAAAGCCATTACTTAAAACCCTCAAGTCATGTCCCAGGCCTAAAGCCATTACCTAAAACTCTTAAGCCATATCTCAAGTTTAAAGCCATTACTTAAGTCACTACCTAAGCCTTAGCCATCTTTCTAAACCAAACTAAGCCTAAGCTAAAATCCTAAAATTGGGCTAAAGCTAAGTCAAATGGAAGACAAATTCGAAAAACTCCAGGAGATAAAAATAAAATCCTAGTATCCACCAGAGGCAAGTCCAAATCCAAACCATAATCCTTTAGGAGATGGGAAGACAAGTCACACCCGTTGACTAAATCCCAACCAAAAGCACGTGGGTGGCAGCAAGTGCTGCCCTTTTACATTGTAGTGTTAAGATAACTAGAAGTCTCACATCGGGACAAAAAAACTTATACCTAGATGTCCAAATGCCCAAACTCTTCTTACTATTTACACTTCTACCACCCCTTCAACTAATGAGGGAGTGTCATGTGTCACCTCTCTTCTCAACTAGTCACAAACCTTAACATTGGTATTTGCCCCTGAAGATCTCAACAATTGCTGAAATGCCATCCCAAGGGGCTGTAAATACCTCTCCACCATAGTCTAAGTGAGCTTGAGCTTGCAAGCCCTCATCCATTCCATCCCCCTATCCAACCTTCTCTAACCCTTTTAGAGTCTCCCAACCCACTTTAGCTTACCCCTTGAGTTTATACTTACTTGGACTATGGTTCCTAACCACGATATGCTCTGACATCTAAGCTGACGTCAATTATATGCCAAAGATTGAGTCATTATTTGCATTTGTATCTCATTAATCACACCATTGCATCCCTTCTCAATCCCCCTGCTTTTTTAGGCTTCTACTAAACGTATGCTATGTGACTTACCAGAATCTCGAATCCCATTATATTAGGAACTCATAGTTACGTAATCCTTAACTCCTTTACTTCTCTAGGCATTCTTTGAGCATATGCTCTATGGCTTGTCAGAATCTCATATTCTACCACATCAGAAACTCGAGCTTGCCTACTCTCATTTTTAGTGATGAATCGTTAAATCAATTAAAATCGATTAGCCACACGAAGTGGAGACTGCATGCTCATACGGTAAAGAAGATGTCTAACACATTTCCTCTCTGTAAGATTGTAACCGATGTCCCTTACTTAAAATTTCATGTCGCAAATCAGGAGCCATTTCAAGGCATAAGAGTCTCTGAATTCTCTAGCTTTTATATATTTTACAGGGTCTAGCCGATTGCAAACTTTTGAGCTGACTGCCTAATGACGACTCCAAGTCAACTATATCACATACACAAGTTAGCCAACACATAGAAAAAAAGAAAGAAAAAACATGTGCCCACAAAAAACCAACGTCTATAATGGCATATAAAACATCATGGCGGACCCAAGGAGGTTTCAACAGTAGGCATTTCCCTACCAACTGTTTCTTATCATGTAGCCCAGTTGAGTCTTGGATTTGACTCATTTGTTTTGGCCTATGTCCTAAATTGATTTGGCAAAATGGATGGACATGATAGATTTCTAACAAACATTACAGTGACCCCCACCTATCTTCCCATGGCAAGGACTTTTAGAACCAGTTGGGATCCACTATGATGTTTGTAAAAAATTCACCTTGTCCATCTATTTTGCTAGATTATGTCAGGATGCGGGATAGAAAGTAAGGTAGATCCAAAACTCAAGTGGGCCACATAACAGGAAACAACGAGGACATCCATCGTTAAAACATTTGTGGGTTTCGAATATTATTTTCTTTTCAATTCATCAAGTCAAGTAATAACTTTATGATCATTACATACGGTTATTACTCGGATGAACTGAAAAAATATGTGGTCCTCATTGTTCTCTATGGTGCAGCCCACTTGAGTTTTGGATGTACTTTATTTTTTGTCACATGTCCTAACATAATCTGATAAAACAGATGGACGAGTGAGTTTCTGACAAATATCACCATGGGCCTCCTAGCTTTCAAGGGGAGGAACTTGCTTGCGAAAGGTTTTTATGGGGAAATTTGCATCCATTGAGGGTCGGTTTGTTTTTCAATTCCCTGAATAAATGCATTGTAAATGAGTAATGATTATTTCACTGGAATTGCTGTATTGCTACTTAGGGCTGATTTGACATTTACTTTTTTAATGTTAAATAGAAGATGGTACAAAATATATGTGGGGCCCACCATAATGTATATGTCTTATCCATACCGTCTATCTTTTGTGCAAGATGAAATTAGGAGATGAGACAAAAAAAAAAAAATGAGGTAAACTTAAAGCTTAAGTGGACCACACCACTGGAAATAAGTTATCAAATACCTACCGTTAAAAACTTCTTGGGACCATTGTTTCATTTGTTGAAGGCCATTTAAGTATTGGATCTATCTCATTTTTCATATAGTAATTCAAAATGTTTTGGTAAAATGATTGGATGAAGCAGATATGTCACATACATCACGGTGGGGCCTATAAATTTAACCCCAACTTTTTGAATCGGTTTTAAAAGAGAAAAGTACTTACATTTATCAAACAGTGAAAAATTGTAATTATTAGTCATTTACCAAGCACTTACAATGAAGTTGGAAAAGCAACAACCTAAAAACCACCAACGCACTTCGGTGGATCCCTAACTATGGTACATATTGATCTATGTGTCTTATATCCACTCCGTCCATCCCTTTCACCAGATTATTTTAAAATATAATTCAAAAAACATAGCAGATGCGAATATCAAGTGGACCACACCACACGAAACTGTGGTGAGTGAACATCCACCATTAAAAACTTTTTGGGGACTACAGGAATGTCCATCGAAACTGTCGATAAGGTCACAAAGACATAGATGAAAGGACCACACACAAATATCAGCTTGATCCAAAACTTTTGTGGCCACTAGAATTTTTTTAATAGTCAATCACCACTTTCCTAGGGTGTGGTCCCTTTGAGATTTGGATCTCTTGAATGGTTGGGCTCATATCATAGAGCGATATGGAGAAACGGATGGACGGCTTAAATATAATACATATACATCAAGGTGGGGCCCGCAGTAAAGGATCCACCGGATCCACGGAAGCCGCGTCCTGTGCGCGGATCAGCTAGTCGGCTAGTCCCACTGGGACTAGCATAAGGGGTGGTTTCAATAAGGGGTGGTTTCGAATCTCTGTGGGCCTCACCATGATGTATGTATTTTATCCACGCCGTCCATCCATTTTTCGGTCTTATTTTAAGGTACGAGCCCAAAAATGAGACAGAGCCAAATCTCAGGTAGACCACACCACAGGAAAACAGTGGGGATTAAACGTCCACCGTTGAAACCTTTTTGAGGGCCACAGAAGTTTGGTATCAAGCTGATATTTGTTTTTTCCCTTCATCTAGGTCTTTGTGACCTTATCAAGAGGTTGGATGGCAAATAAAAATTACAGTGGGCCCTAGGAATATTTTAATGGTGGACGTTCAATTCCCAATGTTTTCTTGTGGTGTGGTCCACCTGAGATTTTGATCTGTCTCAATTTTGGTATCGTGCCTTAAAATAAGACCAAAAAATGGATGGACGGCGTAGATAAAACACATCCATCATGGTGGGGCCCACAGAGATTTGAAACCACCCCTGGGACTAGCTGATCCGCGCCCCAGCGTCCTACCGACTCAATGCACTGTTTGACATGAAATGGAGTTATTTGATCCGCTGGATGAAAGCCATCTGCATGCATCTCATTCCCTCTACACATAGCATACATAACTGAATATAAACCGTCCAAATAGTGGGACTCACGTTAGATGGAACGAATCGCAGAAATCATATCCATTAGACGATCGAGATCATGGATTTATGAATGTTTGTTCCTTTTTTTGTTTGAACCGTCGGTTGGACTCTCGCCTATTTGGACGGTAGATTGAAGTGCATTGCCCAATCGCTGCTCGAGGTGAAAGATAAAAAACAAAGCCCCTCTTGCACCGCATGGCAAGCACACGTCGATCCAGACCATTCAAATTGAGGCCCCAAATCACACCTGTTGGAAGATCTAACAGCCCACATTGACAAAGGCATGCCACGTGTATGGAAGATATATCCAATGAGTGTAACGCACTGGACTCATCCAATGGCTGTAAAGAGAAGAACCAAAACCATTCAAAGAAGGCCTACCCTTAGATAATATACGGCCCACCCTAATCAACGGATCAGCGGACTGTAAGTGCATTCCGCAGGTTCGTATTCTGTCCAGGGTGATTACTTAATACTCTGAAACTGCGAGATGGTTCATATTCGTGCGCTCAGAATTTGTACACGTGGAATAATGGCAACTCAACTCAAACCGTCCAAATGATGGGACTGGCCACTGAGAATTAACAGACCCAAAATTCAAAACATTTGAACAATCCAAACCTCTGATTAACGGGCATTATTGACCGTCCAGTATTTTGCATTTAAACCGTTGGTTGATACGAATTTAGTGTTCTTTTATTTAGAAAACATCCAACGACCGTGATTTTGGCTGTATTGTTTGACTTAAATACGTTACAGGTGTTCAGTTTCCAATCGCCTGTGTATTAACTATAACACTCTTCCAGAGTATCAAAGTTGGGAATGATACCATGGAGCCGTCTCTACCATCATGCGACAGAGCCATTTTCCACGATCCACTTGGCAGGAGTGAAACGTCGATCAGGATCGTCCAACCGGTGGAATCTTCCTTGATGGACTTTGTTTCAGAAAGAACATTAATAGGACAATCCTAGCCGCTGATTTCTCTAGCTTTTCTCCTTCAATGTCAACGGTTCCAATAATTTTGTCTTCTACCATCCATTTAGAAATAAACAGCTGGACATATGTGATGAATTTTTAACCACCACCCTCGTGGATTCCTTTAGATGTGCGGTTCCCATCCGGGCCGGGCGAGTTAGCCCTAGTCTGGGTTTGGCTCGTTTTTGGTGCCACCCTCATTTACGAATCGGCCTGGTTTAGGTTTCAGGCTTACCTTTAGAAAAATCTAGTCTGGCCGGAATTGATTTGGTAGAAAATTTAGAACCGGCTGAGTTCCAACAGACGGTGGCTCTAATTTTTTTTTAAATAAATAAAATTAAAAAAATAAAAATTATATAAAAAAATAATATAAAAGTATCTTACTAGGTAATGTTTAATATCTTCCAAGAGAGTGCTACGTCAGAATAAGCATATAAGAATCTTTCCTAAACAAAAGGACACAAGTATAACTTTACAAGTGCAATGAGTAACTTAATTTAGTTTTTTTTTTTTTTCACATACACACACACACACACCAAGTGTCTTGGGCCGGGCTGGGCCAAATCAGGCCAAGTTGAGCTTCATGCCGGTGCTGCAAGAGATTAAGTTTGCCTCTTTTATTAAACAGATTGGCCACATGCTCAAACTCCACTTTGAATTAGGCCAAGCCAAACTTTTTCAACATGGGCTGGGGTGAACTTCCAAGCTGGTCCGTTTTGTGTCCAACTCCAGGTACTACCGCTGTTTGGACCTGTCTGAGACGGATGGTCCTGTTAGGAGCAAAATGGGGCTCACTGTGATATATATATATATATATATATATATATATATATATATATATATATATATATATATATATATATATATATATATATATCCACGCCGTCCATAGATTGGAGGTCCAAGTGGACCACACCACGGGAAGCAGTGGGTTGGGAGCCACAGAAGTTTTGGATCAAGCTGATATTCATTTTTCATCTCTCTATACAAGTGTATGTGACCGTAGGATGGCAAATAAACATCACGGTGGGCCTCAGGTGGCAGCAGTTCAATCCCCACTCCCCACTGCTTCTGGTTGTGTAGTCCACTTTAGCCTTTGATCTGCCTCCTTGTTCAATCCCCACTGCTTCTTAGTTGTGTGGTCCACTTTAGCCTTTGATCAGTCTCCTTTTTGGCACACGTCCTAAAATGATCTTTTAAAATAGATTTACGGCATTGTTAAAACATAAACATCACCGTGTGCCGGATAGAGCCCCTGACATGACCGTATTAGAAATTCCATACTTCGCATATATACAATAAAATAAAACTGTCCAACTTAGTTTAGATATAGCATGAAACAAAAATTAAGGTAATTTGATTATCTGACGTCGGATTGGTGGACAATAAAGGGACGGTTGAAATTAAAAAAAAAAAATCCGATTTAGCGGCAGTGATTTTCTTAATCAAATTGGTCTAATTTGGCTTAGTCTATGCCATATGTACATTTTTCAAAGTGCTTGCTTATCAAGTGTCGTACTCGGCAGGAGTATCAAATAAATGCCTTCTCTTTTCCCGGGAGCGGGTTGCCTGGGTCCACAAAGATGTCCGTAATAAATCTATTCCGTCCATATGTTTTGAATCACCAAAATAGGACAGGATTCCAAATATCAAGCGTATCATAAACTCAGGTGGGACACACCAACAAAACAGTTGTAACAGTAACATCCACCGTTAAAACCTTCATGGAGCTGACCGTGATGTTTATATTCGATCCAAACCGTTAAAAAATTTATTACCACTCAGATAAACTGTAGGAATGAATATAATCCTGATACAAAGCTTCTAGCACCGCCAGGCATTCAATCCCCACTTTTTCGTGTGGTATGGCCCACCTAAGTTTTGGATCTGCCTGATTTTTAGAATACTATCCTTTTGTGATCTTTAAAAACAGATGGACGGAGTGGATTTGTCACGGACATCTCCATGGACCCCACCCAGCTCCGGGCACAGAGGGGGCCACAGGCAATCTGCTCCCTCTTTTCTCTGCCGACGCTCGCGCCAATTCGCGGGAGCAGAACTCCGATTCGTGCTCTCGCGATCCATTCTACTACTCCTCCTTAACTCAGAATTCCTATAAAAGGAGAGTTCTTATAAGATCGACGGTCGGGATTTAAAATCAGGAGATAGTTTTATCAGGTCTCTCTCGATCTCGAATTGAAATTACAGAAAACGAGATCCAGATCCGGACGCGAGAACTCCAGATCTCGAATGCGATTTCTTCAATCACCGTTCTTAGGTATTTTCTATTCATTCTCGACTTCTCCTTCTCATATATGCTTTCTATAATCTTTGTTCTGTTTGAGATTTAGCGAGAGATGCTTCAGATTTCAGTTTTTTCTCGTTTCTGATTCGTACATTCATCTCCTTTCTCAACGAATCGAATTTGGTTTTTCTTTTTTCTGTATTTTTTTCGACAAAATCGATTGTATTTGTATGGAATGATTTTATCTGGAGATCTACGGATCTGTTCTTGGAATAATGCGTAATTACAATTAAGAATGGTTTATCATTGCCAATGCGTTCGGTGGCGCTTGTTTCGATTGTGTTTTTAGCTGATTTCATCTGAATTCCGCTATTCGTTTTCGTACTCTGAATCTGATTTTTTTTTTTTTCTTGTGATAGAATTGTTTAATTTTCTTTTGAGATTGGATTGAAGTGCTGTTGGTTTAACATTCAGTGTGCATCAAGTGCCATTTATAATACCACTGTAAACCATTGATTGTATATGTTGGTGATGGATACAAATAAGGGACCACCTCTTGGATGAGATGTTGCCCAGCAATCATGCTGATTGGAACTTCATAACTATCTGATCCATCGCTTTTTTGGATGATGGAGAAGAATTTGGAGCAGTGATCCTGGGAAGTTTATATAAGATCGAATGGTTGGAAAAGGCGAACTGATGGAATACTTCACCATCAGGCAGTCCATGAGGTTTCCCATCACTTGGTTGTTCTGGATTGATTGATACATTTGCTATAGTTATATGGGTCATGCCATTTACTACATGGTACTGGACATATGCATGATCTGGCCTCATCATAGTGTTTCTTTGCTTATGGAACTGCAGAAACTAGACACTTCATTCTCATTGACTATTTTTTTGATCGGTTGAAATCTATTTTTCTCAGCTGAACAGAATGGCATTTTTGCTCAGTTGAATAGAATGTTGAAATGACCTTTTCACTCAGCCAGGCAATGATGTAGCTGGGCCCCACCTTTTACAGATTGAAACTGTTTGTCTCGTGGGGCCTATCATGGCTGGGTCATGCCCAAACTCTCTTTTGTTGGACAAACTTAACTATCTGATTGGTGGTTAACATGTTAATCAATGGTTCACGTTCATTGGGAAACAATGCACAGATTTCGTATTCGTATCTAAAACTTTAACGTGAGCAATACATAGTGGGGTCCCTCAGATGAAGAGTTCAATCATGGAAAGTTGTCCCTCATGTATGGGCCATGCCATAGACAATCTCATCCATCTCATGGTCTTAACTATCTCATTTGTGGCCTGCAATGGACAGGTTAGCCAATGGTTTTCATTCAATTGTAAACAATCCACTAGGGTCCTAACTCATGCCTCGGTGGTAGACTCACTAGAGTTTCAACATGACGTTATGGGTTCAAGTACTCATTGAGGTGTGAGTGTGTTAAAAAAAATCCACTAATTTAAGATTTTCCTGATGAGGAAGATCTTTGGAATGTGATGCATGCATGATGGATCCACCAGATGAACAGTTAGATCATGCAAGCTGGACCTGTCTGTATGGTTTCTGGCCAAGCAAGTAAATGTTATTTGGCTCAGTTGAAAGCTGTATATTCCACATATACTGTTGGCATGCCTTATCTAATGAATTTGTCATGCACTATACTGTATCACTAATCAAATGCTTGTGGCAGTGTTGCTTGTTACTATCATTTTTCATCCTCAATTGCACTTCTAAATTGTAATCTTTGGGTTATGTCAATGTGTTTACTTGGTTTGGAGGAGCTAGCTCATTATCCTTTTCATTTTTTCTCTTCAATCAGTGTAAATATTCGGAATATCACCATCCTATAGACCGGTAGCTATGTCGAGGAGGCCAGTAAATCCCAATAGACGCTTTGCAGATGGTGGAAGTGTTCCATTCGCAGGCTCCCTGCATCAGAAATCACGGTCCTCGCCTTTACTGTCTGTTGGTCTGGTTGTCTTGGTATAGTTTCACTTTGATCAGAATGCTTATTATTTCTTAACAATACTTCTGAATAGGATGGTATATTATCTGAGGAATATAAAACGTTCAGCCTGCATTAGTGGCATTTCACTCAGCCAGCACTCCATGCATGGGAGTGGGGCCCACCATTCATTGATCCGAACCATTCATCTGGTGGGCCCTATCATGGATTGGTGATGCTGCACAAAACTCTCCCATTGGACAATCCTAGCCAGTCTAAAATTATCATTCACTTAGACCATCAGAGAAAATAGTCAGTGTAAGCCAACAGTCCATCTACAATGTCAAAAAAGTCCAAAGATAGAATGGCTGGGACTGTTTATTGGAGGAGAGTTTTGGTCCATCTCCCATTCATAGTGCAGCTAGTTAGGTGAATTATCTGGATTATAAAACATGGGCTCGAGCTGTACACAATGCTGGCTCAAATGAAACTGTCAGCAATTTGGGCTATGCATTGTATAATGCTTCATTTTCTTTACATTACTTTCATGTCCATCTTGAGCTCTAGTGAAATTAGATTATTCGCCTTTGGTTTATAAACTCAGATAATGAGTGAGTTGTTTGTTGAAAATTTCAGGGAGCATTCCTTCTTATTGCCTATTCTTTTAGTGGATCAGGTTCGTATCGGGTCCCTTGATGTACATTTCAATATAGAAGACCTTTTGGAAAATAATGATTTCTATTTCATTGTCTACTCATGATGGGAAATTTCTATTTGCTATGGGTTGGAAAGGGTACAGCACTGTAACTTTTTCTAGAAATGATAAAATTACTGTCCAGTTATTGATCTTTTTTTTCTGTGGTTAAGGGATAACTAGAAGTTCTTTCTTTTACTTCAATGGATTTATTATTTTTTCTCTGCTGCATGCCAACTGAATCTAAGTTTTCATGTGATAGGTGGAAAGGATAGAGAAGCTCTTAGTAAGGTTGGAGGTAAACACATTGCTGAGGTTTCGTTTTTCCATTTGTTATTTGTTCATGCCAAGGTGGTTTCATGGTGCAGTGTAGTTTCTCATGGATTTTGGTAAATTTTGTTTATATTTAACGATTTCTAATGGTTAGTGTTTACTAATTTTAGTTGTTATCTTGTTGAGCTCATGTATTGCGATAAATTGTCTTGGTATTTAATGATTTCTAACGGTTAGTGTTTACTAATTTTAGTTGTTATCTTGTTGAGCTCATGTATTGTGATAAATTGTCTTGGTATTTAATGATTTCTAATGGTTGGTGTTAACTAATTTCAGTTGTTATCTTGTTGAGCTCTGCTAACCCATAGATATGGATACCGATATTGGCATGGATATGAGAGCGGGATATGACTCAATTTCTCAAAATCCGGGAGATACAAATATGATCATCCATTCATAACATGCTATTCATATTCAATTTTATGATTTTGCTTGAATATTCTACCTATTCTAATCATCATCATCATCATCTAAGCCTTATCCCAACTAATTGGAGTCAGCTACATGAATTGATTCGACGTATTCTAATAATTTTAAATTTAGTAAAATGCTTTTATTCTTTCAACCAGTGCTAAATTCAATGAGGTTGTAACATTTACAAAGTTTGGGATTGTTTGTATGCATGGAATCAAGGGGTTGGAAAGAAAGTCTTTCTTGGAAACAGATCTCTAAAAAGAGATACTAACATTGAGTGATGGGATTGTGATTTCATGAAACCATGATTTGATGCTTTGATTGAAGAGGAGGAGAGATTAGGACCCAACAATATGTAAAGAGGAAAGATTGAAGAGGTAAATCATGGGACCCATGCCAACGTAGGACACTTGTGCAAGATCTGAGTCATTCTTTAGCGGGACCCCTTGTGATATAGCCTTGGCAAACAAAGCATGCTATGCCACTCATCAGCTGGTCCACAAAAGTGCGCCCGCACAAAATGGAACTTTTTGAGGAAAAGAGATTCCAAGGAGCAAGTGCTTCAAGGATATTCAATGTGAGAATGGAGACATATACAGTATGACAGTAATATGAGATAATTGTTTTGATTGCAAACATATTTTTTTTGGAAAGATACCAGTTGCAAAAGGAAATATTTACCTGATGCAAAAGAATAGGGTCAAAACATATCTACAAGTATTCAATATCAGTATTTGTATTGTGTCTGACAGGATACCCTGAGCACATGCAAGTATCTGGCTGCCAAGTGCTTTTCTTTTTTGGCCCAAGGGCGACCATAAGTTTTTCTTTTTGTAACCATAAAAGATAGTCCTCGTTTATGTACTTGATGAGTGGAAACATTTACTATATATTTCTATAATTGTCGGACATAAACTCAAAATTAGGGATACACCACTGTATATTTTTAAGAATCAACTCTTTTCCGAGCTTAGGGGAAATTCTAGTGATGATTCATTGTTCTTTCTGGTTGTTAGCAGATGTCAAATGCAGTTCATGGCCAGTCCATTTCAACAAGCTATACTGATATTATGTCTTTAGCCTCTAGTGTAGCAAGACTAAAGGTTTTGATCATCTTTTGGTTTTAATTGCAATCTGAGTCATATGGTTAATGCTACTTGCAAGCCTAAACCTCTGTTCCCAAATAGTAGGGTATTTGTTGTAGGATTGAGTTGTTATCCGTGTTATCGAGGGAACTGTAATGGAGCTTGCCTCTGTCAAGAAATCAGGACGATATGATGTCGAAGTTTCTAAGTGCTTATTTCGGATGCCTGGGTTGGATTTTAATATTGTTTTGGTTACCTTTCAAGGAAAAAAAAAAAAAAACTAGGCTTTGATTGTCAGCCTTATGGAGGGAGACAAAGCTTGGAAGTTGATTGTATTTGGAGCCTTAGGGCCTGTTTGGATGTCCCTTGCTTGTGGGTGGGACCATGGGAGTTGTGATGTGTTGCGCAACATGTAAATGGGATGCCAATCATTTATATATTGGGCTCTATTGTAAATGGGTTTTTGCTTCAGGCTATGTTTCTTTATGAAACCAGGAGGATATGATACAATTTAAGGTCACAAACAATGCCACGGATTAACATGCAGATAAGGTTTGAAAAAGAATAGGTTAAATACATGCTTATTATTAATGTTAAATTCAATGTTGTCAAAGTTGATATCTTATCACAAGTCGTAATAGGGGTTGAATCACAACACCTAAGATTTTCCTTTCCAATTTTTTAAAATTGACAAATCTGAAAATTATAAATAAATCAGAAATTTGTTTAAAAGCTCATCAATCATCCATTTCCCATCAATATGCACCATGAAAAGTAATACATATCTTGATATGATTAAGTTGAGAATCTGTATATGGTACACATTGTGATATTATTAAAGGATTAGTCTCTTTCCTTTGTTTTTTGTCTTTCAAGAAAATTACCTTAAAAACAAGCGAAAGAAAGACACAAGAATCCTTTAATAATTTATGTTCTTTTGTGCCTTTTTTTAGTGTAGAATTATGTTGGAAAAAGCAGCACTCGATTCCGTTGATCGACGAAAAAGACACCTTGATTTGTCTAGAGTTTTTTAATATCCAGAAGTCTCTCTCTCTCTCTCAAAGGACATTTTCTCTCAAAGGACAAAAATGAGGACTTTTTAATAGGGGGAGGGGGAGGGTCTTTTACATGTTTTAAAAGCAAAATGGTAAGAAAGAAGAACAAATGCATAATAATGAAAATTTTGATTTTAAAGTAATTTTGGGCCTCATTTATGTAGTCCGAGACAATTTTTTGGTTCATATGATTTAATATGATATCATACGATTCATGTGGATTTGTGATTTGGGTTTATGATTCACATCGTATACGTATATGCTATGATTCAAGTAGTAAATCATACCATTTTTTTTTTAATTTTATAAATTTGGGTAAATTCGTTATTTTGACACGTTTAATCTATGTGCTAATGTGCTTGGAAACTGGTAGTATGACTGTCAAACACAGCGATCTAAAAGTTGGATTTTGTTAAACGGCTACATGGTGCTAATCTTGAGGGCCTATTGAGAAGCTATGATGAGAAGAAGAAGAAAGATGGAAGAGAGTCAATGTGAGAGAGTGAGGAGAGAGAATGCGAGGACATGAGATGGTTAGGGTGTATTGAAACCCTAGCCCTCTACTCCTATTTATAGTAGGAAAAACGTGAATGAGACTATTACATGGACTTGTAAATGAGCTCAATGGGCCTTATTACGTGGACTTGGGTACAATGGGCCTTATTCAACTATCAATCTTTCAATACTCCCCCTCAAGCTTGAGTATCCTAATGAGGCCTAGCTTGCAACAAAGGCGAACATAATCAAACTTAAGAAAGAAATAATTTTTTCTCTAACATCTTCCCTCAAACTCAAGGTTCTCTAAAAAGAGGTACTTGAGTTTGGAGAGGCATATAAAAGGTTTTTTGAAAGTAGAAAAAATAAAACAAAACAAAAAAGTAACGTCGCTGTGAGATTAGTAACATTGATTGTGACGAGAGCGAGTGAGTGAATGAGAAGTGGAGGTGTGCTAAGACAATCAATAACTTAAGGCAAACATGCACTTTTGCAACTTAAATGATGTAAGCTATTGGAACAACCATCTTGCACAAAAGAGTCTGGATCAACTATCTAGCTCAAAAGGTTGGGCCAATTGCCCGATACAATTATAAGTACGGACAATTATCTAGATCAAATAAGAATGGACCAACTGTTAAATATAATCAACGAGTTTGAGCCAATTGCTCAGAGTAAACAAGCCCTGTACAATTATAAGTGTGAACAAAGGTTGGGACGACCACTTAGTCCAAATAGGCCCGAATTGACTATCATGTACATAAACAGGTTTGGGCCGACTTTCTGGTATAAGTATTGTTCACATCATACATGTTGGTAGGGAGAGCCTGAAATGAAGAAGTTACTTGGTTGTCAAAGGATGAAGCGAGTACACGTCACACAACAAAGGATAATCCAATCAAATACTTACAACCTTGACGTCCTACAATACCTCAAACCATTTAGCAAAATAGCAAATCCCTTAAGAAAATTCTTAAAAAATATATATAGTAAGAATTTTCTGCAACATCTTCAACCAGAAAGCAGAAAAATCAGCAAGGGCTTCAACCATATATCAAAGATGCTTCAAATCTAGCAACACATGATGCAAAACCCTTAAAAAAAAAAAAAAAATCCAACCACAAGCCATCCCCTTCACACGAATCACAGTGAGTTAGTGAGGAAAAGGCCGCACAACTCTAAAAAAAAGTAAAAAAAGAATGAAAGGTGAAGCAAAAAGGGTTAATGAGAAGTTGTCTTGTAGGGAAGGAAAGAGGAAAAGAGGAAAGAAAGAAAAGAAGATTAAGAAGGAACCACCGAAGATTAGGAAGGGGAGGAAGAGAAACACCACTTGTTGAGAAAGATTAGAAGAATAAAACTCATAGAGTTAAGATGAAGAAGAAGAGTGAACAAAAAAAGGCAGGAAAAGAAAGAAACCACCGAGGATTAGGAAGGAAAACATAGAAAATTTCTGAAAATCTACCATAATAGAAAAAATCAGCTAACCCTATCTAAAGTAACACAAAAATCTACTTCGACAAGAAAAATCTAGCATACCCTAGTGAAGGCAACAATAAAAAAATATGCTTCAACTGGAAAAATCTAACAAACCCTGCATAAGGTAACACAACAAGCTGCTTTAGCGAAAACAATTCAGCAAAAACTAGCGAAGGCAACACAAAAATTAGGAAGTCCTTTAGAAAAAATCTTTTAAAAAAGAATTGAAGAAGAATAAGAAAAAAAGTGAAGGGAAAAGAAGAAGAATCCCTAGAAGAAAAAGAAGAGGAAAAAGAAACCATAGGAGTACTTAGGCTTTCAGCCTATGGGAAGTTACAATGAGAGAGAGAGAGAGAGAGAGAGAGAGAGAGAGAGAGAGAGAGAGAGAGAGAGGCACTTAGGGTGTATTGAAACCCTAGCCCTCTACTCTGATTTATAGTAGTAAAAATGTGAATGGGCCCTATGGGCCTTATTTCATGGACTTGTGATGGGGAGTCTTATTATATGCACTTGGACCCAATAGGCCTTATTCAACTATCAACTTTTCAACACTCACTCATGCTAGAGTATCCTAAATTCCTAATGAGGCCTAGCTTGGAGCAAGGGCTAACATAGTCAAACCTAAAAAAGAAAGAAATTCTTCTCTAACAAATTTGACAACACTTTTGTATAAAATATAAAAATATTATATTTTTATTAGTATACTTAGCTTATACAGATGTAAAAATCTGAAAAAATATATAATAGTGATGACCTAAAAGTATATCACTTCCATGTAAAAACAGAAAACCAAAATATAAAATGATAATTATAAATAATAAATAATAAAAAAGATTCTATGAGCCATGTCTTGGAGTGTTGGACACGTGAATATTGACCCATATTGACATGGAACCGTAGTTGTCAAAATCCGAAGATTTATGGTTTAGGTCTAATTGTAAGAAAAATGATTTGAATCTATTTTTAGATGAATCCTTCTGTTCTATGATTCGAATACTGTGATTTATGATTTACATCCCAATTATGATTCAAATATACTTGTTCTCTTCTTTTCAAAATTTTATTTTTCTTTGATTCTATGTTTTTAAATTGGTGGGGACTCGTGAGAATCTTTTGGAAAAGCTCAGTTGTTTTATTTTACTTTATAAGAGATTCAATGATGGATCTCCTCTTCAACCTTATGGGCTGTTTGGATGCAATCAAAATTGTGTTGGCAAAGGCTGTTGGGACGAGTTGTGTTAGCACATGCTGTCCAAGTCATGCTGTTGTGACTTGTCGTTTTCTTTCTTGTTTGTTAAACATCTTAGAATAAGGAGTAAGGATGGACTATGGCACGTGGGGGTTTAATGTGGATGGTGGCATAAATAGCATTTACAGCACACTTGAAAATTGATGGTGTCACGTGCACATGTAGGGTGCTTGAACTTGGTGGTTGCATTTATGTCATGTGTGCACAGAACATTGTGTTCCTAATGTGCACCACACCAAGGAAAAGTTATTCACCTTTTTTTGCAAAAACAAAACCTTGCTAACGGTTTTATGTTGGGGACACATTGTTCTTACGTAGGTTTCTATTGTATAAGTGGATTTGATAAATCATGAACAAGTTGTACTTACCAAGTACCATCACAACTCTGCCAAAATCCAAATGGCCCCTAAGTTGTGGAGCTTGATCTTATGATTTCTTACATCTTAACTAGTCAATACACCAAAATGAATATATGAATTATTTAGAATGTTGTTATGAATGGTTGTGGTCATGTTGACCCATATTTATTGTGGTATGGCGGTTAGTATTTGACTTTTGTTGTGTGTTTTTGAAGGGTTTCATTGTGTAATTTTAAACTTTAAAATTGTTTGATTCTTCATATAATAGTGAAAAGTTATTAAAAGATTTTTTTTTTAAGTCCTCATTAGGAATTTCCTTTTTATGACTTTGGCTTTAGAACATGACGGCTTTTATGTTTAATGGGGAGCATTATTTTAAAGTCATCAAGTTGATGGCTAAACTTTTCGAGTTTAAGTTGATGTGTAATATTTCTATGTGAAACTTTAAATTAATGATTTGGCACAATATAGGAAAGCAATTTATTGAGTCCTTAGATTTTAGTCGTTTTGAAGACTCCTTTTAGACTTCTAATCATTTCATTCTCTTGATAATGTTACTCTTTTTTTTTTTTTTGATACTAGTAAGGTTTACAATGTAACACAACCAGGGATTGCACCCTTGACCACTCACACACGCTTAGGTGATGACTTCATCAAATTCTTTGAAGTAATAAAATGTCCACATTTAGCTTGATTTTTATAAAAAATAATGCCGAAATTTTTTGTAGTAATATATTTGGCAATTATCTATAAATGAAGGTGTGGAATGATAAAATAATAAATACTTGATCATACCCTATTCTTTTATATTTTATGAATATTATTTCAATTTTTTTTCAATATTTTGTGAAAAAGATTATAAAAATCCTATGATTTTACAATTGCAATTGACAAGTTACTATTTCAATTTTCTTGCTGTTTTACAATTTGATTAGAATTTCGAAACACTGCATGGAACAATAAAAAAAATGGGGTCTCCTTGTTGGATAGCATTTAATGCTCCTGTCAATCAGTCCATTAGATTGCATTAAGACATTGCCCTGTAGAATTATTTCATATATATGATGTATTTCTTCAGACACATCCATGTATCTCAATGTGGGCATATCCAATTGATGGCAGGGGTAGCAATGGGTTAGGTTGGCCATGGGTTAAATAACCCGACCTGCCTCAAAGGCAGGTTGAAACCAAGGTAAATGGGTAGCAGGTTAGGCTTGGCCTAGAATGTGGCCCATTTTGAGTAAATGGGTCATGTTTGGGTTAAACCCTACCTAATCCAACCTGCTCATATAATTATCATTGGAATGGGCTAGATGACCGGCCTGATCCAGAACCCGAAACAAAATACTAGAAGATAAGTATAGATAAATCTGATGTATTTATGTATGTAGGTAGGTGGGTATGTATGTATATATTTATCCAGTAATTGGGGCTGGGCCAGGAATACCTTGAACCCCATATTCCATTCTTAAACATGAGTCAGGTTGTGCTAGGTCGGGTCAAGTTAGTTGAACCCAAGCTGATTACAGCTAGATGACCGGCTTGATCCAGAACCCGAAACAAAATCCTAGAAGATAAGTATAGATAAATTTGAGGTATTTATGTATCCAGGTAGGTGGGTATGTATGTATGTATGTATTTATCCAGTAATTGGGGCTGGGCCAGGAATACCTTGAACCCCATATTCCATTGTTAAACATGAGTCATGTTGTGCTAGGTCAGGTCAAGTTAATCGAACCCAAGCTGATTGCAGCTAGATGACCGGCCTGATCCAGAACCCGAAACAAAATACTAGAAGATAAGTATAGATAAATTTGATGCATTTATGTATGTAGGTAGGTGAGTATGTATGTATGTATTTATCCAGTAATTGGGGCTGGGCCAGGAATACCTTGAACCTCATATTCCATTGTTAAACATGAGTCAGGTTGTCCTAGGTTGGGTCAAGTTAGTTGAACCCAAGCTGATTACAGCTAAATGGGTGGGGTTAGGTCGGGCCTTGTTTGATGAATTTTATGTTGGTTAGGTCGCACCATAAGGTAATGGGTTGCGGCTTAGGTGCAGGTCTGAATTCTTGGCCTGTTTAGTAAATGGATTAGGCTCGGTCTGACCTAACCTGACTGTACTTGACCATATGGTCGAGTTAGGGTCATACTAATTCTTTTAATCCACCCTAATTCTTTGAACTTCCCTCAAAAAAAAAAAAAAAAAGACAATGCTTTTAATGCCATGCATACCTGGATACACGCAGAAATGTATAATGCAGCCATGGATCAGAAATGTTAGGCGCCACCATGGATCAGAAATGTTAGGCGCCGTACTAGTATCTCAATTATTATTTATAAAACATTTCTTCATTTATCCTTGTTATGAAGATCTCCACATGTGTTGTTATGTGCAGGTGACCTTTCATGCACATTAGAAGTTCAAAGAACTATACCTGTCCTGAAGAAAGTATATGGCGATAGCATGAATAAAGTTTTGCATGTGGGCCCTGATACATGCACTGTGGTCTCTAAACTGCTGAAAGAAGAGGATACTGAAGCTTGGGGTGTGGAACCGTATGACATAGAGGACGCCGACAGTACTTGCAAGAGTCTTATCCGCAAGGGCATCGTGCGTGTGGCCGATATCAAGTTTCCTCTACCTTACAAGCCCAAATCATTTTCGCTTGTTATTGTGTCAGATGCATTGGATTACTTGTCTCCAAAATACCTAAACAAGACGCTTCCAGAATTGGCAAGAGTATCCATGGATGGATTGGTTATTTTTACTGGTAATTTCCTGAATAAACTCATGGCTGCATTTGGATGCAAAATCTAATCAAACTGCATTAACTAGTTGTAGAAAGTATAAATGACCAAATCGCAGTTACCTTTGTATATTGAGAGATCAGACTCTAGATTCAATGCTTTCAACTTTGACTTGAGAGGAATGTGAATTTAATTTGACTGCAGTTTTATGACGGTTCGGCATTATGTGGTGAGATTGCATATGCCATAAGTATGCGATTATGCTATGGCATATGCGATGGTGTGATCTCCCATAAAATCACATCAATAAAATTTCTAGTTTAAATTCTCTGTTCAAAATCACATCGATAATATTTCTATGTTGTTGATTTTTTCACATTTTTTAATATACGCATTCACTTGAGTACTTGTTAATTGACTTTTGTAGTCCAATAGTCTAATAGATTTAATAAATATAACAAAATTTTAATGAAATTGGTAATAATATTATAAAAAAAAATTTCCTACACATACTATTTTTACACAATTTTTCATATTTTTTCCATTTTTCTTGATTTTTTTATCTTTCTATTTTTTTAAAAGGTGTTAAATATTTAATTTGGTCTAATATTGGCCTTCAAGACTTAACTCACCTAGTTACTCAACAGACTTTTGAGCCGAGTTCTCAAGTTTTGAACCATTGCTAGGAATTGTCATGCAATAATTTCATGTGCATAAATTGCAAGCTCACAATTCAGTTCATTTGTGGATTCAAGCGTTGTAATTTCATATACGAAACGTATCCATCTGTTCATTGAGCTGAATCAATATCTTCAAGAGTATATAGGATTCTCATTCTAGTGTTAAATATATTCCAGTTTCTTTATCTATTTGATGTAGAAAAAGATGAGTACTATTCATGAGTTTTCATTGCCTTTCCATTTTCTAATGCAGGTTCTCCAGGTCAGCAAAGAACTAAAGCTACAGAGCTATCCAAATTCGGAAAGCCTGTGAGTGCTGCAAGTCAAAAAGATTGGGATTTTTTTTTTTTTTTAATTTTTTAATTTCATGTGGGATGTGGTACTTCAGATCCTTAAAAGAGACACTAAGGCAATTTACAGCACATATTCCAACATTGTGTGAGATTGAGACCATTCATCAGTTGGTGCTCACAGTAAACGTGCTGGACCCAAATATCAGGTTGCTCCGCTCATTAGGTGGGTCATTTGTAGAGGAAAACGGACGGTTACAAAAAAGGAACAATGGTCTGTATTCTATGTGACCTACCTGATGAGAGAAGCCTGATTTGTAGGACCAGGACATTCAGTGCACCACCCGATGCATGCAGAGATCTTGCACAAGTGCTGTATTGGCATATGTGCTGCCAATCCTCATGAATTGCCTAGCATTTCTGAATCATTCCTAGCCTAGAAAACAATGCCATGTAACATACCATTGCATAACTCTCCCTCTCTGTATCCTTTGTTCCAGGAAATCACTGTCCTTGCTGATGGGTTAAACACTTTGTTTAACTTGGCAGCAGATAGTGATTTCTCAGTTGCTTCATGGGAAAAACGGCCTTACTCATCTAATGGAGATTCTTTCCCCCTCTATCTTAATATATTTTGATCACCACTAAATAAATAAATAAATAAAATTGGATAAAACTTTCCTAGTTCTGACTTTAGAGTAGCCTCAGGGTGCTTGAATCACATAGAATCTCCACACGCTAGTTTGGCGTAGTGTTGTCAAAATCCTACGATTCTCGACGATTTACGATTTAAGTTGAATCTTAAGCAAAACGATTTGAATCGCACCTTTGAATCCCTTTTTATATGAATCTTATGATTTTATGGTTTGAATCCTACATTTTACGATTCAAATCCTGATTTACATTTCAAGTTATACCTGTTTTCTTCTATTATAAGCTTCACTTGGCTTTTGTTTTATGTTTTTAAATTGGTTGGGGTTTTAAGAATCATTTAGAAAAAAACCTTTAAAAAAATGAACATAAATTATTAAAAGATCCTTGTATGGTTTTTTGAGGAAAATTTCTTGAAAGACAAGGAGAGAGAGAGAGAGAGGGTGCATATTGATGGCAAAAGGATGGTTGCTAAGTTTTTAACTTTTTCTGATTTATTTATATTGAATATTTTTTAAAAAATCATAAAAAATATTACAATTTACGATACGATCCAACCCCTATTACGATTTGCGATACGATAACGATTTTGACAACACTGGTTCGGTGGTATAAAATCTTACTATTTTCAGGTTACTACTAAAAATTCCCATGCTCCCAGTTCAATGAGTTAATGCCATTTTGGAATTTATTTTGAAGGCCAAATTGCGGAATGCCTCTTGGTGGATACGGTACTTCATTCAGACAGGCCTAGAAGAGAATGAGATCACCTCCAAGAAGTTCGAGCAGGCGGCAAGCAAGATATCATACAACCCAAGCTGCCAGATTTTTCATCTAAGCAGCACGTACCATTGATTCCCAACACATCTTGGACATTCCCGGTAAGAAAACAGCCACGGGCGTTTTCTGGAAACGCATCCTGTCTGGTAAAATTCAATTCCGTTGATGAGATCCACATCTGTCAGTTATCGTTAGTGTTCTAACCACAAGCGAGGTTGGCTGATATTCGTTGATTGAAATTTTTATGTAGTTAGTATGAAACAGATTTGACGGTGTATCCATGGAAGAAAAAACGGTCAATCCGATCGGCTCTTGGATGCATTGGGAGAATTTGTTATTGGTCGGCCCAGTTATAGGAACTCGTGTCAAAGTAATATGTATTCAATTTTTGCTTCAATCAAGTCGCTACCATTTTATGTTAGCGCTAGCTGTGGGAGTTTCTAAAGGAGCTTAATTTTCAGTTTGTGCAGGTGGGGCCCATGGTTCATATGATGTAAGTCATGGATGTGATCCTTCCCATACCTGAGGCCTGAGCTCAGTCCAACCCTGCCGGCCTAGCATGTAGGACCAAGCCCAAGCCTGAAAAAGGCTGGGTCTAGATCCAAAAATTAACAAAATCCAATTTCCCACTTAAAATGTTCATAATCTGTCCGTTGATCAAGTGGGCCAAACATGCACAAAGAAATATCCATTTTAGAGGAACGGAACCAACCATTTGCCTAACGGAGGATTGAAATGGCATATTTGTGGGAAACATTACACCGATGTGCCACAGTCCGTACCATGTTGGGCTGGGTTGAGTTGTGTTAAAATGATTTGAGCCCAAGTCCAAACCGAAAATTGACCCACGCGGCGAGCTAGTAGGTCCATGCCTGGCCCAAAGACAGGTTAGGCTGGCGAGTTACCTGCCCCATTGCCACCAGAAGATTGGGAATACTGGTACTGACGGTGCAGGATAGTGCACCAATTGGGTCCATTCATTTATTGGGACCCAGCTGGGATAGCTTCTTTTTCCATTATTAAATTCATTAGACGGATCCCTACTCATGCCTGGGTGGTAAACTCACTGGGTTCAACACGAGGTCTGCGTGTAAAAAAAAAAAAAAAAATCAAATTCATTAGACAATCCAATCCGTAAAACCACATATCACAAGAGGTTATTTTTTGGAAATAAACTGTCCATACTAATAATGCCTAGTGAATGGATGGACCTGATCAGTAGAGTCTTGTTATGTGTATTGTAGAGAGATGGATCTACCCCATTCAGGTTCATCCGTCTCTCATGTCTTTTTAAACTATCATGGAGCAGGTGCACGTACAATCAACAACCTATGGGTGCAGAAAGTGTGCAAAATCCTAGTTGTTGAACAGGTAGGTCCCACTGTGAATGTGTCATGACCCAAATTGTTACAATAGATGTGGGCCACCTTTGAAAAGGGAATGCTACTGTTTGGAGCGTGGATTTGGTAACCCCTGGATTCAAAACCCCTGGATGATATTTATAGGGGTTTGAATTTAATAACTAAATCAACTTTAATATCTCTAGTTAGTTTAGGTATGTATTGTTCGACACAATGGTTGTAATAAGCCCGTTGAAATAAATACCTTTGGCTGAAAATGATGAAATTCTAAGTCTTGGATGGGCCACAAGCACAGGATTACATCCAAGTGACTAACTTACAAATTTTAACCGTTGCTTTACATGGACAATGTTTAGACGGCGTAAATCATCCTATTTAAAGTAATTTTAGTGATGCAGTTGATAATATAATTGTTTTAGGATATCATCATGTGACTCTGGGAAGGATTTTAGATGCAATCCAAGCTTTTACCTTGGATTTGAAAACCGCTCATCGAGGCGATTTGAAACCCCTTATGTGCCAAACACACAAGGGGATTTGAAATCCCTGATCAAATCTCCTCAAATCCCTCCAAATCCATGGTGCGAAATGGGGCCGTATCCATTAATATTAGATGAAGGAATATTTTTGGCTTGTCTAGGTTCGTTATAAGAGGAACTTGCTTTTAGTATGACGTAGCTCAAAAAATTATGTAATCCGACTCACATGCTGTTACCAATCTCACACGTCTTATTCTCACATGTGTCTTTAGGGGCTGTTTGGATGGGAGTAAATGGCGGGTAAATAGGTGAAATTGGATGGAAGTAAATGCATGTAAATGAAAAGAAATGGGAGTAAATGTGCATGTAAATGAATTAGAAGTAAATGGGGGTGAAATGCCTCTTTAATTGAACTCCCTTGAAGAGTCGCACATGTAAATAAAGGTGCCGCCACGCTAATGATATTTCCCAATCATCCAAATATTGGTTATATCATTAAAATCACACCAAAAGAATGGTCCAAACCATCCAAAGGATGGCCATTTAAATGGACAGTTAAAAGATGTTCGCAAGTTGCTTGTTTGTGATCCTTACATTGTGATCCTTACATTTGTGGCCTACCTGAGGCTTGAAATTTCCTCCTTTTTTGCTGAAGTATATATATTTCAATGAGCTTATTACAATCATTCTATTAAATATGGCATATGCACACTAAAATATTAAAACTAATTTAGGATATCACATACATTCCTACGAATATATTGAAAATGAACAACAATATGCGTTTAGCTAAGAAGTCCATCAATGAAGAGATGATCCAATTTGGGATTCCATCAGTGTGTCTCACCAGATGAATGGTTTAGATTGTGATGAAATGAGACCACTTAATAACTGGGTTTGATAAGCAGGTTTTGCAAAATTTCTTTTTAGGTTGACTTGGGTTTGAGAGCAATCCCATCCATGATCTTAAAATTGGGTTGGGGCTGAAATTAAAGGCTACTAACTATCCGGTCTAGGCCGAAGTTATAGGCCTAAAGAGTACACTCTAGATGTGTGCAACCTTAATTGGATTGAATGTAAAGTAATGAAGGAGGTGTTTGTTTTTTCAATTACACATGTAAATGGGGGTAAATGGAGGTAAATAGCTAATTATAGCTTTTGCAGAGTGTTTGTTTTAGAGGAAAATAACCAAGAGAA
This sequence comes from Liriodendron chinense, assembly GCA_003013855.2. NCBI lineage: Eukaryota > Viridiplantae > Streptophyta > Magnoliopsida > Magnoliales > Magnoliaceae > Liriodendron > Liriodendron chinense. The sequence continues at coordinate 453,906 of PVNU02002577.1, read as the reverse complement.
ATTTTCCTCTATAAATCTCACTTTTGGCCAACCAGCCTAAACCCTCCCAAAACTTTAGTTTTCATTTCTGAATTTATGGACTTTTTTTGAACAAAAATGCACTTCAAAACCCTTGTTCTAAAAAAAATTGTAATATTCAATGAGTACTCACTAAATGTTTTTTGTAGTCATTGAATGTCAACCAAAGGCTATGGACTTTAACTATAGCCATAGTTCGTTGAGTTTCAGCTAACAACCATGAATTTTAATCATGGCCATAGTTTTTTCAAATTTCAATTAGTACTCTATTAGCTATGGTTAAAATTCGTAGCCTTTTTACAACATACTTGTTGAATTTATCACTATGCTCGTTAAATTACCACTATGCTTATTGAATCTATCATTGTGCTTGTTGAATTGTGACTGTACTCGTTGAATTTTCACTATGCTCATTGAATTTTCATTGTGCTTGTTGAAAACTGTGCTCGTTGAAAAATAAATTAGTACTTGTTGAATTTTCACTGTCCTTATTGAATTTTTACTGTGCTTGTTGAAAATTCAATGACTACTCGTTGAATTTACAATGTGCTCGTTGGATATTCAACAGGCACAATGAAAATTCAATGCTTGCTTAAATTTTGCAACTGTGCTCCTTGAATATTTAACGAGCAGCGATTCAACATGGGATTTTAACATTCATCATTCTAGCATTCACATTTTAACAAACACGTTGTCATCCAAATTTAAAATCTTAATCAAATTCATTTTTTAAACATTTCAACATTCACATTTTAACGAACACGTTGTATCCAAATTTGAAACCTTAATCGAATTTATATTCTCAAACATAAATTTTTTCAAACATTTCACATTCACATTCATATTTATCATTCAAAAAATAAAAAATCTTCATTTCGAAAAGAAAAGAAAAGAAAAACATACCTATGCCAAAGCTTCTTATATGGAGGAGCCTATAATCATCATATAAAATCAGAGATTTTTCAAAGAAAACGAAGATTAAAGCCGAAAAATGAAGAAAAACGAAGATTAGAAGTGGAGATGAGGTTTGAAAGGGAGAATGGCAATTTCGTCTGAAAATTAACTCCAAGTTGAACATACGAAAAGTAGGTTTTGAAGAGTTTATTTGAAAATTTCGGACAAAAGTGAAGTTTACATATGGAAATTTCTCAATAACTAAGTAATTATACCTCGAAAACAACATTAAAAAAGATAGAAATGAAGAGGCATTAGTTATCGTTAAAATCTTTGGGTCTCACAATGATATATGTGTGTGATCCACAAAAAAAAATATTGACGTGGATTGGAGGTTCATGTAGATGACACCACAAGAAACTGAGGAGATAAATGAAGTGGATTGGAAGTTCGTGTAGATCATACCACAAGAAACTGAGGAGATAATCACGTCCCACCGTTCAATGCTGAGAACCTTTCTAGGGCCCATAGGAATGTGTTATTATCATTGAACTGGTTCATAGGATCACACAGGTATTAAGGATGTATACAAATATCATCTTGATTCAAAACTTTTGTGGCCCCAAAAGGTTTCCAATGTTAGGTGTTCAATTTTGACTATTTTCTATGGTGTGATCCACTTGAGCTACAGATCTGCATCATTTTAGGGCTCATACCTTAAAATGAGCCATCAGAAAAGATGGATGGCGTGGATAAGATACATACATCAAAGTGGGCCTCACAAGCAAATAAACTTCCTGTCAAAGTCAACCTTGGGACTGCTGCTGAAATTAAAAGCAATTACATTGGGAAATAATCATTACTCGTTTACTTCCATTTAGACCCATTTTACACGGGTAATTGAAAAAACAAATTAACACCCCCTAAAGGAATGCAGAGGAATTTTAACATAATATAAGCGGGTGGTATATTTACATCAGTGCTCGAGAAGCTAATCATTTTTATCCTTTTGTTTTGCTAATTATTTGCAACTGTTTGGATTATAATCTCATAAAGGAAAGTCTTTTTCCCTCTATTGACACGTAGGGTCCGCTTAGATACTACCAAATAACTTTTTAACTTACAACAGTGGATAAGTAACTGGTTAGAGATGAGTAAGTTCGGTTAATGATCAGTTACAAGTAGCTTTTTATTTATTTATTTAAAGTTACTTAATCACTTCAGTTTAATAAGTAGAAATCAAGATAAACTATTTAAGGCATAAGTAACTTATATTAAGTTACAATCCCAATGCCCCTTAAAATGTTTGGGCCGGTGATAAATTCTTTATCCTCCATTCGACTTTTAAAAACATGTTATACAATATTATCGAAGAGGAGAGAGTAAATGTAAATACTTTATCACAAGATTTGCTGGTTATGAAATAGATGCAAATGTTTTGTCAATGCATACTAATTGCATTTTCCAATTTATAAACCATCGAAATAGGCCAAATCATGGTGCATTTTGGATGCATTTTCCAAATGTCTTCTGTATTAAAAATCTTAGCTATTCAATAATCCTAACCACTCAATTCAATGTCAATTTCCTATGGATGCAGATCTTAGCTGAATATTTTTATTGTCTATTTTACGCCATAGATTAAAGAGCTATAAATAATCCAGGGAAAATTTTGGGTCATCCACCATCAACCTTGTGTTCCTTGGGATAAGTGGCCTGGATCACAGTGAATACTGAATCAGGAGGCTGTTCAAACCCCATCTGTATCTAGGTTACTTGACCCCACCTTACCTTCGAGAAAACTCAGATAGCAGCTTGGCCTGCACTTCCTCCGATCCCCGAATTTCCAAAAGGGAATTGCCTAGTGATGGAATCAGGACGGATATCTCAGGTGACCTGATGTGGCTGGATTTGAATGGCCTACATGGCACTGATAGAGATATGGCCGATGAAATGCATGTTTTAAAGTTGTTTGTTTGAGTACGTACTTGATCAGGCTCATCTTTAATAACCCAATTAAATTCCATCATGTTGGATCAGTAGGGTCGGTTACAGACAACTTGCCCATGACTTGCCCATGAATTTCCTACACTCGAGTTACCAACAACTTTATTGGAGTTATTGTGATGTCTTTGTTATATTCATTCTAATCTATTTAATGCATCAGTTCATGTTAGGATGTGAGATCAAAATTCAAGTGAGGATTAACTTCCTACCAGTGAAACCTTTTCTTAACCCAAAACAGTTTTGAATTGGGCTGATATGTGTATTTTCTCTTCATCTTGGCGGGAATCACCACGTGAATGCGTTGAATGGTATATAAACATAAGGTGCGCACCAGAAGATTTCAATGGTGGGCGTTTCCTTGCCACTATTTCCTGAGGTTTGGCTCGCTTGGGTCTTGGATTTGCCACATTTTGGGATACTCTGACAGTGCTGGGCGCGGATTGGGTACTATCCACACCAGGACTTAGCTGGAGACGGAAGATCCTGAAAGGGGCTTTATGGGCCCACCATGATGTATGTATTTTATTGATGCCGTTCATCCATTTTTTGAAAAATCATTTTAGGGTAACATGTCAAAAAGGATGCAGATCAAAAGCTCAAATGGACCTGGGAAGCAATGGTGATAATGATGCCCACCATTGAAACCTTTCTACGGCCCACTGTCATGTTTATTTGCTGTCCAACCTCCTCATAAAGTCACATAGACATGGATGAAGGGATGAAGGGAAAACATAAATATTAGCTTGATCCAAAACTTCTGTGGCTCCCAAGAAGATTTCAATGGTAAACATTCAATCCCCACTGTCTCATGTGTTGTGGTCCAACTGTCTCATGCGTTGTGGTCCAGTTAGCCTTCGATCTATCTCCATTTTAAACTTATCACCTAAAATTATATGAAAAAATGGATGGACGGAGTGGATGGAACACATACATCATGGTGGGCCCCACATAGCCCCTGTCAGGACCGTCCGTCTCTAGCTAGGTACTGGTGCCGCGTCCAGCAGCGTTAGCTGGCGAAACTGATGGACGGACTAGATGTCATGGACACTTGGTGGGCATCACAGTGCTTCTGGTTACACGGGGGCGCGGATTTCCTGCGAAAGCCTTGCGCAGGAATTTCCTGCGCTGGGAACCAAGGTGGGGCCAACAGTGATGTGTTTTTATAAATCCACCCTGTCCATCCGTTTTGGGAGCTAATTTAAGGACAAGAAAACAAAAATGAACAGGATCCAAGACTGAAGTGGGCCTCACTAAAGGAAAAGGTGGGTAGGTAAATTACTACCGTTGAAACCTCCCTGGGGTCCACAGTGATGTTTATATGACATCCATACCGTTCATAACGTCACTACTACTGGGATGAACTGGACAAACAAATATTATCCTGATTCGAACCTCCTGTGGCTTCACAAATATTTCAACTGTGGACGTTCAAATCTCACATTTTAGGTCCACTTGAGTGTTGGATCCGGTTCATTTTTGTTTTCATATCCTAAAAGGATCTCCCAAAACGGATGGACGGTGTGGATTTATCAAAAAACATCACTGTGGGCCCACCTTGGTTTCCAGCGCAGGAAATTCCTGCGCAAGGCTTTCGCAGGAAATCCGCGCCCGTTACACGGGAACCTTCAACTGTTGTAGGAAATTCGCGTCCCCTTCCAAGGTTCCCTCTCTTCACTACGAAAAGAGAGACTACCGAAGCGATGGGTGGAGCTGCAGCGGTCATGGCGCCGCGGGACCACCGAAAGAAGCTAAACCTCTCCTTTCTTCTCCTCTCTCTCCTTTGCTCCGCTACCATTTACATCGTCTTCTCCGCTTTCAGAGGCTCGAAGATGACTATCCTCCCTTACGATTTCGACCGCGAGACCCGAAGAGATCTCTGCAATTACACCGACGGGATCTGGATCCACGATCCGACGGTCAGGATGCGCTACGACAACACCTGCAAGGAGATCTTCAAAGGGTGGAACTGCATCTCCAGCAACAAGTCCAACGCCAGAGACATACCCTCGTGGCGCTGGCAGCCCAGAACCTGCGATCTCCCGCCGTTGGATCCGGTTCAGTTCCTCGAACGATTCAAAGATACTAACATTGGTGAGATTTTCTTTCAATTTTGGAAATTTGTTTGATAATTAAGATAATGACTGAGAATTAGAGATAGAATTGCAACCGGAGCAGATCTTGAGCCCTTATGGTCGAGACTTCAGTGTGCTAGTGAGCACCAGAGAGTCGGCAGGCACATTATCTCTCATCATTAAAGGCAGTTGGCGGGAATTTAGTAAGAATTTCAAATTGCAAATTTTCAAGAAATTAATGTTGATTTGCTTATTAGGATTATCACCCACCAACTGTCAATGCAAACCATGCTCCTCCAATCCTTTCCTTTAGTTAGTTAGTTTGGCATTTTTCTATTCTCTTTTTCTGAGGTGGAAATGTGTTTTAAGGTTCACTTAAGGGTGCGTTTGGATGCTAGATTGAACTGAATTGCAATCCATAATGTATTACTGAAGAAATGACCGATTCAATGACAGCTAAATCCTGATTGCAATCGTGGGCATTTCAAGATGTAGTTGGAATGAGATCAGGCTCTCTTAGCTGGTGTGAGGATATTTTGTAATTACCAGTTTGAGTTGGAGTTTTGGGGGTGTTTGGATGCTCACTAAAACTGAATTTCAACCCACCAATTTATTACCGAGGAAATGACCAATGTGGGAGTGCCTCATTTTTAATTCAGTGACAATCAAATCCTCATTTCAATCCCAGGCATTTCCAGATGGACTTGAAATGAGATTAGGTTCTCTTAACCGTCACTTGAACTGAATTGCAATCCACTAATTTATGACAAAGGAAATGACCAATGTGGGAGTTCCTCATTTTAATTCACTGACAATCAAATCCTAATCAAATCATTTTAGATTTTGGCTTGACATTTGGTTTGGATCTCGAACTCTTGCAGATTTGTTTCCCTCTATTTTTTCCATTTCCCGGAACCCAAACGCCATGGTAGTTGATTGTTTTAGCCATCAAGATGGGGTTGGTGAGTGGACACCTCATCTTTGGAGGTATCTCTCTGGTATCTCTCAGATTCAGAGCTTTTAGATCTAAATTCTCTATTGGTTTTTCTGCAAGAGGCCCCTACTCTTGATCCTTCTCTTCCCAAAGTTTCTCTCTGTTGGAAAGAGGGGCGTTTAGGAAAGTTCTCGGTAAAATCTTTTTACAAGTCTCTGGCTGATTCCTCCTTTTCCGGAACGAGCTGCACTAGCCCTCTTTGGAGCTATGGAGTGCCTCCGAAGGTTGCAGCGTTCGGGTGGCTTGTGGGTAGAAGCAGAATCCTGACCATAGATAATCTCAGGAAGAGAGGAATGCTAATTACTAATGGCTGCCGTCTATGCCTTAAAGCGGAAGAAACGGTGCATCATCTTCTTATCCACTGTAAATTTACGACATCGGTCTCGTGGAATGCTTTAAAGATTGCTGGGGTCTCTTGGATAATGCTTTCTTCGATAGACAACCTTTTGACTCAATGGCATAATGAGAATGGAGGAGGTCTTGGTAGAAGAAAATGGAGATCTATTTTCTTAGCGGTCCTTTGGGCTGTTTGGGCGGAGCGAAACAACAAATGTTTCATGAGCAGATCTTCTTCTGTAGCTGCTGTTTTTTCCCGTGTTTTAGTGCTGTTTAGGGATTGGGCTCCTTAATGTTGTTTGTAGTGGCTTTGGTAATTTTCTCTTTTCCTTAGGTAGTTTTTTCCCCCTGTTGCTTGGCTGGTTTTTCCTTTATGTTCCTTTCTTGCTAATAAAATATCACTTTTCAAAAAAAAAAAAAAAATCCTAATTTCAATCCCAGGCATTTCTAGATGGACTCAAAATGAGATTAAGTCTCTTAGCTGTTGTGATAATGGTTTTATAATTATCAGTTTGATTTGTAGTTTCGGACGCATTTGGATGCTCACTTGAACTGAATTGCAATGCATCAATTTATTACAAAGGAGATGACCATTGTGGGAGTGCCTCATATTAATTCAATGACAACCAAATCCTTATTGCAATCCAGGGCATTTCAAGATGACTTGGAATGAGATAGAGCACTCTTAGCTGGGGTGAGGATGGTTTTGTAATTATTAGTTCGAGTTTTAGTTTCTCGATGCTTGTGGTGTCATATATCTTTGAGTTGGCCTTATTGAGGGTTGATAAGAAGTACAATGCAAGGCTTCTAGCCTTACTACAATCATACATGACTAATAAACGACACAAATTTTACAAGAAACTAGGTTAGCTTCTATTCCCATTGATAGCACAATTTAAAATACCAAAAACTCCATTGGAGTTTGAAACCCTTTTGTCTCCTTTATATATATATATATATATATATATAGAGAGAGAGAGAGAGAGAGAGAGAGAGAGAGAGAGAGAGAGAGAGAGAGAGAGAGAGAGAGAGATCTTCACTAGGTGAGCGACTGAGCTTGAGTCATTGTGAGTCAGCCTAATTAGCGAGTCAACTCGATGAGTCTTGTTAAGTTAGGACCGAGTCACTGCCACGCGTGAGTTTCCTTGTAAATTAGCTCACAATCTTATCGGATTGAGTTGAGTTGTTTGAGTTAGGATTTAGTAGGGGTGGCAATGGGCATGGTTTCCCTGCCCAACCATGAAGGGCTAGGGCTTGGGCCCCTAAACTTGGCCTAAAGGTCGGGCTCGAGCTAAAATTCTTCGCCTGGTGTCCAGATTGCGCTAGGCTTGGTGAATGACAAATAGCCTGGCCAACTTGAGTACATAGTGATAGATTAGTATTGATACTCTGATAGGTTGTTGTGGCTGATACATAGACGCATATAAATTACATAGAAATCACCTACTTTTGCTTGTAAATAATTCAAAGTCCAAATTATGGACTCCAATTTAGATATATCATGAAAAAAAAAAAAAAAACTATATTTCATTAGCTAACTATATGATTGGTGGACATTTATTGGATGCAAGGTATTTCATAACGGTAATGGTGGCTATAACGGCCACTATTGTTACTGTTAAGATATGGGGCCATAATGATTGTTATGGCCTTTTTTTCAATGAAAAAAAATCTATTTCAGCCTCATTATGGGGTCGTTATGGGCCATTTTTTTCTTTTGTAATAGCTGTATCATAAGGCGTAATGATGATGACATCGGTGGTGCACCCTTTAGAGTGTACCAGAGGAGGAGGCGTCGCCGACAGAGTACCGGAGCATAGGAGTTGATGTGGATGGACGCTAGGTCCATCAGACCCATTTTCTGACGCACTACGAGTACGTGAGTAGCAGGACTGCAGGAGCAACATGACCGTAGGACCATGGAGCGGATTTCACTCCCTGTCACGCGGGTGGTTTAGTTTTTAGGCATTTTTCTGTTCTTTTCTTGTTTTTAGGCACTTGCTGTAGTTTAGTTTTATGCATTTTTCTGTTCTTTTTCTTGTTTTTAGGCATTTTAGTACACTTTATTATTTTGTGGCTTATATATACTTTGTGAGAAATCCTACTTTTAATTAGTGAATGAATGAAAAATGAAAAGCATGTTTTCTTCCTCTTTTTATCAAAGAGACTAGGGTTTTAGGATTGCCCCTTGGGGGTTGAGGATTCCATCTTAGATTTCATGTTTTCTTTTTTTAGATCTTCAAGGTGCATGAGAAGGTAAGGTTCATCTACTTTTGTTGGGAGAATTCGTGCTTCTTTCGTCTTGAATCCATCTTTTCCTTTTTTCATCTCTTTCCTTCTCCCCCGAATCTTCCCCTTTTGATATGAACGGTAGAAGAGGGATGACTAGTCATGAGAATCTGATTCAAACGTAAATGTGGATTGGTTTATGCTAGATTTGGAGATATCCTCATATCCGTAGGTTCTCATTTTTTTTACTGTTTATGTGATTTTATGCTAAGGGGTATGATTCTAACGGATTGATCTCATCTCATTGTTTATGTTTGCTTAATCCCTTTGATTGAAAGTAGTTAGTTAATTAATTTTATTGCTTGAATCTCTTCAATTTGATTATACGTGTATTTAGAGTTAAGTCATCACATGCCCCTACATCACATAACGGTTACCAACATGATGTGCCGTAAAGGCTGTTACGTAAAGGTAAAGGTGGCAATTGTTATATGTTACGGGTTCATAACGGCTATTACAACCCTTGTAACGGTCCGTTACGCTCCCCCCGTAAAGGCCGTAATGGCCTGTAACAATTCATTACGGGTCCGATACAAGTTTTTTGGATTTTTTTTTCAATAAAAAGAGAGAGACCGTAATGACCGCTACAATCCGTATAACAAAGGTAATGGTGGCGGCTATTATGACCACCGTTACTATTATGGAGTACCTTGGTTACCACCGTTACCGTTATGTAACCGTTTTGGTTTACCTTGATTGGATGGTTAAAAATGAAAAGACTCAAGTATCTTATTTCAACAAACAAGTGTCCTCAAATCAATGGTTAGAATTTGTTGATCAATTTGTTTTTCGGAATGAATGTGACATAGAGATAGTTGGTCCATAGTTTACTCGGTTTCATTTGAATTAATTTATCTCTTCTGTACAATTTCTGAGTTTTGAGTGCCTGTGTATCAAGCATTATATGCAACCAAAGTCCAAACTAACTCCTCCTATGGGCATATATACACTTATAAAAGGTAATGATCTTGTGGGCTAACTACATGGGAACATTTTCATGCACATTGTTTCATTTGGATTCGGTGGCATCCACATCACCTTTTAATTTTCACTTTAACTTATAGGACCGGCCCTGATTCAGTGCAACTCTGTCTTGGCCCTGACTGGACCCTAGCTCAGCTTAGCCCCCAAGGCTAGGGCTAGGGCTAGGGCTGGGGTAGGGTCAACCTCCGCCTGGCCCTAGGCCTGCCCATTGCCACTCCTATGAGTCAGTGTGATGCAGGACAAGCCCTAAATATGATGCATGCTCATGATCACAATTATCCAGCGGAAGTAAAAGCAATAATAATAATGAAATCTAGCATTAATCATCATAAACTAAGAAAACCAGAAAGAAAACATGCAATGGGACGGGCCATCATCACAACCATGGAGTATGGGACTCAATTAGTGCCTAGGTTGGATCCGGCGAGGGATGGAACCTCCCGATCTTGCATGGCGTTACCCAATCGATCAATGATGATCACTAGTCCGAAGAACCAGGAGGTTTCTCGGATTAGGGATTTAAGAATTTGGGGGTTTAGGGTTTGGATCGATTATCAAGGTTTAGATTGTGGGAAATAGCAAAACAGAAGTTAGAAGGATAGCAATAGGAGATAAAATACCTGGAAGAATTTGGAGGGACACCAGAAGCAATTAGAAGAAAAGAGATTCAGAGAAGAGGAAGAAACATCACCATGAGAGAGAGAGGAGGTAGGAGGAAGCTCAAAGAGGCTTTCATTAATCAATATCAAAAGTTAATTTCGTGTTTAGGGCCTAGCCCACTTAAATAAGCAAATAAAATAAGTAAAAGTACTAAACTACCCCTAAACTAAGCAAAAACGCGCAAATAAGCAAAACTGCGCAAAAGTTCGGGCGCTCGATCGGGTGCCCGATCGGGCGCCCGAAGACGTCCAAAAACGTCCAGCGCTCGAAGGCAATGGTCGGGCGTCCGATCGGGCGCCCGAAGTCTTCAGCTCTTCGGTCAGCTCTTCGGTCATTTTCTGCAATCTTCCTACGCACGTGTCATCCCTGGATGGGGTCTTCTATGTGTGTGATCACGTGTGGAGGGTCTTCAGCTCCTCAATAGTCGTCTATCCACAAGGATGGTACTTGTGGATGGCGCTTTCTTCGTTGGTACACTTGAAATGGCCTTGTGTCCTCATCACAGTGAGTTTTAGAACTATGCTTGATAGTATTTCAAGCATCTCTTATGAGAATTCTTAAAAAAAAGTTTGGGTATTCCCTTCATATTAGACTTAGCCTTTGGTTGAGTATATTAAAAATCAAGTGTTTAATTTTCTTTATTGTGGAGCAAAAGTCACAAAATGCAATGAGTGGGCTTCATCACATTGATTTTTGTTCATCACAAAATGCAATCGAGGATCTCCTTTATTGTGGATGAGACCCATTTCATCAAATTGATTTTTTCTTTGATTTTTATCCATTGAGGTGCAAGGCCTTGAAGATCATTATTTGTGATTTATTTTTTTATCAAAAGTGAAGGAACTTTTTGTTTGTGATTTTATCTCGTCCTCTTGAGGAAGGAGGCTAAACATGCTGTAGCATCATATCAAGCATCTCACCCAATGTCCAAACTGTCCTCATTTATGTAAAGAACTAATTTAACGCTGCAAATGGTTTTCTGCCCAATGAATTTCAAGTAATATTTATTATACACTCATGTTCTTCTTAATTGCATTCTTTGAAGTTTTTATGCTTTCATTTACCTTATTAATCTTCAACAGTGCAGGATTTGTTGGCGACTCTTTAAACAGGAACATGTTTGTGTCTCTTGTGTGCACCCTGAAACGAGCATCGAGTGAAGTAAAAAAGTGGCGTCCTGCTGGGGCAGATCGTGGGTTTACCTTTCTCCTATACAACCTTACCGTCGCTTACCATCGAACTAATCTTTTGGCACGTTATGGTAGGTAAGCTATGTTAGTTTTTTCTTTTTTTTTATTTTTTATTTTGATGAATAACAAAATTTTAAAAGGCAAGAGGAAAATTGCAACTAACAGGGATTAGAACAACTCATGACAAAAGAGAATCCCAAAATTTAGGATGAAGAGGGCCATTAGTCCCTGATACAGGTTGAGTCCTGTTGGTGCACTATGGTTTCAGTTTTCATAAACTCAAACGCAATCCAGCAACTAGGTGTGGTGGTACTAGGCTATTGTGGGGCCCACCATGATGTGTTTATCAAGTCCACTCTGTCCATTGTCTATGCCCCCGCATGTTCAGCTTAGAGTCCAAGCTCAGTCCAATCCAAAACACAGGTGGGGCAAACCACAGGAAGCAATGTAAAATCACAACTGAAACGTCTAAAGTCATGTTGTGTGGTGCACCTGGGTTTTGAAATGGCTTCGGATGTCTATTCATCCTGGTCAGGGTGTTGAATGCATGGATTGGATGGCATATACACACCACAGTGGCACCACAAACAATTTGGAAGATTTTAACAGTTTGGCGTTCCATCCCAATTGTTCCCTATGGTGTGGCCTGCCGAGTCTTGTCTTGATGGAATTTTTGGGCTCCAGGACGGACATGGGAGGGCACTATGGATTGTTGGAGTGGATATCATTTACAAACCACGTGGGCCCCTCAATATCCTAGTACTGCCACTTACTGTTACTGGTGCTGGCACTAGTAGTGTGTGAGTGCACCCCTATATGTATATGTTTGCACCGATATAGAAGTGGTATGGAAGTGATGTGTTGCGGAATGGTTACTAATCTCTCAGCTGAACTGGAGATCGTCATCGTCATCATCATCATCATCTAACCCTTATCCCAACTAATTGGGGTCACTATGCGAATCTTGTTCTGCCATTCCAATGTATTAAGGACCTATGGTTTCACTGAGGATATGGTCTGTGAAAGAGCGAAATGGCGAAATAAGACTTGCATAGCTGACGAGATAAGGCTTAGATGATGATCAAAATTACTTCTCCACCTTTAACCGATCTCATTGTCCTTAACTAATAATATCCTATGGTCATAGCTTTTAATGCATTTCGCATGATCTAGGTCCTTACCTTTTTCCTCTCTCATTTTAGCAAAGTTTGAAGGCATTTTTCTTACCTTCTTTTGTCCCCCAATTTATTATACAGATATCATATGCCTTAGGTTTGGCCTTACTACTTTTTTACCATTCCTTTTCGTGTTTCCGTATTTTTCTTAATTTTCCTTGTTTCTAGTTGCTTGCCAGGCCACATGATTGTTTCTTGCTAAATGCCTTTTGGCCCTCATTGCTTCACCATCGATTTTCCTTATTTCCCTCTTGATAGTCCTAAAACTCCTTTTGTCACATTCTTTATGCACTCATCAGCTCTCTTGTTCCACAGAACATCAACTTCTCAGCATTCCACTTTCCTTCTTCCATCAATTTCTTACTAAATAATACTGTTCTCTCCTTTTAAATTCCACCACCTCATTTTTGGACACTTACTAATTTCACTCCCTCTTTTCCATCTCTTAAATGTAAACATCCGTAACCTTTAACCATCTCGGATGAACTGCAGATGAGGGGCAAGAGGGATAAGATGCACAAACCTCTATGCTATTTAATCCCCTGCTTCGGCAGGTTTTTTTCCTTTACAAATGGTAGGCAACTGACCGTTTCCTGAAACCAAATCAAACCAGGCTTATCAGCCACAAGGACCGAGGTTCCCTGTCACAGAAATGAAAGTTATAGGAAGATAAAGGAAAGCTGTTGTTGGGAGCTTGCAGACTCAATGAAACATGCTGTCATTAGAGGAAGCTAGTCAGCTGGTAGGAGCAGAGCTAAAGAACTAAATCAACCAGACAAGAGAACAGACGAAAAAAAGAAAAGGTGGAGACAGGGCAGCTTGCTCTGATGTATGGCAGAACTTCGACTCTTATGTATTGGATGAAGTCCTCTCTATTTTCTTGTATGATATTCCTGTCTCGAATGAATGAGGAACTCTCCTTATGTAGGCAAATGACGGGTCTAATTAGTTATTCCTTGATGAATCACAATGAGCCATGTCGCTTATCAAGCTGTTAGCTCAAACTAAAGGGTGATGCCATGTTGGAGTTGAGATAAGGCTCAAAGTGCCATCAATGGTAACCCAAAATGGTTGCTTGGCTGGTTAAGAAGAGATCTCCACGCCATATAGGCTGAGGTACACGTGGTGAGACTTGATGTGAAATCTTCTGATGGTTGTGGATTATGGAAGATGTTATGGGAGGGGGGTGAGCATCCTTGCACTGACAAAGTGGTCTTCATGCTAACTTCTCTGAAATAGCCAATTACAAATGAATGAGCCCATGGTGATATAGGCGAAGGGCTGCAGTTAAGAGTTATCTTAGTATCCTTTGGTTGTGCACTTGGATCTGGAATGGGGCCTTTCAACCATGTTTCTGGAAGATCAAGGCTGTTGGTGAAGACTGCTGGATCTGGGAGGGGTGACTAGCTTCATCAAGCAGGCTTTAGGATAGAAGTACCTAACAAAGATGGAAGTTCGGTTCCTTTGAATGTCCAAATCCAGAAAATGTGCCTATATATTTATAATATGAACTGTCAATATTCCATTCTTTTCTATCAGAAATTCATCTCATCTGTATTGGTTTTTCGGAAGTTATAATTAATTAATTAATTAATGAGAACTTTATTGAGAGAAGTGGTGAGAGCATCAAGGAAGAAGGAAATCATTTCCAACACAAAGGTTCATCCGTCTCACAGTCTCTTGGCTAATGCATGGGCTATTTCATTGATCTCTCTGCAAACATGGGCAAACAATATGTGATAATTTACCAGTTAACACAATCATTTGTAGTCAAGAATGATTGGATTATTAGGGTTATAAACTTTTAAAACATGAATGAGAATCTGCAACAACATAATGCTTAGATTTCTTTCCTGTAAGCCTTTTTTTCCCCCTGGGAAATTCTTCATTAAGTGGTTATCTTGGCTTAACAATTCTGAGTGATGTCAGACCATTTCCATGTTTTGGTTGAAGTGTGATGATGTTAGCTCCTTGCCTGTTCTGTATAGGTGGTCTGCCAATAGCAATGGTGGTTTGCTGGAATCCCTTGGGTACAAACAAGGTTTTCGAGTGGATGTTGATGTTCCAGAAGGCACATGGGCAGATGCTCCAAGCTTCCATGATATTCTCATCTTGAATACTGGACACTGGTAATCATCCTTTCTAATTCACTCCGCTCATAATGCAATTGTCCTCATTAGTGATTACAATCAAGTTTGAAGGGTTGCATTTGTTCTAGATAATTGAGGGAGTTGCACACGTGTGCCTTCATTATGAATTCATAACAACTGGTTTAAATGATAGTTGTGAGTACTGAATACTGATGTTACTGTTTATGTGGTTTATTCCACTGATGGCAAGTGTAGTGTTTGCAACATATTTTTAATCATCGTATTTAAATAGCATCAACATATATTTATTGTCAATAAGTTTGAGTTAATTGCATGCAAGAAGTTTTCTTCAATAAGATGAACAATCCATGGTCCATATATTGATTTTGTTAACTTCCCGTTTGGATTAATTTATTATTTCAGGTGGTGGGCACCTTCAAAGTTTGACCCAAGTCAGTCTCCAATGCTGTTTTTTGAAAAGGGCTTGCCTATGCTGCCTCCCTTACCCCCTGAGCTTGGCCTAGATATGGCTCTAAAACATATGGTATGCCTATGACCAATCTTTTCTCATTCTTTATTTTTCTAATTGAAATGATATAAAAAATAGAATCAGTGGATCATGATACTAGGCAACTAAATTTGCTACATCCAAGATATTGCATGGATTGACATTGCGTACTTTTCTTTATCGGCACTGCGACCACTGTGGAATTTGCTCTGTTTGCACTTGAAATTCAAGCTTAGGCTTCTTGTTCCTTTTTCTCCACTGAGCTCTTTCACACTGTCTTTAGTTCATCTATGCTGAAACAGTGAAAAAGTAACAAACTGAAAAAGTGTAGTTATTTTGATGTAATGAAAGATAAGGAATTTAGGCCCTTATTCATCATCAACTGTCGAGTTTGCTGATGCTCAGGACTATGAGGCCCCAGGATTTGACGATCTGAACCACTGATCTAATGATCCTAATTGTGGATGGGGATGCCCAGGATATCTCCCAGATTCAATGATGTTAACCCTGTGATATTTGGCCATAGGTATGCTTCAATGTTGAGGTCTTGGTTTTGAGCCCAGCTTTACCAATATGAAAGAGAAAAAAAGAAAAAAAATAAAAAGAAAAGCGATAGTCCAATCTGGGAAATTTCTGTGGCAATCCTCATCCATGATGTAGATCATCATACCAACAGCTTGGATAACTGAACCATGGGCCTCAGATGTATGACATCCAATGCATCAGCAAAATCTATGTTATCTGATTAGTGGTATCCTATAGTTCCTCATTAAGGGTTGCTTACTGGTAAATAACACAATTCAGAACTTCAAACATTTATTTAGATGTATTACACTGTTCAACAAAGTTTCAGCAACAACAATACATCAATCTAGAGATGTGGATGTGTGTGTTTACACACATTTGTTTTGTGTATGCACTAGTATATATAGATTACCTTTAACTCTTTACAATGTAAGCATCATCTTTCTATGCTTAGGAAAGCCGCTTCCTGTTCTGGTGATGATTTTCTGGTGTTGTGGTTCTCTTATTTTACAAAATTCCATGACTTGCTGCAAGGATAAACAATCAATCTATCATCCATAGATTTATACATCGAGCTTCTAAACATACATTTGATAACAGATAATGTATGTTGAAAGAAAGGCAAGACCCGGTGCTCTAAAATTCTTCCGTACACAATCCCCAAGACATTTTGAAGGAGGTGATTGGAACGAAGGTGGTTCATGTCAGCGTACACAACCATTGTTTCCAGAGCAGGTAACTCGCATTGAACAACTATGCATCATCTTTTAGGGCTTGGAATCAATTGAAATCAAGTGGAACCCACCAGTTCCAATTATGTGCAGATGGTGACCTCTTATGCATTTTTGTTTATGCACTTGCCTATTATCTTAGGGCTAGACTTCAATAAGTGTTTACAAATTGTTGAAACTCATCCACAGACCATGGAACACATGGCAGCATCACATATGCATGCCAACCAATCTCATAGTTGTGGCCCTCTTGTGGATTAAGTGCAGAGGAGTCACACTGATTGAATGATCATAACTATCCATTGATGGCCATCAAATGGATGATTTAAAGGAAAATTGTCAACTGTCCAAATTCAACGGGCAAAGTCAAATGGTTACTGTGCCACCACAACCCATGACTTCATGGGCCAGATTAATGTCATGTACATTACCTATGCTGTGGATGAGTTGCCACAATTTAGTACACATTTGGAGTCTAACCCATTAGCCTCTTGTTATGGGAGCTTCTCTATGACATCCATTAGCTCTTTTTCATGTGCCATATTTGAGGATATCTTATGGGGCTGTTTGGATACAGGAACAATTATGGATCTGGTTAAAAAAGAGGACCAGAACAAAAAATACCAGTTTTGTTCTGTATACAATTTTACGTCTGTTTGGTAAACACTGTCTATTTATTTGAAATGATTCTGAACTTCGTTTGGAAAATAATCTGTTATTCTATAAGTGAAATTAAATATAAAGAACATTATCCATCAGGCTGTATGAATCTACCGTTAAGATATAATTTCACTATTTTATGTTTTTATGATCCATCCAAAGTGTGGCCCACCGTTATGATGGTTTAGTTTCAAGTCACATATTTTTCATTCATAGTAGTGGGTGAACAATCAATGTGTGCAGTCATCATCCCATCATCACAACAGTTCGTAAAACATCATCATCATCATTGCTGTCGTTGTCATCATCATCATCAATAATCATAATATGTTGTCTACATTTAAAAATGAGTAACTGTTATCATAAAAATAGGCAAAAATTCATAAGGACAATCAAAATTGTTCCACATCATGCGCGCCATTGTGAGCCAAATCCTGCTAACTCACTAACTACCAGCTTCTGATGCTTTGGTCCCAGTTGATAACACTACATTTTCTGGTGTAGGTGCATCACACTGAAAAACTATCATGTACTTGCTCTTTCCAAATGTGGCTATGTGAGTAACATGCCACTATGTAATGCGGGCGGGGCGTGTTGTGGGATCGAGCACTGTCTATCCCACGGATAACTGATCTGAATCCACGGATCTACAGGGAATCCTCAACCTGTCTTTGTCGAATCCATGACGGAACAACTTGAATCCACTAGTTTATCTTCGAATCCACGAAGAAGAATGAGAGTAAACTTAATTTTCATTAAGAAATAATCCAAAGCTAATTACAAAAAACGAATTTAATCAACTTAAATAGAATTAAACTAACTCTAAACCCTAACCTGCGTGCTAAGAAAAGACTCCTATGTGAAATAGGAAAGAAAAATAGAAAAATCTGCGCAAACTGTATAACAGTATGTTAGGTGTCGTCTTCCTTCCACTGGTACGAGCAACACACACATTTGATTGCCACAAAACTTTGTGATTTTTCTGACATCGATGTACTCATCAAGATGGTCGGCTCAGATTCTTCATATTAGTAGTGGTGGGCCACCTGGACCATCTCCAAGTTAAGTCGACGGAATTCGAAACTTTCTGGACAATTCGTACTATTTTGGACGCCACGGTCAATCTGTAGCTCGGATTGACGTGAAACTTGTTGGGTTTTCTCGGCATCGAGCAGCTCTACAAGATGGACGGAACGGATCATCATAAATGATCAAAATGGGCCCCACAAATTGGGCCGAAATCCAAAAAAGGAATAGCACTTTCCTGTTTTGTTAAAATGCCAAAATCAGAAATTCCTTAGTTTCCTCTTGTTTTTCTTCCGGTCCATCTCCTCCAAGAAGATCGTCGATCCTCGCCCTTGACCATGGAATTCCCTCCCTACATCACTATGACTACTTTTACCTATGTTTAAATGGGCATGGAGGGCTTTGAAATGGGAAATCGTGCTTTTAACACCTAAAAATGTGTTTGATTACATTTTACTGTGAGGAATGCCAAAACCCAAAGGTTGAATAGCTCCTTTTCATCTTCTAGACCCTGCCCACCTGAACTTGTTCAAGAGATAACAAGTACCATGACATGGGGCAATAAAATTTGGTTTATTTGCATAGTTTTTTTGAAGGATGAAAATTTTATTGAAACAGAAAAAACAAAGCTATACAAAGGAGAAAAGAAAGTCCGACCAGCGGAGTACCCAAAAGCCGAAAATCTACAACTCAATCCAATCGGAAAGAAGCGATGTAGCCCTAGAAATGATCGCATGAGTGGTCCTTGCTTGATTCCGAAAACGTCTACTATTCCTTTCACCCCAAACGGACCACCAAATAGCTAGCATGGATAGATGCCATTTGGATTTGAAGGATTTCCCACCCCCACCTCCATGCCAAACCCAAAGGAGATTGCGAACTGATCCCAGCATCACCCAATCGACTCCAAACTCCGCTAAGAAATGGTTCCAGACCTCTTGAGCCACCGCACAGAGTATTCACTTACACCAAAGAGCTTACAAATCAGTATCATGTACAACCTCATTAACTTTTTATTTATATGCTAAACTAATATAATACCTTCTAGGACTTGAAGTTTGTTTTCCCTAATGAGTTATGAGGATTTCACAAAACACCTGCCACCAATTTGCACTTGTACGTTGTCTAGGCCATTCATCATGTAAGGATTACTGAGGGCTTGCCCTGGCCTGATCCAGACCCAGCTCGGAGGTGACCCAAACCTGACCCCTTAAGTATTGTGTCAGAGTATTTTGATCTTCACAAGTTGCGTCTTACCCAAACCCAAGCACACCTCATATTTAAGCGTGTGGGAGATTTTATTTATTTATTTACTTTTTTTTTTTTTTTTTTTTAAATATCTTCACAACTTATGATTTACCTCTTCCCCTATGATGTTGAGTGAGAGATGTTGGATGTGGACCACTATGGGTTGCGTGTCTTCTTTCCTTCCTAGACCACTGCATTGTGTTTGCTCCTTCTGATTCATGACACAGTTCTACTCACGTGAATCCTGATTTGTTTCAGCCCCATTTTTCATGCCCAACATTGGATTTTAGTTGATGGATCCAAAATGTCTATGGAAAGTCATTGCATTTAAATACAAAATCTGAGCCCTTCTCCCAGCTGGATGAGATTCCAAATAACTTCAGATATGAAATTGAAACGGACTTCCACATTCCAATTTGGTGTTGCTTGTCTAAACCAGAAATGGGTTGCATGAATATCAATACCTATGGGGTCGGGGTGTTTGCTTGATATCATTTTAGGGGATCCTTTGAGATTTGCGTCCATGCAAATCATTTCCCATTTGATCTTATTAGCTTTTGAGTCGGAATCACTTATTTCAGTGATTTGGCTAGTGAAAGATCTGAATGTTGGTTGGGTAAGTTTGAAGTTGATTCCCAGGCAATCGTCCTTATATTGTGAATACAGTGAATTTTCTGACATTATGGTTTTAATATATATATATATATATATATATATATATATATATATATATGTTTGTTTGTTTTCGATTGTAAGTTATCTGAAGTATGGAGGAACTACAATAATTTTGTGACCTTCCAAATAGTAGTTCAGACATTGTTGGCCCCCCAATCATCTCTCCTTACCTAGAGTGCTCCATTTTAAATCCTCTTCATATGTACAATTGATTCTCAATTGTGGGTCCCATCTGATTTCAGGTCGAACATCTTTTCTCGTTGGAGAACAATGGGACGAATGTGGAGACACGCCTGGTGAATCAGCACCTGCACAAAGCCCTCCAAGGTTCGAGTTTCCTCATTTTGGACATCACACACATGAGTGAATTCAGGGCGGATGCCCACCCATCGACTGCAGGTGGGAAGAAACATGATGATTGCATGCATTGGTGCCTGCCTGGAATTACGGATTCTTGGAATGACTTGCTTGTAGCGAATCTAAACAACATGTAGCATCAGATTTAATAGTAAATTGTAGTGTGATGGCAAGCTGCTGATATGTTAGTATTTCAAAATTTTATTTTCTTGTCTTTTCCCCCAATAAAATCCAACTAAAATTAGAATAAATGGAGGATAAAAGACATTGAGGATAGCTGGTAAAAGAGGAATTTTGTGATATGCTCTGGCAGCGTATGGCACTCGATATGCAGGCATTCAGAAACTGTACACGTGGCAGATTAACTCAAGTTAAACGGACTAAACTGTGGAACCCACTATCGGTGAGTCACAGTTTCAAGATCAGATTGGTTGAGCAATCCTAACCTCTGATCTGTGGAAACTTGTTTGGAGAAATGGGGTTATTGGATATTTTTCTTTTTAACACGTCCAATAAATGTCCAGCAAACTCATGGTCAGATGATAAAATAAGTGTAAACATTGGTTAAAGATACATCTAAGCTGGGGACTATAATGTGGACAGTTTAGTAGTTTGATATGTAATTTCTAGGTACCTGCATATCATTCATCATACTCTGTCAAAACATCATAGTTTTCTCATGGTAAATGAAAGAAAGGGAACTCTTTGTTGTCTTTAATCTGGCTGTTCCATTGTGGGCTATCTGCAAAAGGTTTCACTGATCGTATGATTCTAATAGGTGCTCGGACTACCGGTATTGTTACATGTATATATGACCGGAGATATGGAAATATGTACATTATTATTAATCACTGATCCTCAGTAAAATATAGCTGTCCGAGGGAAACGTTGGGAAAAAATGTGCAATTTTTTAGTGAAACTTCTGCAGATGTTAAAAGTTGCATGTTTACACGTGAATTAAAATATTGCAAAAAAATAAAAAATAAAAAATAAAAATCAACAACAACAACAATACATAATTCCATTTTATAATGACTTAAACCATGTATTGTCTAAAAAATCAGTACATGTAAAATTTGTACTTAATTTAATAGATTAGCTAATATTCATTAATATATAAAATTTACACATTAATTAACAATTAGAAACACGTTTTTTTTTTCAATAAAAAAATGAAAAATTAGGATTTCACCAGCTTTTTGTATTTCACACTTAATATTATTTTTTTCACAAAAAATCATATCAATGAATGAGAATTATGCACAGACATGGATTTTTGACGAGCAATCCATGCCGATATCTAGAAAAAAAAAAAAATGAAGTTTTTATGATTTTTTTATTACTTTTGAGCTTTGGCTCGTCTTTATTTATAATCAAAATTTATTACCAAACTCAAACTTTGGTTCAATGAAGACCAGTAGTGATCAAAATATCCAAGGAATAAAATCCAAAAAAAAAAAAAAAAAACTCCAAAATAGAGAATTTTTGGGTTTCCAATTTCTTTTTTGAAATTTCTGTCTATTTTTGTTTATATACGGATGTTTCTATAGTATCGGGAATATTATCTTTGATATTGAGGATATTATCAATGATATTGCTGATACCAGGGAACTTTTATAAGAAATACTTCTAAAAAAATATCAATAATATTGTCACCAATATTTGGAATCTTTTGAACTGCCAGTAGTTTCAGTGTCATTGACTTGGCGATACCAATAATATCTGCGATATAGTTATGATACTGATAATATCTATGGTATGATTAATAATGTCGCTGACATTTGGATCAATAATTTTAATTAATCTATTGGAGGGCAGTTGCTTGCTCAAAGTGGAAGACTACTCGTTTTTATTCTTAACCACCCACCTGTTGTGCGGGCCGTGCTTCTCCTCCGAACGATTTAAATAACGGTATTAATTCACATACTACACTCTTGGTATACGTAAACGTATCAGTATTGCATGAGAAATATCACATGTATCAAAAAGTGTATCCATGTCTGGGTGAAACATTGGAAAATGATGGAATTTTCAATAGAACTTCAGCGTAAGTTGAAAGAGGTACGATTACATATACTTAGAACTCAAAAGGTGATAAAAAATAAGCATGCACAATGAGTTTCCTTTATATAAAATTTTGAGTTGTTTGATAAAAATGATGCTATTATATCCTAAATGAGTTTATATAATTCATAAATAATGCAATGCATGCATCAAAAACAGGTTTCCACGAAAAAAGGGAAGAAAACGAGTTTTTCAGGGGTTTCTTATGATTTGTTTTTGAATTTCTGGTGAGGAAATGCATCGCGGATATTATACCATACTGTATGATGTTTATGATACAGGATAATTTTATGAAGGGGTTTTGGCAAAATATGGCAATATATCAATATATTGCATTATATGGTCTACATGCTAGTATTGGCCAAAACTACCGATATTTAATTCACTGCTCTTGGTTCGGCTCATCTTTGATGGGAGAGGTTCATCTACAGATGATTTGGGCCTATTAAATTAGGGTGATTTTCATACCGTAGGCCATCCATAGTTGCAAATGCACCAACCATATGGCCACTTCTATTGTAAGCCATCTGAGCCCGAGCCCAAGTCCGAACCCAGACCATTACTAAACTGGCTAAGATTTTTTGGCCCGAAACCAACCCAACGCAACTCGACCAGTTGAATTGTAATCGGGTCGGATCACTTGGCTTGAGTTAGATTGTGGTAGATGCAGTGAGGTAATGCAACAACCTTGGTGGGTCGAGTAAATAAAACTCTTCTAATATTGTCTTGTGTTTTGATTTGAGTCAGGTCGTTTGGCTCAGCCCATTGAAAACATACATTGTCGGTTCCGGTTAGGTACGGTTCGAGCCAAGCATAAACTGTTGATAGATGGGTCACATTTTCGTGCCGGTGAAATACCCATTTCACATGGCTCGAACCCAGCTCGAAAGTCTCTCGGGCCAGTTGACCCACCGGCCAACCCAGCCAGTTGACAAGTTTAGAGTGGTTGACTAATCATTTCTATTGTCATATCATCAGAATCTATGTTTTGACAAGCATCGAACTTAAATCCTTGCCGTCCAGGAGGTCCACTGGAATGCTCCCATAATCAACGGTAGAGTGTTGGGGTTTTCATATTGCTATTTGGGTTGTCAGGTTTGTGGTCCACAAAATCTGTGGTGTCGTTCCAACAATAGATTGGAGGGTTAGAGACGCAAGTGCACCTCTGCATATGCATTCTAGAAGTGGTCGGTGATACACGCAAGGATTTAAATTCAAGAGGGCTATTAAAGGTGCACATGACATGTGGGACGCGTGTGTGGCATCAGGGCCATTCAACGTGGTTGACGGGTCACCACAACCTCTGTGGGGTCCACCGTGATGTATGTGTTTTATCCACACCGTCCATCTGTTTTTAGTCATTTTCGGCTATGAGCCCAAAATTGAAGCCCATCCAGCGCTCATGTGGACCATACACTGGAAACAGTAGGGATTGAGTGGCCACCATTGCAAACTTTTTTGGGGCCACAGAAGTTTTGGAAAGAGCTGATGTTTGTGTTTTTCCTTCGTACAGGACTGTGTGACCTTATGAATAAGGTTGGATGACAAATAAATATCACTGTGGGCCTTAGGAAGTTTTTAACGGTGGATGATTATCCCAGCTGTTTCCTGTCGCATGGTCCACTTGAGCCTTGGATATATTCCATTTCGGGATCATGGCCTAAAATGAGCTGGCAAAACGGATGGACGGCTTGGATAAAACACATATGTCACGGTGGGCCCCACAGAGTCCAGCCATCACGGAGGTCGGTGGTGGTGGGGTCACCACGCAATCCGCGTCCATTCAACGTTGAGAATCAACATGCTGTGATAAAAGACCACGCCGGTCCACTCCCCGGGTGAGCCATACACGTGTGAGAAAAAAATGGACGGCCAGAAAAGACAATGACAACCGGATGATATTCAACGTACACGTGTACCCCAAACGCGGATTGCCAACTGAGACTGTCAATGGCGAGGACGGTGCTCTGTTGGCCCCACCTTAATGTATGTGTTTTATCCACTCCGTTCATCCATTTTTCCAGCTCATTTTAAGGCAGAGCGAGGCAGATCAAAATCTAAGGTGGACCACACCACAGGAAAAGATTGGTGATTGAACGCCCACCATTAAAAACTTATTGGGGGCAACAAAAGTCTTGGATTAAGCTGATATTTGTGTTTTCCCTTCATCCCAGTCTTTTTGACATAACCAACAGATCGGACGGCAAATAAACATTACAATGGGTCTTGGGAAGTTTTCAACGGTGGACGTTCAATCACGACTATTTTCTGATGGTGTGGTCCAACTGAGATTTGAATCTGCCTCGTTTTTGGGCTGCCCTAAAATAATAATTCAAAACAGATGGATGGTGTGGATAAGACACATATATCATTATGGGGCCCACAGAGAACCGCTCAGTAACCACATTGATACTGGCAGTGTCAGCACTCAATCCGCGAGCATTGACGGTGTTCCCAACTTCCTGCAGATGGGTACTGTGGACCACCTATCTACATGTGCCACGTATACAATGTTGAATCTCTGATGGTGCGGATAGGCTGGCCATTTCTCCATGTATTTTTCTCATGTCCAGATACATTGATTTCAGAAATCAAAGACTTGTAGGCATTACCCTTACAAATAAAACTGGAATGAAAGAAACAAAACTTTCAACTTTGATTTCCAATCTGTTCATAATTTCAGTTGAATTAGTGGGGCTTTATCACACAACTGCTTTTGTACTCCTAACTTTCGACTAGCCCACTTTGGCTGACCTTGAGCTGACAACAAACCAAGCCAGATTTAAAAAAATAATAATAAAAAAATGAGAAAGGTTGTGCATATGTGTATGCTAAAGACGAAATGTACTTGATACTGATACAGTTCTCATATGTGTGAAAGTTTCCTGGAAAGTCCGGGTGGAGAAAAAGTATATGCAATGGGTCCACCCATTTATAAACATGTCTGGCTAATTATATAGTCTTTTATTCGACTTTAACTCCAAGAAAATATCATTGCTCTTGTCCTTACTTACAG
Organism: Liriodendron chinense; assembly: GCA_003013855.2. Lineage (NCBI taxonomy): Eukaryota > Viridiplantae > Streptophyta > Magnoliopsida > Magnoliales > Magnoliaceae > Liriodendron > Liriodendron chinense. The sequence continues at coordinate 428,387 of PVNU02002577.1, read as the reverse complement.
CTCAGCTATAAAAATTTTCAAACATTACAAACTGATATTGCTTTCACATCAGAGTAGTTGTAAGATGTAAGGAGGAAATTTATGCCCATGTTTGTACAATGCGATTGGGTTGTATTGTTTGGAAATTCAGACTATTGGCCAGTTGTGTCCCATTATAGTGTATTTCTTATTTTTTTAGTACACACACCCACATTGTTAGGTCACCTTGCAATGTTAGCTACCCCAAGTTGGGAATTGATACCTAGACCTTAGTATTGAGAGGAGGTTATCTTCACTCAAGTCTACCACTGTACCAAAGGTGTGAGCGCGTATTTCTCATATTAATTGTATTTTTGTAGGACATGAATGGAAGGGTTTTGATTGTCTGATATAGGATTTTTTGGGGCTCGGTCCATCTACAATACAATGTACTGAACCAATGGTGTAGATAACCAAACTATGGGCCCAGTTTGTTAGAACTGAAAATCTAAATGCACCATTAATCCAAGGTATAGGGTATTCTGCCCTAAAATTTCATCATCATGCAAGTCATCAATTATAGGTTGTCGCAGGGAACATATAATTTGGGACCCTAGTGCATGTACTGGGCCGTCCTCATGACCCTATTCCTCAATCAAGAGGTCAGCATTGACAGAGGATTCCCTATAGTTGGGATGATGGTAAATGATTGTAATAGGAGGCAAGTGAATGCACAGGGGCAAAATGGACTGTTTGGTTGATGGAAAATAATAGTAATTGAAATTAATGTGAAAAGGAATGCATCAAAATCATGTGAACGGGAATCTTCTCAAAAGGTGAGAATTGGATGCAAATGTTAGAAATGGTCGGATTTTGAAAGTAAGCCCACTTTTATGGCCCATTTGAGGTTAAAAATTTTATTCTTTTATCAACAATATATATTTTAAATTTCAATAGACTTATTATAATTATTATATGAAATGCTATGTAGATTAATTTATAGTATTAAAAATGATTTACTTAGAGGTCATTTGGATGCTTATATATGGAACAAATTGCAAACGATTTATAGAGTAATCATTTGCACTTTGCGTTTGCATGGCCTTTTTTACTTGTAAATGATTTACAACATTTACCTCATATCATCTATCAGCAAAAAGGATGGCATTCATTCACACTCTCTTTATTTATAGCATAACAATTATATTTTCAAAGATCGGCTTTCTATTTCTAGGATAGTCTGTCGTTAGCTTAATTTTAGTTTGATTTTACTATAAATAATGAGTTTTATTTTGATTATATGTTTTGATTCGTGGAGTTTTAAAAGTTGTGTCCAACATGAAAATGGCTTAGAAAAGTATGTAGAACCACATGGTTGGGCTAGTTTGAAAACTTTTTATTTTTAGTCAAAAACCTTAAGTTCTAGTAGGAATGAAAAACTTCTATAAATAGTAAGGTTTTTTCAGAACTTTGAGTTTGAGTTAAAGTCTAATACTTCTCACTAGGGTAAGTATTGTAGAGACGATTTTACTCATTCAATCAGTTATTTTATAATTTCTTTAGAATGATTTTCCTTTTATTTTATTTTATTTAATTCTCGTGGATTCAAGAACTATCTGGTGAGAAAGACGGTGATCGACCTCCCACATCCTCCCTGCGCCAGGACTCTCAAGCAAGGGATGGTGCCCCCCTGTGACTCCTAGCGAGATTAGCATGGAGCTTAACTCACGAAGTGCTGGCTGGATGAGCAGTATACCATGGATGATCAAGCTTCATAAATCCTAACAATTTACAATTATAAACCATTTTTCACTTAAACCGTGTACATCCCATTAATGTATTCCAATTACAGGCATCTAAATAAGTTTGGATTCCTAATGTATTCCAATTACAAGCATCCAAACACCTCAAAGAATTTCAATCCGCATTGGTGTGATTTAAATTCTAGTGCATTCCAATTACAAGCATCCAAACAAGCCCTAAAATAATAAGAGAGAGGAAGATCTTAACCATTGGATCATTATTGGATGATTGTCCACTGAATGTCAACCATCTCCATATCTTAACTGTCCATCTGTAGGCAATTGACCAAAGGGCATTCGTAGACCGCTGATCAGCGGTACAATTGTATCAATGATTTTGATCCCCAAATCATGGGACCACATGTATGGAATATGGATTCCAACTGGACCCAAAAACCCCTCAAGATGTTGTGGCCGGACCTTCGTTTATGACATATGGTGTGACATCATTAGCATGCGAGGACAATGTCCGACCGTGACCGCTCAAAACGCCAAAGCATGTTAGTCCCAATTTTTCATGATCCACTTAAATGTTTGGGGTCACAAGTCAATATGTCAGGTGCAAGGACAATAAGACAACCTGTCCCTTGCCCACATCAGTACATCTATTTCTAACTGAAATTACTCAAGCACTGCAAAATGGCTACCATTCTAGATCCCAAGGAATGTTCACATCCATCTTGGTGGACCATTAAATTGCAGTCCATTGATTGCACTGAGACGACCTGTCGCCTGTATACAATATCTGAGCCATTGAAAACTTACACCCCATGCACTTTGAAGATCATCGGGCATAAAAGCCAGGCTGGTCGTTGTCACTCGTAGTTCAAAGTAAATCCATTTTCCTTTTGTTGTACCCATCAGCAGTCCACTGTTTTTTTATGTTGTGGCCCAGCTAACGAATCGATTGGCCTTACTTTTCTGCATCCAGTGAAATTAAAATTTCAAAATACCCATAAATTTATTTAAAATATTTTTTAATGTTCTTTTTAAATACAATATATAAGAGTCTAATCAGCCTACTTTAAAACCTTCTACACTATTTCTCTATACACACATAGAATGAAAAGTAGTTATGTTTATGTTGTAACCTGCTGCTGTTCAAGATGTTTTAACTGTGATGAAAGAGGTAAGGGTAGATTTGCAAGTCTCTAAATAATGGTCAAAATGGTGGCATTAGAAGTTTAATTGGGGGCCAATAATGACATTAAATGAGTAATTTATTCATCAATTACAATTATCTGATCACAAAATGGAATGTGTGCATCTTTTCCACGTTTGGGAAATTGACTACTCTTTTCCATAATGGATCAGTTTCATATTAATGAAAATGTGAAAGACAAACTAGTTTTATTCACAAATTTCATAGACAGCAAAAATACATTTCAGTCTTGATCTTTGAAGATTAAAGCCTTTTGATTTGGGGGCGACAATGAGATTGAATGAGTTTATTCATCATTAGTTACAATTAGACAACAAAATGGAATGTGTGTGTCTTTCTCCATGATTTCGTAGTTGATTAATCTTTCCTATATAATGGGTCAGTTTCATATTAATGAAAAATATAAAAGCCAAACGACTTTTATATTCACTTAAAATTTCTTAGATAATGAAATTACATTACAGTCTTGATCTTTCAAGATCACGCTAGCTTTTGTAACCATTTTATTTGAGGGTCGATAATGAGATTCAATGAGTTTATTCATCAATTACAATTAGACGACAAAATGGAATATATGGGCCTTGTCCACCTTTGGGTAGTTGATTAATCTTTCCTATAATGGGTTAGTTTCATATTAATGAAAAATGTAAAAGCCCAAAGACTTTTGTTCTCTTGAAATTTCATAGATAATGAAAATATATTTCAGCCTTGATCTTTGAAGATTAGGCCAAGCTTTTGTAACCATTTTATTTGGGGGCTAATAATGAGATTGAATGAATTTATTCATCCACTACAATTAGATGACAAAATGGAATGTGTGCGTCTTATCCATGTTTGGAAAGTTGACTAATCAATCTTTTCTATAATGGCTCAGTTTCATATTAATGGCAAAATATAAAAGCCAAACTACTTTTGTTCTCTCGAAATTTCTTAGATAATGCATTTCAGTCTATATCTTTGAAGATTAGACTAAGCCAAACTACTTTTATTCTCTTGAAATTTCATAGGTAAGCCATTCACCAGGTGGGTCACATTGTTTTCATGCTCTAGCATGAAAATTGGGCTGGTCCAACCGGGCACAACACGATTTACACATGAATTGGATGGACGAAAAACATAAACCCTGGGCAAGTTTTTCTAAGCCGTCCAACTACATAATTGTGGAGTGCCCAACAAGAGGATTGGCCTGATTTTCCAGTACAAGGGATATAAATAGTGGGACCCATGTGATGAAGGGCTTGGATCTCATGACCCTGTGCCACATTGGCACATATGATGGCATGTATTATGGACCACCTTTTGCTTACGTGTGGGCTTAGCAAACGTGATGAGTTCGGATAAGATCTGTAAAATCCGGCGATAATATTGAAAAAAATAAGGCCGAGTTTGGTTGCATCAAATATCACGAAATGATGTGATATTTCATGATTAATCAATCAAATTTGGTGAAAAATATCATGAAATTTCATGATATTTAGTGCAACCAAAATGGCACATACACCTAAAATGATATTGGGACATATCCAAAATATAGAAAAATATTGCATTTTATCGTAATATTAATGGAAAAATAGTTAAAGCCTTAAGATATGTAAAATTCACTCCAATAATTATATGCCATAACAAAAGTGAGTCCCGAGATCTAAAAATTAGAATCATACATGATTCAGGGCCACATCAAGGGAAATCGTTTGGAAGGTGAGCATTTCCTACATACTATTCCCAATAGTGTGGTCCACTTGAACCATGGGTAGGACTGATTTTCTAGCCCTAAGTTTAACATAGGGTGATGCTCTTGATGGTCGTGGTGGATTTCACATTAAAATCACAGTGGGGCCTACCCTAGCCGTTACTGCATAAAATGACTCTTCAGGACATTTTCCTTACAGTACACCCACACCCAAATTAACATTAATTAATGCTTAAACTAGGCAACTAGTTATTCACACAACTAGCTGTGTGTGAGCATTACTCACACACACACACATGTATGTATGTATATATACATACATATATTTATATGTATATACACATTGTATGTATAGCACTATAAGTTATAGTGCTCCTAGTTCCAGCGGAACACTTAGACAATCCAATCCATTAATCTAGATCATTCATTAGGTTCAAATTCTCATTTCATGGGTTATAATGCAAAAAATCATATTGATTTGATAATTTGAACCATTTGATCAATAGCATTTGATGTTACAGTCAACATCATTTACACAAAAATAGGTCCAGTGAACAATTTGATCCATGTATTTATTAGTGCCCATAAAAAAATTGCTTGACTGTAAATGATCAGTCATAACCATCCCATAATGTCTTAGAAAAGGAATATACATGGATACAAAAATAAAGCCAAATCAAGGATGGATTGGATCATCCAATCAGTGTGATCTTCACATATTTACGTATGAAATGTGTCTTGGACTTAATGGACAGTTTGGATCGATCAAGTGAACGGTCTAAATTGACCCAATTGCAACTTGGAGCACTATAACCTACAGTGCTCTGTGAGCACTTGAGCATTTCTCTAGGAGATTTTCTCAAATTTGCATGCAAAACTGTGGTTAGATGGGCTGGGCTTGGGTGGCCCGTGGAGTCCGGTCCTTTTTTTTATTTGGGCAGGAAATTTATAACTGGGTCCAACCCCACGTCTGATGGAAGTGCTGACTGCTGAGTGTAACATGGGCCTTTCCTGAATAGAAATTGGGCCCTGTCCTTGTGTGTTTTGAGTAAGAAAATGAGGCCCGATTCAAGACCCTAGTAGGCCAAGGCCCAGTAGCCCAGATGAGCTTTTTGACCGCACTTGCACGTGCTTAGGTTTTGGTCTCCCAATGCCTTGTTGTTATCATGACATTCATTCAAGGTCAATGTCTTGTACCCACTTATCTACCCCGTCCAACAACTTTGCCAGCTCAGTTAAGGGTATGAGCCAAAAAAATAAGGTAGATCCAAACCTTAGGTGGGCCACGCCACAGGAAATAGTGGTGATTGAACGCCCACTATTAAAAACTTCCTAGGCCCACTGTAATGGTGGGCATTCAATCACCACTTTTTCCTGTACTGTGGTGCACCTGAAGTTTATATCTGCCTGATTTTTGGGCTGATGCCCTAAAATGAGCTGTTAAAGTAGATGGACGGACTGGATAAAACAATACATCATGGTGGAGCCCACAGAGCTTTTCCAGCACTGGCCAGTGACCAGTACCGAGGTGGGCCACTAGAGCGGTTAGTACCGAATCCGAGTCTGTATTAAGTTGACTCAAACGTTTTTTTGGCGCGAGGAATCTCATGCATGAAGATGCGAATAGTGCACTGATGCATCCTGGCCGTACAAGTGGGACCATCATTTAGTGATCCAGACCATGGAACCGATGTGCCCACCATGGATGAAGAATACACCATATTCTTGAGACCTCCTTCATCCATGGTAGCTTCGTTTGGATCATCGGCCTGGATCAGTTAATCATGCGCCATGCTTATTTGGGGGGCCCTTATAAACTCCTCTCGAGCAAGTGGGGCCGTCGTTTGGTAATCTAGACCATTGGATCAGTACTGGGCCCGCCTTGGATGGAAAATGCGACAGAAATCTTCCAGATTGGACGAACCTATCCCGTTAAAGGGTTAGTATATATTTTCCCACATGAGAGATTCTTGAGATCTTTATCCACGATTGATTCCATCAGATCAACAGTCTGGATCAGCTACCCATGGCCCTGATTCAATGAGGGGGCCTTATAAACTCCTCTCGAGCAAGTGGGGCCCATGTTTTGGCAATCTAAGCCATTGAACCGGTGGGTCCACCTTGGATGGAGAATTAGCCAACAGTCTTACAGAACAGACGACCCTATATCGTTGGAGGCTTAGAATTTTCAAATATGGGATGTTTTCGGGTGATCAGTTCTGCCAGATCAACGGTCCTGATAGGTTAACTATGGGCCCCACTTGTATTAACTCACTGGAGGACCTTATAAACTGACATTAGTCAGACAAGATACAAGTCATGGAATAGAAGGGCCTACACTATTGAAGGCGAAAGCAATATGGCTTACATGTCTCATGTCTCCTCCTTACAAAGGAGGCATAGCATGGACTAGCATGAACGTCACGTTGCTTGTCACCATGGTCCACATCTATTCATGTCCATTCATTGGGTGTTTTGGGGTTTAGGTGGGCCACCTAAACAAACGTCTCACATGAACTTACCCATTTTCCCCTTACAAACCCATGTGCCCTCAATAATTCTACAGCACCCCCTATACATGTGAACAGATTGCTGATTTTGGTCCACTTAATCTCACCTTAGGTATGCAATTTTTTGGGGTACATGCACACTAATAAGATTAGGATGCGTTAATTTAATGAGTGGACCGTTCAAAATCAAAATTATCCAGTTGATTATATCGACCTCCTTTCGAAAGACCAAGGGCTTGTTTGGCCGCCACAGAAAAACCATTCTAGATATGTCTAGCTATGTGGATCGAGATTCAACCAACGGTTCAGATTTGGTCCACTACTGTGCCCCACCTGAACATCCAATTGGCTTGATATTTCTATGGAGGCATAGCAGTTGGAGGGTTTGGATCAAGCACAAGATCAACAAATTCACATGTACATAGAATAAATATAAAAACCTATTTTTACTACTATGATAGTGATCCATTCAGCATAAATGAAAAGAGAAAAAATTGATAAATGAGTAGCATCCAAATACCCATCAAGGGTCTGTCAGCCGGTCCGCCTGTTGTTGGTATGTGCGGCACTATCCCGGAAAACAAGAAGATTGTCATTTCTGTATCAAATTAAATAAATGAAAATGCGAATCTTGACGACAACAGGTACGCTGATCTGGCGATTGGGCCCACCATATATGGTGTCTTTTCCTTTCATATCTAATTTCCTGGCATTTTCTTGAAAGATTTTTTAGAAATACCCTCATCAATCTCTCCTTTTCCTTACACTTCTTAATCTGAATCTGATTAGAATTAACATAATTGCATCATTGTTACATCATTAGTTATTCCTTCCTTTCCACGTTCATTAGCTCTTTTTTATTTTAATTATTCGAGATGATTTTATTATAGCTTGTCTTTGTTTTTACACACACTTTGATGATTTTATTATAGTTCACCTTTTTATTTTATATTTACTTTATACACATGCCTTCACAGCCCACTCAGACTCATGTACTCGCACCATAGTGGGATTTCATCACAATGGGTACTCGAATCCATGACCTTGTGTTAAAATGTTTGTGAGTCTACTACCAAGGCGTGAGTAAGGACCTTATAGTTCACTTATATACTATGGTTGTATGTTGTCACCCACTCGGCTTTTCACTCAGTCTAAGTACTTATAACTATCTGAGTTCACTCAGCTCGATCAAGATTTCAATAGTTGATTTAGTGGTATAATTTTTTTTTTTTTTTTGGAAAGGCAAGTGAGTATTACTCTCTTATATATTATCTACCTAGGGCAAAGCTTGAAAAAATATAATAAGTAGGACAAACCTTTAAAAAGAGAAAAGAAGAAGAAGAAAAGACGAAAAAAAAAAAAAAAAAAAATTAAAAGAAAGGGTAGAGAGGGGACAAAAAAAAAAAGAAAAAAACAGAACCCCAAGGGAAAGGGGGAGAGGGGACAAAAAAGAAAAGAAAAGATAAAAGAGAAAAGAAAGGGAAGGAACCATAGAGGAAAGAGAACCCAGAAACCGAGTTAGGCATCAAAGGATTTTAGCAATATCAATGATAAAGCAATGGGAAGGGGGGGAGTGCGTAGAGATAGTGGCAAGCTTTTGGAGAGATGTATGAATGTAGCCTGAAGCAATAACAACATGACTTGTGGAGGCAATAATGAGTGAGTATGGTGAAAAAGCACATCTCTCAAGAAGATAAGTAGGGATCCTTGATGGCTAGCATAATTCATTTCTTCTTTAAAAAAAAAATGAAGAAAAAATCAATATGAAATTTGAAAAATTCAATCATTTTCTCAGGAAAGAATTTGAAAAAAATAAAGAAGAACGAAGAAAAGATGTGAAATGGAGGGCTGATAATGAAACCGCGGAACCGAATATTTGACCGAGTTTTTTTTTTCTTTTTTTCTTTATCTCTTTATCTGTCCACGTTGAATTTTAGTTTAGACTTAGAAAACTATCAATGGCCGTTTCAGGACAAAGTACCACAAAGTCTTCTACGAAGATACTTGGAAATCTATTTTCATAATGAGTTATATGGACCCTGGTGAACGTGACGTAGTGTTCAGATGCTTGTATTTTCTACAAGTGGGGCCAACATGTAAGTAATCTAGACCGTTGGTTTTATTGTCCACACTAAGGATGGATATATACATTTAAAATTTTCTAGATCATATGATGTTAACTGTCACTTTGAATGTTCTCTCTGATTAATGGTTATGATCGCTGGACCACGGGCCATCCACCCCAGGGAAGCTATCCGTATGGGCCCACGGGGTGACGATTTAAGTCGAGTCACCAAACGCTCATGCATATGCATGTCTGCATATCACAGCCACCTTTGCACTTCCGGAAAATGCTACAATGATATTGAATGGAGGATGTGTGGCATGCTTGTGTAAGATCTCAATCATGCCAGCTTGAACATACACTGGTCTAAAGAATCAAGTCGGTGTAATAATCAGGTGGATCACATGATCATTGGCCCTTTTATCGCCCTCCGTTTTCTTCATGCATGTGTGACCCAATCTTATTGGTAGTGGACAAGCCTAACTTTTGGGTCTGAGCATGTTTACAATGGACTCAGCATGATGGATTTCTTAGATCATACACAAGTCTTTAATATTTGACATGTGCTTTGTGATTAGTTCTCCACCTTCTCCTTAGCCAAGCACCTAGCTAGTCTGGGAGTATGTAATCGGTGGTAGTTGGTATGAATCAATGGTACCTAATACACTTAGAAGAGTGGATTGAAAATTATTAAAACTTGGTATCCAAATGCTCTATATATACCATGTGGTTTCCGACTGGTGTGTCGGGCAGAGGTGCGGTAAGAGGGGAGTTTGCTGGTATGTAAGGTAGAGGTGTGGAGGAGGGGCTTGCTAGCTGATCATGGAGGTGGGGGTGCGAGCGGAGCAGGCGGGGTGGGAGGGATGAGGCATGAGACCTAAGTCGTGGGTAGTTGTTGCTAGTGGTGTGTGCGAGGCAAGGTGCTTGGGTAGCTGCTATAGTTGGTGCGGGCGGTGCAACACGTGGTGTTGCAAAGTTGACACCTCGCCAAAGAAGTGGTTGGTGGTGGTGCCGACAACAATTGGATCTGATTTATTTATTAATTTTTAAGGTTAGGGTAAACCCTAGCTTTGATATCGTGTGGTTTAAGGCCTAATTAAGATTAGGATTTTATCTACACCCCTCTTTCTAATTTATATTAATAAGAAACTCTATGGTGGTTAGTAGAATCATCCAAAGTATAATGTTCCCACTCCAATAACTAGTTGTATTTAGCAGCCTGTAATGAAATTTATAAAAATTCACGCAAATGTATTTAACAACTTGTATTTTGATTATTAAAAGGTGAAACAAAAGATTTTGACATGCCAATGAGGACCGGAATACATGTGAAATAGATTTAATTGGTTTTACTATAATTTAAAAAAAGTAACTTTCAATTTACATAATAGTCCTACGGATCACTACCAAGGGGTGTACATAAAACCCTAATCTCAATGGCCCTGAGCCATACTAGTGATTCAAAATTCATTTGAATTTTATAGTAATTATCAATGTATATCAAATACATGCTCACAAACGACTCCTAAGCTTCACCAGCATTAGTTTAGCTGGCTAGCTAATTTGAATTAATTTAGATTAGTGTTGTTTACCAAGCATTCGAGATAAGAAATGATTATTTATGGTAGATAGTTCTTCTATTTTAGCACATGTGGCACATATATAGTATATGAAAATGAAAGCTGAAAAGTGAAGCATAGACGCATGTGCGTGGTGCACACCAAACTTGAAGGGCTTTTTAAGCTTAAATATAGCAAATTTCTAGTGCTTAAAGATGGTTATTAATTATACTTGCAGCGGTGTATGTATGTGTCACATGTAGACTATGTTGTACTTGTACCACAACCGACCATACTTATACCATATGCAAAAAATAGGAAAACACTTCAAAAAGAGAAATTTCTGGCTTTTTTTTTCTCTCCTGATTTTGTGACGTATAACAGATGAAAAAACAGTAGGTCTTCAGTCTGATAAGCAAATTTGAATTATACTTCTGAGATTAGCATCATGCAGCCTATTTCAACTCACACGTTTGCCTCATTTGCAAGGGGACTGTAACGTGATAGTTTGCCACCATTTTTAAAGTAGCAGGGACTCATCCTCCTTGCTTGTGACAGTACTCTTGAAAGATTAGGACACATTGTGGATGGATCATCTCTAAAGTCACGTTTTGATCAAGTAATCTCAACCATCCAATTGTTAGCTAGCAAATGGATGGCTAAAAGTTAAATAGTAAGTGGTCCAACTTTTAAGGGCACAAAATTAAATAGCGTCAGCCTAATTTTTGGCTCATGATCCACTTAGGATTGGGTTAGCGACTTAGATGGTCTGGATTGCAGTAAAACTATGCCACGTGGATGGTTAATGAGTCACCGACGATTTTTAGAATGGTGGTGAAGTATGATAAGTACCTGATTGTAAGATAAGAAAAGTGTGGCAACTCATCCCAAGAATACGTGAAATACAAACACAACAGTCCCAACCGCCTGTATTGTCAGCTACATAAGGGATGAAATATGATACTATACTTACATTCATTACCACGTGTGTGAGATTCAATCCATAGATACAGGCCATAGATTGGGTGGGATTCTCTTTTATCATATTTTATAAGAAAATACTGGACGGTCCACAGACGTTATGGGCCACAATTATAAATTGGATATCGGTCATTGGTGATTTTCTTTCCAACCGTCCATTTTGTCTCTTACTAATGCTCGCCTGAATGGTCGATTGACTTGATTTTTGGATTATAGTACAATCAACATTGGACCCATTTAATGAATGGACCAGATCTTATACATGCAAGCGGAGTAGTTGTCATCAGTCTTGCGATTCACCTGATCAGATCCCTTCTCGTGCGAAATTCCGCAGCGAATCCAAAGTCAAGAATTGTACATGCAGATCCTGGACTCTGAGAGTTGAATGGATTACCCACAGCTGGCTAAAAATGCAGACCTACTTTTCCAACGCGGATTGCAGGCTGACACTGTCATATGGGGGCGCGGATTTCCTGCGAAAGCCTTGCGTCGGGAACCAAGGTGGGCCCACATTGATTTTTTTTGATAAATCCACCCCGTCCATCCGTTTTGGGAGCTCATTTTAGGACATGGCAACAAAAATAAAGCGGATCCAAGACTTAAGTGGGCCGAAAATGAGCTCCCAAAACGGATGGACGGGGTGGATTTATAAAAAAAATTACTGTGGCCCCACCTTGGTTCCCAGCGCAGGAACTTCCTGCGCAAGGCTTTCGCAGGAAATCCGCGCCGTCATAGGGCTACTGGACGGTGCTCTCTGGGCCCCACCATGATGCCCAACCATCCATTTTTTTATAATTATTTAAGGGCATGAGCTAAAAAATGAAGAAGTTCCAAATGGCAGGTGTACCACATTATAGAAAAACAGTGGTGATGGAACACCCACCATTAAAAGCTTCCTGGGTCATACAACGTAGATGAAAGGAAAACGCAAATATCAGCCTGATCCAAAACTTTTCTAAGCCCTGAAAAGTTTCGACGGTAGGCATTCATTAACCACTGTTTCCTGTGGCGTGGTTCACCTGAAAATTTCATTTGCCTCATTTTTTAACTCATGCCCTTAAATGATCTGGCAAATTAGATGGACGAAGTGGATAAAACACACACTGTGGTGGGCCCACACACCACTGTCCAGTAGCGAATCCCTACCAGCATTGTCAGTATATATGCAATCCGCCTCCCATATTTTCAGCCAAATCTTCACTTGTTTAGGAAATCCGATCCATCTAAATGGTGGGGCCCACAAAGATCACTCCATCTTCGATTGCCCCATCACTCCATCCTTATTTAGATGTCACAGCTTGCCTGATGAGTCGGATGGGCCTAATGTTTTGGCCACGAGAGCTCTTCACAGTAGGTCCCACTGGCGGGAAAGATAGGATAGGTGATCTTTTCACAATCCAGGGGCCCTTGGAGTCGTTTCAGTTATTAAAATAATCCATTCTTCATTATTTATTTATTAATTATTATTTTTTAACCTAAATGAGATGACTGCGTTGAATTACTCGACTGCATTTACTCAAACGTGATTAGGACAAGGCACTATAATGTAAGATTCAAAGTTAGAGAATTTGCAAATCAGGTAGCCGAATCAGCGGCTGTAGAATGCTTGTTGCAACAGTAACAAGTACCACCCCTTCTCTTTTATTTAATTTTAAGTGATTTGGTACTCTGCTAGAGTGTGATGGTTGATACAAGGCATTAATCAATTCACGTGGCATAAAATAGCTCAGAAACGATCCTTCTAAATTTTGGGAACCACTGTACATTGGTTATCATACAAAATTTAGATTGATCGAAGAATCCTAACCTCAGATTCATGGGCATTTTTTTTATTATTGAATTTTGGACCGTTGAATGCTTTCATTATCATTGTCCTATAAATGTCGCTAATGAGCCATTTGGTTTCACCAGCCCTATAAATCAGGGCCCAAGATTTGGATGGTTTAATTTGAATTACTTGAAGGCCATGTGGACAATTTCTTAGTGACTGCATATCAACGACCAAACTCTGCCAGAGTATCGCATTTTTAGCTGTTTTCTGCTATATCGCAGTGAGAATTTGATACCTGAATATATCACGATATTTAGATTTTTCTCGTGGGGTAAGTAGTGTTGTCCAGAGCGTATACGCTGTTCTCCACCGTACTATCAAAGCCGGAGCGTAGAAGCTGTTCTCTGCTGTGCTATCAAAGTCAAGTGGTGGTTGTTGACAAGATGTCTTCATTCTGTGCAGAAACTGAGGGTTTGATTGACCAAGCATTGGCACTAATTAATTGAAAATACCTTGGAAGACCCTAAACAGTTTTGAGTAAGTTCGGACCATCGAAATCATTAAAAAATAAAAATCATATTTACTCTCCGAATATGCTTGGGCATGTTCGGCCGCTAGAACATGTGATTGATGACCAATCGAAGATTGCTTAAGTGATATTGATCGACCGATGCTTAGATCGCACAATTTTACGTAATTGTAGGATTTGTTTCTTATTCCAAATGTAACACTATATATATGGGTGTAATACGAAATTATGATAGGGCAAATTCCATCTTGTATACTTTTGTTTTCATAGTGGATTAATACTTGTTGCTATGTGCTATTATTTTTTCTTGCAAAGGTTTTTCCATGTAAAATCATGTTCTTTGGATTGTATGTTGTATATGTTTATTGCTTGCTTAAGTTAGACTCGATGCCTTCTGTGGTTCATCAAGAAGTGGTATAAGAGTATTGCGTTCGCTCTCATTACGGATGAGGGGGAATTGTTTACCTCAAGGAAGATTGGAAAATAGATGCTGAGAAGTTGATGGCGACGATGTAGGACGAGATGAATTCTTTGTACAAGAATAAGATATGGGAGCTGGTAAAGCTTCCTATTGGATGAAAAGCGATCGGATGCAAGTGAATTTACAAGAAGAAACATGATAGGTACTGTTGGGGTTAGGAGCTCCACAGCGTAAGCAATCAAAGCAAGCGAGGAACACACTACAATAGCAATCACACAAGCAAATCGATATACATAAGAGGCAATTCGAATTTTACATGAAAAAACCCTTCACGGGTAAAAACTACGGCACAAAGCGACACTAATCCACTATGATATCAGAAGTTACAAGAGATAAAAGAAACACAACCCGAATCACAACCCACAAGAGAAATTCCAAGCTAACAAATCTAATTCTCACATGAGGAGGACAAACCCATCCCTTTCCTTCATCCCAAAGAACTCAAAGTTTCCTCCTAGCTCTTTTTTCACCCTAGAACCCTTCCAATCCCTTGGCCCATAGGCGGTGACCCTAATCTCGGATTACATCCCCTTAAATAGGAAAAAATTGGAATTAGAAACTCATTACGCAACAAACCCGAGCAAGAGACCAAGTCCAACAAAGATACTACTGGCTGGCTGGCCAGATGGCCCAAAAACGTTTCAGAAAACCTGCTGTCTTGATCCAACGTGACCGACCGGCCGGTCGGTGGTCTTCATTTGTGAAGATTGAGGCGTCCAATCCCAACAAGCTCGACCATAACTCAAATCTTCATGTAACACCTTGCCACACACATCTTCATCTCTACTCCGTCATCATCATAGCTCCACTTCTTATGCCTCATCGACTTCATCCTTGCACCTTCACCACCCGCTCGTTCTTGTAGCCCTTGCGGCACACCACACACGAGCAACCGTGGATCCCGCAGCTCCATCATGAATAGTGCTCCCAATTAAACCCGATTGCAGTTGACAAACTTAATTGAGATATTGGCATACCAATCCACCTTCTTCCACCCTACTTCTTTCATAGATACCGATCGCTTTCTATGTTTTTCTTTCACGGAATCCTTCTCCACATCGAATCTCATGTTAGAAGATGTATTGATGCCTCGCCTCAGATTCTCTCTGCCTCCTTCCCAACTTTTAGCTTGATATCACTTGTTGGGGTTAGGAGCCCCACAAAGAAAGTAATCAAAGCAAGCGAGGAACATACCACAATAACAATCACACAAGAAAATCGACACGCACAAGAGGCAATCCGAATTTTACATGAAAAACCCCTCACGAGTAAAAACCACAACACAAAGTGATACTAATCCACTATGATATCAGAAGTTACAAGAGATAGAAGAAACACAACCTGGATCACAGCCCACAAGAGAAATTCCAAGCTAACAAAGCTAATTCTCACATGAGGAGGACATACCCATCCCTTTCCTTCATCCCAGAGAACTCCAAGCTTCCTCCTGGCTCTTTCTTTCACCTTAGAACTCTCTCAATCCCTTGGCCCATAGGCGGCAACCCTAATTTCGGATTACATCCCCTTAAATAGGAAAAAACTAGAATTAGAAACTCCTTGCGCAACAAACCCGCGCAAGAGACCAAGTCCAACAAGGATTACTACCGGCCGGTCGGTCGGATGGCCGAAAAATGTTCCAGAAAACTTGTTGTCTTGATCCAACATGACCGACTGGCTGGCATGCCGGTCGGTGGTCTTCATGCGTGAAGATTGAGGCATCCAATCCCAACAGGTACAAGGCGAAAGGATATGCTTAGAAAGTAAGTGTCGACTTCAATGAGTTCTTCAAACTGGTTGTCAAGCAAGAATCTATTAGATTTTTTGTTGTGTTTATTACCTAATACAATTTAGAATTGGAACAAATGGATGTAAAGACTACTTTTCTACATGGGGAATTGGAAGAACAGATTTACATGAAGCAACCAAAGGAGTTCAAGGTGCAAGGAGTAGAGAATAAATTTTGCAGGTTGAGGGGGTTGTGTGTATGACCTAAAACAGTCACCTGGGCAGTGGTATAGAAGATTTAATTCTTTCATAGTAAGTTAGCGATTTACAAGAAGTGAATATGATCATTGTGTCTACTTTAAGGCACTGAATGATAGAAAATTCATTGTTCTAGTATTGTATGGTGATGATATGCTTATCGCTAGTCATTGTATGTTTGAAGAAAACATATTGAAGGCTCAATTATCAAGGACATTCGACATAAAAGATCTGGAGGCTGCAAAGATGATTTTTCTAGTTGATATAAACAAAGACAGGGAAAAGAACAGCTTATAGTTGCCTCGTGCAGAATACTTTGAGAATGTCTTGGTCAAGTTTGAGATGGATAAAGTTAAACCAGTTTACATATCTCATACTGCTCACTTTTCAGCTTTCTTCAAAGTAATGTCTTATTACAGATGAAGAAAGGCGGCATATGTCTCGTCTACTCGAGTGTAGTTGACAATTTGATATATTCTATGATCTCTTACAAGACTTGATATTTCACATATAGTGGGAGTTGTGTGCAGATATATTTAAATCTTGGCAAGCAACATGGGAGGCAATGCAATGGCTAGTTAAGTATCTACGAGGTATGAAGGACTACGTCTTGACATTTTCAGAAGAAAAACTTGCAGGCTATCTGGATTCATATTACATAGGAAACGTGGATAACAGAAGGTCGACTTTCGATTACTCGTTTGTATTAGTGGGTGGAACGATCAGTTGGATTTCAAAACTTCAGTTTGTGTGATTGCACTTTCCACAATCGAAGCTGAATATATAGCAGTGAGGGAGGCATTCAAGGAAGGTGTTTGGTTGAGAGGAATGCTGAATGAATTAGGGCTTTAGTAGGAGGTTGTGCTGATCAATTGTGACAATGAAAGCGTGATCAATTTGGCAAAAAATTTTGTATACTATTCTCATACTAAAGATATCGATGTGCGTCATCATTTTATCCGACATGTGCTTGAGTAAGAAGGTGTTACTTTTGAGAAGATCCACATGAGTGTGAATTTGACCAATATACTTATGAAGATGGTTCCTTCAAAGAAGTTCAGGTTCTGTTCAACTTCTTTAAGTTTGACATTGAGGGCATAAAGATTGAGTGTGCACAAGAAGCGACAACGGTAATGCTACTATAATGGAGACGATTAGAGATGAAGGATGAAGCTTGAGGCAAAGAAGCTTAGTGATTGAAGCCATGATGGAGATTTTTTATTAGGATGTCTTCAATATGTGTAGAAATAGGGGGTTTGATCAACCAAGTGTTTAACTCGATCAATTGAAAATACCCTAGATTATACCGATTAGGCTCTGGATAATTTTGGATAAGTTTAGTCGATCAAACTTGGAGGCTCGATCGATCGAGATAAGTAGGAAAAACCATGTTTACTCTTTGGACACTTTTGGGCATGTTCGTTTGCTCAAATATGTGGTTGTCAATCGATCGAGGATTGCTTAGGCAATGTTGATCGATCAAGGCTTAGATAGATGGCACACGAATTTACATAATTGTGCGATTTATTTTCTATTCCAGGTGTAACACTATATATATGGGTGTAATACGAGATTAGAGTAGGACAAGGAAGAACAAGGAGAATAAAATCATTTATAGGGTTTGAAAGAGAGAAGAGTAGGGTTTTTCGCATTCCTTCTCTTCTACTTTCTTTGCCATAGTGAATTGCTTGCTGGTGATGTGCGGGGCCTAGTAGTGGACATCAGTTCGGTCTCAATTGGAAGATGGCTAGTAACATGCAGATGGATACTAATCATAAATGAATGGTGGGATAAGAGAGGGTTATTCACGGAGTTCGGATCCTCTGTTTACTGCAAACAGGAAATTCCTATTAATTTGCAGCTTTAGTATGATGAAGTTGCAATGAGGATGTGATGAGCTTGCATTGAGAATGTGATGTAGGTTTCAAACCTATGTGATGACTGATGAGGTGGACTAATTAAAAAGCTGCAAAAATGGAATTTTCTGTTTACAGCAAACAGATGATCCAGACTCTTATTCACATGGTTGTAAAGAAGTTGGCCAGACGGCAGGCCCCTATAACTATCACAACTGTTTACTCGTGATCAAACGATCATAAACAGTGTACACACTGAACAGTCACGTGGATGTTACTCAGTCCCCATATAATCAGGACAGGAAGGCATTGGGAGACGGCTGTAGATGAATGGCATGGATAAGACACATACACCACAGTGGGCCCAACAAAGTTTATATAGTAAGCTAACTTAGTATTTTAACACATACTAGCTAGTAACTATTCACAACCATCTGATAAATGAAAGTACGTTGTATGCTTGGATTGACTTCAAATTCCGTACTGGTCGCACGTGATTTCAAAGGAGCGCTTTCGTATACAATACAGCTCATGAACACGCCACACACATGCTAGCTAGCTGCCATGCCACCCTGGTCTTAATAAGTACAGTCCGTCCATTACGTTGGTCCAATCCTCTGGATTCCCAAAAGTAAATTTCAGTTCTAGAAACCGGTGGACCCGTTAGAAAACTTGGGTATCAAGTTTTTTATATACATACATTATATTTACAATCTGTGGCCCACCTTACCAGTGGATCGACTTAAATCTTGAGCTAGGGCATCAATATACCAGTTCCCTACTGATGGATGGATTGGATCTTGGACTTACTTGGCATGGTGGCATGTGTGGTGTGTACACGTGAGTGGTCCCATAGCCTAAGGTAATTACCATAGCTTCGAGCTACGTGGTCCCACAATGATGTATGAGTTCTATCAAACCCATCAATTAGATGTGCCCCACCATGTTAGGTCTGTACCCTAAAATCCAGCCAGACCCATAACTCAGATGGGCCACGCTAAAGGGAACAAAGGGGGACATTGGGGAAGGTGAGAAGTGCTATAAAAACATCCACATGGAATGTGGGGTCCTCCGTGTTTTGTATACGCAATCCAGTCCATCCATCAGTCGCTCCCAACAGGATGAAGTGACACAACAAAACTCAGATGGGCTTAATAAAAGTAAATGTTTGGGTTTCAGGCGTAAATGCGCATGTCTTCTCGTGGCATGTCCCGCGAAAGTTTAGAATTTGGACGACTCTTGGATATACGGTGAACATGGGGATCTGCACCAGATGAACGGTTTGGATTCCATATTCACGTCACTTTTGGGACCTACACAGCTTATCGTATGGTTACCACCGTACGTTTGAACATATGATGCGATCTTTCAAAGAAATAAAACCCGAGAAAATATACGTGGATGAGAAATTGCCGAGATATTGGAATAGTAGAAGAGACATGAATGGGACCGGCCGGACCGAGCTGTTGCGACTTTGTGAGCCGGAGATACATGATGTCGCAGATTTTCTGTCGGCAACAGTGTCTTCCTTCCAAATTCCATATCACCTCTTTTCTCTACCTATGCCACATTTATGATAGATCTTGACCGTTCAATCTTCAGGTCCTACCATGGATGGACCACATCACCAAAATTGCATTGATCATAAATTGTTCTTCCTTACTTCAGATGATCTCTTTGATGAGAAAGTTGGTCGTTGATGGACTCCTGTCTGGCCTTCTGTTTTAAAAAACAATTTTCCTTCATTGGAAATATAAATTTAGAGATGTTATTGAGCTATATGGCCTTATCGATTGTAGGGACTCCAGATGAACGGCTTGGATAGTATGTACACATGCCACCTCCACGAGAAAAATAAAAAAGCTGGCAAATAAGATTAAAATGTGTTTCACACCAGAGGTCCCTCCTACACGAACACTAAACCGCACCAAATACGTAGGAAATCTGACCGTGGCATTAGGTGGGGTCCACTGAGTAGACTAACTGATATGTACACATTCCAAGTATTATCGTGGGGTCCAGTCATGCACCGGCTTATATGTGACACACAGGTGCCACAGTCACGTGTCCTGGGGTAACGTGTGTATGGGTCTACCAAACCACACCATCATATTTTTCTAAGTCGTCCATCTCTATTCTTCGGTCAAAACTGTCTGTACTCATTCTCCAAACCTCTCTCTATATAAAGCATACATATTCCATCCACCCCATCAACTCCCAGCTCTCTCTCTCTCTCTCTCTCCATCCATCCATCGATCAATCCATATAGACAATGAAGAGGCAATTTCTCTCAAGAAAAGCCACGTCCAATTCGCATGGGCAAGATTCATCATACTTTTTAGGATGGCAGGAGTATGAGAAGAACCCATACGACCACATCATGAATCCAAGAGGAATCATACAACTGGGTCTTGCAGAGAGTCAGGTCAGTAACCAACACTGCCGGCGTATCACAATTATCAGAGCGCGCAGGGCTAACGGATAGTCGTGCGCCCATTATCTCGCTATCTCAAGAAGGTTGGCGAGAATCTAGCAGCATTTCATTAGTACGGATTTTTCAAAAAATCCATTTTGGAATCAGTGTTGAGATTCCCAGCCACCATTATGGTGATCGGGGCCATTGATCTTGTGGGGCACCATGTGAATGTAGTGATCAGAAGATCGTAAACATGTGATTGTGGTAATTTGGTCCATTGAATCTAGCATATGCACTTGATGACCCACCAAACAGTGGTTCTCATCTGATCACAAGACGCAAGTCCCATGAGTATGGAAGAGACGTTTGGGTGCAAAATCCATAGAGCATGCATCATGCATATATCCAAATTGAGTCTTTGCTTCTATGATTTCTACAGTTCTATATTTACAGAAAATCAATACCTAAAAACCAAACAAAAATCTCACATCATTATTTTCTTGCAGCTGTCCTTCGATCTCATCGAATCGTGGCTCACAAA
Source organism: Liriodendron chinense (assembly GCA_003013855.2). NCBI lineage: Eukaryota > Viridiplantae > Streptophyta > Magnoliopsida > Magnoliales > Magnoliaceae > Liriodendron > Liriodendron chinense. The sequence continues at coordinate 407,083 of PVNU02002577.1, read as the reverse complement.
TAATCCTGATGCAGCCACATTCAAATGCGGAAACACATCGATATTCAAAGAGATTGCACTATTTCAAGATTATCATGGCATACCAGCGTTCAAGAACGTAAGTTCCAGAAAACAGGTTATCGATGATAGGAAGGATGGTCCATGATAAGGGCAATAATAATCTGACTTGGGTGCATTTTTCTTGCAGTCATGGGTGGAATTCATGTCGGAAATAAGAGCTAACAAAGTAACATTTGATCCCAACAAGCTGGTCCTCACTGCAGGTGCAACTTCGGCTAGTGAAACTCTCATGTTTTGCCTTGCTGAACCCGGCGAAGCATTCCTTCTTCCAACTCCATACTACCCAGGGTATTTTATAGTCTATTTTGATTCTTACACTGCTAACTAAAACCTTATGTTCGTGTTACATACGGCATACATGCAATTGCACTTGTACTTAGACATTTGTCTGAAATTATTGTAGGTTTGATCGGGATCTCAAGTGGCGGACTGGAGTTGAAATCGTTCCAATCCATTGCTCAAGCTCTAATGGCTTCCAGATAACTGAAACAGCATTGGAAGAAGCATACCAACGAGCCCAAAAGCGGAAGATGAGAGTTAAAGGGGAATTGATCACCAATCCCTCAAACCCGTTAGGCACAACGGCTAGTCGAACTGAGCTCGACTTACTCCTTCGATTTGTTGTGGCAAAAGGAATCCATCTAGTAAGCAACGAGATCTATGCAGGCACCGTCTTTGACACGCCAGGCTTTGTTAGCATTGCCGAAGCTCTAATGGAGATGGAAGATTACGAAAATCTTCAAAACCAAGTTCACATTCTCTGTAGTCTATCGAAGGATCTGGGTCTCCCTGGATTTCGAGTCGGTGCAATTTACTCATACAATGATGTAGTTGTGGCTGCCGCAACAAAAATGTCGAGCTTTGGACTGGTTTCTTCCCAGACTCAGTATCTTCTATCGGCAATGCTCTCCGACAAGAACTTCACAAGAAACTACATTGCAGAGAACTGCAAGAGGCTTAAAGAAAGACACGAAATGCTCGTAACGGGCATGCAAAAGGCTGGAATTGGTTGCTTGAAGACCAATGCCAGTTTGTTTTGTTGGGTAGACATGAGACACCTTTTAAGCTCTAAAACATTCAAAGGAGAGATGGAATTGTGGAAGAAGATAGTGTATGAGGTTGGCTTGAACATCTCTCCAGGTTCCTCTTGCCATTGCACTGAGCCTGGTTGGTTTCGTGTGTGCTTCGCTAACATATCACAAGAGACACTTGAAACTGCAATGCAACGACTCAGCGCCTTCGTCGATTCAATCCAACATGGCCGAAGTGGGCGCAGATCTATTGGAAATTTGAAGAACCTATCACTACCCAAATGGGTTTTCCGATTATCAGCATGTGAACGCGATCCGGAGTGTTAATCTAGAGTGAAGACATGCATTTCTCTCATTGATATTTCCCACTTTCTTAGTTTTATGTTTTAATTTTCTTGTTTTTGCTTGCTTACTGTAGAAAGAGCACTTCATCCCATGTGGATTTGAAGCTTTTTCTGCATGAGTGAGTTTTGTATATCGAGTCAGTTGGGATTGTAGTTTTCAATAGTTATGAAAAGTTAAATACGATATATTGTTGGTAAAAAAGAGAGAGCTGGACAGACTTGATTTTGTGACCTTCTTTTAATGTGCATGCACGCTTTTTTTGTGCCTTTTTGAGCCTTTGCTGACTGAAAGCTAAGGATAGGTGGAAAAGGTACCGGAAAAGAAGTGTGCTTGCATTAAAAAGCTTGGGTATGAAGATCATTTCCTTGTTACTACTACTAATGAGCTCGTTTTGTCTCTGTCGCGACTAATGATCCAATGTGTAGCCACCTAATGAGACCGAGAGCAGACTAGCTGTTAAGTGGGTGTTACCCTAACCGTGTGGGGCTCACCTTGATGTATGTTTTGTGTATCCACGCCGTCTATTTTTTTTTTTTACATCTCATTCTAGCTAGGATGAGATACCAAACCTTAAGAAGATCCAAATCTCAAGGTGGACCATCCACTAGAAACTACAATGAATATCCATTAAAGACTTTTTGTGGGCCTCAAAAGTTTTGGATCAATCTTATCTTTGTATTTTCCTTTCATTCTTGTTTTCTTGACATTATGAACAGGTTGGATGCAAATCAACGTTACAGAAACCTTATGATGGGCCCTTTGGAATTTTTAATGGTGAGGCATTCAATCACCACTCTTTCATGTAGTGTGGTCCACCTGATATTTTGATTTGATTAGTTTTTGGAGTCACAAACTAAAATGGGCTTCAGAAACGGATGTACGGTGTGGATATACAAAAAAAAAATCATCAACGTGAGCCCCACAATAAGGGTAACACCACAAAGCTGTTATACCCGGGTAACAACTAATCTGCTCCCAATGAGACCCAAATGCTGAGTGGTCGGATGGCCAGGGACGCGGATTGCATACTGATGCTTGCTACTAGACGGTGCTATGTGGGCTCCACCATGATGTATATGCTTTATCCAATATTTTTACTGTAATAACCCTGTGGTATGGCTATTTTTACTAAAAGTCCATTTTCTTATCTGGTTCATCTTTTTTGGCCTTTTGACAAGAAACTGAAATTTTATGGTGTAAAATGCCCCTCCTACCGAATCTCCGTAGGCATTATGGATTCCCTCGGGGCACAGCGGATTCTCCCTGAGCACATGGTGGTCAGAGGGGCATTGCCGATTGTAAAATTTTCAATTTACTGTCAAAAGGCCAAAAAAGATGAGCCACACAAGAAATTAGACTTTTAGTAAAAATAGCCACACGTCAGGACTATTGCAGTAAAAATCCAGTTCATCCATCCCTTCCAACCATTTTCCAGCTCTCTTTTGGGCATGATCCCAAGCGGATACAAATCTCAGGGAGACGCGAATACAAATCTCAACCTGATATTTATGTTTTCTCTTAATCCAGGACTGTGTGATCTAATCCACAGGTTGGATGGCAAATGGACATTGTAGCTAGCGCTTGAAAGTTTTTAACGGTGGGAGTTTAATCACCGCTTTCTTTTTTTTCTTTTTCTTTTTTTATGGCATGATCCACTTGATCTGCTCATTGTTGTACTCCTGCACTGAAATAATGATCCAAAATGGACGGAGAAGGGTTTGGATAAAACACATACAACATGGTAGGGCCCACAGAGCACTGTCAAACGGGGGAGCGGATTAGGTGCGACCCCGGCCTCACTTAAGACGGTGCGGCCCTTACCGTGGGGTTACCGTGGGGCCCACCTTGATGTATGTATTATGTATCCACTCCGTCCATCCATTTTTCCAGATCATTTTAGGGGATTATACTAGAAAGTAAGCAGATCCAATCATCAGGTGGGACCATAACATAAGAAACAGTGGTGATTGACCATCCTACCATTAAAAATTTATTAGGACGTACCTTCATGTTTCCATAGTGTTTATTTACCATCCAATCTGTTGATAAGGTCACATGATCCGGAATTAAGGGAAAAAAAACAAATGTCAGCTTCATCCAAAACTTTTGTAGGCCATTAATGGTCAATAATCACTATTTCCTATTTTATGGTCCACCTGATGATTGGATCTGCTTCCTTTCTCGTATAATCCCCTAAAATGATCTGAAAAAATGGATGGACGGCGTGGATACATAATACATACATCAAGGTGGGCCGCACAGTAACCCACGGTAAGGGCCGCACCGTCTTGGCTGAGGCCGGGGTCTCACCTAATCCGCTCTCGTCAAACGGCTAGGTTTCTACTGGCAGTGTCAGTACGCAATCAACATTGGATAGCCAGAATCGCCCATTGTTTGGGGACGCGGATTTCCTGCGAACTTTCGAAGGAAGTTCCTGAGCTCAGACCTACTGTGATGTTTGTGAGAAATCTACTACGTCCATCCGTTTTGTGTTTTCCGTTCATCCCAGTAGGAACTGACCTTATGAACGGTATGGATGGCCAATAAACATTGCTGTGGACTCCAGGGAGGTTTCAACGGTTGAAATTTTTCTACCCACCTTTTCATTAGTGCAGCTCACTAGAGTCTCGGATCCGACTAATTTTGGCTCGCATGCCCTAAAATGAACTCACAAAACGGATGGACAGGTGAATTTCTCACAAACATCAAGGTGGGCCCCGCATAAGTTCCCAGCGCAGGAACAAAATTGGCAGTAAATCCGCGTCCATTGTCCATTGTTTGGGTCACAGATTGCCGGCGGACGCGTATTGCCTGAGAAAGCCTTTCGCAGGTGATAGGAATCTAGGTGGGGCCCACCGTGATGTTTGTAAGCAATCTACGCTGTCCAACCGTTTTGTGATATCATTTTAGGCGTTGTGACAAAAATTGAACAGGATCCACAACTCAAGTGGGCCACACTAAAGCAAAAGGATGGGTAGGGAAATTGCCCACTGTTGAAACCTCTATGGGGTCCGCAGTGATGGTTATATGCCATCCATACCGTTCATAATGTCATTCCTACTGAGATGAACTGAAAATAAAAATATTATCCTGATTCGAAACTTCTGTGTCCCCACGAATATTTCAACTGTGGAAGTTTAATCATCACGTATTCAGCCCACTTGAGTCTTGGATCTCGTTCAGTTTTGGTCACACCGCCTAAAATGATCTCACAAAACGGTTGGATGGCGTAGATTTGTCACAAACATCACATTGAGCCCCACCTAGATTCTAATTGCAGGAGATGCCTGCCAAAGCAATCCGCGTCCGATTGCCGACTGACCCTGCCAGAAGCGAGGTGGGTACGTACTAGTGTGTCAGGATGCCATTCCACGTTGGTGGTTACTAGTGTGTCGGTATGCAATCCAATGTCCGGTGGCCTAAACCGCCCATTGTTTGGGATGTGGTTAATTACAAGAGGTGGTTTATTGGGGTTCGAGCCTTTACCTCACTGGTGGGTGCGACGTATGACTGACCGGGTGGGTGTGTACCGCGATTAACTGGGTGGGTGCGTTGCATGACTAAAAAAAAAAAAAAAAACAAAGAGGTGGATTACTGGCAAGTGCTCCTTAAGCCCCACCATAATGTATGTATCTTATCCATATTTGTCCTATTTTTTCAGATCATTTAGTACATGAGCCCAAAATCAAAGAAGACCCAAATCTCATGTGAAGCGGACCACACTTCAGGAAGACAGTGTGATTGAATGCCACCATTAAAAACTTCCCAAAGTCCACTGTAATGTTTTTTTGTCATGCAGCCTGTTGTTAGGTCACAGAGACGACCTTGCTGGTAGATGGCATCATCTATGCCTGAGCTAAGGCCACTCTAATATAATAGTAGAACTAGACTCTCGGATTGTTGTGCAAGCGGCATTTAGTGAGGATAGCAATGGGACACGCTTGAGACAGCAGGTGAACCTGCATACTGTGCACATTTTAAGCTAAGGAAATGTGGTAGTGGATACGCTTGCCAAAATGGAAAGCAACAGATATCTAGATGGAGCTTTCCTCTCTAGATCAGAGCTCCCAGCCCTAATTGTGGGTCCCCTGGCGTTGGATAATGCTGGGATTGGCGCTATAGGAAGGATAAGGGGGGGCATAGGTAAAGGTCATTTTGGGGCTTTGGTTTGTATAGCTAACAGAGTATATGATAGGTGGCACCCGGTCTTTTTTGTGTGTGGCTCCGCCTGAAATGAGTTGTAGTTATTTCCACCCTTGTCATGAATAAAATTTAAGTGTCCTAAGAAAAAAGGTCATAGAAACCTCGATGAAGAAAGGAAAGACAAAAATTAGATTGATCTAAAACTTTTATGGCCCTTAATAAGTTCTTAATGGTGGCTGTTCAATCACCACCATTTAATGTGCTGTGGTCCACCTGAGATTTGGATATGCCTCACTTTTGGGCTCATGCCATAAAATGATCTGAAAAAAAAATATATGATGTACCACATGAATAAAACACTTAATTGAGGCTTACAAAGCACCTACCAATAGCTATTCGTGCACTAACGAGTTGCCACTTGATAGAGGCGGCATCAGTAGGCAATCTGCGTCCAATTTTTTTTGGGCCCTATACTATAAGGAGGCATCCATCGTGTGACCGTCACTGTATGCGAGCACATTAATGAAAAGAATAATTTCAACGATCCGCATACAAAGGCTAAAATCATCACTGAAGGGTGATTACGGTGTAAGAGCTTATTCATAACGCCATTCCTTTACAATTCCCCAAGTGGCCCACCTTGATGTACAGCATACATCTAATCCGTCCATTAGGTGAACCCCTTTATGATCTCCCCACATCAGAAAAATTAGCCCGATTCAAAGCACAGGTGGACCACCTACAGGGAAGAATGGAGATGGGAATGACCACCATTAAAACCTTCAAGATTGTGTGGGGCCCATAATATCTTATTTATCAAATTCAATTCTTATACACCACAAAAATCAGACCATCCTAAAACTCAGGTGGGCCACAACAATACTTGACTATATATAGTGGTTTTAGGCATAATTTTTACATTGTGTGGGCCACCTGATTTTTGGGTGAGTATAATTTATGGAATCCAAGATTGGACGTGGAATTTACATAACGGTGGGCCCCACACGGAAAGTGAATGGCCACTTTACAGACTTTTAATTCACCTTTGTTTCTGTCTTTTATGTCTTTTCAGCGTAAAACTGCGTTACACAGTTGAAAAGCGACATTAGACGCATGCCCATGCGTCACCTTGCACGGCCGCGGATTTCCTGCGAAAGCCTTGCGCAGGAAGTTCCAGCGCTGCGAACCAAAATGGGCCCAAAGTGATCTTTTTTGATAAATCCACCCTGTCATTCCGTTTTGGGAGCTCATTTTAGTAATGAAAACAAAAGTGAATCGGATCCATGACTCCAATGGGCCAAAAACGTGAGGATTGAACGTCCACAGTTGGAATATTTGTGGAGCCATAGGAGTTTAGAATCGGGATAATATTTGTTTTCCCAGTTCATCCCAGTAGTAGTGACGTTATGAACGGTATGAATGTCATATAAACATCACTGTGGACCCAGGGACATTTCAACATTAGTAATTTACCTCCCCACCTTTTCCTTTAGCGAGGCCCACTTGACTCTGGTATCCGTTTTTTTGTGTCAGTCATTCAACGCACCCACCTAAGTTAATCACGCAACGCACCCTGGTCAGTGTAGTTACCAGCGGGAGTTTCACCCTATTGGTTTCGATACCTAGACCTCTTGTTGAAACTATGCAGAGTCTACCAACGAGTCTTGGATCCCGTTAATTTTTGTTTTTATATCTTAAAATGAGCTCCCAAAAGGATGAACGGGGTGGATTTATCAAAAAACATCACTGTGAGCCCCACCTTGATTTCGAGGAAGTTCTTGCGCAAGGCTTTCAAGAAAATCCGCGCCCACCTTGTACGCAACCAAAAGTCCACCACAAGCAAATGACAATATTTGATGTTTGAAGCTGTGAAGCAAGGGTGTGGATTTCCTGAGAAAGCCTTGCCCAAGAATTTCTTACGCTCGGGAATCAAGGTCAGGCCCTACAGTAATGTTTTTTTTTGATAAATCCACCTCGTAAATCTGTTTTGGGAGCTTAATCTAAGACAGAAAAAAAGAAGAACCGAATCCGAGACTCAAGTGGGCCTCACTAAAGGAAAAGGTGGGTATGTAAATTACTACCATTGAAACCTCCCTTGGGTCCACATTGATGTTTATATGACATCCATACCGTTAATAACGTCACTACTATTGAGATGAACTGGGAAAACAAATATTATCCTGATTTGAAACTCCTGTGGCTCCACAAATATTTCAACTGTGGACGTTTAAATCTCACATTTTCAGGCCCAGTTGAGTCTTGGATCCGGTTCATTTTTGTTTTCATTCTCTAAAATGATCTCCCAAAACGGATGGACGGTGTAGATTTATCAAAAACATCACTTTGGGCCCACCATGGCTCCCAGCGTAGGAAATTCCTGCACAAGGCTTTCGCAGGAAATCCGCGCCCGTGAAACAATTACAATGTAAGTGCTCTTTAGCCCGGTCTGGCCCACCTTATGGAATGGTGCACGCGTTTAGTGAAAATCGACTTTCAAATAAAGAAATAGTCAATGGTCAATTCAGCCGCCGATGTTTATTTCTAGGATGCTTATTCAAGGGATTTTCCAATATAACCGCCTGCCTTTCGGCGGGCGGGGGGGGGGGGTTGGTAGGTATATGCTTTCAAAATATTTATTTTAAACCGCCTAACTTTTGCACACGAAGAAACCCGCCTCTTTCACGGCCAACGTTTCAACTCTTCCGTTAACGTGTGTAAATGACGGTTTACCCTTGCACTCGTACGTTTTTTCAATTCTATCCCATCCCATTGTAGGGAATAGGCGTAATGTGGATTCCATGGAGCCCCTTTTTATATATGTGTGTGATCGACACCGTTCATCCATTTTACAATCTCATTTTAGGTTATGAGCCAAAAAATGAGACAGATTTGAAGTGTTGGTGGACCCCACCATAGAAAACACTGGTGATCTCAAGCTTATTTTGTGTCTTGCTTTCATCCATGTTTGTATGACCTTATCAATAAGTTGGATGGCTTTCTTAAACATCAGGGGGGGCTAAGAAAGTTTCCATGGAGGGTGTAAAAGCATGCTGGGCATATGAGTTTGGATCAAGTTGATTAAGGTGGTTTGGCTACGTACCCTATACTAGCCAGCTAGCTAGTGTCGCGGATTAAGTGAGACCCCAGATCCACCGAGGTGGGTGGGACCCGTGACTGTGGGATCACTGTGATGTATGTGACTATATCCACGCCGTCCATCTGTATTGAGAGTTCATTTTAGGGCATGATCCAGAAATTTAAGCAGTTCCAAATTCCAGATGGGCCATAGTATATGAAATAGTGCTGATTGACCATTAAAAACTTCCCGTGGGCTACAAAAGCTTTGGATCAAGATGATATTTATTTGGTATCTTCATCTAGGTGTGTGTGCCTTATCAACAGGTTGGATGGAAAATAATGGCAAAAAAACATTCCGGTGAAATCCGTGGAGTTTTCAATGGTAGAGATTCAATCAATACTGTTTCTATGGTGTGGTCCACCTAAGATTTGACTTAGCTTAATTTTCCATATCATACCCTAAAATGATATTTCAAAATGTTTGGATGGTGTGGATTTAAAACACATAGATCATTGTGAGCCCCACAGTATCGTGGTCTCACCTAACCGGCTCCCATGTCAAACCACGCGGATTCCTAAGAAATTCTTGCGCAGGAAGTTCCCGCGCTGGTAACCTAGGTAGGGCTCACCTTGATGATTTTGAGAAATCCACACCGTCCAACCGCTTCGTGGGATCAATTTAGGACAGCATACCAAAAGATGAACGGGATCCAAGACTCAAGTGGGCCGCGCTAAATGAAAAGGTGGGTAGGGAAATTCTTACCGTTGAAACCTCCCAGGGGACAACAGTGATGTTTATATGGCATTAATACCGCTCATAACGTCATTACTACTGGGATGAACTGAAAACACAAATATTTGCTTGATTTTAAACTTACGTGGCCTCATGAATATTTCATTTTTGGCATGTTGTCCTAAGATGATCTCACAAAGCAGATGAACAGGACGGATTTCTCAAAAACATCACAGTGGGCCCTGCCTAGGTTCCCAGCGTAGGAACTTCCTCCACAAGGCTTTGGTAGGGAATCCACATCGAGAGTGAAAGCTGTGGGCCCCACCATGATGTATGCCTTTTATCCATGCCATCCATCCATTTTGGCAGCTCAATTCAAGGCATGAGTCCAAAATTGAGGCGGTCTGGTGTGAGAAAGAAGAGGGCAATTTTGCCATTTTGAAAATACGGAATAGGAAGCGTTTAGAATCTCAACATTGACTAACGGCAAGTGGCTGAATGTCTAAGGGTGCAAAAGTTGGGCGGTTTGATATAAATATATTAAAATATGGGTATATCCAAAATAAGCTAAAAGGTAGGCGTTTATGTGAAAAAATCCCTCTCTTCAATCGCCTACGGGATGCTGCTTTTTAAGTTCGCCAGTAAGTGGGGTAATAATTCTTTAATTCACCATTTTCAATGCAGACATTAATAGCATAAATTTCATATGCGGCCACTATGATGTATATGGGTTATTTACACCATTCATCTCTTTTGCCAACTTATTTCAAGGCATGAGCTAAAAAATGAGCCAGATCTAAGGGCCCGTTTGTCACCATAGATTTGGGAGGATTTGAGGGGTTCCAAATCCCTTTACACAATTAAGGATTTCAAATCCCCTCAATGAGGGGGTTTGAAATCCAAGGTATAACCTTGTATTACATCTAAAATCCTTTCAAAAGTCACATATGTAACATGTGTGTCATTAGATTACTAATCTATTGGCCACATGGCCCATTGATGATAACCTAATAGAATTAGATTATCAACTTATCAACTGCATCACTAAAATTACTTTAATAGGATGATTTGTGCTGTCCAAATATTATCCATGGAAATCAATGGATAAAATTCATAGATTAGTTACATGGATGTGATCTTGTGCTTCTGGCCCATTCAAGACTTGTAATTTCATCATTTTCAGTCAAAGAATATATTTCAAAAGACTTATTAAAAGCATTGTGTCAAACATTACATGTGTGCACTAATTAGGAATATTAGAGTTGATTGAGTAATTAATTAAATTCAAATCCCTGTAAATATCATACTTTTGGATTACAGGAGATTTCAAATCTAGGGGGCCAAACACAACCAGGGGACTTCAAATCCAGGGGTTTTGAATCTAGGCTCCAAGCATTCCCTAAAGCTCAAGTGGACTACACCATAGAAAATAGTGAAAATTGAACGCCTACGTTAAAAGCTTCTTGGATGTTCCAAAAGTTTTGTATCAAGCTGAAATTTGTTTTCTTCCCCCTTATTTATATCTTTGGACCTGATATTGAGTAAGATGATAAATAAACAATCTTACGAGCTTTAGGAAGAAAAACCTTTTCAATGGTGAAAGCTTTAGCGCCTGTTTGGTTGTAGAACCTAGATTCAAGAGAAAATCTAGATCCACTGTTGGAATCCAAAATTGCAGAAACTAGAGTGGAACCAGGTTTCATCCGTAACTTGCTATTTGGTTGAAAACAGTGCAATCCAGATTCTGTTCCAACCGTTGCTTGTGGCATAGCCCACTTAGGCTTCAGATCTGCCTGGGAACCTTACCCTTGGCCTATTATAGTCCCGCAAGACAGATGGTCGGGTTGGATGGCAAATAAGCATTATAGTGGGCCCTATGAAGTTTTTAATGGTGGACGTTTAATCAACATTGTTTTCTTGTGGTGTGGCCCACTTGAGATTTAGATCTGCATCGATTTTTTACTAATGCCCTTAATTGAGATTTTAAAACTAATGGATCGTGGAGATATAAAACTGTGGACCCTCGCCGTTTCCGCGCTCCCACACGACGTTCTTCTCCCTTCCCCTTTCCTTTCGGAAAAGAAGGAGATGAGGATGCGTGAGTGCGAAATCGCCGTTTGTGCCACTGGCTTGCTTCGTTCTCGAGGGCTTCGTTTGGTTGTCGTGTTAAGCTGGATATGTTTAAGTGAGTTTATATAAGACCAGAGTCGCCACTAGCCAGTTACTTCGAATCTACAGTCGGCTAGACCCCGTAGAAACGTTAGAGAAGGGAATCCGAAGATTCCTTCCTCTAAAATGACTCCTATTGATCTGCGGTCAGAGATTCAAGGTAAGGGATCACGGTTATAGGGTGGGAAGAGGTTAAGCACCCCACACACTGCCCGTACCGAAGTACGGTCTCTACTTCACAGAATTGATCGAATACTTGAAAGTCTAGTTTAATCCTCGTATATTCTCATGGATGACATGATGCATGAATGCGGGTCTGAACAGTAAGAGTTTCTGATGGGCAGGTTCCAATAACGGGCAAGCCCAGAGCGTACGCTTGAACTGACAGGTGCTTTATGCGAGATGATGTATGCTGTGTGCTTGAATATTCAAAGTGCTTATAGTGATATGTACGTGAATGCAGGTTTGAACAGTAAGAGTTTCTGATGGGCAGGTTCCAACAACGGGCAAGCCCAGAGCATACGCTCGAACTGACAGGTGCTTAATTTAAGACATATGCGGTGTGCTTGAATAATCAAGGTGCTTGTAGTGAAGCAGGGGGGTTGGAAGAAAAGTAAATGTTGCACTTATGCTAGATGCGAATGAGATGATGCTGGAAAAGAGTAACTGGATGAACGGAGGTATCGCAAGGATTGGCTTCGAGTGGCTGGATCAAGACTTGGGTGACTTGAGAGGCTTGGACCAGTGGTCAGGCTGGGCTGGACCAGGGTTAGGCTCTCCTCACTCGGGCTCTCCTTAGTGGAAAAATGGACTAAAGGGGACTCGGATCGCACTCGGACTGAATGAGCTTCGAATGGATGTTGAAATGAGAAGGGGAGGGGGGTATTTATAGCAACGATGAGTAGGCATTCCGCGTAATTTATCTCGGGCAGCCTGCTATGGGCCGCCCGTACGGCCGCTCCTCGGTTTCCAGCGATGTACAGTTGCTTCCTCGGGGCTGCTGTTTGACTCGCTGGGTCGACTCGGTGATTTGACTCGACGGGTTGACTCGACGGGTTGACTCGGTGTTTTGACTCGGTGTTTTGACTCGACGGGTTGACTCAGCGGGTTGACTCAGCGGGTTAACTCAGCGGGTTGACTCAGTGAGTTTGACTTTTTTGGGATTTTTTGACTGGCTATTCTTATGGGGGGTTTTTCAGGGTGGTGTTTAGGACTGGGTTGACTGGGTTCAGGCTTGAACTGGGCTATGGAATGGGGCCTACAAGGGTGAGTTTGGCTGAGTTTGGACTTGGGATTTGGGGGTATGGTCCTCCATTTATCCAGCTTTCTCTACCAACAGTGTAGTCGAAGGTGGGGTGTCTACAGATGCCCCTCTTTGGCAGAGGTTGCGTGCAACCGAATGCCAAAGCGAGTGGACACCCCACTTCTGACCCGGTCATTCATAGATCATGTTCTGAAATCTTTGCTTGCCTTTGCATCTGTGTCAGTTGATCGTTTGGAAACCGATCACTCGCACATACCGCAGGAGTTTGGAGAAAACGTTGCGATTGTCCCTGCATGCGCTGCAACCTGGGTACCCAATCGCAACCCTTCCATTCCCGATCGGTACTAACATCGGAAAGGTACAGCAGAGCCTCTGCGTCCGTAGTCTTACGAGGTTGCTGACCCTGAGACTGATTGTGTGATGTTTGATGTTTTTCCAGATCACTCCAGGAGTACTTGTTTCGCTTGACTGTCAAAGTGGTTAGACGCCCTGCGTCAGATAGTCTTACGAGATTCTACTACGCCGACTTGGACTCAGTCAAGGTACTTCAGGCATCCACGCCTAGGTATGTGCGGGTGGGCTTTTTCCACCCGATCTGCTGGTTTCGATGCTTGGTTTGCAATTCATTCTTTCCTTGATTGTGGTCTGGAATCTTTGTTATCCTTTGTATCTGAGTCAGTTGATTGTCTGGAAGTTGATAACTCGCACATACCGCGAGAGTTTGGAGAAAACGTTGCGATTGTCCCTGCATGCGCTGCAACCTGGGTACCCAATCGCAACCCTTCCATTCCCGATCGGTACTAACATCGGAAAGGTACAGCAGAGCCTCTGCGTCGGTAGTCTTACGAGGTTGCTGACCATGAGACTGATTGTGTGATGTTTGATGTTTTCCCAGATCACTCCAGGAGTACTTGTTTCGCTTGACTGTCAAAGTGGTTAGACGCCCTGCGTCAGATAGTCTTACGAGATTCTACTACGCCGACTTGGACTCAGTCAAGGTACTTCAGGCATCCACGCCTAGGTATGTGCGGGTGGGCTTTTTCCACCCGATCTACTGGTTTCGATGCTTGGTTTGCAATTCATTCTTTCCTTGATTGTGGTCTGGAATCTTTGTTATCCTTTGTATCTGAGTCAGTTGATTGTCTGGAAGTTGATAACTCGCACATACCGCGAGAGTTTGGAGAAAACGTTGCGATTGTCCTTGCATGCGCTGCAACCTGGGTACCCAATCGCAACCCTTCCATTCCCGATCGGTACTAACATCGGAAAGGTACAGCAGAGCCTCTGCGTCTGTAGTCTTACGAGGTTGCTGACCCTGAGACTGTTTGTGTGATGTTTGATGTTTTCCCAGATCACTCCAGGAGTACTTGTTTCGCTTGACTGTCAAAGTGGTTAGACGCCCTGCGTCAGATAGTCTTACGGGATTCTACTACGCCGACTTGGACTCAGTCAAGGTACTTCAGGCATCCACACCTAGGTATGTGCGGGTGAACTCTTTCCACCCAATCTGCTGATTTTGATACTTGGGTTACAATTCATCGTTTCCACCTGTTCAAATGGTTTCTGTGACCGAGCCTTTTGGCTTTTCATCTTTTCGTATCTTGGCATGTGGTACGACCGCACTGACACTGGAGTTCAGTTCGACCGTACTTTGAGTGCATTGGATCCGATAATCTCCGGGGAAACCGTGAGACATCGGATCTTATTTGATTTTTGCGTTGGCTCCTACCCAGAGATATGGAAGATCTCCCGGCGTGTTGGAGGCAGAACGCTCTACTGAGAAAATATTTTTGGGTTTTTTAAAAAGATACCCACTCTGGGGAGTGATACTCCGTGGGGTTTTTATTTGCAAATAGGAATATATTTTTTTTGTCTTTTTTGAAATGGAAATACGGTTTGCATGCGCCTCCACCAGGGGTGCCTGTGGGGTCTTTGGCTAACCGACTTTTATTTTGAAAGCAGGTAAACATGATGATTGATGCGATGGATGCTGATGCATGGCGATGCAGGATAAATGCATGGTTTGGCTCATTCTCTTTCAGTTCGATGATTTTGCTTTTGCTAGTGATGCAGAGAACTTGGAGCTTATTGCTTACAGGGTTGTTTTCCCTGGGGATTTTCCATTTTTATACGGGTGTTTGGACAGCGGGTTGGTCAAGATCCCGACCCGTGGTCGATCAGGTCCATCGTCCCAAGATACTGTTTCTTTGTGAATAAGAATGTACGAGGATGTTATCCGACTTCAAGATGTTCTTCTGGGCATACGTGTGATTAAGATGGTGTTTGGTTGCCCGTTTTGGTCAAGATCCCAATTTGCGGGCGATTGGATCCGTCATCCCAAATTGTGAAGAGAGTGGAGTTCAAGACTCCTGAAGTGTAGTGCTGGGGGCTAATTTTTGTGATTTTTTGTAAATATGTGGTCCGAATCTTTACCTGAGTGGTTAAGATAGAGATCAGTTTATTGAAGGCACAGGAAATATTTTTGTGATTTTTTGAAATATATATATATTTTTTTTGAAAGCAAGAGAAATATTTTTGTGATTTTTGACAATATTTTGTTGAAAGCAGCAAGGGAAATATTTTGTGATTTTTGACAATATTTTGATTAAAAGCAAGGGAAATATTTTTGTGATTTTTGAAGAGGTGATTTTGCAATGTTTTTGTATTTTGTGATTTTTCTGAAATGCAGAGAAAAGTATGGAATTTTCATCCACTTCCAGCTTCTACTGCTGGTAAGGCACCCGATCCATTTTACGTCAGCGAGCAAGACGAGTCTTACACAGTTAAGTGCCAGTAGTTTTACATCTTCGGATGAGGAGATTTGAGGGTTTTCAATCAACACACCCACAAAGTTGCCTGTTCCTCATGTGCAATGCACATAGACCACGTATCGTCCGACGGACTCCTTCGGCCACAAAATGGGCCACATCCTCACTTTTCCCTTAGTCAATTCAGTTTGGGGCCTTACGTTGCTCACAATTCCGTGAGGGTGCGCTTCACCTCCCAACAGCCTTAATCCCCTTCATGAGTTTTAGGAACAGGGAACATCCGTCAGATTCAACAGTGACTTCCAAATCAAGGTTGTCTATCACAGTGCGTTCAACACGAACAGGGTTGCGGAGTTCTGCCCGCCTCAGCCCTTACCTGTTTAAAAGATTCCAGACACCCGTACGATCAAGTGTCAGCCATGTCTGGAATAGGTTAGGAAAGAAAGCCCCCGAGAAGTTAATCCCAGTGTAGTTTTAGGTCTTCGGACCACTGGAGATGAATTTGTGCAGTTGAAATTTGTGGTGAATCATTTTTTGTGTTTTTTGGAAGAAGTTCCAGATTTCAGCTCGAATGATCGAGATTGATGCTGGTTTTTATGGAAAGCTTCAAAATATTTTTGGTATTTTTGAAATGATCCGGGTTATCGAACCTTGATCAAGGCTGATGCCGATTTTTGGTTGAAAGCAAGAAAGGTCCCCCGAGAAATTAATCCCAGTGTAGTTTAAGGTCTTCGAACCATAAAAAAACTTTATGTGCATGCTGAAAGTACATTCTTTTTTGTGATTTTTCGAAAACTGTTCCAGGTCATAAAATATCAATTTTGAACGGTCAAGATTGACACTGGTTTTTATTGGAAATCTCTCGGGATTTTGTTCCCGACGTAGTTTAAGGTCTTCGGACCAGAAACTGTACAAAAGAGGGCCAACATATTTTTTTTTCTTGTTTTTGGAAAATGTCCGGTGTCAGCGGATCTTGATCAAGACCGATACCGGCTTTTATTGAAAATCCCTCGGGATATTGATCCCGACGTAGTTTAAGGTCTTCGGACCCAAAACTATGTACAGGACAGGGAAAACCTGTTTTTTGTTCTTCTTTTTTGTAAAATGTCCGGTGTCAGCGGATCTTGATTCGATCCAGACTGATGCCGGTTTTTATTAAAAGTCTCTCGGGATCTTGATCCCGACGTAGTTTAAGGTCTTCGGACCCACAAACTTTAAAAGAGGGGCTGGTGATATATTTTTTTGTCTTTCGAAATGATCCAGATCATCCGATGTTGGTCTTAAAGACTGGGATCAATGCTGGTTTTTATTAAAATCCCTCGGGATGTTGATCCCGACGTAGTTTAAGGTCTTCGGACCCAAACCGTCAAAAGGGGGCAAACACATTTTTTTTTCTTCGAAAATGATCCAAATCATCAGATCTTGGCCTGAACGGCTGGGATCGATGCTGGTTTTTATTAAAAATCCCTCGGGATCTTGATCCCGACGTAGTTTAAGGTCTTCGGACCAACAAACTTTAAAAGAGGGGCTGGTGATATATTTTTTTGTCTTTCGAAATGATCCAGATCATCCGATGTTGGTCTTAAAGACTGGGATCAATGCTGGTTTTTATTAAAATCCCTCGGGATGTTGATCCCGACGTAGTTTAAGGTCTTCGGACCCAAACCGTCAAAAGGGGGCAAACACATTTTTTTTTTTCGAAAATGATCCAGATCATCAGATCTTGGCCTGAACGGCTGGGATCGATGCTGGTTTTTATTAAAAATCCCTCGGGATCTTGATCCCGACGTAGTTTAAGGTCTTCGGACCAGAAACTGTACAAAAGGGCAGCAATCCAGGTTAGAGACTATGGGAATTCTTCTTGGAATGGTTCGGATCATCAGGTCATATCCTTGGATGGTTGAGATCAGTGTTTGACCAAGTCAATCTTTTTCTTTCTTTTTCTTGAAAATCCCATGGACTTTTTCCACATCATCAAGCCAATTTCCCATTAATTTCTCTCATGGTGAGATTTTGGTGAGATCTCTTCCTTTTTCTCACCATTCTCTTCCATCACTTCATTCTTACATGGAGGTACAAGATTCACTTGCAACCACCATTCCCAAGGAGGAGTTCTTCCCAAGGAGAGGGGGAGAGAGGTCGTTTCATGTAGGTAGGGGCTAGGACGGCCTCCTATGGGGGGCCCGGACGGTCTCTGCCCCCTGGTCTCTTCAGTGGGCTGGGTAAAAGGGTGCCCTCCCCTTTTCTATATAACATGGGGCACCCTTGCCCCCTCCATCGTGCGATTTCTCTCTTTTCTCTCTCATACTCTCTCTTTTTCCAAGTTTTCTCTCTCTTCTTTGGTGGTCCTTTGCTTCTCTCAAGTGGTGGCCCTTAGAGACATTTTGGGACAGCAAGGTGGTCCCTCTTTGGTGAGTGGTAAAGGTATGAACCACTCCCTTTCTCTTTCTTGTTCTTTTCCTTCTTCATTGTCTCTTCTCATGACTCTTTTCTTTTTCCATGTAGTTATTCCAAGAAGAGTGAGGGTGGGCCCAAGGGTTTTTGGCCACTTTCTAGATCTCAAGTCCTTTTCAAAGGTGGTGCATGGAGAAGGACATTGCAAGCTTTCCACTTCATTTTTCTTTCTTCTTTTCACACTCCCTTCATGTGTATGTAAAGGATGATTTTGCCATGTCATCAAGTGTGCATGGCAAAATACTCTATCTTTTTTCATGGGACTTGGGCCTTTTTTCATATGTATCAAATGGGCTCAAAGTGAAGTCATGGCCCTTGGTGTACTTGATGGGCCCAATGCTTCATTTTGGGCTCACTCATGCTTTCTCTTGTTCTTGTCATTTCTTTTGGAGCTTTCTTTTTCTTTTCCATCTTGTTTTCAAGGTTTGGGCCCATGGGCATGGTAAGGCCCATCTCAAGTTTTGGGCTCATGGGGTTCACTTTGGGTGACCCCATCTTTCTTCACATATGTATGGACCAAGATGACTAGCCCATTCTTCATTTGGATCTCAAGTGGGCTAGATTTTCTAATTGGGCCTTTATGGACAAGTGGCTCAAATCTTCCACTATCTCTTGATTATGATGTACATCCTTGTACAAGGTGTAGTGGGCTCCTTGGAGTTTTTTCATGTGGATGGGCTTTTGGGCCTTCATTGAAACTTGGGCACTTCTTTGAACCATGTGTGCCCCACTACACTTTGTTCATGTAGGATTTTTCTTTTCATGCTTTTTCTCTTTTGATGGATGGAGGACTTGAGTTACTTGGTCATCTACAAGTCCCATGAGTGAGTTGTTCCAACAATCTCACTAGGTTCAAATGGTTTTTCCTTAAGGTAGGAACGTGGTTCTCAAGAGTTTCCCTTTAATGCTATCAACATCAAATGGATGATCCTCAAGTGAGCTATCCATACAACCATAGCTCCTTGATCTTTTCTTTGGGGGCTTGGTGGGTCATCCACCATCATTCTCATGTATGGGTGATTTTCCTTTAAATTTGTGGGAAAGAATGATACCCATAAGTTGCCCAATTTTGACCCATGCTTTGGGGCATTTTGGATTTTGATCTTCAAGTGGGCTATGTATATCATTCTTAGCCATTTTTATGATGGTTGGGTGACTCATCAAGCCATGCTCTTTTGTGCTCAAATGGTCTTCCTTTTTGGTGAAGAAGTTGGTGCACATAAGTTGCCCAAACTTGTCCTTACACGGGCATTTTCAACTTGGTTCTTCATGTGGGCTATGTGCATCAACTTTTTTACCATTAGCTTCTTTGATTCATATGTTTGTGAGTAGACCGCCATGTTGTATTCTCATGGTCAAAACTTTCATCAAGATGAGGCACATAAGGTTGCCCATGGTTAACCCATGAATGGGTCCTCATGTTCTTCAAAGTGGGCTATGTGCTCTCTCCAATCCATTGACATGAGGCATTTGGGTTGCTCTTGGGGGCCCACTTCCTTTCTATTCTCCACTTGTCCATGCACATGTGTAAAAAGATGGAAACATCTTAAGTGAGAATCATGGCCTTGGCATAAAAGTGGATCAATCTTTTGGCCACATATGGACTTTGAAGAGGAGCTTCATTAAGATCCTTTGTTGATCTCGTGGCACTTGAGTGTATTTGTTGTCCAAAATGTGTCCTTGGATGATAGACTTTTCTTACCTAAGGCATGCCATGCCACCTTCTTTAAGGTGGGCCTTACTTTTTCCAATGGGCTCAACACATATCCTAAGTGACACATGGAGTTGGACTTTAGATTTTGCATTTGAATGTGAGTCCAATCCCATGGGTTTCTTGGATGATAATTTGGATTTTAATGGGTTATGGATAGGGACTTACCTTGCTAGGCTTGTAGGATTCAATGGCAGATGGTACCAGAGGTCACCGAGTGATTGATGAAGATGATCCTGCCTTCATCGTCCGCCGAGGGGACCACATGTGTTCCTTAGCTATGGAGCATCAACCTCTTCCTGCTATCAAGGGTCGAGGTACCAGGGATCGCTGGGACAACTGGGTGAAGGATCCACAGCCCTTGCTAGAACGAGTACTGGATGGTACTCCTTTTGCTGGCTTCCTCACCTTACGTTTTCGTAACAACAATGCTAACCGCATGATGCTCGCGGCCCTTTGCGAGAGGTGGCGGGACGAGACCCACACCTTCCAGCTCCCTTGTGGTGAATGGGGAATAACCCCCTTGGACATTTATATGCAAATAGGCTTCCCGTTTCATGAAACAGTTGTTCCTCAAGTCAGCTCTCTGGCTCCCCTCACTTCCACTGACTGGCTACTGGCTCGTTGGTGATGTCCCACCCGAGGGTGAATTCCAAGGCTATCAAGTAAAGATGCGATGGTTCTATAACACTTTTACCTCCGTCATCCCTACCACCGAGCGAGAGGCACTCCACAAAGCTCGGGCCATGATCACTTATGCCTTCGGGTCCTTCCTCTTCTGCCATGTGAATGAGAGGGTTGATCCTAAATTCCTTCGTTTAGTCGAGGATCTTCATCATCCCTATAACTGGAATGGGGCTATCTTGACCCATATCTTCCAAGGTCTGGACAAGACCTGTCGGCATAGCCGGTCCTTCACAGGCTTCTGGCCTGTCGTTGAGATATCTCTTCTTTCACCTTTCTTGAAGGGCTTTCGCCTTCTTTCTTTCTCTAATCAGTAGATGTGTCTTTTGCCCAGACCTGCTTTTATGACCATTTTCCCCATCTCGCGCCGAGGATGCGAGACGATGTTGAACCCTCTCTGTATCGCCACATGTACTGGCACCAGCAAAACCGTCAGCGGAACGCCCGAGTTTCTGGGGACAATTGGCGTGCTGACATAGACGGGTTGACCGTTGAGGACGTAAGTATCTTGCTTTTCTTTGCCCTCGTGCTGTACTGTAACTGATCGTGGTGACCTCATTTGCTGCAGCTCACTCGGATGTCGTATGCCAGTTTCCCTCTCTACTATACCCCCAACGTGTGGAGGCATATGATGCTTCATGTCTCCGTATCATGCTTTCCGATGCTGAATCTTTTCAGTGGTACCTGGGGGAGAGGTTGATTCGGCAAGTCACTGGGGTGGCTCGGGTCCCTTGTTCTGCACCTCCCCCAGCTGCTCGGATGCCAGTTGATGAGAGAGTTGAGGCTCTTGTGGGCCAGCCAGAATTTCGTTTCACGATCCCGGATCATGACTATGATGAATGGTATTTGTTGTTCGGCCAGGGGCCCCTGCTTCCTTCGCTTTATGTTCCAGGTGGCCGTCGCAGATATGCTGGAGGCTCGGTGACTGCTCCTTTGATGGACCTTTATCGTCGGAAGCGGGACGCGAGGAGGGACGATGATGACTATGTTGGCGACTTGTAGCCTGCTTGGGTGTTCTGCTTTGTATGGCCTTGTACTTTTGCTTTTATCTTCTTTTGTATCAAGCTCTTTTTGAATGAATATACAGTCTTCGACTTGTCTCAAATTCTTTGATGATGTCTGGACGCTTTGACCTTTGACTTGTTCCTTAATGATTTACGGAAGATGAGGCTTCTTAACTGCATGGATGATGACTTGAACGGTTCAGATTGCTTGATTAGGCCTTTGTGGGCCCACTTGATGATTAGATCTTGGATTCTGGCCCTTCTTTTGATGATCGAACCTTTGATCTTGCTGCTCCATGACTTGTGTAAGCTTTCCAATGGTTTGGATCCTGATGCTCTAGTCCTTGAATGGTTCAGATTGATAGATTCGGCCCTGTGGGCCCACTTGAGACCTCGGCTTTGCTTTGGGGCACCTCTTTGGATAACTTGTGAGGCTGAGAGGGCTTCTCATGGTGTGGATGATGGCTTGAACATCTCAGATCGCTTGACTTGGCTTTGTGGGCCCACTTGATGATTAGATCTTGGATTCTTGCCCTTCTTTTGATGATCAGACCTTTGATCTTGTTGTTTGATGGCTCATGTAGGTCCTTCAATGGTTTAGATCATGATGATCTAGTCTTTGAATGACTTGGATTGCTTATGGCCCCCACTTGATCACATTTCCTTCTTTTTGACTTGATCAGCCATGTTCTGGCTGCATTGCTCCGTGATTGGACCGGTGGGGCACCTTTTATATGATCTTGATTAATCTCAGTCGAAATCTGGAGTGGACCGGAGCCTTGGGCTGCCCATGGAGCGACATCTGCTGACGTGGACTGTCAGCCTCACCTACCAAGAACCCCGGAGCCAATCCCGCGGAGAGAGGGGATCCATGTCCGTATGGGCGGCCCAGAGCAGGCCGCCCAAGGCTCGCCTCTTGAGCGGCCTGGGCTGGCTCGTGCTCGGACATTCCCTGGTCCCTATTGCTGCTGTCCCCACCTGCTCTGTACGTTCAGGTTCGATTCCAACAATGAATCTTCTCTTTGTCTCCTCTTTCCTCATCATCTTGTCCTCATCTTGCTTTGTCCTTTCTTGGGCCATGGATGGTGGTGATTTAGGGGCTGTGGGGGCTGCCCATGGTGGGTCCCACACTTCAGAAAGTATTGAAGGCTTTAATGATGGAGGGATTTCTTTAATGAATGGTGGAGATGGGGCATTAAATGGAGGCATTGATGAGGGGCTAGGGATGGTGGTTGGTGGAGTTTTAAATGGCTCCATTAATGGTGGGATGGCTGGATTTTCAGATTTGAATGGGCCCCTCATTATGGGAGGAATGGATGGTATAGATAGGATGATGGGATGGGACATAGGTGAGGCTATGCATCCCTTGAGTGTGGGCCCCATGGATGATGTGATGGATGGTGGTGATGGGATCATGATGGACATAGATGGGCTGATCTCATGCTTGGATGGGATGGATGGCTCAGATGGTACCTTTGACGGTTTGGATGCTCTGGATGAGGGCCGAGATGTGCGGTATACTTGCTTGGGTGGACTTGATGTGGTCATTGATGATGTCCCCCTGATGATGGACGGTGTGGATGCCTCGATGATCCCTTTGATCGGCCAGGATGATGACTAGATTCATGATTTCCTGTTGGAGAGGGCCGCAAGTCCAGATCTGACTGTTGATTCTTCGATCGGGGTTGCCGGGACCCTTTTTGATGGTTCAGATGCATTTTTCGATGGTCAGATTAGCCAGGATGCCACGATGTGTGGTGTGATCTTTGCTGGTAGCCCTTTTGATGGGGAGCATCGTCCTTCTGCTGATCGTCGGTCTTTTGCGCACTCTGTTCATGAGGTGGGCGAGTCTTCCCATGCGGCTGAGATTATGACAGCTTCGGATAGTGATGCGACTATATCAGACATAGTCGTTACTGAGGGTAGGTCAGGGGCTGTCTAGTCTGCAGAGGTTCCAGCTTTTCCTTCTCCTTCGCCTGTTGACCTTCCGATCCTTGATGAGCTGTCATTGCTTTCTGGGCCTTTTGTCCTGGAGGGGGTATCAGTGAGGACTTGTCAGCTGCTTCCTCGTCCTTCTTGCTCGCCACGACTGCTTGCTTGGCTTGACAGCTTGTCAGCTTATGAGATTCGAGAGTTAGAGTCCTATGGCTTTGGCAGTCTGGTCCATATGGCTAGAGTTGATATTGATTGGAGGATGCTTGGAGCTGCCTTGATTAACTGGGTCCCTTCGTTGAACTTGTTTGCGTTCAACGATATGGAGATGGGACCCTCTTTGGAGGAGCTTGCACGCTTGATAGGCCTACCTTGGGATTATACTCAGTATTTTTCGCCGAAGACATCGCCGAAGACTGCTACACCGCAGAACTGGTTCAGAATCCCTTATCTTGTTCATCCTGCAGCTGCCGGCCAGGATGCTTGTAGTGTTCTCCTTGGACTTACTGTATGATCTTTTTTCGAGTCCTTGGAGTGTGGCCGGTTCTACCTGTCACGCCCTGAAATTCGGAACCCGAGTATAATAACCCAAAGCCCGAGTTCCAGGGTGTGAATTTAAAATTTGAGCATAGACTCCTTGAAATTCCATTCCACACATCGCATTACTAAAATAAATCCCAAATATAAAATTTCTTTTCCACTGATATCTTATTACATTGAATTTTTCAAGATAAAATAAATCAACTACAGTTGGCGTTTGAGTAACACGTGATCATCTGAATACTCTGCTCTATCTACGTCTTTTCCTTCCTGAAACCTGCAAGAACTGTGGTGATTGTGGTGAGCTAAAAGCCCAGTGAGGTCATTTCCATCACAGGTAATATTCCAGTTAATAAGAGATAGAATGCGAATCATCAATGGATAGAATTGTGAGCAATATCTGAGGAAAATGTTATAATTGATACACTTTATAGTTTATTATCAATAGAACATGATTAGCATGATGTCATGTATGTCATGATACGTGTGAGAGCAATAAACGTCTAGGAACTCGTTGCCACTGAACATTAGGAACCTGTCGCAAATCAACCATGCTCACCTAACCGGTACAACGAGGCGGCAAATCAACCATGCACGCCAGTGGGCAAATCAACCATGCACCACTGATCCAACCGAGCAAATCAACCATGCTCAACAAGTGAAACGACCAGATCTCGCTGCCACTGAACATTAGGAACCTGTCGCAAATCAACCATGCTCACCTAACCGGTACAGCAAGGCGGCAAATCAACCATGCACGCCAGGAGTCAAATCAACCATGCTCCTGTTCTGTTGCAGTGTATAAATGTATGTATGTCATGAGTTATGGAAAACATTCTTCAAGCATACAATGCATATCAACTCAATTCCAATCACGCCATGCATGAGTTATCTTCATTCATATAATTCTTTACCAAATTTTGGTTAATGTTGATCAAGAAATTTGAGGAGGTCGTTGTGTAAGGTTTAGTATGTTGACAGGCTAACATCATTTCAAGAGTTATGTATTGTATTCTGTCGAACCCTAAGTTGTTGTTTATCGGGAAGTTTGCGATTGATGACACGGGGAATCTTGAGAATACTACATGTATTTAGTGCTGCATGTTGGTTACGTCATATGTAACAAATCCTAATTCGAATTGTCATAGAATTCTAACATGTGCATTGAAACGGAAAACTTGAGAAGATTAATTAAATAAGAACAAGATAATTGGCGATGAACTTTTATGGATATAGAGATAGGACATGTACGGATCCCTTACCTAGGATTCCATGGTACGAAAGAACGTATAAAAATATACTTAAATTCCTAACTAGAGAAGAAGTCTTTTTAAATTGAACGCAAACAAGGAAGAACACTAAAGGATATTAACAAGAAAGTTACGTGGGATGAATCACTCACTTGTGATGAACGATAGGCTCTATACAAGCCTAAACCTGAATATGGGTTGGCTCAGCGAGTCGTTCAGCAAGTCGACTCGGTTTGGATGTCTAGAAAAAAAGGTCCTTCTTCTCTCATCTTTCTTTCTCCTTTTTCTTCCTTCTTTCTTCTTCTTTTCTTTTCTTTCTTTTCTCCTTCTTTTCTTCCTCGTTTCCTTCTTCTTCTTCTTTCTTCTTCTTTTCTTTTCTTTTCTTTTCTTTTCTTTCTTTTCTCCTTCTTTTCTTCCTTGTTTCCTTCTTCTTCTTCTTTCTTGCTGCCCCAGCAAGAGCCACACGGCAGCAATGCCAACAACAGCAGCACGTATGCTGCCCCGCACGCTACCTCCCTCTCTCTCTCGCTCATCGCTTCTCGCTCTCTCTCTCTCTCTCTCTCTCTCTCTTCTTTCTTGCCGCCCCAGCAAGAGCAAGCAACCGTGGCACGAGCAGCAACAGTAGCAGGGGTACGAGCAGCAACAGTAGCAGCAGTACGAGCAGCTTCTTCTCTCATTCTCTCTCTCTCTCTAACGCCCACACCCTTTCTCTCCTTTCTCACAACTTCTCTCTCTCTCTCTCTCCTGCGTTTCCTAGAAGCCTAGAATCAATGGACGAAGCCTTATGTAACCAACCACGGCGGTGAAGAAGCGGTGAAGATGCGGACTTCAAAAACATCCCGGTTCGAGTTGGAGAAGGAGACCGAATAGTCCGGGGATTCTTTTGCACAAGAAACCCGTTGGAAACCTAGGTGGGGTCCACACGAAGATTTGGAAGAGATCTAACCCATCCATGCATGGCAGATCCGTAGATCTTGGAGTTTCTAGAATCTTAGGGTCGAGTTTGACGGACTGTGGTGGACCGAACAATCGTCCGAATTCGTTGAAGTCACCTACCCTCAAAGCCCGTGCGAGGGACGCACCAGATGGACGGCTTGGATCAACCGACGGGGTCCACAGTGATGGACAGTGTGGCCCACAATCAGCGACAGCGGCAACGCTGCCGCTGAAACAGCGTTCGCAGCGGGCGCTCGTCCGCATTGCGTAGGAAGTGCGGTCAACGCGCGTTGACCGGCGTGGCTGGCCGTTGCACTGTACACGTGGGTCCCACCTAGATGTATATGCAAGATCCGCTCCAATCATCCGGTAGGCCATCACATTTAGAGGTGTGACACAAAAAATGAGGCAGATCCGAGCTACGGTGGCCCACTTATGGCACGATTTTCAATTAGAGCCTTTGTAGGATGATCGGAGGTTTGAAACTTCATGTGTATGGTTAGATCATGTCCTAGAGCTAATATATAGAGTTTTGCACGATAATGATCGTCCGAAATCATGATACTTGAAAATGGCCACATAACTTAAGTTTAACTAATGAAATTTTCGTACTTATTATAAATTTATGATTTTTATGAGGTCTGACACTTCTGCGCTGTTTTAGGATCCATTTGAAGCAACTTTAATAAAGGGAACATATTTTAATTTCTTACGGTTTAATTAATATTAATTTATCAATACTTAAGTTACTTAATTTACTAACTAATTAACTAATCTATAATTTACATTATTCTAATATCCTAGGATGTTACAACCACATCCGAGCAGATTCGTAGGGTCGAGAAATCGCTGGTCTAAGCATATGCCCTGCGACGGACACGATGTACGAATCAGATTTATAAACAAACATGTGTACAGGACAATGTACGGCGGTTCACATTGATCGCGAGATTCGAAATCAAAATGGAAGGTTAGATCTTCCTGTCTAGTAACGATAGATCCTTCTAATGGTCAATTTGTTGACTTAGTTAAGTATACTGAGTTTTCACAGGCCTTAAAAGTGTTGAAACGCGTATCAAAGTACATACGTGTGTGTATGCGAGTGAACAACACGGCCTAGAATTTAAGTTCTAACGTCGGAACATGCACTCGTGTACTTACTCGCGCGTTCAAATTTTCGGGGCATTACACTACCTTTGCTCGGAACGCACTGATGTTCTGCTTGATTGCTGAGGTGCTGTTCTCGGGATGGCGCAGGTCCCAGACTCCTCTGCTTTTTGAGGTGATGAGCCGAGCTATCCGTCGGCAGGGGATCATTTCTCTTATCTTGGCCGAGCTGTTCAATGGGCTGACTGACTGCGCCCTGGGCCGCACTCGTGTCCTTCGCGGCTGTTGTGCCTTTCTTCAGGTATCTTTTCTACATCCTTTTTCTTCTTGCTTTGTTAGGAATTGCTCCGCTCTAGCTGAACTTCTTTTCCTTTTTGTGATCAGGTCTGGCTATGGGAGCGTCTTTCGATGACTGTTCCTGTACCTTTTCCTGACACTCGTCGCCCAGACCTTATGCGACACATTATGGAGTTTCTTCCTCATACAGCTAGGATGAGCGAGCCCTTGTATCGCAGGATGTTTGCTGAACTTCGTGACTGGAACGTTCGTTGGGAGTCATCTTGGCTTTCACTTCGTCCAGTGCTTTGCGATGCACACCACCTTCCTCTGATGTTGGTAGGCTTTCGATCCTACTTTTCTTATCATCCCATTCGGTTCCTGCGGAAGTTTGGATATGAGCAGGATGTTCCTCTTTTCGCTTTCACGGGTATCGGGCATCGAGCACTTCCATCCAAATCCTCTGATTTTAGGACCCGGATTGATTGTTCTTGGGCGAGTTATTTGACTGCTGATTTGCTGGGTTTTGAGCTGCGGACTTTTCCGATGGGGACCGCCCCATATCAGTACTGGGTTGCTGAGCAGTCTTTATATTGACGTATCCCTTGCTGGCACCAGACTGCTGATGAGGATGAGCAGGATATCCTTGGAGATGCTGGCTCTTCATCTGGTTCATATGAACCCTCTGAGGAACGCCCGTTTATCGATCCTTGCTTCCTTTTGGCCACTTATGGCCATCTGCTGTCTGAGATCTCTGCACTTCGATATCATTGTGAGATGATGTCGAGGAGATTGGCTGCCGATCAGAGATTGTCTGATGAGGAGACAGCGATCCGTACCCTTGAGAGCGATGAGGCGCATTACCTGCGTATGGAGGTGAGCAGGTTGAGAGAGAGGCTATCTTTTTATGAGTCAGAGGACTTACCTGATGTGGCCGAGGAGGAGGGTAGAGATTGATTGTGTTGGCCACCTGCACATTCTTTTTTGCATATATGATTGATGATGATGCATTTTTTTATATTTTTTTTTGAAAAAGATGATATGACATGTGTAAAAGAAATATGATACTTTTAATGAAAAAGAAGAAAACTTTTTGAGAATCTATTGTGCCATGAGTTGTCTTGTGAGTGTGTCTAGATTTTGTGTCGGGATATAGGAATCAGAACTGGGCTCGGTCAATGATTTGACCGATGTCTCGAGATTTGACTTGCTTGATCCTTTGGTTCCCTAGAGATGTAGGCAATGGAAACTCTTGCTTTCTGAGATTGTCAGAGTTTGTAGAGCTCTTCGCTCCTGACTGCACTTCTTCTTGTTCTTGAACTGCTCGAACCGATCTAGATTGTCTGACTTCTTGGTCCCTGCACTTTTATTTTATTTTTTATTTTTTTTATTTTTTTTTATTCGAGCCATTTTTGCCTGCAGCGCTCTTTCGAGTTTTCACCACAGCCGGCCTTTTTCCCGTCATTTTTGCCCGTGGCGCCCTTTCAGGTTTTCACCACGTCCCGGGTGTTTGATCTTGCTTGCCCCTTGGCAGCTATGCTGTTTTTACCCTTGGCGCCCTTTCAGGTTTTCATCAAGTCCGCTGTATGCCCACTGTTTTTACTCGGAGCGCCCTTTCGGATTTTCACTCCACCCTCTTTGTTTAGGCACACATTTTCTTTTTCTCTTTTTTTTTTTTTCTTTTTCCTTTTCTGCATCCTTGGATAATTGCGGCGGCTAGAGGTCGGGAATCCGTCGTTGCCGGCCGATGGCAGTCTTTCAGCCCTTATCCTAAGTTACGATAATAGAGCTGTCGGTCTTTGCTAAAGACCCTTCTAAGATGAATGGATGGATGACTGTGTTTCTTCTTGGACTGATTTTTTTTCTTGGGTGCCTTGCTTTGGCTTCCCTTTTTCTTTCTCTTTTCTTCTTTTTTTTTGTATTCTTTTTCTCTCTCTTTTTTCTTTGTCTTTTCCTTTTGAATCTCCCCCTTTTTTGTATTTTCCTCCTTTTGAATCCCCTTATTTGAAACACTTGTTGGTGGACGGAAATGATTTCTCAAAGATCTTAGCTTCGACCTCTTGACTTCAGCTCTATTAAAGTAACCTTGATAAGGTCAGAATGACTTACCCGTGAAAGATCTTCACGTTGTCGGCGTTGGTTAGCTCAGGAAGATCCACCCCTCTCATGCTGGTGAGTCTGAGGGCGCCTCCGAGAAGTACTTCTCTGATGATCAGTGGCCCGTCCCACGAGGGTTTGAACTTTCCTCTAGGGTCCGGAAGGTGCGACGGTAGAATCTTCTTCATAACCATGTCGCCTACCTTGAAACTTCTTTTTCGGACTCTCTTGTTGTAAGCTCGAGCGATCCTTTTCTGATAACACTGAGAACGACTTAGTGCACGCATGCGCTTTTCATCTGCTAGCTGTAACTGATCGAATCTGGCCTGTTGCCATTCTCCTTCTTCAACTCCGCTTTCTAGTAACACCCGTAGTGATGGTATTTCCACCTCGACTAGTAGAACTGTTTCCATTCCATAAGTAAGCTCGAAAGGAGTAACGCCTGTAGCAGACCGTACAGACGTTCGATAGGCCCAAAGTGCATATGGGAGCATATCTGACCAATCTCGATAGGTCACGACCATCTTCTCAAGTATCCTGACGATTGTCTTGTTTGCGGCTTCTACCCCACCGTTCATCTGGGGACGGTAGGGGCTTGATCGATGACGTTGGATCTTGAACTTGCTGAGGAAGTCATCCATCTTCTTGTTGACGAACGGGGTCCCATTATCTGTGATGATGGCATTGGGGATTCCATACCGGCATATGATGTTGTTCTTCATGAATTTGATCACCTGAGATGCTGCAATTGTGGTGTAGGAGGCTGCCTCTACCCACTTGGTGAAGTAGTCGACTGCCACAAGTATGTACTCATGACCATTTGATGCTTTGGGACTGATCTTGCCGATGATGTCGAGTCCCCACATGGAGAAGGGCCAGGGGGTGGTCAGGTTGTATAACTCTGATGATGGGGCATGGATTTGATTCGCATGCTCCTGACACTTGAAGCATTTTCTGACATGCTGGCAACAGTCTATCTCCATGGTGAGCCAATAATAGCCGAGTCGTAGAATCTTCTTTGCCATCATGTGCCCATTCATGTGTGGGCCACAGATTCCTTCGTGTATATCTTTCATGATCTTTGCAGCTTCTGTTTTGTCGACGCATCGAAGGAGGATGTGATTATAGGATCGCTTGTAAAGAACTTCGCCACTGATGGTGAACTGGCCGGCCAAACGCTGAATGGTTCGGCGATCTGTTGCTGTTGCTGATTCTGGATACTCCTGGGTTTCGAGATATTGCTTGATGTCGGCATACCAGGGTTTGTCAGGGACAGCTTCGGCTTCTTCTATTTACAGGCAAAAAGCAGGTTCATCTTGAATTTTGACCGTGAGCTCCCATTCTGAAGCTCCTTTTAGTATCCCAAGCATTGATGCAAGTGTGGCAAGAGCATCTACAAACTGGTTCTTGGCTCTGGGCATGTATGAGAAGGTGACTTCTTTGAATTCTTCGATCAGATTTTTAAGATACACATGATATGGTATCAACTTCTCGTCCTTGGTTTTTCATTCGCCATTGGCCTGATTGATGATAAGCTGTGAGTCTCCAAATACTCGCAGCTTCTTGACGCCCAGGATTATGGCTTCCCTTAATCCAGCGATGCATGCTTCGTACTCTGCCATGTTGTTGGTGCACTCGAATGCTATGCGCCTTGAGATAGGAATAGGGACATCGTCTGGAGAGTAGAGGATTGCTCCAATACCACTTCCTTTAGAATTTGCTGCGCCGTCGAAAAATAACGTCCACTCACCTTTCTTCTTTTCTTCTTCTTCAATGAGCAAGAGATCTTCATCAGGGAAGAATGTCTTGAGCGGTTCATAATCCAGGAGGGAATGGGCCGCAAGATGATCGGCGAGGGCATGTCCCTTGATTGCCTTCTGAGTGACATAGGTGATGTCGAACTCAGACAAGAGTAGCTGCCATTTAGCTATTCTCCCAGTGAGTGCCGGTTTCTCGAACAGGTACTTGAGCGGATCCATGCGAGTGAGGAGGAGAATAGGGAATGCAATCATGTATTGACGGAGTCGCTGAGTTGCCCAGACTAGGGCGAGGCAAGTCTTCTCGATCGAGGAATACCTGGTCTCATAGTCGGTGAACTTTCGGCTCAAATAGTATATTGCTTGTTCCTTCTTCCCGGTCTCGTCGTGCTGGCCGAGGACACAGCCAATGGCTTCTGCTGCTATCGAGATGTATAACAATAGTGGTCATCCAGGAGTGGGCGGCACTAGGACTGGAGGATTCATGAGATATTTCTTGATGCTGTCGAAGGCGACTTGGCAATCATCATTCCATTCGTTTGGAACGTTCTTCCGAAGGAGCTTGAAAATGGGCTCACAAATAGGTGTGAGCTGTGCGATGAAGCGACTGATGTATTGAATTCTGCCGAGGAAGCCACTGATTTCTTTCTCTGTTCTAGGAGGGGGCATCTCGATGATTGCTCTAGTTTTGGTCTCGTCGACCCTGATGCCGTCCTCGCTCACCATAAAGCCGAGGAGTTTGCCTCCCATTGCACCGAAGACACATTTCTGTGGGTTGAGGCGGAGCTTGTACTTCTCTAATCTGTTGAATAGCTTCTTCAGATCTTCAAAGTGTCCTTCAATTGTGTGAGATTTGATGATCATGTCGTCCACATATACTTCAAGATCTTTGTTCATCATGTCATGGAATAATGCTGTCATTGCTCGCTGATATGTTGCTCCTGCGTTCTTCAGTCCGAACGGCATTACCCTGTAACAGAAGGTTCCCCAGGGAGTGATGAACGATGTCTTCTCGCGATCTTCGATGGCCATCTTGATCTGATTGTAGCCTGAGAATCCGTCCATGAATGAGAAGATCTTGTATCCAGCAGTGTTGTCGACCAGAGTGTCGATATGTGGCAAAGGGAAGTCATCTTTAGGACTGGCTTTGTTGAGATCTCGGAAGTCGATGCACATTCGAACCTTGCCGTCCTTCTTTGGTACTGGTACGATGTTGGCGAGCCATTCAGGGTAGTTGGAGACTACCAAGAATCCCGCGTTGTACTGCTTGATGACTTCATCTCGAACTTTCAGAGTCCATTCTGGCTTCATTCTTCGAAGTTTCTGCTTCACTGGCTTCATATCCGCCTTGGTCGGCAGATGGTGTACAACGAGCTCTTCATCGAGCCCCGGCATGTCTTCATATGAGAATGCGAAGTTGGACAATCTTGGAGCTAGGAACTCTATCATTTTCTGTTTCATCTCAGGTGGCAACGATTTTCCGATGCGTACTTCCCTAGGGATCTCAGGTGTCCCCAAGTTTACTACCTCAAAATCATCGACTACAACATTGGCTTTAGATTTGAACTTTTTAAGGAGATCCTCTAGTTCGGGAGCCGGATCATCATCTTCCTCATCCCGAGCTTCGTCCAGACCCATGAGCTCGAAGTCTAATTCGATGTCGAAATCATATGATTCGACTTCAAACTCATGTGACTCTTTAGACGAACTTGGCATACTATTGAATTCAGGAAAAGAAATATTTTTTGGTTTTTGAGATTTTTCTGAAATAGAAATACTAGATGTTTTTGGCTTTTGAAAGTTTTTGATTTTTTTGGATTTTCGAAATTCATGGGACTTTGAACAAGTGGGTATTGCAGACCATGATTGAGCCCAACTTGTTCCAAAGTTCCGGTCGCTGCTTAACAGGCGTTTTTTTTTAGAAGCCAGAGCCCTCAGATGGCTCTTTGGCTGATTCAAAAGTTAGGGGAACATATGACCATTCAGGACCCCACACTTCCTCCCCTGAAGAGGTGGGGGTTGATGCTTTGGGCGAAGAATTATGGTCTGGCCCAATGACCATGATTTCTCGCTGGTCGGGTTCGAGATCTGAGTCGTACTCAGTGCCTCCCGGATCACTTACTTCGCATTGCAGTTCGTCTGGTTCCACAGCTAGACACAAGTTTGGAATCTGGACATCAGACCAATCTAGGGCTGGCCATTCCCTTTCTTGGTCCAATGGATGGGCTGCTTCTGCCCCTGGCTGATGATTGATGAAGTTGACTTTGCAGAGATGGGCAAGTCGTGCCCCTTGCTAATTGGTGCTGAGATGGGCAAGTTGTGCCCCTTGCTGATTGAAGTGGGTAGGTTGTGCCCCTGGCTGATTGAAGTGGGCAGGTTGTGCCCCTGGTTGATTGATGCTGAAGTGGGCAGGTTGGGAGCAGGTGTCAGAGTAACCTGATCCTGAAGCTGCTGTATTTGACTTCCTTCTTCATCTCCTTCTTCTTCTGGAGGCTTAGATGGTTCGAGAATTTGATCCCATCGAATGGGGGGCCATGTGGCCCAAACTAGGCTCATCGGGAGGCCTTTGTGTAGTGCAGTCGGTTGATTCCCTCCTGGATCTTTGCAAGGTTCTCCTCGCTTGACGAACTGGATGGGTGAGCACCGAAATTTCTTCCTTCTTTTGTCCATGAAGGTTGCCTTGTATCCGAGTCCCCATTTGCGTTGGTTATATATCAGCGGTACCTTTCTGGACTTGAAGTGATTCTTCATTCGGTATTTGAGGCTCAGACGCTCTGCTGGTGAAAAGACACGGTCCACCCTTATCGGTTCTGGATTAACGATAGAGTTCACCGTCTCGAATTCGAAACTGTGAAACGGGATGTCTTCTTCAGAGTGCTGGATATCGATGACCAGGATGTCTGGTTCAGTGGCAGCAGCATTGGAAGGAATGATGAGTTCCTTCTCTGCATGGATAGAGATCACTTGATTTCCACAGATGTATTTCACCCGTTGATGCAGGGTTGATGGCACAGCCCCCACCTTGTGCAGCCAAGGTCGTCCGAGCAACATGTTGAAAGAGGCTGATATATCCAGGATTTGGAATGTGATGGTAGAGATTTTCGGACCTATCTGTACCTCTATGTCAACCTCCCCTTCCACTGATCGGCGGGTGTTGTCGAATGCTCTGACACATATGGTGCTGGGTCAGAATGAAGAAGGATTGATTCCCAGACGTTCCGCAGTCTTGAGCGGGCAGACGTTTAAGCTTGAGCCATTATCGATAAGGACCAGCGGGACACAAAGGTCTTTGTATCGTAAGGCTATGTTGAGGGATCGCCCATGATCGCGCGCTTCTGGTGGCAACTTATTATCTGTGAAGGTGATGGTGCGCGGAGCTAGGAGTTGTCCAATCATCAAAGTTATCATTTCTGGTGCCGTATCGGAGGAGACGTGAGCATCGCTCAAGGTTTTGGCAAACATTTCTCGCTGTATGCGAGATGTGCAGAGTAGCTCCCATACTGAGATTTGAGCAGGGATTGACTTGAGCTGAGTTGCCACATCGTATGCGGCTTCATTTTTGTTGCCGAGGCCTGAGAGAGCGCCTTTGGGATCTCCTCTGTTCTGATTATCTCTTCGGATGCAACGCCCATTGGGATTCATGTTCCCCACTTCCGCACATTCTGGATAGTGCCATGGAACCTCTTTGTAGTTTTCCTCCCTTTTGCCTTCTAGGACCACCGGTTCTTGCAACGGTGCTGGTGTGGGTACCAGATCTTCCTCGTATGGAGCTTTTGCCTTGAGAACTACATTGTTGCCTGTGCTGAAGGGGTAGTATCGAGGCTTGTCTTCATAGACCACATAAGGTCGTGGTCCTGGCTTGATTGTTCCTAGAGCAGGAGGCTCCCATGGAATGAATACTGGTCCTCTTGATATGGCAGGAGGTTTCTCTGTTCGTCCCAGCTGCCGTAGTGTGATTGACACGCCTCCGGGGTTTGCCCCTTGCAATACGACTGGCTCGACTGGAAGAGCTCCTTCCAATACAACGGGTTCTTGTTGCTGATGAGTATAATCCCTCCATTGTGGATTGGATTGTTCTTGAGTTGCCCCTTGCAAGATGACAGGTTCGTATGTGGGCTCGATGTATGATTGTGCTCCTTCTAGGACGACTGGTTCCCAACATGAGGGGCCGTAAGGTGCCCCTTGCACAACTGGCACATCGTATGGAAGTGCTCCTTCGAGTACTACTGGCTCGAGGACTGGAGGGGGAAAGGGACTTGCCCCTTGCAAGATCGGAGGACTTGTCGGCCCATAAGTGTAAGCATGAATGGACTGGATAGGGGAGAAGAAGCGATCGAGATGGTCCCCTTCTTCTATGCTATTGACTGCAGGGCCACGAGACGAACTGGGGTCCGTCGGATGTTGAGGCAGAGGATTCTGAAGAATGTTGGTGGAAGCTGCTGCAGGAGTTCCAGGGACTGAGATGACAATCTTGCGGTCATCAATCAGATCTTGTATGGCGTTCTTCAAAGTGAAGCATCGATCAGTGGCGTGGCCACGCCCTTGATGGTAGGCACAATACTCATTTTCTCGGTAATTCGGTGGCAGAGGATGAGGAAGGGGCCTAGGTGCCATTAGAGTAAGTAATTGCTTCTGCACCAGAGTAGCCATGACTTGACTGAGTGGTTGAGAGAGGGGAGTAAATTTCCTGGACTCCCTGTAGTTTTGCCTATTTTGATATGAGTATTGACCGTTTCCTCTGAACTGCTGTTGTTGTCGAGGTGGTTGTGGCTGAGGATTCGGTTGTGGCTGATACCGCTGAGGCTGATGCTGAACTTGATTCTGCTGATACTGTTGACGTCCCTGTGGGGGAGCATGTTGATTTCCTTGAGCAGTGGTGTTGATGTTGTTTACCTCTGTTGGGCGGGGAGGAGAACCACTGCGGTTTCCATTCCCGTGCCCGATAGGTCTTCCTTCCACTCTGTTCCTCTTGACTGGAGTGGCTTGATGAGGCCATGGGGAGATCGTCTCGGCCCGGATCCCTGCTTCAACTTGCTCTCCAGCACTGATCAACTGTGAGAAATTCGCATATGGATGCGAAATGAGATATCCAGATATGCCCGGATATGTTGAATGGACAATCATGGAGATTTGTTCTTCGTCGTCGATAGGTGTCCGCATTCTGGCTACCATAGCTCGCCAACGTCCCACATAAGCTGATAGTGTTTCATCACTCCTTTGTCTGAGAGCCGCAAGGTCGGCTCTTCTGGGTGCCATGTTGAGATTGTACGCGAATCTGTCGGCGAAAGCCTGGGAAAGCTGTTCCCATGTCCTGATGCGGTGGCAGTCCAATGAAGTGTACCAATCTAGGGCATCGCCCTTCAGAGATTTTTAGAACAAGCGAATGAGGGCCCCTTCATTTCCTGAGATTGCACTCAGCTCTCCACAGAAGGCCTTGAGATGTGCTGTGGGACAACCGCTGCCATCGTATCTTTTGAATTTTGGTACCTCAAAGTTTTGAGGTACTTGAGCGTCTGGGAAAGGACACAAGTCTCTGAACTTGGTCGAAGGTAAGTCGATTCCTTGCTGTCGCTGAAGCTGATTTTGCAAGATCTGGAACTGCTCCCCCAACTCGTCCAGTCCTGAGTGATCTGTTCGAGCGACTGGTGCCTCTTGGAGTAAGGCACGTTCTTCTTCGGCATAGTGGTCGATGTCTTCAACCCTATGGGCTTGTTGAAAAGCAACCGCGGGTTGCTGAAATTGGTTTGATGATTGAACTGGATTCTGATGAACTTGTGCTTGAAATGATGATAACTGAACTGGAGACTGTACTGAAGGTTGAACTGGAACTTGCTAGAAATTGACTGGATTTTGCTGAATTGACGATTGCTGAAAATTAACTGGATTTTGCTGAATTGAAGATTGCTGGAAATTAACTGGAATCCCATCGGCGGGGATGTGCTGGAATTGAAAAGTGCTCCTGTTTGCAGGAGGCTGAGATGCTTGGAAGTGACCCCCTTGTTGGGTATTCGCCACTGTCCGCTGATTGATGTGGGCTTGACACTGACCCCCATTGTGGGCATTCGCCAGTGCTGTCCCTGTTGCTGGAAATTGAATTGAAATCCCATCGGCGGGGATGTGCTGAAATTGAAAAGGTGTCCCATCGGCGGGGACATGCTGAGATCTACTGAGACTGTTGTTTGTAAGATTGACTGGAAGCTGACTGGAAGTCCCTGCGACGGGGGCGCTCTGAGATGGCCCTGTCGTTGCAGGAAGGTACTGAGGAGGATGCCCCATAGCGAAGGGCTGAGATGGCTGCTGCCGGTAGTCTTGGGCAGACTTCGATGGTTGTGCTTGATTTGAACTGGAGGCCAGAGGGATCCGGCATGGTTGCTGAGATTGCTGAACTGGGCCAACCTGATTGTTGGCTGCTGCGGTGGCTTGTGCTTGCATGAACTGCAAGAGCATTTCTTGCATTGCTCTCATTCCTTGTGCCAATTCTTGTATGATTGGCGTATTATCAATGGGCTGTTGCGGTGGAGGTTGCGCTTCGGTCATCTTAAGAGCGGGGAGGAGATGGGTTTCTTCTTCGTGATCGGACATGGCTTGTTGAGCCCGAGTGCGGATTATGCTATGGAAGGGAAGTTGTCTCCGCGTACGTTGAGCCCGAGGAGGCGCAATGGTGAGGATTATACTCTACTCTTTTTGGGTTTTGGGATTTTCTATTTTTTTTTTTTGGTTTTGGGATCTTCTATTATTTTTTTTTGTTTTGTTTTGGGTAGAATGCTATGCAGATGAGATTGTATGAGGATTAGTGACTTTCAAGTACGGGAAGGATTCTGTTTTTCAAGTCGGATCATGACTAGTGGGACTAGCAAATCCCCAGCAGAGTCGCCATTCTGTGGACCCTTGCCGTTTCCGCGCTCCCACACGACGTTCTTCTCCCTTCCCCTTTCCTTTCGGAAAAGAAGGAGATGAGGATGCGTGAGTGCGAAATCGCCGTTTGTGCCACTGGCTTGCCTCGTTCTCAAGGGCTTCGTTTGGTTGTCGTGTTAAGCTGGATATGTTTAAGTGAGTTTATATAAGACCAGAGTCGCCACTAGCCAGTTACTTCGAATCTACAGTCGACTAGACCCCGTAGAAACGTTAGAGAAGGGAATCCGAAGATTCCTTCCTCTAAAATGACTCCTATTGATCTGCGGTCAGAGATTCAAGGTAAGGGATCACGGTTACAGGGTGGGAAGAGGTTAAGCACCCCACACACTGCCCGTACCGAAGTACGGTCTCTACTTCACAGAATCGATCGAATACTTGAAAGTCTAGTTTAATCCTCGTATATTCTCATGGATGACATGATGCATGAATGCGGGTCTGAACAGTAAGAGTTTCTGATGGGCAGGTTCCAACAACGGGCAAGCCCAGAGCGTACGCTCAAACTGACAGGTGCTTTATGCGAGATGATGCATGCTGTGTGCTTGAATATTCAAAGTGCTTATAGTGATATGTACGTGAATGCAGGTCTGAACAGTAAGAGTTTCTGATGGGCAGGTTCCAACAACGGGCAAGCCCAGAGCATACACTCGAACTGACAGGTGCTTAATTTAAGACATATGCGGTGTGCTTGAATAATCAAGGTGCTTGTAGTGAAGCAGGGGGGTTGGAAGAAAAGTAAATGTTGCACTTATGCTAGATGCGAATGAGATGATGCTGGAAAAGAGTAACTGGATGGACGGAGGTATCGCAAGGATTGGCTTCGAGTGGCTGGATCAAGACTTGGGTGACTTGAGAGGCTTGGACCAGTAGTCAGGCTGGGCTGGACCAGGGTTAGGCTCTCCTCACTCGGGCTCTCCTTGGTAGAAAAATGGACTAAAGGGGACTCGGATCGCACTCGGGCTGAATGGGCTTCGAATGGATGTTGAAATGAGAAGGGGAGGGGGGTATTTATAGCAGCGAGGAGTGGCATTCCGCGTAATTTATCTCGGGCGACCTGCTATGGGCCGCCCGTACGGCCGCTCCTCGGTTTCCAGCGATGTACGATTGCTTCCTCGGGGCTGCTGTTTAACTCGCTGGGTCGACTCAGTGAGTTGACTCAGCGGGTCGACTCGGTGATTTGACTCGACGGGTTGACTCGACGGGTTGACTCGGTGTTTTGACTCGGTGTTTTGACTCGACGGGTTGACTCAGCGGGTTGACTCAGCGGGTTAACTCAGCGGGTTGACTCAGTGAGTTTGACTTTTTTGGGATTTTTTGACTGGCTTTTCTTATGGGGGGTTTTTCAGGGTGGTGTTTAGGACTGGGTTGACTGAGTTCAGGCTTGAACTGGGCTATAGAATGGGGCCTACAAGGGTGAGTTTGGTTGAGTTTGGACTTGGGATTTGGGGGTATGGTCCTCCATTTATCCAGCTTTCTCTACCAATAGTGTAGCCGAAGGTGGGGTGTCTACAAAAACACATACAACATAAATGTACAACGCATACATCGAGGTGGTGATGCTCACTTCCACCTCTTTTCCCTTTCGTAGAAACGGTCGCCCACACTGTTTCCACTAATCTCAGTTCCACTCAATTTAGGTTTCCAGACAGAATCTCAGTTCCACTCAATTTAGGTTTCCAGACGAGTGGATCGTGGATTTAGGTTGGAATTTGCCACCAAACACCCCAGTTAAAATTGGATTCTGTTGGAATCCAAATTTTAAGCTGGAAACGGGTTTCTAAATGCCAACCAAATCGGTCCTTACTGCCATTGTTTTTGGTCATATGGGCCATTTTAGTTTTGGACCTGCCTTATTTTGCGGCTCATATGTTAAAATATTCAGGTAAAATTAGAGCTGTACACTGAATCGAGCTAGCTCGAAAAGCTCGCTCGGTTCGGCTAAAAAAAGCTTGGTTCGGACTCGCTTTGGAGGGTGGTTCAAGCCAAGCCAAGCCAAGCCAAATATTTGAGCTCGTTGGAAATTCGAGCCAAGCCCGAGCTTGACTTGAGCTCGGCTCGGCTCATAGAGGCTCGGTATATTTTTAAATTAATATATATATATATATATATATATATATATATATATATATATATATATATATATATATATATATATAACTTAAACGTCCACTCGCCCTAGCCCCCTTACTTTTCTTTTCTTCAAGCGCCTACTCGCTCACCCCTAACCCTAAAAAGCCAAAAAACAAAACCCACTCGGACAGGCTCGAAAGCTTGAAGCTTAGACAGGTTCGATCAGGCTCAAAAGCTTGAAGCTCGGACAGGCTCGATCAGGCTCGAAAGCTTGAAGCTCGGACAGGCTCGAATTCGGCTCGAAAGCTTGTCCAAACCAAGCCAAGCCCACCACCTGGGCTCGAGGACCAAGCAAAGCCAAGCTTGAGCCCAAGTCGCCCGTGGACCAAACCTAGCTGAACTGGGCAAAGCTTGGTTCGGCTCGGCTCATGTACAGCTATAAGTGAAATGGATGGACATTGGATATGTCACATACCTCATAATGGGGGCCATAGATTTAAATCAACCTTTTATTAGACAAGATTCAAAGTGAAAATACACACTGGCTTTAAAATGGGCACAATCCTTCGGGCATGCTGTATCCGAAGTTTGAACCGCGGTTTGAATTCTGGTGGTCTACACTGGTTATAGATTTGCCACCGGCAGTGGCCGTGTGTATGCATAAGGTGTACTGTACCCTGGCCAAGTATCATATAATTCCTCCTTGTTTGCGTATGATTTTTCATAGGACGGTAATTTCCAGTAATTGGGGCTTACAGGGGGCCCCTCTAACCCAAGCTCTTTGGAGCCAACCGAGATGTCCGCATGACATCCAGTCCGTCCATCAGTTCCGCCAGTTCATGTTAAGACGTGAGCCAAGAGTCAAGCATATCCAAAAATTCAAATGGGTGATGCCACAAGAAATAGCGGCATTAATTTGAACGCCCACCGTCGAAAACTTCTTGAGGCCCACCGTGAAACTTATATGCCATCTAACCGGTTCAGAAGGTGATTCCCACCTAGATGAAGTTAAAACACAATATCTGCCTGATCTCAAAATTCTGTGAGCCCCAGGAAAGTTCTAAGGTGTTCAATATTCAATGTTACTTTTGGTGTGGCCCACTTAAGTTTTGGATCCGCCTATTTTTGTGCCCCGCCCAAACGTAAGTTGGCCAAACTGACGGGTAGGCTTGGCAAAATTCCACACGACCCACCAACCTGCACGAAAAATTCAGTGTTGGGTCCGGCCTTATCGTGTCGGGTCACTAACGGGTTGGCCCATCAAGACCCGTTAAGATAACGGGTTGGATCCTATTTAACCCATTGTGAGGGTATTTTGATAATTATTTATAGTATACAGAGAAATTCCTAAGAAAGCTAAGACAGCCAATATGACTCTCTCTCTTTCTCTCTCTCTCTCTCTCTCTCACACACACACA
The DNA here is from genome assembly GCA_003013855.2 of Liriodendron chinense. Lineage (NCBI taxonomy): Eukaryota > Viridiplantae > Streptophyta > Magnoliopsida > Magnoliales > Magnoliaceae > Liriodendron > Liriodendron chinense. The sequence continues at coordinate 365,344 of PVNU02002577.1, read as the reverse complement.
CTTGAGAGTTTTCTCCATCTTTTTGCCCATAGCCCCACACGACCCTGCTCCAAAATCTCTATCGAATCGAGCCCCTTTCCTATCTCTCTATCCATGAAAGCATGGTCCGTTTATTAAATGGGTTAAATGGGTCGAGTTGTAACTAACACATTAAATTAACGAATGGCTTCGGGTTTCTAGATTTTGACTCATTAGTTAACGGGTTATGTTAACGGGTTATGTTTGGGACGGTTAGGATTCATCAACTTAAGTGTTTTGGGTTCGAGTACCCCTCAAAGGCCTTTTTTTTTTTTTTTTCCTTGTCTCTCTCTCTCTCTCTTCTCATCATGACCCATCAATAATGTTATAGATTTGATGGATAATCTGGGTCAAGGATTGCTCCTCATTTCTAGGAATTAGTCCCATCTATGGTTATCCATGTGTATAAAGTACGAATAAGATGGTATGTTTGTTTTTCTAACTATTGGACATGGATTGGGTACTACTCCTAAGGACCACCGTGATGTAATTTATCCACACTGTCCATCCATTTTTCCCTATCATTTTAGGGAATAGGCAAAAAAAAAAAAGGCATATCCAAGGCACAATTGGACCACACCATAGGAAGCTGTGGTGATGATAACACCCATCGTTGAAGCCTTCTCAAGGCCCACCATGATGTTTAATTGGCATCAACCTGTTCATAAGCTCACGTAGACCTAGACTTAGGTAAAGCAAAAATATCATCTTGATCCTACACTTCCATGCCCTCAAATTTTCTTTTCAATTGAAGGTATTTAATCCTCACTATGTGGTCTACTTGAGCCTTGGATCTACCTAATTTTTTATCTTATAAATTAAAATGATATGGCAAAAATGGATGGATGGGGTGGATGAAACATATACATCATGATGGCCCTTTAGAGTTCCTATCTGTTCCTAGCTAGCTAGCTGCTTATGTCCCTAATATTCTTGTTAGTCTTGCATAAAGGAAAAGAGTAATTCATAATAAAGTTTTTGTGACGTAGGACAACTCTAATTATGATGCATACTCATGAACATAATTAAACAGCGGAAAATAAAAGGAATAAATAATCAAAATCCAGAATCACTCATCATAAACTAAGAAATCCCACAAGGAGCTTGCAATGGATCGGGCCAATCGTCACAACCACGAAGTTTGAGTTTCAAGTATAACTAGGGTTGGATCTGGCGAGGGATAGGACCTCCCGATCTTGCATGGCTATAACCCAATCAATCAAGAGGAATCTCTAATCTAGGAAATCAAGGGATTACGGATTAGGGATTTGAAAATCTGAAAACTTTAGGGTTTAGCTCAAAATCAGATTTTGGAATTGTGGTGAACTGAAACAAATAAATTAGAAATGATAGAATTACCTGGAAGAAGGATTAAAAGGACATAAGAAGCAAGTAGAAGAAAGAGGGATCAAGGAAGAAGAAACATCACCATGAGAGAGAGAGAGAGAGAGAGAGAGAGAGAGAGAGAAGCACCAAGAGGCTTTTCATTAATCAATAAAAAAAATTAATTCGAGTTTAGGGCTTTAGCCCTCTTAAATAAGCAAATAAAGACATAAAAGTACTAAAATACCCCTAAAACTAAGTAAAATGCTGCAATTAACATAAGTGTGGAAAGTTCGGGCGCTCGGTCGGGCGCTCGAGCAGTCGCCCGAAGTCGTCCGAAAACCTCCAGAGAGGTTCGGGCACTCGGCAGACAAAGTTCAGGCACCCGAAGGCAATAGGTCAGGCGCCCGAATCTTCCAGTTCTTCGACTTTCTTTCTCCTTTCTTTCCTTCATACGTGTCTTCCCTAAGTGGGGTCTTATATGTGTCCAATCACATGTGAATGGTCTTTAGCGGGTCTTCAGTTCCTCAATAATCGCCTATTCACAAGGACGTCACTTGTGGTTGGCGCTTTCTTCTTTGGTACACCTTGAATGCTTTTGTGTCCGCATCAATTCCCCCCGGGGGAGAAAAACTCGACTTCGACGAGTTAAAACTTTTGTAGCACTCTAGTAGATCTGGATCAATACCCTGCAATGCTTCGCCCGGCAGCCACGTAGATTCAGACGATGGTTTGTTTTTCCATTTGACAAGATACCTTTGGAAACCTCCATTTCTCGTAGATATTATCTCATCATCCAAGATCTCTTCAATTTCTTCTTTATGGGTAATGGGTGAAGGATGGGGTGGAAGGGGTTGTGTAGCAAAATTAGAAAAAGGCCATGAAAGGGACGATGGATCGACAATGGGAGTATGTGAACGGACTAGATCTTCCATATTAAAAGTTAGATTAATGCTCATTTCAGGTGGAAGGTCAATCCAATACCCGTTGGACCTAACCTTTTGTAATATCTTGAATGGTCTAACAGTATGCGCTTGTAAATTTTTAGCGAATCCTTGAGAGAATCTATCTGTCCTTATTCTCACCATTACGTAGTCTCCTTCCTGAAATTCTTGCGCTCTACGATGATAATCGCTGAAATTTTATAATCATTATTACTCTGATTTATCCACTGTCTAATATGTTTATGCAAATCATGAATATGGTGTGCAAATGGATCGGCTGATTCAGAAGACCTTTGGGTAACAGACATAGGTAAGAGATCTATGGGCATTCTAGGTTTATACCCACTTACAATTTCAAAAGGACTCAACCCTGTAGACTATTAACTGACTCATTATAGGCAAATTCAGCAGTTGGTAAAATTAGGTCCCAAGTCTTAGTATGTTCACCCACTAAACAATGTAGAAGATTTCCAAGACTACGGTTTACCACTTCAGTTTGACCATCTGTTTGTGGGTGGTAAGCGGTAGAAAATTACAAACGAGTTCCCATAATGTGCCATAGTGTCTTCTAAAAATAACTAGTAAATCTGATGTAATGATCAGACACTATAGTTTTAGGTAACCCATGGAGAAGCACCACACCATAAAAAAAGATACGAGTAACATGAGACGCATTCGACGTTTTCGAACATGGGAGGAAATGCGCTATTTTAGAAAATCGGTCCACAACGACTAAAAACGGAATCGTGCTTCTTGATTGTCTTGGGAAGCCTAAGCACGAAGTCCATACTAATGTCCTGCCACGGAGCATGTGGCACTGACAATGGCGTATATAGCTCGGCACTTTGCTTTCTTTACTTTGCCAGCTGACATGTGTGACACTGCCCTAAAACTTTGACTACGCCTTATTTGAGACTTGGCCAATAGAAACGATCTTCCACGAGGGCAATGGTCTTATCACGACCAAAATGACCAGCTATCCCTCCTGAATGAAGCTTCCAGATGAGGAATTCACGAAGGGACATACGGAGAATACAAAGTCTGTCTCCCTTGAAAAGGAAGCCCTTTTTAAGAACATACTCACCCATAATACGCTGGTCACTAGAGAGTGATGCGTAAGTACCCCCAAAATCAGGACATGTGGGGTATTCATCTTTCAGTTGCTCAAATCCGACGACCTCTACACTTAAATAGTTGAGCCACACCGCTCTTCTACTAAGGGCATCCACTGGTTTGTTTTCAAACCCGGCCTTGTGTTTCAGAACAAACGAATATTCTTAAAGAAACGCTACCCACTTAGCATGCATTGGGTTGAGTTTCTTCTGAGAATGCAAATATCTCAAGCCTCATGGTTAGAAAACAAAACGAATTCATGTGGTAGGAGATAGTGTTACCAATGTCTCAGGAATTGCACTACCGCATTAAATTATTTGTCGTAAGTAGAGTACTTTTGTTTTGCCTCATTCAGCTTATCACTGAAATAGGCCACTGGGTGTCCTTCTTGACTTAACACTCCATTTATATCATCACCAGACGCATCACACGCTACTTCAAAGACTTTAGAAAAGTCAGGTAGACGCATGACAGGAGCTTCCACCATCCTGCCCTTAGTTTCCTTGAAAGCCTTGACTGCGGCTTTAGACCACATGCACTCTTCCTTTTTCATGCACTCGGTAATGAGAGCCATGATCGTGTTAAAACCCCTCATGAACTGACAATAAAAAGTTGCTAAGCCGTGAAAGCTTCGCACCTCATGAATGTTCCTCGGTTCAGGCCACTCAACTATGGGCCTGACCTTTTCAAGGTCTGTGCGCATTCCTTCATATGACACTATAAATCCTAAGAACACAACTTGACTAGACATGAATGCACATTTCTTAAGATTAGCGTACAACATTTCATTTCTGAGGACGCTACAGACTTGCTTTAAATGTTCGAGGTGTGATTCCTTAATGTTACTGTAAATAAGAATGGCACCATTAGGAATTTTTCCATGAACGGCCTCAAAACTTGTGTCATCACCCGCATGAAAGTACTAGGTGTGTTAGTCAAGCCGAAGGGCATGACCAACCACTCATATAACCCATCTTTCATTTTAAATGCAATTTTTCACTCATCTCCTGGGCGTATATGGATCTGGTGATATCCACTCTTGAGATCTATCTTAGAAAATATAGTGGACCTGGCCATCATGTCAAGCATATTATCAAGCCTAGGTATAGGGAACCTATACTTGACAATAATTTTATTTATGGTACAGCTGTCCACACACATGCACCATGTGCCGTCTTTCTTTGGCGTCAACAATGTAGGCACGGCACACGGGCTCATACTCTCTTGGATGAAACCCTTTTGCAGAAGCTCATCAACTTGCTTCTTCAACTCTGCATGCTTTGCAGGGTTCATCTTATAGTGAGGAAGGTTCGGTAGAGTAGACACTGGGACAAGATCAATGGACATGATGTATGTCCCTCATAGGTTGCAACTCATTCGGTAAGTCTTTAGGAAATACATCACTGTATTCCTTCAGGATCGAGGTCACCTCATGGGGCAACTCTGATGGAACCTCAGGTGTAATCTCCCTAGCCACAAGGGTATACACCATAGAATCCTCCTTAGCCTCTTTTTTAATCTCTTTTGCGCTGATTATATGGAGAGACTTAGGCTTGGATTTCTCCACTCCTCTAGGCTCACTTGCCTTCTCATCCTTCTTCTTCCCTAGTGTGTTCTCAGGTGGCATGTGGTTAAGTTTGATCTTTTTACCGTTATGCATGAAGGTACACGCATTCGAATGGCCAAAGATCGTGACATCATTATCGAATAGCCACAGTCTACCTGTATGACCCACATCCATAGGTAAAACATCACACCACATGGACTCCTTGTATGACCCAAACTCGATGGGGACTAAACATTGATGGGTGATATGAAGAGATGTCTTGTCAACCCAAGAGACTTTATATGGGTCAGGATGAGGTGTGGATTTCAGTTTCAAGCGATCTAAGGTGTTAGTGGAAATCACATTTTGACCACTTCCACTGTCCACTATCAGTTTACAATTCTTTTCACCACACTTGGCAATAGTATAGAAGATAGTGTTTCGACGCTAGTCAACACTACTTCTAGACTGAGCTAGCACACGCCTGACTACTACAAGCGTTGCTTCTTCATCTAATTCTTCCTCATCAGTAAGTGCTCCTTCAGGATGATACTCTTCAACTTCATAATCACATTGGTTATCTCCACCCTCGTAGGACTTGCCTACAACTAAAGCTTTTCCACGGTTCTTCGTAAGACACTGATTAGACATGTGGCTAAGTTTGCCACACTCATAGCACCTCACTTGGCTCATGTTATTAGGACCGGGCACCAAGAACTCCTTTGCCCTTGTCCTCCCTAGGCCTAGGCGGAATAGTCACCTGTACTCTAGGTTGACTACCAACATTAGGTCTAGTCCCCTGGAAACTAGATCTAGTAATGGAGTCTCGGGACTCAAAACGACGAACGACGGGAGCCTTCAGGTATTGTTCTAACTCCTGCACGATTTGATATGCTTCATCCAAGTCTGTTAAGGGTCAAGTCATAAGCTCGCGTTGAAGATCCGCACGAAAGCCCGTCTTGAAACTGTGAGAGCGTTACTAAAGAGTCTTCTTGGATATCACATCGCATCATATATTCTTCAAATTTAGCAATGTAGTCAGCAAGCAGACATTGACCCCTGGCGTAAGGATTGCAATTGGTCAAGGAGCTTCTGACGGTATGAGAGAGGAAGGTACTTCTCCTTCAACTTCTCTTTCATCTCATACTAATGTGTGATAGGGGCTCTACCAACTCTTTCTATCTTATGCTCGGTGTTGGTCCAAAAGAGCTTGGCTTAGCTCACAAGCTTCATCTTAGCAAACCGCATTTGACGATTTTCTGACATGCTATACTACTCAAAGTAGTGGTCCATTTCAGCAACCCAGTCAAGGAATGCCTTGGGATCCAAGCGCCCATCAAAACTCGAGGCCTCAACTCTCACACTTTTCATCGCACGCTCATTTGGATCGTAGCGGTCTTGATGATCACATGTGGCTCGTGCCTCTAGCACAACACCACGACCATTACCACGATCCCTATCCTCACTACCTCCACGTGTGGCAGAGTATTCTTCAATGATTCCTCCCACCTAGGAGTGCGCATCATCCCCTACAGCGGGGTTTTTCCTTTGGGACGCCTCTAGTTGCTCGACCTTAGTCATGGTAGTGGTGATTTGGTTCTCAAGGCAAGCAAACTCACGCTTTTGACCTGCTTCTAGAGCGGTTATCTTTTGTATCAATTGAGCAAGTTGCTCAGATAACTGCTCGTTATTCATGCTAGGTTAAAGTTCGAAACCTCTACCTCTCCTTGTGGGCATACAATTAAGACTTGAACCAAACTCTGCCCAAATAGACTATTAGGTGTTATGACTTATAAGATGAATGCGATGGATGTAAAACTAATATGAACTGACACAATTAAATTAAAACAGGTAACAACTCAAATCTAGAAATTTTTCGAATTAGGAAACTTTTTAAAGTTGGAAAGTTTTTAAATCTGGAACTTTCCTAAATTAAACCTAAAAATCAAAACCCTAATTTGATAACTCAATCCAGACAAAAACCATGCAAGCCTATTCTCTAATGCCAAATTTGACGTAGGACAACCCTAATTATGATGCATGCTCATGAACATAATTAAACAACAAAAAATAAAAGGAATAAATAATCAAAATCCAGAATCACTCATCATAAACTAAGAAAATCCACAAGGAGCTTGCAATGGATCGGGCCAATCGTCACAACCACGAAGTTTGAGTTCCAAGTATAACTAAGGTTGGATCCAGCGAGGGATATTGTAACGACCCGAGATTTTCGACTCTCGTGTATAACACGACGGACCGAATTCCCAAGTAATTTATGGAATAACTAATTTTTCAAATAATAAAATATAGGATTCAAGCACAATGACGGAAACAATTATCATCTTATTCTATCAAACTTACTACGTCATCATCAATGTTTAAATAAGGGAACCAACCAATATCCATACTGATTAATTAAAATACAAAACCATGTCTTCTCTTGAAGACTTATTACAATTCCATAAATGTATCAACTACTCAAAAGAAATATTTAATAAATGATAACATCAATTAAGTTTATCTAACATCGTCATCCGCCATGTGATCGTACGAACCATCGAACTCTTTTCCTTAAAAATCGGATTCAATACCTGGATCTTCACCTGCATCATCGAAATTGTGTTTGTGATAGCGTTAAACGCTATCATAGTGGGGAATATTTCCTCCAAGACAATTAAGAATAATAATAACGATACAGAGTAAACGCAAGCAGTATATTATCATTTAATCAAATCAAAACAACCAACTAAAAATCTTTGTTAATGCGATGCATGGAATGCATGCTCTGGCTAAGGCACCCTAGCTAGAATCATAATACATGAAGTGGGAGACTCCCTGTTACGACTTCATGTTAGCTACTAGTCACCAGAGGTTCCTGGGACGCACAAGCTCATAGTTTTACCCAACCACGTGAGAAACGGGACGATCATAGCCCAAATCTACACGTGACAGTGTACGGGAGAAGTAGGACGCTCTAGCCTATTCTCAATTCCGTACACCTACATGGAGCCAAGTGAATGCATGACTTTAGTTTCACCTTTATTTAAGTGTTTTCGCATACAACCGATTTAAATAAAACTCAATGGTCACTATGGGGAGTCGCATGCAACCCAACATAGGCCGACAGCAAGGGATTAGTGTCCATAGCACCAACCCCGGCTCATGAGAATTTGTATACCATTAGTGTCCAATCATTGTCCCATTTTATGATTTCATCATGTCCCAAAAAGCCAATGTTGTACATCATGACCAAATTCATTAAAATACTCATGTACTGTAAATGGATCAAATTAAGCATCATGTACATGTAAGGATCCATTAGCAAACAATCACTTCATTCTCTCAGTTAAGTCAAGATATATTCTTCCATCATGGACACCTCTCATGGGTTTCATCTCTCTACATCGAATAATTTTACCAACTTAGGGACAAAGAGTATACAATAATGGGATGCCTATATGATGATCTTATACAAATATTTCATATCACAATATGAAAACCAATGTTACTTGTAACACATAGACTAAGAAAATAAGGGCATAGATTTCACAAAGATAAATAACACAAATACACATGCTTCTTAGTAAAAAATCTAAACAAGGAATCACATCATTATATAATGATATTCATTGTAAATCGTACATTAAACTTCATGTTATATGGATCAACAATTCAAAACAAAATAACTTCACATGCCACAAAAGAAACTTATGATAATCATGATATTATTAATGAAAGGCTTGAAGGAAAATCCTCACCTTAAGATGGACTTAGCAGAAGAGGGTTGTAGAAGATCCTAGCCGCTGGAAAAATATGAGAAAGAACTTTCTTCTCTTCTCTCTCTCTCTCTCTCTCTCTCTCTAGGGCATGGAGGCTAGGGTTAGGAGAAGGATTTGAAGGTGCGTAGTAGAAATATGGAGAGGGATGTGCACGCTAGGTCTTGTGTAACAACTTCTTGAGGTGGGTTTCTCAAATCTCAATATTCGGATGATCTATGATCAATTCCAATCCGTTCATCTTATCAATCTCGAAGAGTAGAGTCAGAATACGTAAATTTCTTGATGATCCACATTCTAGATTGGCCGATCCTTGAAAATGGCCTAACGGGTGCTAAAATGGGCTTGATCTCAATTAACGGTCTACGCTTGACGATCAGGGCCCAAATTTTGGAAAAATATATGATCATAATAGGCAAATAATTGTACAAAGTTTAGTGGTTGATTGATGGTGAGAAATGCCCAGATATGAAATTCCAACTTTTGGCGAAAAAGGAAGGGGCTGGCTTCGTGGTTCAACGGTGTAGGATTATAGATCGGGGTCCAAATTTTGTGTAAACTCATAGTCATATGAGTATAATAAGTGGTTCAAATCTGAGAAGCGATTGATGGTGAGAAGTGGGTAAATTGAAAGGTTCAGATTTAAAAAGAGTTGGTAACTCATTAATTTTTAAAACGGGATAACTTCGCGCATAAGAAAGATGCTTATCAAGGTGGGGCACTCAAATCATACTATTGGTCCATGATAAAGACGATCCAAGTCAGTCATATGAAGAGAAATATTTGACTACGACTAACTATCTACTTTCCTCACTCGATGGACATGAAAATCAAGAGTTAAGGGGCTAAGTTGAAAATTGGACCACTTCTATTATGATTTAAGGGCTGAAATTTGACGTGTATGATGAATATATGTCCAAAAGCTTAAATCCAGGGTTTTGCATGGAAGTGATCGTCAGAAACTATAATACTTAAAAATGGCATCTTAACTTAAGTTTAACTAATGGCATTTTCGTTATTATCTGAAAAGTGCGTGATTTTTAAAATCTGATCTTTCTACGATGTTTATGGGATCATTTTAAGCAACTTTTGTAAAGGGTCCCCTATCGGATCTCCTACGGATGTCTCGCTATTCGCAAATCAACAATAAATGTATGATAATTAATAAAAAAAATAAATTAAAAATGAATTTTCAAAATTTTTCTAACAAATCTCGAAAATTTGGGGCGTTACAGATATGACCTCCCGATCTTGCATAGTTATAACTCAATCAATCAAGAGGAATCTCTAATCCAGGTAATCAAGGGATTTCGGATTAGGGATTTGAAAATCTGAAAACTTTAGGGTTTAAGCTCAAAATCAAATTTTGAAATTGTGGTGAACAAAACAAATAAATTAGAAATAATAGAATTACCTGAAAGAAGGATTAGAAGGACATAAGAAGCAAGTAGAAGAAAGAGGGATCAAGGAAGAAGAAACATCACCATGAGAGAGAGAGAGAGACAGAGAGAGAGAGAGACAGAGAGAAGCACCAAGAGGCTTTTCATTAATCGATAAAAAAAATTAATTCGAGTTTAGGGCTTTAGCCCTCTTAAATAAGCAAATAAAGAGATAAAGTACTAAAATACCTCTAAAACTAAGCAAAACGCGCAATTAACATAAGTGTAGGAAAAGTTCTGGCGCTCGGTCGGGCGTCCGAGCAGTGGCGTGAAGTCGTCCGAAAACCTCCAGAGAGGTTCGGGTGCTCGACAGACAAATTTCGAGCGCCCGAAGGGAATGATCATACTTATTTGGCCTTCTTTCCCTTTCTTCCTTCACATGTGTCTTCCCTGAGTGGGGTCTTCTATGTGTCCAATCACATGTGAAGGGTCTTCAGTGGGTCTTCAATTCCTCAATAATCGCCTATCCACAAGGACGACACTTGTGGTTGGCGCTTTCTTCGTTGGTACACCTTAAATGCTTTTGTGTCCGCATCATTTTGGCTTTCCTTTCATCCTAATTCTTGAAGAATCAATAAAATGTTAGAGTTGAGGTGGAAAGAAAAGAAAATTACTTACTTAAAGATAGGCTTAATGTGTATTATGATGTCACTATCTTTAAAGCGATATTCGCACCCTACTAGTAATTAGACCAATTTGCAAAATGGTTACAGCAAATCCGTTGCCAGGATACAATAAGCCTCAGGATATAATAAGAGCTCGTTTGGCATCTTTACTCTAATTCAATAAGAGCTTTTTGAATAAAACCTACTTCAATAAGTCCTTTTTGTTCTAGCTTTGTTTTAAATAAGCTCGTTTGGTAAAATCTCTAAAAAAAAAGCTCTTATTTAATATAAGCATGTTTGGTAAAACTTTCAAATAAGAGCTTTTTTTAAGGGTACTTGACGTCATTTTAAAAATTACAACTTTAATATAAGAGCAATTCAAATGATTGTTTTGGTGGACCATCCATCATGTGGGGCCCAACGTCATTCCTAATTGCTTTTTATGTGGGGCCCCTCAATATCCACTACTCATCACCCATCACGTGGACTCCAAATTTGATGTGTCCATAATGTAGGCCCTACCTTTGAAGTGGATTGTCCATCATGTGGGGCCCCACCTTCATTATGTGTCGTTCATCATGTGGGCCCATCTTTGATATCAACTGACCATCATGTGGGCCCACCTTCAATGACCATCATCCATCATATGGGTCCCACCTTTAATGTGGACTATCCATCAAATGGGACCACTTGATGCGCATTTTCTGTCATATTGGGCCACACTTTAATGCGGGCCATCTATCATGAGGGGCCCACTTTGATGTGAACCTTTCATTACGTGGGCCTACCTTGATGTGGGGCCCCACTTTAATATGAGTTATTCATCATGAGGGGCCCATCTTTGATGTCCACCATCCATCATGTGAGTCCCACCTTTGTTGTGGACCACTATCATGTGGGGCCCACTTGATTTGGATAGTCCATCATGTGGGACCCACCTTTGATGTCCACCATCCATCATGTAGGTCCCACCTTGGTTGTGAACCGTCCATCATGTGGGTCCCAACCTTTAATATGGGTCATTCATCATGTAGGCCCACCTTTAATGTCAACCTTCCATTATGTGGTCTCACATTCAATGTCCACCATTCATCACGTGGGTCCTACCTTTGATGTGGAACATCGATCATATGGGTCCCATATTTGTTATGGACTATCTATCATGTGGGGCCCACTTGATGTGGATAGTCCATCATGTGGGACCCACCTTTGATGTCCACCATCCATCATGTAGGTCCCACCTTTGCTATGGACCACCCATCATGTGGGGCTCAACCTTTAATATGGGTCATTCATCATGTGGGTCCACCTTTAATGTCAATCTTCCATCATGTGGTCCCACATTCAATGTCCACCATCCATCGTGTGGGTCCCACTTTTGATGTGAACCATCATCAGGTAAGGCTTACTTGATGTGGATCATTTATCATGCGGGACCACACTTTGAAGTAGGCCATCCATCATGTGGGGCTCACCTTTGATGTGACTATAAATTATGAAGGCCCACCTTTAATATGCGCCATTCATCATATGGGGCCCACCTGCACTATGGGTTGCTTCATTGTGTGGGCCTTTCTTGAAGAATTTGTAAAGAGAAGAGGGTAAGATAGGAATTACTTGAAAAGTTTAAGGGTAAACTTGTCAAAAAATTAGTCTAAAATGTCTACCCTGCTTAAGCCAAATAAGTTCTGTTTCAAAAAGTAACCCCTCCCCGACTTTTTAAATCGGAGCTTATTTGCTATTTTCTAAAAAAAGGCACTTCATTAGACTTTTACCAAATGGTCTAAAAGCTTATTTTTTTTAGAAATAAGATAATAAGCTATTATTTCTAGAGATGCCAAACGCCCTCCTATGCCTCTTCTCCAAAAAAAAAAAAAAAAAAAAAAAAAATTGTAGGCTTCAGCCTGCAAAATTAAAAAGCTTCATCCCAAACACACTTATGCAATATATATCCCTGACTTCTATGTTGTTACAATTTACCCCCTGAAAACTGTTTGCAGTTTTTTGTATGAAAAACTGTAATTTTATAGAAAACATCCAAAACAAAAATAGAAAAGAAAAAGAAAATAAAATTTTGGATTTGTTGTTGTGATTCGAATTGGCCCAAAGATGGGTTTATATAGACTTTCAAGGGATATTAAAGAGCCTTTTTCATAAAAAGGCATATGCTCTTTCATATATACATGTCTCTTCAAGGTGGTGTGTCTTCATTAATGACTTTCTTTTACCATTAATATGATCCCTTCACTTTGAATTTAAATTTAAAAGATGCTCCATTCACTAAGAGTCATCACCATTCTCAAATGAATGGTTACCAACAATCACCAAAAGTTACAACCCCTCCTTCCACATTCCAGTTATAAATTTGAAATATTTAATATAATTTTTTCTTTTATTTTGAAAAAAACCTAACAATCCCTCACTATTTTTCAAAATAAAGAGATCAGGATATGTAAGAAGATATGTGCATAAGAAAATGTGTCTTATGAACTTGAACATTCACTTAGTATAAACAAATTAAAGTTGCATCAAAATTCTTAGTGACCATGATCTTGAACTAAATAATCTATATGACACGACCAGACATGTTACACACACATATTTTCAATTGCCACGCGTTCTAAAATTATAGCACATTAACGACCTTGTGTTCAATCTTGGATTCATTAGTTAATGAGAGCAGCCAAAACTCTTGAAATCAGGAAGCGACTTCACTTCCAATACTCATATAAGCAAGTCCTTATGAATGCCCCTGTAACAATAACACCCTTGAAAAGACTTCTTAAGAATAAAAGCTCATCCTCCTTTTTCCCTCTTATTATTAAACCAAGAGTCATCACCATTGTTAAATGAATGGTCACCAACAATCACCAAAAGCCACAACCCCTCCTTCCACATTTTATTTATAAATTTGAAAAAATCTAACACAATTTTTTCTTTTATTTTGAAAAAAAAAACCCAACAAAAGATCTTTACCGAGTTTAAATTAACGTTTGGAATTTGAGTTGTTTTATTTAGTTATTTCTTTGAGTTCTATTTACTTGTGAGATGCATGTGTTAATCGTTTATGGCCACATGGCCCTATTTTGTCTACCTTAAGAGTGGTTAAAGAAAGATTCTCCCGCAACAACAGAAAGTGAGTCATTCATGTGGGAGAATGGTTGAATAAATGGAATAAAATAATGAGCAAATCCTAATATATATACTCATAATATATATTCACACACAAAGGTGAAGTTGAGTCAGGCTTTTATCCTTGCCTCTGTGGTAGACTCCCACGAGTTTTAACACGAGGTCTGGGGTTCGAGTCCCATAGGTGGTGAAATCCCACTACGGCGTGAGTGCGGGTGTGTGATAATCATGCCTATCATGCCTTGCTTGTGATCTAGTGTCCAATGGAAATCAAGCTTCATTCGATTAGGTGATCTTCATTGGTATCAAAGCTGAAGGCGATCTGTCGATACGCTTTATTATTGCTATTTTTTTCATCAACAAACAGGTCAATAAATAATCACTAAAGAAAAAAAAAGAGACAGCCATCTAGATGTTTAATTTTTGATTGAATTCCAAAAAAAAAAAAAAGCTTGCTTTTAAACTATTTCCTACAACCCGCATAAGGTTTCTGTCGTTAGCCAAAAAAAGTACACCATCTCACACTGTTAGGGATTCCATATCATATTTTTAAAAAGACACTTTCACCCTTTGTTGCGAACATCTCTCTCTCTCTCAATCTCTCTCTCTCTCTCTCTCTCTCTCTCAACATACATCTCTCTCAAACCTACGTCTCTCTCTCCCAACCGTGACAACCCATCTCTCTCTATGCTGATAGAAGTTTTGTATAAGGATGATATTTGTTCCAACAATTTATTTCAGTGTTAGTGATTCTATGAATGGCTTGGATGGCATATAAATATCATGGTAAGCTCTAGAAAGGTTTCAACAGTGGACATTGCTATTCCCACTGTTTTTGGTGTGGCCCACCTGATTTTTGGATTTGACTGATTTTTAACATCGTGACCTATTGTGGTCTTTCGAAACAAATGGACAGAGTGGATTTTGCACGAACATCTTTGTGGACCCCAGATAGCCTCTCGGGCCTTTGTGCCGGGGGTCATAGTAATCCAGTTCTAGTTTCAAGCGCAGATTCCTAGCCGAACTAACCTCCGCATTCGGTTGTGGTATCGTTGGCATTCTCTCATTCAGAGTTGCTATTAACCAATTCATATGCTTGGTCTGAGACATCATCCACTTTGTTGAATGCCTTAGTTTGCGCCCTAGATCGATCGTCTTGAAACCACACCATGTTGGCCTGCATTCTCCCTTGCTCCACAATATGCTGGATCCCTAATTGTAATTCACTCAACCCATGCGAAATGACTTCCACAAGATCATTTCGAGAGGTAAATGGTCTGTTTGAAGGATTACTAGCTGATTTTGCAACAATGTTCAAGGGAAGAGGCACTTGAACATAACCTTCCTCTTGTGGAAGACCTATAGAAGGACTTGCAGGTTCGTTAGCCGAGTTAGTTCGATCACCTCGACGGTTCATGCTTCAGGTAACAGAAAATAAGCAAGATGATTCTTATACCTTTTGGTGTAAGTCCCACCGGGCGTGCAAAAAATTGTTGGTTCTCGATTGGATCAATGTCTCTCACACGCGTGTGGTGTGTACGAGAGCATGCCAAAACCGACTGTGCGGCTCGATTCCAATTGGTTTCAACTTTGACCCCAAGCGCCAAACTAGGCAACTATGCTGACCGTATATGATCGAGACCTTTAGAGGTTGGTCGCATATTCAGCCACTCGCTCAACGAATTCAAACAGATTAGGTGATTAATGGAGGGTAGCGTTCGTCCTCCGAAAATGGGTTGTGCCTTGCCTTTCAGCAGAAATGACTTTCCTCCACGTACTTGATCGATGCTTAGCAATAAGCGATCGAACGATTGATGCTCAGACAAACAATTCTATAGAAATAGATTTGATTATATTAAGATAGATTGCCTAACGAGCATGGACGAATGATTACAACTAAGATATCTAACGAGCGTGGACGAGTGACTAGAGCCAATGATAAACTTAAGGAAAGATAAACAGAGTTTGTTGTTTGATTTGGTGTGAGACCCCTTTTGTCGACTACCTCTTATATTTATAACCCTAATATAAGAACTATCTAGACTCTTAATTAACTTCGCCTATTACGATTTCGAGATTCTTGAATTTTCCTAAGATTTTCTACCTTCTTTGCAACGCTTTGAATTCTTCAACACCTTTCTTGGCCGCTCTTGCTTTGACCACTTTCCATCTTGTTGACGTGCCCCATTAGTTGCCTACCACCTGTTGCTCCCGTTGGCTAATTCTTTACAGCTTGCATGCGTGCGCGCACTATTCCTCTACAACACCACATGTTATCACCCCATTTGTCTTTCTGCACCAGGTCAAAAATAGGGTACAACAGTATGAGAGGATATCACAAAGCCTTGAGAAACAAGCTTCATCTAGGTATGTGGCCGTATGTACGGACATACATGCAAAGGGATAGAGTTAGAGACTGAGGAGACAGAGAAAGGAGAGAGTCTCTCACTGGGAGACTCCGCCATAACAATTATAATGTCATCAACGTACATAACAAGTATAATATATCCAGATGTAGTATTCTTTAGATAAATAACGTGATCTACTTTACTCTTCAATCCATATATTACCACAATGCACTTGAACTTCTCAAACCAAGTTCTTGGCAACTGCCTTAATCCATATATAAATTTATTTAATTTTCAACGTACTTTAGAAAACTCTTAAGTAACGTATTTAGGAAGTTGCTCATGTACTGGACCACACGATAGAAAAGAGTGGGAACAGTGACGTCCACAGTTGAAAGATGTTTATTTGTCAACCAACTTGTTCACAAGCATTCATTCCCTGCTATTTCATGTGGTGTGGTCGACTTGAGCTTTGAATCTGCCTCATTTTTTTAATCTCATATTCTAAGATGAGCCGGCAAAATAGATGAACGTGGATAAAGCACATACATGATACATCATGGTGGGGCTTACAGAGCTTTGACATCTGCTAGCTAGCTAGCTGGTGTTGGCGTCACCTGCAGCCCTTCTAATATTGTCTTATTTTCTGGCTCGAGTGAGGTCGTTTGGCCCAGCCCACTGAAAACATACATGGGCGGTTCATGTTGGGTGGGGCTCGAGCCAAGCACAGCCTGTTGATAGACGGGTCACATTTTCCTGCCCGAGTCCCACCGGCTACCCTTTCACATGGCTCAAACCCAGCTTGAAAGTCGGTCGGCCCAGTTGACCTGACCCACTGTCCAACCCAGAACGTTGACAAGTTTAGAACGGTTGACTATTCATTAGAATCTGTGTTTCGAGGCCCACTAGAATGCTACCATAATCAACGGTAGCCTGTTGGGGTTTTCATATTGCTATTTAGCTTCCCAGATTTGTTGTGCATTTCCAACGATAGATTGGATGGTTAGAAACGCAAGTGCACCACTTAATATGCATTCTAGAACTGGTCCGTGATAAACGCATGGATTTGGATTCAACAGGCTATATTAATGGCGCACATGCCATGTTCGGTGCGTGTGTGGACGTTGACTTAAGTCAGCAGAGCTCATCGTAATTTATGTTTTATCCACACCGTCCCTCTGTTTTTCTGGCTCATTTTAGGCTATGAGACCAAAATTGAAGCAAATCAAAAGCCCAAGTAGAGCACAAGACAGGAAAAAGTGGGGATTGAATGCGTACCGTTGAAAACTAAAGGGTTATGGATGTTTTTAATGGTGGAAGTCATTATCCCCACTGTTTCCTATAGTTTGGGCCACTTGAGCAACATGGATGGACGATATGGATCACGGTGGGCAGCAACATGGTTGGACGGTATGGATGAAACACATACATCATGGCGGCCCCACAAAATCCTTCCACCACCGAGGTAGGTGATGGCAGGGTCAGCACGCAATCCGCGTCCATTCAACGTAGAGAGTCAACATACTGTGATAAAATATCACGGGCGAACCACAGGTGTGAGAAAAAATGGACGGCCAAAAAGACAGTGACAGCCGGATACTATTAAGGTACACGTGTACCCAGGACGCGGATAGCCTACTGACACTCTCTCTCTACTGGACGGTGACCAACATCATTTATGTGTTTTATCCACACCGTTCATCCATTTTTCCAGCTCATTTTATATCAAAGACAAAAATCGAGGCAGATCAAAATCTCAGGTGGACCACACCACAGGAAAAGCGTTGCGATTGAGCACTCACTATTAAAAACTTCATGAGGACTAACACAAGTTTTTAATCAAGCTGATATTTGTGTTTTCCCTTCATCTATGTATTTGTGTTTGTGTTGGAATCAAGAGGTTAGATGGAAAATAAACATTACAACCGGCCTTACGAAGATTTTAATGATGGGCGTTCAATAATGATTGTTTTCTTGTAGTATGGTCCGCCTCAGAATTGGATCTGCCTCATTTTGGGCCACCCTAAAACAATAATCCAAAACGGATGAACGGCGTAGATAAAATACATACATCATCATGGGCCCACAGAGAACCACCCAGTCCCCACGTTGCTACTGTCAGTGTCAGTACACAATCAGTGTCCGGGGAGTTCAATGTGTTCACCATTTCCTGCAGATGTGTACTGTGGACCACCTGCCCGTGTGTGCCACGTGTACAATATTGAACCTCTGATGGTGAGGACGGA
Organism: Liriodendron chinense; assembly: GCA_003013855.2. Taxonomy (NCBI): domain Eukaryota; kingdom Viridiplantae; phylum Streptophyta; class Magnoliopsida; order Magnoliales; family Magnoliaceae; genus Liriodendron; species Liriodendron chinense. The sequence goes on along the minus strand of PVNU02002577.1, from coordinate 346,851 downwards.
CCGGCCATTTCTCCCTGTATTTTTTCTCATGCGTATAACTACTGAGATTTCAGAGAGACTTCCACGCATCACACTTACAAGAAAAATGGAACGAAAGCAATAGACTTTCAACGTTGATTTTCAGTCTGTCCACAATTTCAGTTTCACCAGTGGGGCTCTATCACACAGCTGCTTTTGTACTCTCATTTTTTGACTGGCCTACCCTGACGGACGTGGACGAAACCAACCAATGGCTGACAAGAAACCATAGTCAACCAGATTAAAAAAATGAAAAAAACAAAAAAAACATGTGCATACGTGTATGCATATGTTTTTTTTTTTCAAGCATGTCATTGGATGGCTGATCATATTGATTTCACAACAGAGAAGTTGTAAGGAGAGAACTTTGCATGGTCTGCCTATGTTTGTACGGTGGAATTGGGTTGTATGGTTTGAAAATTCAGAACATTGGCCAGTTTTGTTCCATTGTAGTGTATTTTTCTTGTCTTAATTATATGTTTGCAGGACATAAACGGAAGGTTTTTAATTGTCCAATGGGGGAATTTTTGGGGCTTGGTCCATCCACAATGGTACGTACTGAACCAATGATGTAGATTATCAGACTATGAGCCCAGTTGTTAGTACTAAAAATCTAAGTGCACCAATCCAAGGTGTTGGGTATTCTACCCTAAGATTTCATCATCATGCAAGTCATCAATTTTAGGTTTTCGCAAAGAACCTATAATTTGGTACCTGGTGTATTAAGGCCATGTTCATGACCCTATTCCTCATTAACCGGGCTAGCCTTGAGAGACTATATTATTTGGTGGATGATAAATGGTTGTACTTGGTTATAAATGCATGCACATGGGCTGAAAGGGTGGTTTGGTTGAAGATTGGCCATGGTAATTAGAATCAATGAGGAGAGGAGTATATATAAAAAGGCATTGTCAGAAAAAAAAATAAAAAAATGGTCCGGTTAAAAAATAAACTTACTTTTATGGCCCACATGATATTTAGATTTTTGTCAAAAAAATATATATTTTAATAGACTTATTACAATTATTATATCAAATGTTATGTACATTAATGTCTAGTGTTAAAACTTATTTACCTGAGGGTTGTGATGTAGGACAAGAACCCTCTGACGAAGATCATGAATCGAGCACATTTTTATCATACATGAACCGGAAGAAGATCAAAGAGAAGCCCAAGAAAATCAACAAATTTAGCGTGGTTTGGTGCCACTGATTTTAGTGTCGGTGCTACCGAATTTTGATGGTTTGGAAACTTTGCACGCTGGGAAGTTTTGGCCAACTTCGGTGCCACCTAAGTTTCCTTTGGTTGGCTTCGATCCCACCTAAGGTGCCACCGACAACCTTATGCAGTTTGCGTGATTTTTCAATTTTTATTTCCTTTTGAAATTAGAATTCTTTCCTTATACAATTATAATTTATTTAGGGTTTTTAAAGCTATTTAAGTACATTATAATCGTTGTTAAAGAGATCAATTGATTATTATTAATCAAAGTTTAGCTTTTGTCTTTCCTTATTTCTTGGATTCAAGATTTTTTCTTGTGGATTCAAGGAAGCCCTATTGAGGAGTCTAGGGAACTCTGTGAATTGAGAGTAGTTATTCAGTGAGGAAGAAGGTGATCGACCTCACCACGTCCCTCCCTACGTCAGGTTGGATGCCTGTAAATGAAGTGAGTTGTAAATGATTTACATTCTGTGTTTAAATGACCTTTTTTGCTTATAAATTATTTATAGATTATAAATGATTTACAACAATTACTCTCATCTCATTTATAAGCAAAAATGTCGGATTTCATTTTACAAGCTCTCGGTTTACAGCCAAACAGGTATATTTTCAATAATTGAATCTTTATTTACAGGGCTTAAACAATTTACAGAGCATCCATCCATAGATAATCATTTACAATTTATAGCTAAATAAGATAAGTTTTAAATGATGTACACCTATAAATCATTTTCCACTTAAACCATTTACAAGCAAACAAGGTATCCAAATGGCCCCTTAATGCATTCGAATTACTGACATCCAAAAAAATTTAGATTCCCATGCATTCTAATTACAAGCATCTAAACACATCTAAGGATTCTAATCCTCATTGAATTCATTTACCTGTTTGATTTGGATTTTAGTGCATTCTAATTACAAGCATCCAATACTGTTTTGATGCTCTAGCATCAAAATTGGGCTGGCTAGGCTGAGCACAACAATATACAAATGAATTAGATGGATGAAAAAAAAAAAAAAACCTACCTTGGGCAAGTTTTTCTAAACCGTCTAACTGCTAAACTGAGGACTGTTGGCCTGATTTTGTAACTTCCCGATCGAGCCCTAAGCCCAGCTCGAAAGTCAGTCGGGCAAGTTGACCCACTGTCTAAACCAGAACGTTGACAGGTTTGGAACGGTTGACTAATCATTTCTATTGTCACATCATTAGAATCTGTGTTTTGAGCCCACTTTAATGCTACCATAATCAACGGTAGCCTGTTGGGGTTTTCATATTGCTATTTGGCTTCCCAGATTTGTGTACCACAAAATCTGTGGTGTATTTCCAGCGATAGATTGGATGGTTAGAAACGCAAGTGCACCACTGGATATGCATTCTAGAACTGGTCCATGATAAACGCATGGATTTAGATTCAACTGGCTATATTAATGGCGCACATGCCATGTTCGATGCGTGTGTGGCATCAGGGCCATTCAACGGGGACGTTGACTTAAGCAGAGCCCATCGTAATTTATATGTTTTATCCACACCGTCCCTCTGTTTTTCCAGCTCATTTTAGGCTATGAGACCAAAATTGAAGCATATCAAAAGCCGAGGTTGAACACAAGACAGAAAAAAGTCGGGATTGAATGCCTACCGTTGAAAACTAAAGGGTTATGGATGTTTTGGATTAAGCTGATATTTGTGTTTTCCCTGTATGAGCCCTGGGATGTTTTAAATGGTGGAAGTCATTATCCCCACAGTTTCCTATAGTTTGGGCCACTTGAGCAACATGGATGGACGGTATGGATCAGGGTGGGCAGCAACATGGTTAGATGGTATGGATGAAACACATACATCATGGTGGGCCCCACAAAATCCTTCCACCACCGAGGTCGGTGATGGCAGCTCAGCACGCAATCCGCATCCATTCAACGTAGAGAGTCAACATACTGTGATAAAATATCACGTAGGTCCACTCCTCGGGTGGACCACAGGTGTGAGAAAAAATGGACGGCCAAAAAGACAGTGACAGCCGGATACTATTAAGGTACACGTGTACCCAGGACGCGGATAGCCTATGACACTCTCTCTCTCTACTGGACGGTGACCAACATCATTTATGTGTTTTATCCACACCGTTCATCCATTTTTCCAGCTCATTTTATATCAAAGAAAAAAATCGAGGCAGATCAAAATCTCAGGTGGACCACACCACAGGAAAAGCGTTGCGATTGAACACTCACTATTAAAAACTTCATGAGGACTAACACAAGTTTTTAATCAAGCTGATATTTGTGTTTTCCCTTCATCTATGTATTTGTGTTTGTGTTGGAATCAAGAGGTTAGATGGAAAATAAACATTACAACCGGCCTTACGAAGATTTTAATGATGCACGTTCAATAATGATTGTTTTCTTGTAGTGTGGTCCGCCTCAGAATTGGATCTGCCTCATTTTTGGGCCACCCTAATATAATAATCCAAAACGGATGAACGGCGTAGATAAAACACATACATCATCATGGGCCCACAAAGAACCGCCCAGTCTCCACGTTGCTACTGTCAGTGTCAGTACACAATCAGCGTCCAGGGAATTGAATGTGTTCACCATTTCCTGCCGAAGTGTACTGTGGACCACCTGCCCGTGTGTGCCACGTGTACAATATTGAACCTCTGATGGTGAGGACGGACCGGCCATTTCTCCGTGTATTTTTCTCATGTGTATAACTACTGAGATTCCAGAGAGACTTCTAGGCATCACACTTACAAGAGAAATGGAATGAAAGCAATAGACTTTCAACGTTGATTTTCAGTCCGTCCACAATTTCAGTTTCACCAGTGGGGCTTTATCACACAGCTGCTTTTGTACTCTCATTTTTTGACTGGCCTACATTGGCGGACGTTGACGAAACCAACCAACGGCTGACAAGAAACCATAGTCAACCAGATTAAAAAAATAAAAAAAAACAAAAAAAAAAAAACTCGTGCATATGTGTAGGCCTATGTTTTTTTCTCAAGCATGTCATTGGATGGCTGATCATATTCAACAGAGAAGTTGTGAGGAGAGAACTTTGCATGGTCTGCCTATGTTTGTACGATGGAATTGGGTCATATGGTTTGAAAATTCAGAACATTGGCCAGTTTTGTTCCATTGTAGTGTATTTTTCTCGTCTTAATTGTACGTTTGTAGGATATAAATGGAAGGTTTTTAATTGTCCAATGGGGGATTTTTTGGGGCTTGGTCCATCTACAATGGTATGTACTGAACCAATGATGTAGATTATCAGACTGTGGACCCAGTTGTTAGAACTAAAAATCTAAGTGCACCAATCCAAGGTGTTGGGTTTTCTACCCTAAGATTTCATCATCATGCAGGTCATCAATTATAGTTTTTAGCAAAGAACATATAATTTGGTACCTGGTGCATTAAGGCCATGTTCATGACCCTATTCCGGCTAGCCTTGAGAGACTATATTATTTGGTGGAGGATAAATGGTTGTACTTGGTTATAAATGCATGCACATGGGCTAAAAGGGTGGTTTGGTTGAAGATTGGCCATGGTAATTAGAATCAATGAGGAAAGGAGTAGATATAAAAAAGCATTGTCAGAAAAAAAAAAAAAAAAAAAAAAGGTCGGATTAAAAACTAAACTTACTTTTATGGCACACGTGATACTTAGATTTTTGTCAAAAAAATATATATTTTAATAGACTTATTACAATTATTATATCAAATGTCATGTACATTAATGTCTAGTGTTAAAACTTATTTACTTGGGTGTTGTGATGTAGGACAAGAACCCCCTGATGAATATCATTAATCGAGCACATTTTTATCATACATGAACCGGAAGAAGATCAAAGAGAAGCCCAAGAAAATCAACAAATTTAGCGTGGTTTGGTGCCACTGATTTTAGTGTCGGTGCTACCGAATTTTGAAGGTTTGGAAACTTTGCACGCTGGGAAGTTTTGGCCAACTTCGGTGCCACCTAAGTTTCCTTCGGTTGGCTTCGATCCCACCTAAGGTGCCACCGACAACCTTATGCAGTTTGCGTGATTTTTCAGTTTTTATTTCCTTTTGAAATTAGAATTCTTTCCTTATGCAATTATAATTTGTTTAGGATTTTTTAAGCTATTTAAGTACATTATAATCGTTGTTAAACAGATCAATTGATTATTATTAATCAAACTTTGGATTTTGTCTTTCCTTATTTCTTGGATTCAAGATTTTCCCTTGTGGATTCAAGGAAGCCCTATTGAGGAGTCTAGGGAACTCTGTGAATTGAGAGTAGTTATTCAGTGAGGAAGAAGGTGATCGACCTCACCACGTCCCTCCTTACGTCAGGTTGGATGCCTGTAAATGAAGTGAGTTGTAAATGATTTACATTCTGTGTTTAAATGACTTTTTTTGCTTATAAATTATTTATAGATTATAAATGATTTACAACATTTACTCTCATCTCATTTATAAGCAAAAATGTCGGATTTCATTTTACAAGCTCTCGGTTTACAGCCAACCAGCTATATTTTCAATAATTGAATCTTCATTTACAGGGCTTCAACAATTTACAGAGCATCCATCCATAAACAATCATTTACAATTTATAGCTAAATAAGATAAGTTTTAAATGATGTACACCTATAAATCATTTTCCACTTAAACCATTTACAACCAAACAAGGTATCCAAATGGCCCCTTAATACATTCGAATTACTGACATCCAAAAAAATTTAGATTCCCATGCATTCTAATTACAAGCATCCAAACACATCTAAGGTTTCTAATCCTCATTGAATCCATTTACGGTTTGATTTGGATTCTAGCGCATTCCAATTACAAGCATCTAATACTGTTTTGATGCTCTAGCATCAAAATTGGGCTGGCCAGGCTAAGCACAACAGTATACAAATGAATTGGATGGATGAAAAAAAAAAAAAAAAAAAAACCCCCACCTTGGGCAAGTTTTTCTAAACCGTCTAACTGCTAAACTGTGGACTGTTGGCCTGATTTTGTAACATCCCAATCGAGATTTTTTACTCTCGTGGATATCACGATGAGCCGAGCTCCCGAGTGTTAATTGGAATGCACTAGGGATAAAATCCTCTACATTCCACTAATCATTCATATATTTAATAATTTTTGGCATTCAAGCACAAAGACGGAAGACAATTATTTAATTCCATGGATTTCTAAACTAAGTTAACGACAAAATGTCTTTAAAATATATAAAATATAGTATTCAATTATTGTCTTCATCATGAAAGACTTATTACAATTTTGAAATAAACAATAAACTATCTTAAAAATGCATAATCAAATAAAATATTCAATATGCCACTCCAACTTCGTCATCCGTTGTCTGCGCCGCGAACCTTCGAACACCTCACCTTAGTACTCGATTAGCTTACTGGATCTTCATCTTGATTTTCTGAAATGTGCTATCATAGTGGGGAATATCCCTCTAAGACAATCATGATAATAATAACAAAAATATAACGCAAGCATGATAATTATAATCGACCAAAACAACGAAGAGAAATTTTATTAATGCAATGCATGATATGCATGCTTTAGCTAAGGCACTCTAGCTAGAAATCATATTATATGAAGTGAGAGACTTTTTGTTACGACTTCACGCTAGCCAGTAATCACCAGAAGTTCTTGGGACGCACAAGCTCATATTTTTGCCCGACTACCTGAGAAATGAGACGCTCATAGCCCAAATCTACACGTGACAGTGTACGGGAGAAGTAGGACGCTTTATCCTATTATCAATTTCGTACACCCACATGGAGCCAAGTGAATGCATGAATTTAATTTTACCTTTATTTAAATAATTTTGCATCTAGCCGTATTGAAAGAACTTAATAGTCACTATGGGGAATTGTAAACAACCCAGCATAGGCCGACAGCACGAGATTAGTGTCCATAGCACCAACCCTGGCTCATGAGATAATATATACGACTAATGTTTACTCCTTGTCCCACTTATAGTCCAACTAAGTCCCACGAATAGCCATTAATTTCCAACGTGACCAACTAAAGGAAACATACATATACGACACATGGATCCATTCCAACATCATGTGAATACAATGATCCCTTGGCAATATACTCAACACATAAACATAGTTATGCCAAGATCATCTTTCCAACATGGACACTTCTCACGGACCCATCACTCTACAACAACTGATCTCATCAATATGGGGACAATGGTGTACATAAGCATAATATTCACATGATAATCATCATCAATATGATGTATATATCATCATAACCATTTTAATCATACATAAATATAAATAAAAGAAATCAATACATGGGTCTCACAATAATGCGAAAAAATATACATACTTTCTTACATATACATTTAAATATGAAATCATAGCATCGTATAATATCATTTCAAAATAAATCTAACATTAATCATGGTCTAATATGAATCATACATTTAAACTTAAGATACTCAATTAATAATAAAGAAAATTTAGGAAATTATACTTTCTTCCATGTTGGCTTGAAGGGAAAATCCTCACCTTGGCTTTAGATGAAACTCTAGATGTAGAATTTAGAGAAAGACGGCGTTTAAGCAAAAACACGAACTACATAAGCTTAGTAGAATGGGTCTCACACGTTGGATCCTTAAGGTGGACGGCTAGAATGTAAAGAATGTGCTCTCTCTCTCTCTCTCTCTCTCTCTCTCTCTCTCTTCTCTTTTTCTCTAGGGTATGGAGGCTAGGGTTAGGAGGAGCTTGGAGGTGCGTAGTACTAATATGGAGAGGGAGGTGCAAACCGTGCGTGTATTTCTTGATGATTCGCATTATAGATTGGCTGATCTTTGAAAATGGCCTGACAGGTGGTAAAATGGGCTTGATTTCAATTAACAGTCCACACTTGATGATCAGGGCCTAAATTTTGGAGAAATATGTAGTCATGATAGGTAAACAATTGTATAAAATTTGGTGGTTGATTGATGGTGGAAATGGTCTACATCTGAAATTTCAACTTTTGGTGGAAAAGGAAGAGGCTGGCTTTGTGGTTCAACGGTGTAAGATTATACATCGGTATCCAAAATTTGTGTAAAATCATAGTCATATAAGTACAATGGGTGGTCCAAATTTAAGAAGCGATTGATGATAAGAAGTGGGTAAATGGAAAGGTTCAAATTTAAGAAGAGTAACTCGTTAATTTCTAAAACACGCATAAGAAAGAGGCTTATCAAGGTGGGGCACTCAAATTACACTATTGATCCATGATAAAGATGATCCAAGTCACTCATATGAAGGAAAATATTCGATTACGACTAACCATCTACTTTCCTCACTCGATGGACATGAAAATCAAGGGTTAAGGGGCTGATTTGACAATTGGACCACTTCTATTATGATTTAAGGACTGAAATTTGACGTGTATGGTTAATTTTTGATGAATATGCAAGGTATAAAATTTCAAATCAAATAGATTATGAGAACCATGTGATTTAGAAATCAAGGCTCTGAGTTAATGTGAGTCATTTACATTTTGGGCACTCAAGATTTCATATCTATACACCTCAGATAATTAATCAAATTCTATGTTAGGAATTTATCACTAAGATGATCAATTTAGTATGGTTACTTTCCCGACCACATTCCTCGATCAATGGCTATATATGCTCCGAGATTAAGATATTCATGATCATGGAGCCTACTTGAAAATCTATCTACATAGAATTATTATACACCTAAAATTATGTTTATCTTTCTGACGGATTCAAGAACTATGTATCTGATTGATCAGAAATCGCAAATTAGAGGATCCAATGGCATTATCGTAATTATCATTAAAATGTAAGTTTTGAGAAATCTAACCATTCTACGTCGTTCATAGCATCATTCTAAGTAACTTTTGTAAGGGTTCACTATCGGTTCTCTTAAAGATGCCCCACTATTCGTAAATCAAAGTTAATGTATGATAATTAATTAAAATAAAATAAAAATAATTTTTTAGAAAATTTTAAATAAATTCTAAAAATTTAGAGTGTTATAAATTTATAGTACAATGGATATAAATATAGTGGGACCCATATGATGAAGGGCTTGGATCTCGTCCCCTATGCCACGTAGGCACATGTGATGGCATGTATGTGTGGGCTTAGCAAAGCACAATGAAGTATAACTCTAGTATAGTGTGATATTAAGTGTTTAGAACACTTAGACAATTCAATCCATTAATCTAGACCATTCATTAGATTCAAACGCTAATTTCATGGGCTACCATGAAAAAATCATACCAATCTGACAATTTGAACCATTTGATCAATAACGTTTAATGTTTCATTACACGGTCAACATCATTTACACAAAAATATGTTTAGTGAACAATTTGATCTTAGTGCCCCATTAAAAATACTTATGACCGTGAATGATCACTAATAACCATCCCATCATTCTTAGAAAAAGGACGGCTACAAAAATAAGGTCAATGGAGGATGGATTGGATCATCCGACCAGTGCGATGTTCACACATTAACGTATGAAATGCGTTTTCAACTTAATGGACAGTTCAGATCGATCAAGCGAACAGTCTAAAATGACCCAATGCAACTAGGAGCACTATAACCTACAGTTCTCTGAGTCAGCTTCATTTTTGGCATCATAGCATAAAATGAACTTTCAAAGTTATTGGACGGTGTGGATTTAAGGCAAATACATCACTGTGAGCCCCACAGCCAGGGGTCCCACCCACCTCGGTGGATCCGGGGTCTCACCTAATCCGCTCCCGTTGTTATTATCATGACATTCATTCAAGTTAATGTTGGAATTCAGAGACCGACCAAGGGTTTTGTCTGTAGTTGTTGGACTTTGATTCGGTAGTGTCCCCTCCAGTACCCAGCTCGGTACTGTTTGGTGCTGGAAAAGCTCTGTGGGTCCCACCATGATGTAGGTATTTTATCTACTCCCTTGTTGTTATCATGTCCCTTGGTTGGTTTAGGTTGTTTCAGGTACTTTTCGTTGACTCTAGCGTCTTTTGACTTGAGGAATTATGGGTAATTCTCATGGATGGGTATCTGAATAGTGCACTGATGCATCGATCCTGGCCGTACAAGTTGGACCCATCATTTCGTAATCCAGACCATCGAACTGATGGGCCCACTTTCGATGGAGAAAACACCAAAAACTTCAGATCAGATGATCCTAGCTGATTGAATGGTTAGTATTTTCTGACATGGGAAATTTTTGAGACCTCGTTCATCCATGGTAGGTTCGGTCAGATCATCGGTCTGGATCAGTTAACCATGGGCCCCACTTATTTGGGGGGGGGGGGGGGGGGGGGGGGGGGTTGCTTAGAAACTCCTTTCGAGCAAGCGGGGCCCATCGTTTGGTAATCTAGACCATTGGATAGATGGGCCCGCCTTGGATGGGGACGCGGATTGGCTACTGAGGCTACCAGAAGCCAGGTGGTTACTGGTCCATGCTTTGTTGGCAGCACTCTAATGTATGTGTTCTATCCATGCCGTCCATCCATTTTTCCAGATCATTTTAGGGTTTTATCCTAAAATTGAGGCAGATCAAAATCTCAGGTGGGCCACACCACAGGAAAACAGTAGTGATTAAATGTCCACCATTAAAAACCTCCTAAGGCCCACGGTAATGTTTATTTGACATACCTGTTGATTAGGTCATACAGACCTGGATGAAGAGAAAAAAAAAAGAAGAAGCAAATATTAGCTTGAAGTTTTTAATGGTGGGCATTCAATCAAAACAGTTTCATGTGATGCGGTCCACTTGAGATTTGGATCTACCTCAATTTTGGGCTCATGCCATAAAATGATCTACCAAAATTGATGGATGATGTGGATGAAGCACGTACATCATGGTGGGGCCACAAAGCACCGACCAGTTGCCACTTGCTACTGGCAACTCAGCGTCTCTCGATCAAGTGGGGCCCACAGTTTGCAAATCTAGACCACTGAACATGTGGGTCCACCTTGGATGGAGAATGCGCCAAAAGTCGAGGCTATCTCATTGGAGGCTTCAAATTTTCGAATACGGGAGGTTTTTGTGATCTCTTCCGTCCACGATTGGTTCCACCGATCAACGGTCCTGATAGGTTAATTAGCCATGGGCCTCACTTGTATTAACTCACTTGGGGGACCTTATAAACTGGCATTAGTAAGAAAAGATCCTAGTCATGCAATAGAAAGGGCCTACTGTTGCCCTAATCTTGAAGGCGAAAGCAATATGGCTTACACACGTCTCATGTCTCCTTACAAAGGAATTGCATGGCATGGAATAGCATGAACATCACGTTTCTTGTCATCATGGTCCACATCTATTCATGTCCATTCATTGGGTGTTTTGGGGTTTAGGTGGGCCACCTAAACAAACGTCTCACATGAGCTAACCCATTTTCCCCTTACAAACCCATGTGCCCTCAATAATTCCACACCACCCCCCTATACATGTGAACAGATTGCTGATTTTGGCTCACTTAATCTCACCTTGGGTATGCAATTTTTTGGTGTACATACACAGTAATAATATTAGGATTCGTTTAACCAGTGGACAGATCGAAATCAAAATTATCTAGTCGATCACATCCACCTCCTTTCGCAAGACTAAGGGTTGGTATCCACAGAAAAAAAAAAAAAAAAACCATTCTAGAGATATGCCACGTACATCTATATTTCAACCAACGGTTCAGATTTGGTCCACTACTGTGCCACACCTGAATTGGCTTGATATTTTAATGGAGGCATAGGGGTTGTAGGGCAACAATGGAGCACATGTTCAACGGATTTTTACTGCTATGTTAGTGGTCCATTCATCATAAATGAAAAAAGAAAAAAAAGATAAATAGGTAGCATCCAAACACCCCGTCAGACCCTTCATGGCAGCCGGGTCCACCTGTTGTTGGTATGTGGGGCAGTTTTCCGCAAAATGAGAAGATTGTCATTTCTGTATCTGATTAAATAGATGGAAATGACAATCTTTTCGTTCCCACAAGACTACAACGGGTACGCTAGCTGATCTGGCAATCGATTATGGTGGTGTCTTTTCCTTTCATCTCTTTCTTGGCATTCTCTTGAAAGTTTGTGGGAAATCCTTCACATCAATCTCTCCTTTTATCAACTCTCCTTAAAGAAAATTTGATTACAATTCATATAATTACATCATTCTTGCATAATTAGTCATTTACATTCTTTCCTTGACCCTATAAAACTCTTTATTATTATTATTATTTTTTTGGGTTTGATTTTATTTTAGTTCTTGTAATATATTATAGCTGTATGTTATCACCCAGTAATCACTCGGTCCAGTACTCAAAACTCAGTCGACTCAGCTCAATGAAGATTTCAATTGAATTAGCGGGCTAATCTACTTCCTCTTCAACCTAAAAGAAATCAATACACAATTTGAATAACTCAATTATTTAAAAAAAAAGAATTTAAAAAATAAAAAGAAGATGTGGCATGAGCACTGCAATGAAACGGCCGGATTGAATATTTGACATGAGTTTTTTTCTTTCCGAGTTAAATTTTGATTTAAGACTTTGAATAACTATTAATAAGGGCCTGTTTGTTTGGCATCTGAAAACCGTTTCCAGCTTAAAAACTGAATTCCAGTGAAATTCAGTTTTAACTGATGTGTTTGGCAGCAAGTTCCAGCCAAAGAGGATTCCATCTGGAAACCTAGATTGGCTGGAATCAGGATTAGTGAAAACAGGGACCGTTTGCGGAAATGAACATACACGTCTCTATATATGCGTTGTACATCTATGATGTATGCTTTTATATCCAAGCAGTTCATCCCTTTTGAGAGCTCAATTAAGGGCATTAGACAAAAAATGAGGCATATCCAAATCTCAAGTAGACCACACCACAGGAAAACAGTATTGATTGAACGTCCACCATTATAAACTTCATAGGGCCCACTGTAATGTTTATTTTCCATCCAACCCATCCATCTATCTTGCAGAAGGCCGGGGGTCAAGTTCTCAGGTGGATTTGAAGCCAAGTAGGCCACGCCACAAGCAACAATTGGATTATGCAATTTTCAACCAAACAGCAAGTTCCAGTAGGTACTTGGTTTCCAACCCCGCTTCTTCAATTTTGGATTCCAACATTGGAATCTAGATTTTCTCTGGAATTTGGATTCTGCAACCAAACAGTCTCGGTCTCTAACAGTTCAGGACAAAGTCTTTTGCAAAGATGGTTGGAAATCTGTTTTCATAATGAATTACATGGACCGCTGGCCAATGTAAAGTAGTGTTCAGATGCTTGTATTTTCTACTAATGAGGCCAACATGTCAGTAATCTAAACCGTTGGTCTCATTGGCCACACTACGGTTGGATTATAACCTAGATATTTTCTAGATTAGATGATGTTAACCGTCACTTTGAATGTTCTCTCCAATTAATGGTTAGGATCACTGGACCACAGGCCATCCATATATAACTTGGCACATCAGGACCGTGGAATTCTCCAATTATCAATTTCTGAAGCTATCCGCATGGGCTTACGGGGTGACGATTTAAATCGACTCACAAAACGCTCACGTGTGTGTGTGTGTGTGTGTGCGCGCGCGCGCGCAGGCCTACCTGTCACAGCTACCTTTGCACTTTGGAAGAAATGTTACAATGAGATTGAACGGTGGATGTGTGGCATATGCTTGTGCGAGATGTGAATCATTCATCAGGTGGGGCCCACTTGAACAGGCACTGGTATAGAGATCAAGCTGGTGTAAAAATAAGGTGGATCACTTGATCATTGGTCCTTTAATCTTATAGCCCTCCAATTTTTTCACACACGTGTGACCCAATCTTATTAGTGGACAAGCCTAACTTTTGGGTCTGAACATGTTTACAGTGGAGCCAGCATGATGGACGGTTTAGATCACACACAAGTCTTCTATATTTGATATGTGCTTTGCGATCAGCTCTACAGTTTCTCCCTGGCCAAGCGCCCTAGACCAGTTTGGCGGCTAGCAAAAGTTGTGAAGCTGAAAGATTCTTAATTTTGAGCATGTAATAAAGTAGTAGTTGGTGTGATTCAATGGTAATTAGGGGCTGTTTGATTTTCTAATCACTCCTATAATTAAATGTAAATAGAAAAAAGTTATTTCCCTTTGTATTTATGGTTGGCTTTCTAAGGTGATGATGACAGCCGCACTCTTTCAAATCACTCTATCCCGTCACTAGGAAAAAATGTTAAATCTATGGGGGTCAAGAATGATGTGTCTTATGCCCACCGTCCATCCTATCGGCCAGCCCTTTTTAGAGCATGAGTTAAAAAATGAGATAGATACAAAGCTAAAGTAGACCACATCATAGGAAATGGTGAGAATTGAATGCCTACAATTGAAAATTTCTGAGTCCCTTGAAGTTTTGGATCAACCTGATATTTTTGTTTTCCCTTTGTCCATGACTGTATGATCTTATGTATAGTTTGGATCATAAATAAACATCAATGTGAGCCCCAAGAAAAAAAATTAGCTTTCAATGGTTGACATTTTTAGAACCATTGTTTTTTTAGATGTGGTCCACATGAAGTTTGGATTTTCCTCTTTTTTGAGCTCCTGCCCTAAAATGTTATATTAAAATGGATGGACAATGTGGATAAATTACATTCATCACAACAGGGCCCATAAATTTAAATCAATACTAATAAGTTTTTTTGGGATGAATTTTCAAGGGATGTTATTTTTTGCAAACAAAAGTAGGAAGTCATCATTTCCTATATATGTATATTTACAAAGTTAAATTAAAAATAAACAGCCCCAATGTAATCGGAAGAGTATAATTGATGTGAATTAAAAGTCCCCTTTTTTTTATTCCATTTCACATGTATTCAAATTGTCATCAATTGGTAAGGAATAATTTTTCCACCAATGCATTTCAAATTCTGGCCACCAAGTACATTTACATGCATTCTAGAGGATTTCAATTACAATGGTCAAACATGATTGTTTAAATTCACATAATTTTTTTTATGTAAGGAGAGGACCCCTGATAAAGGGATGGGATCATGCACATTTCTAGTGACCGAAAAAGATCAAGGAAAAAAGTGGTATAAAATAGCAATTTTCGAATTCCCGACGGCTTTCTGTGGGATTCCCGATGGATTTGGGCCGTCGGTAATGTTAATCGCCCAACAACACTTCATTGGGTGCTTGAAATTTGTCTGAATAACAAGTTTGCTTGCTGGACTAATTTTAGAGATTTCGATTACCCGACCTCGCCATTTCGGGCGCCTGACCTTGCACGATGAACTTGTACAAATTTGTGCGAATTTTGTTGATTTGTTTCCTTTTTTCGCAAATTAAGATTCTTTCTTACGCAAATTAAGATTTTTAGGGTTTAGTTTTTCCATTTAAAGTATTTTAATCTCGTTTTGTAATGATTTTTTTATTATCTTTTATTAATTAAAAACTTGATTTTTTACCACTTTTCTTCTCGTGGATTCGAGATATCCCCTCGTGAATTCCAGAAAGTTCAGTTGAGGAGTCCTAAAGACTTCGTGGATTTGGAGTAGTTATCTATGAGAGAGATGGTGATCGATCTCATCATGTCTACACCTCCGCCAATTTTACAGTAATTACTAATGAATGTCAAAGACATGCTCCAAAACAACCCCTAATCTCATCAGCACTAGCTTGGCTGCTAAGCTAATTTGAATTAATTTAGATTAGTGATGTTTACCAAGCATGGGAAGTAAATAAGGATTATTTATATCACTAATTTGACACATGTGACACACATTTACTGTTTGAAATTTAATGGTTAAAATGAGCATTTCATACACATGTACAACTTATCATGACTGAATCGGATTACCCTTACTGTGTGGGGCCCACCTTGATGTATTTGTTGTATATCCATGCCGTCCATCTATTTTTTTCATCTCATTTTAGGACACAATCCCAAGCCTTAGGACCATCCAAATCTCAAGCGGACCATGCTGTGAATTACCATTAAAAACTTTTTATGGGCACTCAATCTAAACCTAATTCTTCTTGACATTATCAACAGGTTAGATGACAAATAAACATTATAAAAACCTTACCATGAG
The DNA here is from genome assembly GCA_003013855.2 of Liriodendron chinense. Lineage (NCBI taxonomy): Eukaryota > Viridiplantae > Streptophyta > Magnoliopsida > Magnoliales > Magnoliaceae > Liriodendron > Liriodendron chinense. The sequence continues at coordinate 330,575 of PVNU02002577.1, read as the reverse complement.
CCCTTTGGAATTTTTAATGGTAAGACACTCAATCAACATTGTTTCCTATGGTGTGGTCCACCTGGGATTTGGATCTGCTTAATTTTTTGGACCACATTCTAAAATGAGCTGAATAAACATCATCAAGGTGGGTCACATGGTAAGTTGGACCTCACATGTGTCATATGTTGCATGTGTATCAATCAACTATACACCGTATTTAGGAACAAGAAACCACTTCAAAAAGAGAAATTAGGTTTTTCTTCTTGATTGCTTGACATCCAGGGGATGAAAAGATAGGTTTTGTGCAGGTTAAGCTCATTTGGACTAAGGGTGTGTTTGGATTGTTGACTTCCTGAAATTTTATTATTACTCTGTGTAGCCGTTTGGATAAATAGGCTGTCACATCATAGGAATTCATCCGAATGCATGGGATGAAAGTGATTTGAGGTTGTAGAGTTTTGTGAGCCCTAGTATGACATATGTGTTATATTCACACCGTATGTTCATCTTGCGAGAGCAACTTACAAAAAATAGATAAAAATTGAGCCACATCTAAAATAGAAATTAACCACACCATAGAAACAATTGGGATTGAATGCTTGGCATTAAAAATCTCTTGTGGCCCACAAAAGTGTCAGATGAAGCTGATATTTAGGTTCAAGCCCTAAAATAATATTGCAAAATTGATGAACGGTGTGGATATAACACATATTAGGCAAGTTATATCCATCCAACCCGTCCATCTATCTTGGAGAAGGCCGGGGGTCAAGTTCTCAGGTGGATTTGAAGCCAAGTAGGCCACGCCACAAGCAACAATTGGATTATGCAATTTTCAACCAAATAGCAAGTTCCAGTAGGTACTTGGTTTCCAACCCCGCTTCTTCAATTTTGGATTCCAACATTGGAATCTAGATTTTCTCTGGAATTTGGATTCTGCAACCAAACAGTCTCTGTCTCTAACAGTTCAGGACAAAGTCTTTTGCAAAGATGGTTGGAAATCTGTTTTCATAATGAATTACATGGACCGCTGGCCGATGTAAAGTAGTGTTCAGATGCTTGTATTTTCTACTAATGAGGCCAACATGTCAGTAATCTAAACCGTTGGTCTCATTGGCCACACTACGGTTGGATTATAACCTAGATATTTTCTAGATTAGATGATGTTAACCGTCACTTTGAATGTTCTCTCCAATTAATGGTTAGGATCACTGGACCACAGGCCATCCATATATAACTTGGCACATCAGGACCGTGGAATTCTCCAATTATCAATTTCTGAAGCTATCCGCATGGGCTTACGGGGTGACGATTTAAATCGACTCACAAAACGCTCACGTGTGTGTGTGTGTGCGCGCGCGCGCGCGCAGGCCTACCTGTCACAGCTACCTTTGCACTTTGGAAGAAATGTTACAATGAGATTGAACGGTGGATGTGTGGCATATGCTTGTGCGAGATGTGAATCATTCATCAGGTGGGGCCCACTTGAACAGGCACTGGTATAGAGATCAAGCTGGTGTAAAAATAAGGTGGATCACTTGATCATTGGTCCTTTAATCTTATAGCCCTCCAATTTTTTCACACACGTGTGACCCAATCTTATTAGTGGACAAGCCTAACTTTTGGGTCTGAACATGTTTACAGTGGAGCCAGCATGATGGACGGTTTAGATCACACACAAGTCTTCTATATTTGATATGTGCTTTGCGATCAGCTCTACAGTTTCTCCCTGGCCAAGCGCCCTAGACCAGTTTGGCGGCTAGCAAAAGTTGTGAAGCTGAAAGATTCTTAATTTTGAGCATGTAATAAAGTAGTAGTTGGTGTGATTCAATGGTAATTAGGGGCTGTTTGATTTTCTAATCACTCCTATAATTAAATGTAAATAGAAAAAAGTTATTTCCCTTTGTATTTATGGTTGGCTTTCTAAGGTGATGATGACAGCCGCACTCTTTCAAATCACTCTATCCCGTCACTAGGAAAAAATGTTAAATCTATGGGGGTCAAGAATGATGTGTCTTATGCCCACCGTCCATCCTATCGGCCAGCCCTTTTTAGAGCATGAGTTAAAAAATGAGATAGATACAAAGCTAAAGTAGACCACATCATAGGAAATGGTGAGAATTGAATGCCTACAATTGAAAATTTCTGAGTCCCTTGAAGTTTTGGATCAACCTGATATTTTTGTTTTCCCTTTGTCCATGACTGTATGATCTTATGTATAGTTTGGATCATAAATAAACATCAATGTGAGCCCCAAGAAAAAAAATTAGCTTTCAATGGTTGACATTTTAGAACCATTGTTTTTTTAGATGTGGTCCACATGAAGTTTGGATTTTCCTCTTTTTTGAGCTCCTGCCCTAAAATGTTATATTAAAATGGATGGACAATGTGGATAAATTACATTCATCACAACAGGGCCCATAAATTTAAATCAATACTAATAAGTTTTTTTTGGGATGAATTTTCAAGGGATGTTATTTTTTGCAAACAAAAGTAGGAAGTCATCATTTCCTATATATGTATATTTACAAAGTTAAATTAAAAATAAACAGCCCCAATGTAATCGGAAGAGTATAATTGATGTGAATTAAAAGTCCCCTTTTTTTTATTCCATTTCACATGTATTCAAATTGTCATCAATTGGTAAGGAATAATTTTTCCACCAATGCATTTCAAATTCTGGCCACCAAGTACATTTACATGCATTCTAGAGGATTTCAATTACAATGGTCAAACATGATTGTTTAAATTCACATAATTTTTTGATGTAAGGAGAGGACCCCTGATAAAGGGATGGGATCATGCACATTCCTAGTGACCGAAAAAGATCAAGGAAAAAAGTGGTATAAAATAGCAATTTTTGGATTCCCGACGGCTTTCTGTGGGATTCCCGATGGATTTGGGCCGTCGGTAATGTTAATCACCCAACAACACTTCATTGGGTGCTTGAAATTTGTCTGAATAACAAGTTTGCTTGCTGGACTAATTTTAGAGATTTCGATTACCCGACCTCGCCATTTCGGGCGCCTGACCTTGCACGATGAACTTGTACAAATTTGTGCGAATTTTGTTGATTTGTTTCCTTTTTTCGCAAATTAAGATTCTTTCTTTACGCAAATTAAGATTTTTAGGGTTTAGTTTTTCCATTTAAAGTATTTTAATCTCGTTTTGTAATGATTTTTTTATTATCTTTTATTAATTAAAAACTTGATTTTTTACCACTTTTCTTCTCGTGGATTCGAGATATCCCCTCGTGAATTCCAGAAAGTTCAGTTGAGGAGTCCTAAAGACTTCGTGGATTTGGAGTAGTTATCTATGAGAGAGATGGTGATCGATCTCATCATGTCTACACCTCCGCCAATTTTACAGTAATTACTAATGAATGTCAAAGACATGCTCCAAAACAACCCCTAATCTCATCAGCACTAGCTTGGCTGCTAAGCTAATTTGAATTAATTTAGATTAGTGATGTTTACCAAGCATGGGAAGTAAATAAGGATGATTTATATCACCAATTTGACACATGTGACACACATTTACTGTTTGAAATTTAATGGTTAAAACGAGCATTTCATACACATGTACAACTTATCATGGCTGAATCGGATTACCCTTACTGTGTGGGGCCCACCTTGATGTATTTGTTGTATATCCATGCCGTCCATCTATTTTTTTCATCTCATTTTAGGACACAATCCCAAGCCTTAGGACCATCCAAATCTCAAGCGGACCATGCTGATGAATTACCATTAAAAACTTTTTATGAGCACTCAATCTAAACCTAATTCTTCTTGACATTATCAACAGGTTAGATGACAAATAAACATTATAAAAACCTTACCATGAGCCCTTTGGAATTTTTAATGGTAAGACACTCAATCAACATTGTTTCCTATGGTGTGGTCCACCTGGGATTTGGATCTGCTTAATTTTTTGGACCACATTCTAAAATGAGCTGAATAAACATCATCAAGGTGGGTCACATGGTAAGTTGGACCTCACATGTGTCATATGTTGCATGTGTATCAATCAACTATACACCGTATTTAGGAACAAGAAACCACTTCAAAAAGAGAAATTAGGTTTTTCTTCTTGATTCCTTGACATCCAGGGGATGAAAAGATAGGTTTTGTGGAGGTTAAGCTCATTTGGACTAAGGGTGTGTTTGGATTGTTGACTTCCTGAAATTTTATTATTACTCTGTGTAGCCGTTTGGATAAATAGGCTGTCACATCATAGGAATTCATCCGAATGCATGGGATGAAAGTGATTTGAGGTTGTAGAGTTTTGTGAGCCCTAGTATGACATATGTGTTATATTCACACCGTATGTTCATCTTGCGAGAGCAACTTACAAAAAATAGATAAAAATTGAGCCACATCTAAAATAGAAATTAACCACACCATAGAAACAATTGGGATTGAATGCTTGGCATTAAAAATCTCTTGTGGCCCACAAAAGTGTCAGATGAAGCTGATATTTAGGTTCAAGCCCTAAAATAATATTGCAAAATTGATGAACGGTGTGGATATAACACATATTAGGCAAGTTATATCCATCCAACCTGTTCATCTATCTTGCAGAAGGCCGGGGGTCAAGTTCTCAGGTGGATTTGAAGCCAAGTAGGCCACGCCACAAGCAACAATTGGATTATGCAATTTTCAACCAAATAGCAAGTTCCAGTAGGCACTTGGTTTCCAACCCCGCTTCTTCAATTTTGGATTCCAACATTGGAATCTAGATTTTCTCTGGAATTTGGATTCTGCAACCAAACAGTCTCTGTCTCTAACAGTTCAGGACAAAGTCTTTTGCAAAGATGGTTGGAAATTTGTTTTCATAATGAATTACATGGACCGCTGGCCGATGTAAAGTAGTGTTCAGATGCTTGTATTTTCTACTAATGAGGCCAACATGTCAGTAATCTAAACCGTTGGTCTCATTGGCCACACTACGGTTGGATTATAACCTAGATATTTTCTAGATTAGATGATGTTAACCGTCACTTTGAATGTTCTCTCCAATTAATGGTTAGGATCACTGGACCACAGGCCATCCATATATAACTTGGCACATCAGGACCGTGGAATTCTCCAATTATCAATTTCTGAAGCTATCCGCATGGGCTTACGGGGTGACGATTTAAATCGACTCACAAAACGCTCACGTGTGTGTGTGTGCGCGCGCGCGCACAGGCCTACCTGTCACAGCTACCTTTGCACTTTGGAGGAAATGTTACAATGAGATTGAATGGTGGATGTGTGGCATATGCTTGTGCGAGATCTGAATCATTCATCAGGTGGGGCCCACTTGAACAGGCACTGGTATAGAGATCAAGCTGGTGTAAAAATAAGGTGGATCACTTGATCATTGGTCCTTTAATCTTATAGCCCTCCAATTTTTTCACACACGTGTGACCCAATCTTATTAGTGGACAAGCCTAACTTTTGGGTCTGAACATGTTTACAGTGAAGCCAGCATGATGGACGGTTTAGATCACACACAAGTCTTCTATATTTGATGTGCTTTACGATCAGTTCTACAGTTTCTCCCTGGCCAAGCGCCCTAGACCAGTTTGGCGGCTAGCAAAAGTTGTGAAGCTGAAAGATTCTTAATTTTGAGCATGTAATAAAGTAGTAGTTGGTGTAATTCAATGGTAATTAGGGGCTGTTTGATTTTCTAATCACTCCTATAATTAAATGTAAATAGAAAAAAGTTATTTCCCTTTGTATTTATGGTTGGCTTTCTAAGGTGATGATGACAGCCGCACTCTTTCAAATCACTCTATCCCGTCACTAGGAAAAAATGTTAAATCTATGGGGGTCAAGAATGATGTGTCTTATGCCCACCGTCCATCCTGTCGGCCAGCCCTTTTTAGAGCATGAGTTAAAAAATGAGATAGATAAGCTAAAGTAGACCACATCATAGGAAATGGTGAGAATTGAATGCCTACAATTGAAAATTTCTGAGTCCCTTGAAGTTTTGGATCAACCTGATATTTTTGTTTTCCCTTTGTCCATGACTGTGTGATCTTATGTATAGTTTGGATCAAAAATAAACATCAATGTGAGCCCCAAGAAAAAAAATAGCTTTCAATGGTTGACATTTTTAGAACCATTGTTTTTTTAGATGTGGTCCACATGAACTTTGGATTTTCCTCTTTTTTGAGCTCCTGCCCTAAAATGTTATATTAAAATGGATGGACAATGTGGATAAATTACATTCATCACAACAGGGCCCATAAATTTAAATCAATACTAATAAGTTTTTTTTGGGATGAATTTTCAAGGGATGTTATTTTTTGCAAACAAAAGTAGGAAGTCATCATTTCCTATATATGTATATTTACAAAGTTAAATTAAAAATAAACAGCCCCAATGTAATCGGAAGAGTATAATTGATGTGAATTAAAAGTCCCCTTTTTTTATTCCATTCCACATGTATTCAAATTGTCATCAATTGGTAAGGAATAATTTTTCCACCAATGCATTTCAAATTCTGGCCACCAAGTACATTTACATGCATTCTAGAGGATTTCAATTACAATGGTCAAACATGATTGTTTAAATTCACATAATTTTTTTATGTAAGGAGAGGACCCTTGATAAAGGGATGGGATCATGCACATTCCTAGTGACCGAAAAAGATCAAGGAAAAAAGTGGTATAAAATAGCAATTTTCGGATTCCCGACGGCTTTCTGTGGGATTCCCGATGGATTTGGGCCCTCGGTAATGTTAATCGCCCAACAACACTTCATTGGGTGCTTGAAATTTGTCTGAATAACAAGTTTGCTTGCTGGACTAATTTTAGAGATTTCGATTACCCGACCTCGCCATTTCGGGCGCCTGACCTTGCACGATGAACTTGTACAAATTTGTGCGAATTTTGCTGATTTGTTTCCTTTTTTCGCAAATTAAGATTCTTTCTTTATGCAAATTAAGATTTTTAGGGTTTAGTTTTTCCATTTAAAGTATTTTAATCTCGTTTTGTAATGATTTTTTTATTATCTTTTATTAATTAATGAAAACTTGATTTTTTACCACTTTTCTTCTCGTGGATTCGAGATATCCCCTCGTGAATTCCAGAAAGTTCAGTTGAGGAGTCCTAAAGACTTCGTGGATTTGGAGTAGTTATCTATGAGAGAGATGGTGATCGATCTCATCATGTCTACACCTCCGCCAATTTTACAGTAATTACTAATGAATGTCAAAGACATGCTCCAAAACAACCCCTAATCTCATCAGCACTAGCTTGGCTGCTAAGCTAATTTGAATTAATTTAGATTAGTGATGTTTACCAAGCATGGGAAGTAAATAAGGATTATTTATATCACTAATTTGACACATGTGACACACATTTACTGTTTGAAATTTAATGGTTAAAATGAGCATTTCATACACATGTACAACTTATCATGGTTGAATCGGATTACCCTTACTGTGTGGGGCCCACCTTGATGTATTTGTTGTATATCCATGCCGTCCATCTATTTTTTTCATCTCATTTTAGGACACAATCCCAAGCCTTAAGACCATCCAAATCTCAAGCGGACCATGCTGATGAATTACCATTAAAAACTTTTTATGGGCGCGCACTCAATCTAAACCTAATTCTTCTTGACATTATCAACAGGTTAGATGACAAATAAACATTATAAAAACCTTACCATGAGCCCTTTGGAATTTTTAATGGTAAGACACTCAATCAACATTGTTTCCTATGGTGTGGTCCACCTGGGATTTGGATCTGCTTAATTTTTTGGACCACATTCTAAAATGAGCTGAATAAACATCATCAAGGTGGGTCACATGGTAAGTTGGACCTCACATGTGTCATATGTTGCATGTGTATCAATCAACTATACACCGTATTTAGGAACAAGAAACCACTTCAGAAAGAGAAATTAGGTTTTTCTTCTTGATTCCTTGACATCCAGGGGATGAAAAGATAGGTTTTGTGGAGGTTAAGCTCATTTGGACTAAGGGTGTGTTTGGATTGTTGACTTCCTGAAATTTTATTATTACTCTGTGTAGCCGTTTGGATAAATAGGCTGTCACATCATAGGAATTCATCCGAATGCATGGGATGAAAGTGATTTGAGGTTGTAGAGTTTTGTGAGCCCTAGTATGACATATGTGTTATATTCACACCGTATGTTCATTTTACGAGAGCAATTTACAAAAAATAGATAAAAATTGAGCCACATCTAAAATAGAAATTAACCACACCATAGAAACAATTAGGATTGAATGCTTGGCATTAAAAATCTCTTGTGGCCCACAAAAGTGTCAGATGAAGCTGATATTTAGGTTCAAGCCCTAAAATAATATTGCAAAATTGATGAACGGTGTGGATATAACACATATTAGGCAAGTTATATCCATACATGTTTATTTAGGAAATTACATTAAAAGCATGTAAAAAAGCTTTGCCATTAGAATTACATCTTGGTTACATCCCTAGCCATTCGTAAACATTATCTTTTAATCGTGGACCACACTACATTATCATGGAAGCCAGCAATCCAAACACACCCTAAACTTCTAAGATTAGCATCATACACCCTATTCCACCTAACGCGTTTGCGTCATCATATGATAGTTTGCCATCATTTTAAAGTAGCAGTGGCTCATTCTCCTTCCCTGTGTCACTCTCGTGAGACTAGGATACATTGTGGATGGAGCATATCTCTAAAGTCACGTTGATCAAGTAATCTCAACGATCCAATCGGTAGCTAGCAAATGGATGGCTAAAAGTAAAATAATAAGTTAGTGTGACTTTTACTGGCACAATTAGATAAACTCAGCCTAATTTTTGGATCATGCTCCACCTATGATTGGGTTAGTGACTTAGATGGTCTGGATTGCTGGTTAATGACTCACCGACCATTTTTAGAATGGTGGTTTGGTGTCTGACTGTCAGTAAGTTGTGGCAACTTATCCCATAAATACGTGAGATACAAACCCAACGGTCCCACAACCAACCGCCTATATTGTCCGCCACATATGGGATGAAATATGGTACTATAGTTACCTACATTGGCACGTGTGTGAGATTCAATCCATTGATCCCGTCCATCCATTATGTGGAATTCTGTTTTATCATGCTCCACCACAAAATACTGACCAAATGGACGACAAACATAGATTAGCCATATCGGTCATTGGTGATTTTGTCTCGAGCCGTCCATTTTTTCTCATACTAATGCTCACTTGAATAGTGGATTGATTTGATTTTTGGATCATAGCATAATCAACGTCGGCCCCACTTAATGAATGGACCAGATCTTATACATGCATGATGAGGCGTTGTCATCAATCCTGCGATTCACCTGATCAGATCTCTTCTCGCGCGAAACGCAGAGCAAATCCAAAGTCACGATTTGTGCACTTACAGTACAGGACTGACTCGTTGGGCCCACCGTGATATTTGTGAGAAATCCACCCCGTCCATCCGTTTTTTCATATCATTTTAGGGCATGGTTTCAAAACTGATGCAGGTTCAAAAATATCAGCTTCATCCAAAACTTATTTTGGCCCATTAATCATCAATTACTATTATTTCATATCGAAAGGTTCACCTTTTTTTTTTTTTTTTTTTTAACTGTGGGAATCTAGACTTCGCTACCGGATGGTGCTATGTGGGGCCCACCATGATGTATGTGCTTTATCCGTGCCGGCCATCAATTTTTGGATCATGGTTTTAGGGCAAAGGCCCAAAAGTTATAAAGATCCAAATCTCAGGTGGTCCACACCACAGGAAAACAGGAAAACAGTGGTGATTGAATGCCTATCTTTAAAAACTTCTTAGGGGCCACAAACGTTTTAGATCGAGAGCTGATACTGTGTTTTCACTTCAACCAGGCCTGTGTGGCCTAACCAACAGGTTGGATGGAAAATAAATAGTACAGTGGACCCCAATAAGTTTTTAAAGGTAGGCGTTCAATCACCACTGTTTCCTGTGGTGTGGTCCACCTGAGAATTTCATCTGCCTCATTTTTGGGCTCATGTCCTACAATGATCTGGCAGAATGGATGGACGGCGTGGATCAAACACATACACTATGTTGGGCCCACAGCACCGTCCAGTAGCGAGTCTCTTTCGGCAGCGTTATGCAATCCGCGTCCCGTATGTATGCAATCCGCGTCCCATATTTTCAGCCAAATCTTCACTTGTTTAGGAAATGCGGTCCATCTAAACGGTGGGACCCACGATAAAGATCACTCCACCATGGATCGCCCCATCACTCCATCCATTGATTTAGACAGCACAGCCTGCCTGATGAGCGGATTGGCCCTTTTTTTTTTTTTTTTGCCAGGAGATCTTCATAGTGGGGCCCACTGGAGGTAAAGATAGGATAGGTGATCTTTTCACAATCTAGTGGCACTTGTAGTCGTTTCACTTATTAAAAAAATCCATCCTTGATTAGTTATTTATTTATTTATTATTATTATTATTTTATCTAAAAGAGGTGACTCAGTTGAATTACTCGATTGCATTCACTCAACGTGGTTAGGACAAGACCCCATAATGTAAGATTCAGGTTAGAGAATTTGTAAATCAGGTAGCCGAATCAGCGGCTGTGAATGCTTCTTGTAACAGTAACAAGTCCCACCCACTTCTCTTTTATTTTATTTTAATTTTATTTTGAGTCATTTTATACTCTGCTAGATTGTGATGGTTGATACAAGGAATTAACTAATTGTACACGTGGCATATTGTTACTCAGAATAGAACATTCCAAATTATGGGAACCGCTCATCATCCAAAATGTAGATTGATCGAAGGATCCTAACCTCAGATTCATGGGCATTTGTTTATTGAATTTTAGACCGTTGAATGTTTTCATTTTGATTGTCCCAGAAAAGTTACCAATGAGCAAGTGGTGGTGATGTGTGGGGCCCAGTGGTAGACATAGTTTGGTCCGGATTCGAAGATGGCTTACCAGCATGCAGATGGATATATACTAATCATAAATGAATGGTGGGGATGAGAGGGGGATCTTCACGGGGTAGGAAAGAAGTTGTGCGGCAGTGGGCCCCACCTAATCACAACTATTTAATCATGACCAAACGATCGTAAGCAGTGTACACGCTGAACAGTCAGCTGGATGTTTGTGACTCGCTCCCATCTACTCAGGAGAGGACGGCATGGGACAGGGCTGGCTTTGGCAGTGACCCCTCCAGTGCCGGGTCGGTACTGGTCGGTGATGGAAAAGCTCATGGACCCACCATGATGTATGTACTATATCCACGCCACCCATCCATTTTGCCTGCTCTTTTTAGGGTAAAAGCCCAAAAATGAGGTAGATTCAAATCTCAGGTGGACCACACCACAGGAAACAGTGGTGATTGGATGAACACCATTACAAAACTTCCTAGGGCCTGCTGTAATGTTTATCTGCTATCCAACCTGTTCATCAAGTCACACACATAAATGCAAATTTCAGCTTCAATTCATCCAAAACTTTTTTGACCCCAAGAAAATTTTAATGGTGGGCCTTCAATCACGGCTACTTTCTATGGCATGGTCCATATGAGATTTGAATCTACCTCAATTTTAGGGTTTGTTAAAGTCCCTTGATATAAGTTGATATGCCATCTTCTAATGTCTCAAGCTTTTAGAGCAAGCAAGTGATGATTTGATTTGGTATCGGAAGGTTAAGTGTTTGAATTTTCATGCATGAGTAAGTTAAAGCTCATTGCTATACATTAATATGTCATTGGAGTGTGGGCTTCACCATGATGTATTTGCTACATCTACATTGTCCATCCATTTTGCCAGCTCATTTTCAAGCTCCCATTGTAATGTTTATTTGCCATCTAATTAGTTCATAAGGTTATATAGATCGACCTCAAGTAAAAAATATCATCTTGGTCAAAAACTTTTGTGGCCATAAAGAAGGTTTTTAAACTCGAAATCCAGTACTCTTACATGAATACAAACAAGGTGATCCACTTTAAGATGTCTAAATTTCCTATAATATCTTAGTTAGGTACATTTATGTCTATAGGTGGGGTTGTAGCGAGTACTCATACCGACACACACACGCACTCGCGGCCCATTCCGTTGCGCACTTAGACTCAGCACGACTTGCGTGTGTGTGGTCAATGGCATAAATTAGAGTTATTGGTACCTCTTGAATAGGGCTCAAGCCCCAAGGCGAAAAACTTATATTATATATATGAGAATCTTTTAGTTCAAATTCAATATAGGATTATACCTACAACACAAAAACAATTAAATAGAAACTTTCAAAGGGAAATGAAAATTTTAAAAATTTCTTATTAATTTTTTAATTTGAAACAAAATACAACAATTATCTAAGACATAGTAGTTAAGACATGCTTAGGAGCTATTCACAACCGGCTGGCAATGAAACGTACGTTGTATGTTTGGACAGACTTGGACAGTCGTACGTGCTTTCAAAGGAGGTTTGCTAAGAGCTTGCGTGCGCAATACGTCTCATCGACATGGTACACACATGCTAGCATGCCACTCATGTCTTTAGTACAAACCATCCATTAGATTGTTCCAAGGATGCTTTACCAAAATTAATTTCAGTACTGGAAACTGGTGGACAGGCGGGAAAACTCTACCCGAGTTTTCCATCTACCTACATTATTTTACAACGTGTGGCCCACCTGACTAGTGTAACGACTTGAATCTTGAGCTAGGGCATCAATATATGTATGCCCTACTAATGGATGGATTGGATCTTTGGACTTGGCAAGGTGGCATGAATGTTATGTGCGTACGTGAGGTGATCACATAGCCCATGGTAATTACCATAGCTTCAAGCTACGTGGGTCTCACAATGATGTATGAGTTCCAACGAACCCATCAATTAGATGTGGCCCACCATGTTAGGTCCGTACCATAAAACCTAGCCAGATCCATAACTCAGATGGGCCATGCTAAAGGGAACATGAGGTCCACCGTGTTTTGTATACGCAATCCAACCCATCCATCAGTCGCTCCCACCAGGATGAAGGGACACCAAAACTCAGATGGCTTAATAAAAGTGAATGTTTGGGTTTCAGGCGTAAATGTGCATATCTCCTCGTGTTATGTCCAGCCAGAATTTAGAATTTGGAATACTCTTGGATGTACGGTGGATATGGGAAGGCACACCAGATGCACGGTTTGGATTCCATAGTCATATCACTTGTGGGCCCTACACAGCTCGAGCGTATGGGTACCACCGTAAGTTTGGACAAATGATGCGATCTTTCAAAGAAATGAAAAAGAGAAAATACGGCGATAAATTGGCTTGATGAGAAGTTGCCGAGATATTGGAATAAGAGCAGAGACATGTGTGGGGCCGGCCGGTCCGAGCTGTTGCGACTTTGCAAGTAGAAGATTCGTGGTGTCTCAGATTTTCTGTCGTCAACAGTTTCCTCCCTCCAGATCTGGATCGTTCAATCTTCAGGCCCTACCGTGTATGGGCCATATGTCCAAAATTGTATTGATCAGAAAGTCTGCGCCCTTACATCAGATGATCTTTTTTATGAGAAAGTTGGTGGTTGATGGACTCCTGTCTGGTCTTCTGTTTTAAAATTCAATTCCCTTCCCTGGAAATGTAATTTTAGAGATGTTATTAAGCTATATGGCCTTATTCATGGTAGGGCCCCCAGATGAACGGCTTGGATAGTGTGCACGCGTGCGACCTCTACGAGAAAAATAGACAAGTTGGCGAATGAGATTAAAATGTGTTTCATGCCAGAGTTACCGCTGACAGCCTCTACACGCACTCCAAACCGTAGCACACATGCCATATGTGTACCAAATCTGACTGAGACATTAAGTGGGGTCCACTGAATAGACCAACTAATACCAAAGTCACTCATGCACCGGCTATATGTGCCACATGGCACGTGTGCTGGGGTAACGTGTGTATGGGGCTATCAAACCACACTATCACATTTTTCTAAGTCGTCCATCTCTTTTCTTCGGTCAAAACTCTTTACTCATCCTCCAATCCTCTCTCTATATAAAGCATACTTATCCCATCCACCCCCATCAACTCCCACCACAGATTTCTCTCTCTCTCTCTCTCTCTCTCTCTCTCTCTCATCCATCAATCCATATAGACAATGAAGCAGCAATTTCTTTCAAGAAAAGCCACGTGCAATTCGCACGGGCAAGATTCATCATACTTCTCAGGATGGCAGGAGTATGAGAAGAACCCATACGACCACCTCATGAATCCGAGAGGAATCATACAAATGGGTCTTGCAGAGAATCAGGTCAGCAACCAACACTGCCTAAAACTACATAGCACAATTATCAGAGCGGACTGGGCTCACTGAGAGTCGTGCGACCATTATCTCGCTATCTTAAGAGGGTTGGCGGGAATCTAGCAGCATTTCAAAAGTTTGGATTTTTCAAAAATCCATTTTGGAATCAGTGTTGAGATTCCCAGCCACCGTTTAGGATTGTGAGAGAGAAATACTAGCATATACGTGTGGCCATAGACAAGGTGAATGTTTATGGTGATCGGGGCCATTGATCTTGTAGGGTGTCATGTGACTGGGCGGTATCAAAATTTTGTAGGGATCGGAAGTTCATAACCATGTGATTTTGGTAACTTGGTCCATTGAATCTGGCCTATGCACTTGATGACCCACCAATCTGTGGTTCTCATCTGTCCACAATATGTAAATCCCATGAGTATGGTAGAGACGTTTAATTTGGTGCAAAATCCATAAAGCATGCATCATATATCTAAATTGAGTTCTTTGCTTATGTGATTTCTATAGTTCTATATTTACATAAAATCAATACCTAAAAACCAAAGAAAAATCTCACATTATTATTTTCTTGCAGCTCTCCTTCGATCTCATCGAATCGTGGCTCGCAAATAATCCTGATGCAACCACGTTCAAATGCGGAAATACATCGGTTTTCAAAGAGATTGCACTATTTCAAGATTATCATGGCATGCCTGCTTTCAAGAACGTAAGTTCCTGAAAACAAGTTATCAACGATAGGAAGGATGCTCGTCCAGACATCGGCGATTATCTAATTTTGGGTGCATTTTTCTTGCAGTCATTGGTGGAATTCATGTCAGAAATAAGAGCTAACAAAGTGACATTTGAACCCAACAATCTGGTCCTCGCTGCCGGTGCAACTTCGGCTAGTGAAACTCTGATGTTTTGCCTTGCCGAACCCGGTGAAGCATTCCTTATTCCGACTCCGTACTATCCAGGGTATTTTTTTTTTTTTCCTATTTTGATTCTTACACTGCTAAAATCTTATGTTTGTGTTACATGCGGTATACATGCAATTGCACTTGTACTTAGACATTTGTCTTAAACATTGTAGGTTTGATCGGGATCTCAAGTGGCGGACTGGAGTTGAAATCGTTCCAATCCATTGTTCAAGCTCTAATGGCTTCCAAATAACTGAAACGGCATTGGAAGACGCATACCAACAAGCCCAAAAGCGTAAGATGAGAGTTAAAGGGGTCTTGATCACCAATCCCTCAAACCCGTTAGGCACAACGGCTACTCGAACTGAGCTCGAGTTACTCCTTCGATTTGTTGCGGCAAAAGGAATCCATCTAGTAAGCGATGAGATCTACGCAGGCACTGTCTTTGACACGCCAGGCTTTGTTAGCATTGCCGAAGCTCTAATGGCGATGGAAGATTATGAAAATCTTCAAAACCATGTTCACATTCTCTGTAGCCTATCGAAGGATCTGGGTCTACCTGGATTTCGAGTCGGTGCAATTTACTCATATAATGATGTCGTTGTGGCCGCCGCAACGAAAATGTCGAGCTTTGGACTGGTTTCTTCCCAGACTCAGTATCTTCTATCGGTAATGCTCTCTGACAAGAACTTCACAAGAAACTACATTGCAGAGAACTGCAAGAGGCTTAAAGAAAGATACGAAATGTTCGTATCGGGCATACAAAAGGCTGGAATTGGATGCTTGAAGAGCAATGCCAGTTTGTTTTGTTGGGTAGACATGAGACACCTTTTAAGCTCTAAAACATTCAAAGGAGAGATGGAATTGTGGAAGAAGATACTGTATGAGGTTGGCTTGAACATCTCTCCAGGCTCCTCTTGCCATTGCACTGAGCCTGGTTGGTTTCGCGTATGCTTCGCTAACATATCAGAAGAGACACTTGAAATTGCAATGCAACGACTCAGCGCCTTCGTCGATTCAATCCAACATGGCCGAAGCAGGCGTAGATCGATTGTAAATTTGAAGAACCTGTCACTACCCAAATGGATTTTCAGATTATCGGCCGGTGAACACAATCCAGAGCGTTAATCTTGAGTGTAGACGTGAATTTCACTCATTGATATTTACCTCTTTCTTAATTTTAAGTTTTTTTACTGGGTTTTGCTTTCTGGTTTTTTGCTTACTAAGTGTAGAAGGAGCACTTAACCCATCTGTATTTGAAGCTTTTCTGCATGAGTGAGTTTTCTGTATCGAGTCAATTGGAATTGTAGTTTTCAACAGTGATGAAAAGTCAAACACGATAGAGTAGTCTTGTTCAAAGAGGGGCAGTTGGACTTGATTTTGTGACCTTCTTTTATTGTGCATGCAAGCTTTTCTAGTGCCTTTTTGAGCAGTTGCTTACAAAAAGCTAAGGAAAGGTGGAAATGGTCACGGAAAAGAGGTGTGCTTGCATTAAAAAAGCTTGGGTATGAATATCATTTCCTCGTTACTGCTCTTATCTCTGTCGCGACTCATGATGCAATGGGTGTTGGCACATAGCGAGACCCAAATGACAGTGTCAGCATGCAATCCAACGTTGGATGACCAGAACCACCCATTGTTTAGGACATGGATTGCTTACTAACGCTGCCAGCAGCAATGTGGTTATTGGTTTGTCAGTATGCAATCCCACGTTCAACGGCCAGAGCTGCCCATTGTTTGGGACGTGGATTGACCACTCACACTGCCAATAGCCAGGTGGTTACAGTTGAGTGCTTTGCAGGCTATACCATAATGTATGTATTTTATCCACGCAGTTCATCCAGTTTTCCGCATCATTTTATGGCATGAGCCCAAAAATGAAGCACGTCTAAATCTCATGTGAACCACATCATAGGAAAAACAGTGGTGATTGAACGCCTACCATTAAAAACTTCTCAAGGTTCACTGTAATATTTATTTGCCGTCCACATAGATTTGGATGCAAGGAAAGACAAATATCAGCTTGATCCAAAACTTATGTCCCTTAACAAGTTTTTTAAAGTGGGTTTTCAGTCACCATCGTTTCATGTAGTATGGATCACCTGCGATTCAGATATGCCTCGCTTTTGGGCTCATATCATAAAATGGTCTGAAAAAAAATTGATGGACAGTGTGGATAAAACACATACATTATGGTAAGGCCTATGGAGCACCGACAAGTAGCCACTCGAGCACCACCGACGGGTAGCCACTTGCTACCGTGCAGCATCAGTAGTAGGCAATCTATGTCCCATTTTTTTGGGTTCTATACTATAGGAGGCATAGATTGTGACTCTCACTATATTTGGTGATTGTTTAGAAGGATGAAAAGAAAAATATTCAATGATTTACATAAAAGTCAAAGTCTAAAATCATCGCTGAAGGGTGAATAATGTTGCATAAGAGGTTATTTATATACGATGCCGGTTTCTCTACAACACTGTAAGTTGAGCCACTTGGGGCCCACCTTGATGTACAGAACGCATCTAATCGGTCCAGAAGGTGCACCCCTTTATGATCTCCCCATATCAGAAAAATTAGCCCGATTTAAAACACAGGTGGGGCACGCTACAGGGAAGAGTGGGGATGGAGATGACAACCATTAAAACCTTCCAGATTGTGTGGGGCCCACAATATTTTACACATGCGATTCAATCCATATACACCACGTACGAAAATCAGGCCATCCAAAAACTCAGGTGAGCCGCAATACCTGACTTCAGAGGTTTTAGACGTAATTCTACATTGTGTGGCCCACCTGATTTTTGGGTCATTATGATTTATTGGATCCAAGATTGTACGTGGGAATGGGATTGACAAAAAGAGTCTGAAAAGTTTCAGTAGACGCATGCCCACTGGTCACCTTTGCGCGTGTAACCAAAGTCCTGCGCAGGCAAGTCTCGTTTGAAACAACCACCCCAACACATGTTCTTGGTAACTGTTCTTTAGTCCAGTCTGGTCCACCTTATCCAATGGGGAACGCGTTTAGTAAAAAATGGACGGTCAAAAGGAATAAATAGTTAACGGTTCATTTCTAAGATGATTTTAGGGTTTTTATTCAATCACTAAATCGACGGTCTACACTGGTTACAGATATGCAACGTGTACAGTGGCCGAGTGCATGCATATGGTGCACTGTACCTTGGCAAAGTATCGTATGGTTCTTCCTCTTTGTTATGATATGAATATTCTTAGGACGTGAGCCTCTGTAAGCGTGTAATCGGGCTTACAAGGAGCCCCTATGACCCTAAGCCGTGTGGGGCTAACCGAGATATCCGTATGACATCCAGTCCGTGCATCACTTCTGCTAGTTCATGTTATAAAGTGAGCCCAAGAGTCAGGCATATCTAAAATTCAAGTGGGTGATGCCAAAAGAAACAGCAGCATTTAAACGCCCACCGTTGAAAAATTCTTGAGGCACACTGTGAAACTTATATGCCATCTAACCCGTTCATAAGTTGATTCCCAGCCGGATGAAGTTAAAACACAATATCATCCTGATCCAAAACTTCTGTGAGCCCCTGTTACATCATGGGCTCCACTTGTACAACAAAACACCAAGAAACCAAGCTTACTCGGAAAAATATCGGCCGACATGACACCTCAGCTGTACATGAGGTGACTTGATGCATGTCATGTATTTGTACGAACCACATATGCCCTGCACCCATATATGCCATACAATATTTGCATCCTCTCATGATATTCAAATCGGTTGTGATGAGCACGTGACATTTCAGAAAATTAGCTCCCCTTTGATTGATAAACATTAACTAATTACGTTTTTAGTTTACTACGCTTATCTTTGCAAGAGCTTAGCATAACATGGACAGATGTCTTAAAGCAAATGGTGGGATGGGTAGGATTAATCCATTTGAGTGGTTTTGGGAATTTTTTTGTTTTTTTTTTTGTTACTTATGCAACGCACCACCCTGTTAGCTGAACGCACCCACAGGATTAGTCACATGATGCACCCACCCACCAGTGGGGTTAGTGTGTCTCCTTAGCACTCGTACCTGAAACCCGTTGTTGAAATGCGTATGCGTCTTTCAGCTGGGCTAACAGGCCAGACACAGTGGTTTTGGGTTCAAGTCCCCCTCAAAGGCCTTTTTTTCATCAGGACCCATCAATAGTTTCATGGATTGGATGAATAATCTAGTCAATTATTGCTCCCTTTTTCTAAGGAATCAGTCCCTTTTAATGGTTGCACATGTATTCAAAGTAAGAATGAAATGGATGTTTGTTGTCCCAACCACCTTCAATGGTTATACAGGCATTCAAAGTAAGAATGAAATGGATGTTTGTTGTCCCAACCACCTTGAATGGTTATACACAGGCATTCAAAGTAGGAATGAAATGGATGTTTGTTATATACCAACTATGGGAGGCGGATTGGGTGCTACCGTCAGCCTGTTCCCAACTAGGAATAGACGGGCTTTGAGGGGCCACTATGGTGTATGGGTTTTATCCATACCGTCCATCCATTTTTCCATGTCATTTTAGGTTCCAGGCAACAAAAAGAAAAAAAAAAAAAGAGATAGATCCAAGGTTCAAGTATAACAGCCACCGTTGAAACCTTCTTAGGTTCCACTATGATCATTAATTGCCATTCAACTGGTTCATAAGACAAATATCAACTTGATCCAAAACTTTAATAGCCCTTAAAAAGTTTTCAATGGTAGGTGTTTAATACCAACTATGTCCACCTGAGCCTTGGATTTGCCTCATATTTTGGCTTGTACGTAAAATCATATGAAAAATGGATGGACAGTGTGGATAAAACCCATACATCACAGTGGGCCTTCAAAGCCCTTGTCTGTTCCTAGCTAAGGACCTCAGGGGTAATATCCAATCCACGCCCCTAACTACTCTACAAGTCCTAATATCCATAAAGGAAAAGAGTAATTAATAATAAAGTTTTTGCTTTTCTTTAACTTAAATTTTTGGAGAATTATAAACATCTTTATAAAGCTTAAAGTTATTTATTTAGAATCTAAGCTATTTTATTTACTTATTTTTTTAATAGACTTCTATTTACTTGTGACATATTGGCCTTAATTGCTTGTGTGTGGACACATATGTGTGGGCACAGAGCCTTATTTTTGTTCTCCCTTAAAAGTGGTTAAAAGAGTCTCCTGCAACTATTGAAAATAACCTAGTTATGTGGGAGAACAGTAAGACGAGCTTATGATACTGACAAGGACAACCGGCAAAACCTCTCACAAACAATAGTGTAACCATAAGCTCGTCTTTAGTAGTCCATGGGTGTAACTATAATGCACCTCTCTATCTTCGAGGTCTTTGGGGCAAGTGCAAGCCCTCCCTCTCACACGCACCAGGTCAATTCAACGGAGGCGGCCATCGTGAGGCTTCGAGCTCAAGACCTCTCACTTCCTGAAGCGAGATGTCCTAGCCGTCAGACCTCGCTCGGTGGTTACTTCCACTTGTATTGTTACTATAAATGTTTACAAAAGTCAGGCATGCTTGTCCATTCATTCTTACCAAGAGCTTGGCAAGCAATAATTGTACGCTCAAACAATTTATCCACGAAGGCCTATTCAGATATGCTTAGAACAGCCTCTCCAAATGTAACTTTGATGATAATCAAATGTGCCTAAATGAATAAAAACATTATTGCAGCAAAAATACATGAATGGACCCTTCAATTTATACCCAAGCCAAGAAATTATCACGGACAGGCAACGGCAACACTATTTGTGTTGCCTAGCAACTTCACTGCTGACATGCACTTGTGTAGGATATCAGCACCGTGAAAAGCAGTGGACCCCAACATGGATGTCACCCTTCTTAAAACTCATACTGATCCAGACCATTGGTAGTCAGTGTGACCCCATTTGAGGTCAGGAATTTTTGTGCCAGTGATCTTCAGGTTGAGGCCTACTGTTTTCAAAGGATGGATGTTTTCAATGCTGGACGGAAAGGTCGTATTGGGACTGTCTTAATTAATGGGATACATCCACAACCTCAAGTGTACGACCTCATGAGTTTGGATGGGGAGATGGGCCCCACAATCCAACCGTCCAACTAAGCATGGGATAGGCATTTACTACAAAAGGAGCCATGTGGGGGCTGCATGACAAGTTTGATTCCATGGGAAGACTGCCATGTGCGTTTCACATGAGTATGTATCGCACGTGAGAGGGAACATAAAACCTCCAGCACCCTCTTCAAAAACGTGTAAGCGAGTAGGAGCCTAGAAATGATCTTCGATCTGGACGCTCATTTGAAGGAGCCATGGCTACTCTTAGGAGTATAGCCTTCTAAATCCTACTCTCACCACATGTGCTAATGTAGCATATGCGTGCAAGATCCAGTCCGTTCATCAAGTGGGCCCATCTCGGTACATGTAGTTGCCCGAATAACAAGTCAGTTCAGGCCATTAGGTTGTTACCTTGACTGCTAATCTATTCACACATCATGGCCTCGTCATTTTAAAGACGCAAAGAATAAAAAGTGGGACCCATCTGATGGACAACCTGGATCTGCCACACGCATGTGACCCAAGAGAGAGTAGGAAACGTGGGGTAGCCATCGTAAATTCTCTAGGGACAGATATGACCCATATGACCAATACACCTTGTCTACACCAAACACTCCCTTCACTTCTCTCATCAAGAAATGTTCCTCCATGGTGGGGGCCCATGCCTTTAAACAGAGATGATTTATGTTGAATTTTCTATCTATATGAATACACATGAATGACTTTATGTCCCCCTTTTGTCCTTATTCATGACAAAATCATGAGATGCGCAACATAGGTCTTTATTTCCTCAAATTTCAACCCTAGCTTGTCTGTTCCTGTCAACTTCCCCACACAGAAAATCCACCTTCCATCAAAGACCCACGATAAAGCCATTGGGAACTGACCCATGCCACCCACATGATTCTTCTCTAAGGGCTTGACCATTTACAACACCCATGTGCTTGGTGCAAAACTTGTGTCGGTCATGCGCCATCCCCCACATTCCATGCATGCATTCACAGGTCGCCCCCACATGTGAACACATCAGCTTGGCAAGATATATATACATTGGTTACGTTGTGGACGCATTTTTACGTTGGATGGTCCACCCAACTAATTTTGTGTTTTCATGGGTTGAAAAATACATCTTTCTCCACTGTTTGGTTGGACAAGTGCTTTGATATTAAATATGGGAATTTTACAAAAGAATACCTCATCAAAAAGGTTTTCAACAACCTTCCCCACTAATTAATGGTAATTGGTAAGTATCACGGAATGCCTTCCATAGATTTTTTTTATTTTTATTTTTTAACGGAAGTTGGGATGGGATACAGTGAGGAGTTGGTGTGAGCCCACCATGATGCTTATGTGAAATCCACACCAACCACCAGGTGAGTTGCCCTAATTTAGTTTCTGGATACAAAAATAATTAATCTCCATCCATGACTCAGATAGACCATATGATTGAAAATTGTGTACAAGGAAACACTCACCTTCCACACTGTTTGCCTAAGTGTGGCCCACTTGAATTGCCGATAGGTCTGATTTTTAGTCCCTTGGCATAATTCTTGTGTGGAATCTAATAATTCTCTTCCAACTCAAATGATATTTGCATTAATTAATTGGGTAGCTTCTTGAATACCATTTTGTAAAAGGCACATGGGTGTAAATATATACGTATTAATGAAGTAGTATTTTGTGTAAAATTCCCTTGATATATTTGTAAGAGATGGGCCGGTTTCGACATTGATGGATGCCTGGGTTTACAGAGTTTTGCATCCGTGGCAATGATCTGAACTGTTTATCTTTCATGTTGCATAGGTACCAATGATTCTTGTATGACAGTTATTACATCTCTCATACTGCGTAAGTGTCAATGATTCTAGATTCGATGCTTAGTTTAGGAATTCAGATTTCATATTTAAGATTTAGACTTTAGATTTAACAAACAGGCCCTTATTTTACTTTTGGAATGTCCATGTGCTGTGGATGGCAAATGATTCAAAATAATGATAGATGCAATGATCCTGGCCATCTGATCATTAACTGTTCACATTGCAGTGAGTGAAAATGTGAATGGAAAGGCCAGGATTGCTTGGTAAGAGCAGTTTCTGAATGCGGCTTATCTGTGATAGGGTCCATTAGATGGATGGTCCTGATTGATGCGTGACACTACCATATGTACTTGGGAATTAAGGATGTCTCTACTGTCTTCTAGTTCTAATCCAGGCCACTCATCAGGTGGGTGCATTATGACCCCTCCTTTCAGCAATTCACGTACCTTTCCAACTCTGAAAATTAAACTAATGGACCACTGCTATTTTTAGTGTCGGTGGATTAACTAACAAACTCTCCTTGATAAAACAATCTTTACCTTCTAATCTGTGGCCTACAAATTAACGGCTAGAAGAGAAACACAGCAAAGGTCCATACGTTCATTTGAAAAAGGTCCTAATAATCCAATCTGAAAGAACTTTGGGGGATTCTCCATATCCATGGTGGGACCCAATAAGCCAATGATCTGGATATTGAACCGTGGGCCCACATGATGGAGAGACCAGCCTTACTTTTTAGCTAGGAAATCTTCATAATTGGGCCCACCTGTTATGTCCTTGATCTCACACATGTCTGCTATGTCTAAGAGGTTGAGGTTGGTAATTCTATCCATTTTCTAGTTGATGGGCCCATTGCTTGAGGAGCACTCTTGAAACATGCATTCCCTTTTTTGTAACCTACACTCCCTTTCTTGCTTCTAAAGTGGCTACAAAATCCCAGGTATCCCGCTTGTAAGATCAGCTCAACCTCCAAATTCCAATACTGCTAATGCATTGCCTCTTCTGTGCACGTGCCATGCATTTGCCTTAATCCAAACCGTACAAATTGAGGGGCACGAATATAATTGATGGTTGAAAGGAAAAGTAATCAACGGATCGAATTCAGCAAGGCAGCGTCTAGCAGTCGACAATTAGGATTGTCTAATCAATGTGATTCTTTTGTTATATAAATCCTATTCAAAGTAGACCTCACTAATCCTACGGTTTGGATTGAAGCACTTTCATGGTTTCTATGTACATTATTTGTGAGGAAACGGGTGGTCAGCCATAATCCAGTATTGTGGGAAGCGGTTTGGCTGATAACCCCAACATAGGGCTCTCAATGGAGCGGGTTAGATTCGAGATCCTGATTCACTCCGAATTCGTATAATGCAGATTTGAATCTTAAAATAGGTTTGATTACTTAAATAAACCAGATTTGGATTTTACAATAGGTCTAATTATTTACATGGACCGGATTTGGATCTTAAAATAGGTCTGATTACTTACATGGACTGGATTTGGATTCACAGGAACATATCCCATTTCAATCCGAATCCGATTAAGATCCAACTCATTGTCACCTTACTGTATATGTTATATTCATGCTGGCTATCCGTTTTACATATTATTTTAGGCCATGTCTCAAAATTGAGACATGCCACTCTTAGGTGGACCATACCACAGTAAATAGTGGGATTTGCATTATTTTTCTACTAAATTAAATATATTATATATATATATATATATATATATATATATATATATATATATATATATATATATATATATATATATATATTGAGATTTGTAATGGGGGTGATTTGGACCTGGATCCGACCAAAATCCGATGGTTATATGGATTTTGAATCGGAAATGGATCTAACAATTTATAAATGGATTGGATATGGACATCACCTTTTGGATCCGAGTTGGATCCGACTTGGAGCTTTGGATCCGATCCAAGATCCGTCCCATTGAGAGCCCTACCCCAACACCAGCCAGTAAGCCGGTGTCAACTGTCAAAGCTCTGTAGCCCCACAATGATGCATCTGTTTTATCTAGGCCGTCCATCTATTTTTCCAGCTCATTTTAGGGCATGAGCCCATAAATGAAGCATATCAAAAGCTCAGGTGGACCACACCACAGGAAACAGTGGGGTTTAAATGCTTACCTTTGAAAACTTCTTAGAGGCCACAGAAGTTTTGGATCTGGCTGATATGGGTGTTTTCCCTTCATTTAGGCCTTTCTGGCCTCCTGAATAGGTTAGATGACAAATAAACATCACTGTGGGCACGAGGAAGGTTTCAACGTGGACGTCATTACCCCCACTTGAGCTTTGGATCTGCTTCAACTTGGGCTCGTGACCTAAAATGAGCTAGAAAAATGGATGGACGGCATTGATAAAAATGGGTGGTGTTGGGGTCACCAGCCAAACGGCATCCTTGTAGTGATCCTTTGTCTAATAGAAATGTAGGGTGGAAACAAAACCATGCAACCCATCCAGTGGGCAGATCTCTCTTTAATGTAACTTTGTTTGAGGCAATAATCTACAATGGAAGTCTCTGCATATGACATCCTCTTTCAGATCTGTCCTTTGCTTATGCTTTTTGTCTCCTACTTGACTAAGGCACCTATTTTGTTCAAGTGGTTGTGTTCCTTTAGATGGACGGATTGGATCTTAGAACCATGGCCATACGTTTACAAACGGGCACAACATGATGCTATTCATCACGATCTAATGTACCATGACCAGGTGTCGCTAAATGTAGCCCATTTGCATAGGTAGTCAAAAGATCCCAACATCTATATTAAGAGAATTATTGGGTGGGCCAAGTTTCAATAATCAGCTGAAAGGATGACTCTGCCCATTGATTCATCCATTGATTCATAGTACTTATGCAGTCCGGAGTGGAGCCATCATCGGTTTTGAGAGAAATCTAAGCTATCCCATGCTCTTTTTCTGATCCTAGAATTCTCTCAATCTCTCTAAAATACCTAACCTCCTTGACAATTACCCTAATTCCCCATTATATTTAAAGGAAACAATCAGAATTAGAAACATCTTATACAAAATTGTGCAAACCTATCACACAACCTGTATACGGTCAGTCATCTGATCGAACGTCCGAACAAACGTATGGTCATCCGAAACTACACAAAAATGTCTAGAGAATTCACTTTGCAAAATCCTCCAAAGTCGGTCGCCAACCATCCGCTCCATCTTCGTGGCTGATAAACCGGATTGAGATATTGGTTTACCGATCCATCTTCTTCCACACGTTTTCTATCATAGTTTTTGGTCGCTTTCCATGTATTTTTCACGGAATACTTCTCTATGTTGAATCTCATGTCAGACGTCATTGAAATCTCGTCTCAGATTTCGATCTACCTAATGTTTGCTCTAATACTACTTGTTAGGAAAACCGGCCTGCAACGGAAGCGAGAAATCAAACGAGATAATTACAATAATCAAGAAACAATCAACACACACAAAAGTTAATCTGATTTTATGTGAAAAATCCCTCATGGGTAAAAACTCACGGCACAAAGTGAATCCACTATGTAAGCAAAGTTACAAGAGAATGAACAACACTCACACAGATCAAGCCACCCCAAGAAAAGTCTAAGCTATTCCAAGCTCTCTCTCACCCTAGGACTCTCTCAATCCCTCTATAATACCCAGCCTCCTTAGCAATTACCTTAATCCCGCATTATACCCCTTTAAATAGGAAACAACCAGAATTAGAAATATCTTACGCAAAATCGCGCAAACCTATCGCACAATTGATCGTCCGATCGAACGCCCAAACTAACCTTCGGTCGCCTGACGTCGCAGACACGATCGTCCGAAACTACACAAAAACGTCCAGAGAATTCATTGTGCAAAATCCTTCATGGTCGGTCGCCGACCATCCGCTCGATCACCGGACAACCCTCTTCAACCTAAATTTGAGTCACCTGATTCCAACACAAGCAACCTGCACCCTCTAATATCATGTCGTGTTTCGGCTTCATTAGTGAGGTCATTTGGCTCAGCCCATTGAAAACATACATTGGCAGTTTCGGGTGTGTAGGGTTCGAGCTAAGCACAACCTATTGACAGATGGGCCACATCTTCTTCGTGCTACCCATTTCCCATGGCTCAAACCAAGCTCGAAAGTTGGTCGGGCCAGTTAACCCACAGGTAAACCTAGCGTGTTGAGAAGTTTAGAGTGTTGGGTGAGTTTCACAAAACCTAAAGATCTCGCCCCCCAAACTACTTGAATTATGGGATATGATAAAGTAATAAACTAAATCAAATCATAAACCGCACGACACAAGAGATTTTTACGTGGAATACCCTTGAAGAGGTAAAAACCACGGGACCTAGTCCAGACCAACAATCCACTATGAAACAGAATTGTTACAACCTCGATCACAAGTACAACCCGCTTGGATTTAACCTTCTTCAACCACACAGGGATGGATAAACAATAAGGGAATTAAAAACTGAGAGATCTCACCGAACATGAGGACATTGAAGAGCCAAGACATGGATTACACCATGAATCACCTTCACAAGCAAAACCTCATTTTCCAACAAGCTTTCTCTCTCTCTCTTTTTCTCTTCCTCTTTTTCTCCTTTTCACTCTCTCTCCTTGGACGTGTAAACAACCTATTAGGATACCCTAATATCGTTTTGGAACCTCTTAAATAGAGCAACTAAAGAAATAGAGCCAAAACAGGAAACTACGTTCAAGCACTCCGCGCATGGTCGGGCGCCCGGTCAGTAGACCATTGGGCACCTGACCAACCAAAAAATTGTCTAGTGAGTTTTGAGGTAAACTGTCAAATTTCGAATGCCCGCCCTAACATGGTCGGGCGCTCGACCTGGGCACGGGCGCCCGGTCATTACACCATCGGGCACCTGACTATTACGAAAACAGTCCAGTGTTAAATTGTCCATCAGGGTGAATTTCGGTCGCCCGACCAGAACCGACCGGGCGCCCGACCTCACCAGGGTGCACTCTCTCTCCTCTATGACTGAGGAGGAAAACCCCATCAAATCTTCCTCTTTCCGATTCAGGAGGGATCCACCTTCTTTAAGCTAGCCAGGTTTAATTTCTACAAACCATAAACTTGCCCCTGAGTAAAGCCTAGGTCATAATGTCTGACTCGTTATTGTCTATGTGGACCTTTTCAAGCTGTAATACCTTCTGTTCCAAGATATCCCTGATCTAGTGATATCGAATTTCTATGTGCTTCGACTTGGAGTGCTGACTCGGATTCTTGCTCAAGTGTATAACACTCTGGCTATCACGATAGACCACGTACTCCTGCATGAAATGACGCTCCCGAATCGATCACCCAATCGGTGTCCTGATTCGCAGTCGTTAGACAAAATCGTGATCCGTTGAGAAAATGACTACAACGTCGCTATCGGAGGCAACCACAATAGAGTCTGATTCATCACCTTTTTCCTTCATTTTTTCCTTTTTTAACCATTTTCTTGTGACATTTACTTTTATAATGGTCCTTCTTGCCACAGTTCCAACATTCAACATCTCTCCTAACATTAAACTTGCCTCTAGACTTATCTCGAGCTTTCCCGCCCTTTCTGTTCTTTCCTCTCCCTCGATCCTGTGTCACAAGGGTTTCTTGCTAAGTAAACCCTTGAGATTTCCTCCTTGTCTCCTCATTGAAGAGACAACCCGTAACCTGCTCTATGAACATCTTTCCGTCTAGTGCGGAGTTACTCAGAGACACCACCAATGTCTCCCAACTATCAGGCAATGGGCTAAGTAATAGCAAAGCCTGTAGTTCATTGTTTAGGACCATCTTCATAGCGGAGAGTTGGTTCATAATATTGCTGACTTCATTCATGTGCTCAGCCACCGAACCATTATCCTTGAACTTGCGGTTTACAAGTCTTCTAATAAGGAATATCTTGTTGTCGGTCGTCTTCCTCTCATACAGCCCTTGTAATTTCTGTCATAGGCTAGCGGTTGAGGCCTCTGTAGACACATGGTGGAACACCGAATCATCCAACCATTGTCTAATGAACCCCACTGCCTTCCGGTCTAACTTCTTCTAATCATCATCTGGCATATCCATTATTTTTGCTGATATGCTTAAGATTGGAGCATACAAGTCCTTGCAATAAAGCAATTCCTCTATCTTAACCTTCCATATAGTCCAGTTAGATCCATTAAGACTAATCATCCTTGATGAGCCACCTTCCATAATAATTCAGAACCGATCCCATTTCCTGTTCAAACAACCTAAACACTCTGATACCACTTTCGTTGGGTGAGTTTCACAAAACCTTAGGATCTCACCCCCAAACTACTAGAATTATGGGTTATGATAAAGCAATAAACTAAATCAAATCATCAACTACACGACGCAAGGGATTTTTATATGAAAAACCCTCAAAGAGGTAAAAACCACGGGACCTCGTCTAGATCAATAATTCACTATGAAGTAGAATCGTTACAACCTCGATCACAAGTACAACCCGCTTGGATCTAACCTTTTTCATCCACACAGGGATTGATAAAAAATAAGGGAACTAGAAACTGAGAGATCTCACCGAGTATGAGGACATTGAAGAGCCGAGATGTCGATTGCACTATGAATCACATTCACAAGCAAAACCTCATCTTCCAACAAGCTCTCTCTCTCTCTCTCTCTCTCTCTCTCTCTCTCTCTCTCTTTCTCTCTCTCTCTCTCCTTGGACGTGTAAATAATCTATTAAGATACCTTAATCTCATTTTGGAACCTCCTAAATAGAGCAACCGAAGAAACAAAGCAAAAACAGGAAACTGCGTTCAAGCAGTCCGCGCATGGTCGGGTGCTCGGTCAATGGACCATTAGGCGCCCAGCCAACCATAAAATCGTCCGGTGAGTTTTGAGGTAAACTGTCGAATTTTGACACCTGCCCCAATATGGTCGGGCGCCCGACCTAGGCACCGAGCACCTAGTCATCAACTCATCGGGCGCCCAGCTGTTACAAAAACAGTCTAGTGTTAAACTGTCCATTCGAGTGAATTTCGATCACCCGACCAAAATCAACTCCTCGCCTGACCACACCCTCGCTGCACCATCTTCTCCTCTACACCTGAGGAGGAAAACCATATCGTAGAGTTGTTGACTAAACCTAATTTCGGTTGTCCTATCATTAGAATATGTGTTTTGACAATCATCAAACTTAGTCATTTCTCTACAGTAGGGCCTCTAGAATACTACCATAATCAACGGTAGAGTATTGAGGTTTTCATATTGCTATTTGGGTTGTCAGATTTGTGGTCCACAAAGTCGGTGGTGTCGTTCCAACGTAGATTAGAGGATTAGAGACGCAAGTGCACCGCTGGATGTGCATCCTAGAAGTGGTCGGTGATACACGCATGGATTTACATTCAAGAGGCTATTAATGGCGCACATGCCATGTGAGACGCGTGTGTGGTATCAGGGTCATTTAACATGGATGCTGACTCTTGCAGAGCCCACCGTGATCTATATGTTTTATCCACACCGTCCATCCATTTTTCCAGCTAAGTTTAGGCCATGAACTCAAAATTGAAGCATATCTAAAGCCCAGATGGACCATACCACAGGAAAAATTGGGGATTGAATGCTTACCGCTGAAAACTAGTGGGACACGGAAGTTTTGGATGAAGCTGATATTGTGTGTTTTCTCTTCATTCAGGTTTCTGTGACCTTATGAGCTGGTTGGATGACAAACAAACATCACTGTGGGCCCTAGGATGTTCTTTAATGGTGGAAGTCATTACACAGCTGTTTCTTGTCCTTTGGCCCACTTGAACTTCGAATATATATGCTTAATTTTGGGAGCATACATCAAAATGGATGGATTGCATGGATGAAACACATACATCACGGTGGGCCCTACAGAGTCCTGCCACGAGGTCGGTGGTGGGAGGGTCCCCACGCAATCCGCGTCCATTCAACATGGACAGTCAACATGCTGTTATAAAAGACCACGCCGGTCCACTCCCCTGGTGAGCCACACATATGTGTCGAAAAACGGACGGCTAGAAAAGACAATGACAGCCGGATGATATTCAACGTACACGTGTACCGGGACGAGGATTGCCTACGGACACTGCCAATATAGGGACTCGCTACTGGACGATGCTCTCTTGGCCCAACATGATTTATGTGTTTTATCCGTTCTGTTCATCCATTTTTTCAGCTTATTTCACGGCACGAGACAAAAAAAAAAAAAACAAAAAAAAATGAGGCAGATCAAAATCTCAGGTGGACTACGCCGCAAGAAACGAATGGTGATTGAATGCTCACTACTAAAAAATATTTCGAGGCCACAAAATTTTTTAATCAAGTGATATTTGTGTTTTCCCATGAAGTTGGTATTTGTGTTTTCCCTTCATCCATGTCTTTGTGGCCTAATCTACAGGTTGGATGGCAAATGAACATTACAATGGGCTTTAGGAAATTTTTAATAGTGGGTGTTCAATCACAACTATTTTCTTGTGGTGTGATAGACCTGAGATTTGGATTTGATTCATTTTTGGGCTGCCCTAAAATAATAATCCAAAATGGGTGGACTGCGTAGATAAAATACATATACCATTGTGGGGCCCACAGAGCACCACCCCTTTAGCCACGTTGCTACTGTCAGTTTCAGTAGTGTTCCCCACTTCCTTCAGATGTGTCCTGTGGACCACCTGCCCACATGTGCCATGTGTACAATATTGAACCTCTGATGGTGTGAACGGGCTAGCCATTTCTCCATGTATTTTTCTCAGGTGTAGTTACTGAGATTTCAGAAACCAAGGACTTTTAGGCATTACACTTACAAGAAAAATGGAATGAATGCAATAGACTTTCAACCTCGATTAATTGCAGTTTGTCCACAATTTCAGTTGCATCAGTGGAGCTTTATCACACAACTGCTTTTGTACTCTCATCTTTTGACTGGGCCACTTTGGCGGACGTTGACGCAACCAACCAACGGCTGACAAAAATTTATATTCAACTAGATTTTTCAAAAAAATGAAAAAAAGGTGTGCATATGTGTATGCCAAGATGAAATGTACTTGATACTGAGCCAAAGTTTTCAAGAACATCCATGTGGCGAAAGTATATGACACGGGTCCACGCATTTATAAACATGTCCCTGCAACTATGTGGGGGTTTTTTTCTGTCCTTATGCCCTAACATTTGCAGCAACTCCAATTCCAAGAAAGTATCCTCCAAAACTAGGAAATTATAATTGTACGCAATATAGTTCTTATCATTATCTACAGCTCAGCTATAAAAAATTTCAAACATGTCATTCGATGACTGATATTGCTTTCTCATCAGAGAAGTTGTACCAAGCAATTGGGGTTTAAAAAATTTCAAACATGTCATTCGATGACTGATATTGGTTGTCTGGTTTAAAAATTCAAAACATTGACCAATTGTCCTATTGTAGTCATGTATTTCTCATCTTGATTGTATGTTTGTTGGACATAAATGGAAGGTTTTTTATTGTTCAATCGAGGATGTTTTCGGGGCTCGGTCCATCTACAATGGGATGCACTGGACCAATGGTGTAGATTATCAAACTATGGGCCTAGTGGTTAGAACTAAAAATCTAAGTACACCAATCCAAGGTTTTGGTATTCCAACATAAGATTTCATCATCATGCAAGTCATCAATTATATGTTACCACAGTGAACATATAATTTGGGACCTAGTGCACTTAGGCCATGTTCATGACCCTATCCCTGAATGAAGGGGATAGGGTTTGTTGCACAGCATGCTAACAACGCCGATGAATTGAGATCCAATCTCCAGTCTCACCCACAAACGATAAATATGAAGAAATAATAACTAGAAGTGATATTGAAACAAACTAACAATCCACAAGACAGAATTTACATGGAAAAACTCCAACAGGGGTAAAAAATCACTGTGCAAACTTCCACTATGAAGAAGACGAAGTTATAAGCAATACACTTACCTTCTCCGATACTCTCATGCACAGAGATGACCCTCTTTGCTAACCCCTTGCATCTTTCTCACCTTGGACGTATAGAAAACTTAATCACATACCCTAATCCTGGATTATACCCCTTTATATAGTAAAACCCGAAAATAAAACTCAAAATAGGAAACCCCGCACTACAAGTCGAGGTTGGTCGGGCGCTTGGTTAGTTTTGGTCGAGCGCCCACCCAGTCATAAAAAACGTCCAGCGAGCTATAAGCCAAATCAGTCGAATATCGGGCGCCCCATCAGGTTGACCATCGTGCCCGACTGTTCATAGAACAGTCTAGAGACAATTGTCTTTAATTCATGAATATCGGGTGCCCGATCCACAGATCATCCGGGCTCCCTGACCATCGCTTAGTGTGATTTGCTCCACACCTCAACAATCTCCCATTTGGAGACACATCACCATAGTCCTTCGTCTTCTACATCCGGAGTACACCACATCCCCATCTTCAAGCTTGAAGATCAATCAAAGTTGAACAGAGCTTCAACTTCTCCCGTGTGAACCGCCTTAGTCAACATATCCGCAAGGTTCTTACTTGTATT
Source organism: Liriodendron chinense (assembly GCA_003013855.2). Classification (NCBI taxonomy): domain Eukaryota; kingdom Viridiplantae; phylum Streptophyta; class Magnoliopsida; order Magnoliales; family Magnoliaceae; genus Liriodendron; species Liriodendron chinense. The sequence goes on along the minus strand of PVNU02002577.1, from coordinate 297,059 downwards.
GATCTTCTTCATAGTAATCAATCCATCTTCCAGTAACGAACATATGAAGTGATATCTGATGTCAATATGCTTGGTCCTTGAATGAAAGGTTGACTTCTTAGACAAGTGTATTGCACTCTAATTATCACTATACAGCCTACAATCTGCTTGCTTCTTCCCCAACTCTTTCATAAAACCTTACATTCACACCATCTCCTTGTACGCTTCTGTAGTTGCAACATATTTTGCTTTCGTTATACTGATGGATACTATCTTCTGTAACTAAGAGACCAAACTGACTGCAACACTACCCAGAGTAAAGGCATACCCTGTTGTGCTCCTTCTACTGTCGATATTACCTGCCAAATCTGAATCGACGTAACCCTGTAGCTTGATTTCCGATCCTCCATAACACAGCGCTACATCCACAGTACCTACCAGGTATCTGAGGATCCCCTTCACAGCTTCCCAATGTTCCTTCCCGAGGTTATTCATGAACCTGCTAACAACTTTCACTGCTTGAGCAATGTCAGGCCTCGTGCTAACCATAGCATACATGAGCCTCCCTATAGCTGACGCATAAGGGATTTTAGCCATGTGGTCCCGTTCTTCCTGCGTCTTCGTACCTTGCTCTTTAGAAAACTTGAAGTGATTGGCTAATGGAGTGCTAACCGGCTTAGCACCTCCCATGCTGAATCGATCAAGTACCTTGGCCATGTACTCTGCTTTTGACAAAACTAGCTTTTTCTTTTTCCTGTCACACTTTATCTTTATGCTTAAGATTTGTTTTGCAACTCCTAAATCCTTTATGGTAAACTCTCTAGACAATTGTCTTTTGAGATTTGAGATGTCCTTCATGCTTGATCCCGCCACAAGCATATCACTAACGTACAGAAGAAGGATGATGTACTATGTATCAAACTTCTTCAAGTAGTAATAGTGGTCTGCATGACATCACTTATACCCGTTTTCCGACATGAAACTGTCAAACTTCTTGTACCACTGCCTCGGGGCCTGCTTTAGGCCATATAAACTATTTTTCAGTCTACACACCTTGTTCTCTTTTCCTGGTGTCACGTATCCTGTCGATTGATGCATGTATATCTCTTCTTCAGGTTCCCATGAAGAAAGGATGTCTTAACATCTAGCTGTTGTAGATGTAAGTACTCTGTAGCCACTATACTCAAGACCATGCGAATCATAGACATCTTCACCACTGGTGAAGATATTTCAGTGAAGTCGATACTTCCCTTTTGTTGGAAACGTTTCACAACTAATTTGGCCTTATATCACTTCGAACCATCATGCTCCTCCTTCAGTCTGTAAACCCACTTGTTATGAAGAGCTTTCTTACCCATAGGTAGAGTGACAAGCTCCCATGTACGATTGGACTCAAGAGAGTCCATCTCATCATTCATGGTCTACTCCCACTTAACCTGTGTATCTGACCATAATGCCTCTTCAAAATACTCTAGTTCACTATTATCTGTCAGCAGTAGATAATGTAAGGAGGGTGAGTATCGAACCTTAGGTCTCTTCTCTTGAGTAGACCTCCTCACAATCGGTGTCTGCGGCTCTACCTCATCATGCTCCTGTGCATGCTCATCATATGGCACTGTAATACCCGTGTCCGATAACTCTTCAAACTCTACGAATTCCTTCGCATCGGCCTTATTCTGTTTTTACTAGAAACTGTCCTTATACATCACTTTTTTATTGAAGACTACATCCTTGCTTCTGATGATTTTTCGATTCTCTGTGTCCCAAAATCGGTAGCCAAAATCATGCTACCCGTAGCCTATAAACGTGCACCTCCTGGACTTCGCATCCAGCTTGTTTCTGTGCTTTACATCAATGTAAACATAAGAAGTGCAACCAAATACTCTGATATGTGCAAGGTTCACCTCTTTTCCAATTCACGTTTCTTCTGGTAACCCATCATCCAATGGTGTTGAGGGACTTCTATTGATGAGATATACGGCAGTATTCACAGCATCTACCCAAAAGGTTTTGGGCAACCCTGCATGTAGCCTCATGCTCCTGGCGCGCTAAAAAATGGTCCTGTTAATGCGCTCAGCCACATCGTTCTACTGCGGTGTCCCTGGGATCATTTTTTTATGTTTGATCCCATATGCTGTAAAATACTCCTCAAACCTCTTATCACAGTACTCTCCCCCATTATCAGATCTAAGACACTTTACAATTTTACCTATCTCATTTTCTACTAGTACTTTTCACTTCTTAACTACATTAAATATATAGTATTTATGTTTTAAGAAATAGATCTACAGTTTTCTACTGGCATCATCAATGAAAGAAACAAAATAACATGATCCACCAAGAGATGATACATGTGCCAGTCCCCCACATATCAATGTGTACAAGCTCCAACAGATGTGTCTTTGGAGCGCTTCCTGTTTTCTTGAAGCTTACTCTCTTCTGCTTGCCATATATGCAGTCCTTGCAAAATTTCAAGTCGATAGACTTCAACTCTGGTAGCTTTCCCTTTGACAATAGCATTTTCATCCGCTTCTCACTCATATGTCCCAACCTCTGATGTCATAACTGTTCATTCACTGCGAGTTGATGCGACTGCGAGTGAACTGTATGATCCGAAAGTCACGTACAAAGTACCTTCCTTCTTGCCTTGAGATATTACCAAGACACTTTTTGTGGCCTTCCAGGAATCACTAGTGAATATCGTCACATATCTGGTATCGGCAATTGCCCCACTGAGATCAAGTTCCGTCTCAAACTCGGTACATGTCTGACATCCTTCAACTTTAAGACCGTTCTGTCTTTCTAACTTATGTGAACGTCTCCCTTGCCAACAATATTGCACAGCTCATCATCACCCAGGTAAACTCTTCCGAAGTCACTTGACATATGATCACGAAGAACTTCCTTAGACGAAGTGGCATGAAACGAAGCACCCGAGTCTATAACCCAAGACTCATTCTGTGCATCAAGAGACTAGATCAATGCCTCTGTGTCACTCTCCTCAGATAGATTCACTGAATCCTTTCCACCTTGAGAGCTTCCTTCTTGTTTCTTAAGTGCCTTGCAATCACGCTTCATGTGCCCATTCTTCCCGCAATGCCAACACCCGTCTTTATCTTTCAGTCCCTTGGACTTATTCCTCGACTTAGAACGCCCATGTTTATTGCCACCTTTGTTCGAAGATCTTCCTCTTCCTTCAACATTTAAAGCATTCCCCAAGTCCCTTGAAACTCTCGATGTCTTCCTTCTAGATTCTTCGCTGAGAATTAGACCAATCACATCATCGAATTTCAACTTTGTCGTTCCTAAGGAATTGCTCACGGTGATCATCAAATCATTCCAACTGTCTGACAAACTAGATAAGATCAATAGCGCCCTGACCTCGTCATCAAAAGTGATGCCAGCAGATTCTAATTAGCTCGTGACTGTATTGAACTCAGTTAGATGTTCAGCCACGCCCCCACCATCTGACATCTTCATGTTGAATAGCCGTTTTATAAGATGAACCTTGTTGGATGCCGAGGGTTTCTCATACATTGTAGCCAAAGCTTGCATTAATTTTTTTGTGGTCTTTATTTTGGATATATTGAAGGCGACGCTCTTAGACAAAGAGAGTCGGATTGTTCCTAAAGCCTTTCGATCCACTAAAGCTCATTCATCGTCCGTTATCTTCTCTGGTTTCTTCATTTTTCTTCTAAAGGAATATAGAGGTCCTTCTGATATAGATAATCCTCCATCTGCATTTTTCAGAAGACAAAGTTTGAACCATCAAACTTCTCAATTCTAGTTTTCTCTTCTTCTATCATCACTCTCACTTGAACTAAACCAATAGCTCTGATACCAGTTGTTGTGCAGCACGCTAACAACGCCAGTGAACCGAGATCCAATCTCCGGTCTCACCCATAAACGATAAACAAGAAGAAATAATAACTAGAAGCGATATTGAAACAAACCAATAATCCACAAGACATAATTTACGTGGAAAAATCTCAACAAGGGTAAAAAACCAAAGGTGCAAACTTCCAATATAAAGAAGACGAAGTTACAAGCAATACACTTACCATCTCTAATGCTCTCATGCACAGAGATGGCCCTTTTTGCTAACCCCTCCCCTCTTTCTCACCTTGGACGTGTAGAAAACCTAATCACACACCCTAATCCCGGATTACACCCCTTTATATACTAAAATCCGAAAGTAGAACTCAAAATAGGAAACCCCGCACTACAAGTCGCAGCCGGTCGGGCGCTTGGTCAGTCTTGGTCGGGCACTCGCCTAATTAGAAAAAATGTCCAGCGAGCTACAGGCCAAAACAGTCAAATATCGGGCACCCGGTCAAGCTGACCATCAGGTGCTCGACTATTCACAGAACAGTCCAGATACAATTGTCTCTAATTCATGAATATCGGGCGCTCGGTCCACAGACCGTCTGGGCACACGACCATCCCTTGGGTGTAATTTGCTCCACACCTCAATAAGGTTGACAGACTACTCTGTATCGTTTGGTTGACTGTTAATGGTTGTGCTTGGTTATACATCGATGCATGCAAATGGGCTAAAAGGGCCTTTTGGTTGAAGATAAACAGTAATAATTGGAATTAATGTGAAAACAGAATGCATTAAAATCACGTTAATTGCAATCTCTCAAAAGGCATTGTTAGAGATGGTTGGATTTTCAAACCACTTTTATGGTCCACTCGAGGCTCAAAATTTTCTTATTTTTTGGCCAAAATGCATATTTAAATGGGCTTTATACAATTATTATATAAAATGTCGTGTATACTAATTTGTGGTGTTAAAAATGATATCCTTAGGCAGTTAGATGCCAGTAAATGGGACCAGTTGTAAATGATTTGCAAAAAAAATCATTTATACATTTTGCATTTGGACGACCATTTTTTCCTGTAAATTATTTACACATTGTAAATGATTTACAACATTTACCCCCATCTTATTTACATGTAAAAACATCATATTTCATTTACAAGCTCTCAATTTACATGTTAATGGCTATATTTTCAACAATTGGCTCTTTATTTACTGTGTTTAAACAATATACAAGTAATCCAAACACAGACAATTATTTACAGCTTACAACCAAATAAGACAAGTTGTCAATGCATGATTTACACCTATAAATCATAGGCATCCAAATGATCCCTTAATGTATTCTAATTACCGACTTCCAAGCAATTTTAGATTCTCATGTATTCTAATTACAAGCATCCAAACACATTTATGGATTACAATACTCTTTGATTCCATTTACCGTGTGATTTGGGTCCTAGTGCATTCCAATAATAAGTATCCAAACAAGCCCTAAAATAATAAGAAAGAGGAAGATCTCAACCATTAGATAAGTATTGGATGAGTTTATTCATCAATTACAATTAGACAACAAGATAGAATGTTGATGTAAGACAGGAACCCCCTGATGAAGGGCGTGGATCAAGCATCGCATATGGACTGCAAAAAATCAAGGAAAGTTAGACAAAAATCGTTAATTTTAGCATAGGTGGAACAAAAGAAGGTGGATAGTAAATTGGTCATAACTTTTAATCCAGGAGGAATTATGGTAAGCAGAGCATATGGATTCCTATTGAAATTTCATTTTGGGGTTAACTTGGGTCTCGTCCGTCTGTTTTGCCAGAAAACACGTGGTTACAGCAGAAAAATCAAAATTTAGGAAAAAATTATTGTTTTTAGCAATTCCAAATTTTAGTGTTTCCTTCTTTTTGGAGAGTTTTTGTTTATTTAGGAGGTTTTTTTTTTTTTTTTTTTTTTTTAGCAATGAGTTTTAGAAAGAATTTACTTAGTAGTAATGTTTAATTAGGATTTTACTATTTTTAGTAACTTTTTATTTAGAAAAACTTAATATTTTTAGTAAGTATAAATAAGGTTATATAAGGTTGTTAAATTGATTTTTAATGTAATCTTTCATTATTTTTCAATAAATTATTTTTATATTTTTAAGTATTATTTTTATTTTATCTTCTTGTGGATTCAAGAACACTTTGAGGATTCAATGTATTTATTTGATGAGGAAGATGATGATCAACCTCGCACATCCTCCCTACATCAAATGTGTGCATCTTGTCCACGTTTAGGTAATTGACTAACATAATTCTCATGATGGGTCAATTTCATATTAATAAAAAAATGTAAAAGCCAAACTTGAAATTTCATAGATGATGAAGTGCATTTCAGCCTTGATCTATGAAGATCAAGTTAAGCTTTTGTAACCATTTGATTAGGGGCTGATAATGAGATTGAATGAATTTATTCATTAATTACAATTAGACGACAAAATGGAATGTCTGTTCCTTGTCCCCGTTTGGGCAGTTGACTGATCTTTCATATGGGTCAGTTTCACATTAATGAAAAAAAATGTAAGAACCAAGCTTTTGTACACTTGAAATTTCATAGATAATGAAAATACATTTCAGCCTTGATCATTGAAGATTAGAGTAAGCTTTTGTTCGAAGTCGTACAAACTCGAGCCTTGCCAACCTTACACGTGTGTATAAGTCATCCCTATCTCCACACCATTGCATGAGATCCAAGCCGTTCACTGGGTAGGTCATATATATTATACTTTGATGCTCTAGCATGAAAATCTAGCTAGTCAGACCGAGCACAACACAATGTATAAAAGAATTGGACGGATGAAAAACAAATACTGTAGGGATTTAGACCCCCCCTAAACTCATATCAACCCTAAGCGTTAGAGATTCAGATATTTAGAAAAGGAATGGCTACAAAAATAAGGTCAATCAAGGATGGATTGGATCATCCAATCAGTGTGATGTTCACACATTAACGTATGAAATGTGTTTTGGACTTAATGGACAGTTCAGATCGATCAAGCGAACGGTCTAAAATGACCCAATGCAACTAAGAAATGTATAAGAAGAAAATGTTCGTAGGAGATATTTTCAAATTGGGTGCTATACTTCTGTGCTTGGAGAAAGAAATTGAGGCCCACTACAAGAACCTAGTGGGCCAGGACCCAGTACCCAATGGATGAGCTTTTTGACCCACCTTGCACGTGCTTAGGGTTTGGTTGAATGTTGTGCAAAATCAAAATAAAAACTTCCAATGCCTTGTTATTATCATGGCATTCATTCAAGTCACCACACCAAGGATATTGTCGGTTCCTTGTTGGTTTAGGTTGTTACAGGTACTTTTCGTTGACTCTGCCATCTTTTGACGTGAGGAATCAAGGGTTCTCATGCATGTGGATGTGAATAGTGCTCTGATGGATCCTGGCCGTACAAGCAGGACCCATCATTTGGTAATCCAGACCATCGAACCGATGGGCCCATCTTGTATGGAGAATACACCAAAATCTTCAGATCAGATGATCATAGCCGGTTGAATGGTTAGTATTTTCCTACATGGGAAATTCTTGAGACCTCCTTCATCCATATGGTAGATTCAGCCGGATCATCGGTCTGGATCAGTTAACCATGGGTCCGCTTATTTGGGGGACCTTATAAACTCCTCTGGAGCAAGTGGGGCCCATCGTTTGGTAATCTAGACCATTGGATCGATGGGCCCGCCTTGGATGGGGATGCAGATTGGCTACTGAGGCTGCCAGTAACCAGGTGGCTACTGATCGGTGCTACTGCTATGTGGGCAGCACTCTGATGTCTGTGTTTTATCCATGCGGTCCATCCATTTTTCCAGATCATTTTAGGGCATTATACCAAAATTGAGGCAGATCTAAATCTCAGGTGGGCCACACTACTGGAAAACAGTATATTGAATGTCCACCATTAAAAACCTCTTAGGCCCACTGTAATGTTTACTTGATATCCAACCTGTTGATTAGGTCATACAGAAAACAAATATCAGCTTGAAGTTTTTAATGGTGGGAGTTCAATCAACACTGTTTCTTGCGATGAGGTCCACTTGAGATTTGGATCTACATCATTTTTTAGCTGATGATGCCATAAAATGATCTACAAAAATGAATGGACAACATGGATTTTCATAAAACACATACATCATGGTGGGGCTGGCCACTGGCAGCGTTAGTAGCCGATCCGCGTCTCTTCGATAGAGAATGCGCCAGAAATCTTCCAGATTAGACGACCCTATCCCGGAAGGTTAGTAATTTCCCATATGGGAGATTTCTGAGATCTTCATCCACATGAGATCAACAGTCTGGATGAGTCAGGGCCCATGGGTAACTAATCCAGACTGTTCATCTCATGTGGGGCCAATAATTTGCGAATCTAGACCATTGAACCGGTGGGTCCACCTTGGATGGAGAATGCGCCAAAGTCTTCCGGATCAGACGACCCTATCTCATTGAAGGCTTCATTAGATCAACGGTCCTGATAGGTTAACCATGGCCCCCACATGTATTAACTCACCTGGGGACCATATAATTAAACTAGCATTAGTTAAGACAAGATCCTAGTCATGGAATAGAAGGGCCTACTGTTGCCCTATTGTCTTAACTAAAGCAATATGGCTTATGTCTCATGTCTCCTTCTTACAAAGGAGGCATAGCATGGACTAACATGAACGTCACGTTGCTTGTCATGATGGTCCACATCTATTCATGTCCATGCTCTCAAATGCATTGAGTGTCTTCGGGTTTAGGTGGGCCACCTAAACAAACGTCTCACATGAGCTAACCCATTTTCCCCTTACAAACCCATGTGCCTTCAATAATTCCACACCACCCCCTATACATGTGAACAGATTGCTGATTTTGGCCCACTTAATCTCACCATGGGTATGCAATTTTTGGGGTACATGCATACTAATAAGATTATGATGCGTTTCGCGAGTGGACCGATCAAAATCAAAATTATCTACTCGATCACATCCACTTCATTTCGAAAGACTAAGGGCTTGTTGGCCGCCACCGGAAAAAAAGAAAAAAAAAGAAAAAAAACATTCTAGATATGCATGTCGTAGTGCATCGAGATTTCAACCAACGGTTCAGATTTGGTCCACTACTGTGCCCCACCTGAATTGGCTTGATATTTCAATGGGGTCGGAGGGCATCAATGGAGCATATGTTCAACCTAGTTTTACTGCTATGTTAGTGGTCCATTCATCATAAATGAAAATAGAAAAAAATGATAAATAGGCAGCGTCCAAATACACCTTCAGGGTCTGTCAATGGACCGTTCGTACCAGCCGGGTCCACCTGTTGTTGGTATGTGGGGCACTTTCCCGGAAAATTAGAAGATTGTCATTTCTGTATCGGATTAAATAAATGGAAATAACAATCTTTTCGTTCCCACAAGACTACAACGGGTACGAATGATCTGGCGATCGGACCGTCCATAAATGTGTCTTTTCTTTTCATCTCTTTCTTGGCATTTTCTTGAAAGTTTGTGTGAAATCCTCTGCATCAATCTCTACTTTTCCCGATTCTTTTTAAACAAAATCTGATTACAATTCACATAATTACATCATTGTTACATCACTAGTCATTCCTTTCTTTCCTCGTTCCCATAAGCTCTTTTTTTTTTGGGGGGGGGGGGATGATTTTATTATTATAGCTCTTGTAATATATTATAGTTGCATGTTGTCACCCACAAAGCATTTCACTCGATCCAGTATTCAAAACTGCTTGCGTCCACTCGGGTTGATTCGGATTTCAGTTGAATTAGTGATGTAGAGCGGGCCCTAGATCTATTTTTGGCATAGCTGGACTGTAAGAAGCCCAAACAGAAGCAGACCTAGTCCTTTAGATCTAGGCACAGCCCTATGTTGGGTATTATGTAAGTGGGGTCTTAGACACATTCAGATCAAAGAAATTCATTTCAGATTGGCAAAAATTGTTATTCAAGTACAAATTGTAAATTGGCCATAACTTTTTATTTTGGGATTGTTATAAGACGCACAGCCTAAGAATTTTGTCTAAACAGGGCATTTGAGTCAAATTGACCTAGTCAATGCTCCATTTTGTGAGAAAACATTTCCTTCCACTTCAAAAACATCATTTTAGAAAATACTTATTATTTTTTTTAGTAAGTTTTGGTTTAGACAACATGATTATATTAGGCCTTTTTTTCCAAGTAAATTTGACTATTTCGACTGAATTATTTTCTAATTGAATTACAACTACTAATTAAGGTTTTGTTTTATATAAGTGATGTAATCGAAAGTCTGAGAATTATTATTGATTAATAATAGTTCTAAATTTCCTTCTTCTTATGGGTTCAAGAGTAATTCTTTGAATTTAAGGTTTTGCACACAGGAGGCAGGTGATAATCTTCCCCACCACACCCTTCCTTACATCAATTTGAAAGGTAATCCAACCCCTCTTCAACCTAAAAATCAACACAGAATTTCAAAAAAAAAATGTTACATGAGCACTGCAACGAAATTGCTGGGTTGAATTTTTGACCGAATTTTTTTATATCCGCGTTGAATTTTGATCTAGACTCTGAAAACAATTGATCACAGTCTCAGGACAACGAAGTCTTCTACAAAGATAGTCGGAAATCTGTTTTCATAATGAGTTTTATGCACCCCAGGCCAATGTAAAGCAGTGTTCAGATGCTTGTATTTTATACGAGTGAGGCCAACATGTCAGTAATCTAGACCGTTGGCCACACTAAGGATGGATTATACCCTAGATATTTTCTAGATTGGATGATGTTAACCGTCACTTTGAATGTTCTCTCCTATTAATGGTTAGGATCATTGGACCAAGGGCCATCCATCTATGACACTATGACTTGGCACGTCAGGACTGTGTAATTCTCCAATTATAAATTTCTACAGACAAGGTGTTAGGATGGTCCCTAGGGAAGCTATCCGTATGAGCCTACCGGGTGACGACTTAAAACGACTCACAATGCTCCAATGAGATTGAATGGTGGATGTGTGGCATGCTTGTGTGAGATCTGAATCATTCATTAGGTGGGGCCCTCTTGAACAGGAACTGGTCTAGAGATCAAACTGGTGTAGAAATCAGGTGGATCATATGATCATGAGTTCTTTTATAGCCCTCCATTTTCTTTCATGCATGTAGGATCCAATCTTATTAGTGGACAAGCCTAACTTTTGGGTCTGAACATGTTTACAATGTTGAAAAGTTTGTTTTGAAAATAACTTTAAAAGAAAAAAAGGGAGTTTTGTTTTTGTCCCATATCGGATGGGAGAAAGGATTTTTACCTCTTTATAAGTAGGGTGTTGTGCACCTTACTTATTTATGGTGGAAGTGAGGGAGAATGGTGGCTTGCGTGTTCCAGTGCGAAGCACTGGAACACCGCGCACGCGCACGGGCTCGGTCTCGGGCTCGGGCTAGGTGCGAGGGCGTGGGCACGTGAGGCAGTGTGGCTGTAGAGGCGCTAGTGGCGCACTTGGACCATGCAGTAACAGCTGCATGTGGCTAGCCCAACAGTCAGAAACGGCTAGCCATTGAGTCTAAACGGTCAGCATGCAGGTGCATAACTCCCACATGCACAACAGTCAGAAACTGCCATAAACGGCTAGTTTCTCACAACAGCCAGAAAACGGCTAGTGCCATTATGGCTCTGGACCAAAACTGCCAGCCACCCTTACCTATATAAACCGGACAGGTCTGGTTCATTCCAACACAACAACTGCAAACGCAACTATCACTACTGAACCAGCACCCATCTGAAACGATTAGCCTCTCGGTTTGGTTAACTAAAACCAAACCACTTAGACCAGTGTAGTGGTCTACTGCTATAAGAAAAAGACCTCCATTCTTGTTCCTCTTTCTTTTCTTCATCTGTCAAAGTGTGTTACTGAGTTCCATAGTGGTTTCTTCGTTTTTTGCTGAACGCAGAACCACATAAGGCTCGTCGTATCCTGGAAGCAATCCGCCTGCAACCTATAAGCAGACTCAAAATAATTTGAGTAGGGGCGAATTACGCTTTAAGGACAGCGTGTTTTTCACGTGCTTCAGCCTGTCCTTATTCTCGATTTTTTCCAATTTATTTATTTTTTAAAGATCAGAAATTTTACAACAATCTTAAAGCGTAATTTCTTCTGATATAGAAACCGAAGGGGTATCATCAATCAAACTGATGAACCAGGATCTGATTCGTCTGGACCGGTTCGATGGAACCAATTTCACCAGATGGCAGGATAAGATAAAGTTCCTGCTTACGGCGTTGAAGATATTCTATATCTTAGACCCGAACTTGAAGCCGCTTCCTCCAGCTACTGATACAGACACGACTGAGCAGATCAACGCACGCATCAAGAGAGAAGAAGATAATCTGCTGTGTCGAGGACACATTCTGAACACGCTATCTGATCGTTTGTATGATCAATACACCAGAACTGAATCTGCTAAAGAAATTTGGACCGCTCTCGAGTTCAAATTCAAGACCGAAGAAGAAGGTACGAACAAATATCTGATAGCTAGCTATTTCGACTACACCATGATAGATAACAAATCGCTGTTAGCCCAAATCGAAGAACTACAGCTAATTGTTGGCAAAATTAGTGCCCTAAAAATTGATATCCCTGAAGCTTTCCAAGTCGGGGCTATTATCGCAAAATTGCCCCCGAGTTGGACAGAATACAGGAAGAAACTGCTACATAAAACCGAGGATTATTCACTGGAACAAATCCAGAAACATATCCGAATAGAGGAAGAATCCCGAAACCGTGAGAAGAAAAATGGAAATGGGAATTCCTCATCCAAGGTGCAAGCAGTAGAAAGTACCCAAAACAAGAATCCCGAGAAGAACGGTTCCCTGAAACCCAATAAAGGGAAATTCAAGAAATCACAAAAGAAGAACGGAAAGTTCAAAGGCCCTTGCCATGTTTGTGGGAAAACCGGGCATTATGCTCGAGTATGCCGTCTTCGAAAATCGAAGAATGAGGCAAGTGCAGTTGAAGAAGACATAGTTGCCATGATCACTGAGGTAAACATGATCCAAGGCAAAGTACCCGGTTGGTGGTATGATACAGCAGCCACAGTCCATGTAAGCTATGACAGATCAGCCTTTAAAACTTATGAGGACGTGACCGATGGTCAAGAGGTCCAAATGGGTAATGAAGTCCGATCGAAGGTCGTAGGTAAAGGAACCGTGGAACTAGTCTTTACCTCTGGAAAGAAAGTGATCCTAACTAATGTACTGCATGTCCCTGACATGAGACGAAACTTAGTTTCTGGGGATCTTCTGGGAAAACCTGGCATTCAGGTAGTGTTTGAGTCGGAAAAACTGATTCTATCCAAAAACGGAAATTTCGTTGGTAAGGGATATGCTTGTAATGGGATGATAAAATTTTCCTTGAATGAAAATAACTCTTTTGCGTATATGATTGAATCTGTAGCATTGTGGCATGGTAGATTAGCACACATAGGTTATAGTACCTTAAAATTCATGTCTAAGAATGGCTTAATCTCATACACAGATAGTCAAAATGACAAATGTGAAGTATGCATAAGGTCCAAATTTACAAAGAAATCTTTTCCTAGTGTTGAGAGATCATCTCAAATATTGGACCTAATACACACTGATATCTGTGAGTTAAATGGCATTCTTACACGTGGAGGAAGAAGATACTTTATAACCTTTATTGATGATTGCTCCAGATATGTACAAGTATATCTTCTAAAGAACAAAGATGAAGCACTCAGCATGTTCAAGATATATAAAGCAGAAGTGGAAAATCAACTAAACAAGAAAATAAAAGTTCTTCGTAGCGACAAAGGAGGAGAGTATTTTTCAAATGAATTCTCTAACTTCTGTGAAGAACATGGCATAATACACCAATGCACTGCGCCGTACACACCACAACAAAATGGTATAGCTGAACGAAAAAATAGAACCTTAGTAGAAATGGTCAACTCAATGCTAATACAAGCAAAGTTGCCACTAGGACTTTGGGGAGAAGCACTTCTCGTAGCGTGCCACATCCTAAATAGGGTTCCTTCTAAGAAGTTTAACACTTCACCATATGAGGTATGGAAAGGTAGAAAACCTAATCTAGGATATCTTAAAGTGTGGGGGTGCCTCGCATATTGTAGAATGCCTGATCCCAAAAGAACTAAATTAGGATCCAGAGCTATTAAGTGCACCTTTGTAGGGTATGCATAAAATAGCAAAGCATATAGACTCCTAGACTTAGAGTCTAATACCATCATAGAGTCTAGAGACGTTGAGTTCTTTGAAAACTCACTATCCTTAGAGTCAAAGGATAATGAAATCCAAACTCCAACAGAGAAACCTATGGTAGAAGCTCAACATGAAGTTGAAGCTCCAATAGAACCACGTAGGAGTCAAAGGGTAAGAGTAGAAAAGAGTCTTGATCCTGAACAGATAGACTACCTATAGTTATGACTATAGAAGATGATCCAACAACCTATAGAGAAGCTGTAACTTCTAGAGATTCAGCTTTTTGGAAAGAAGCTATCAATGATGAGATGGACTCGATTATGTCAAACCAAACCTGGGAACTGGTGGATCTACCTCCAGCTTCTAAACCCATAGGGTGTAAGTGGGTATTCAGAAAGAAATATCACACTGATGGGACTATTCAAACCTTTAAAGCTAGACTAATAGCCAAAGGATTTAGACAAAAAGAAGGAATAGATTATTTTGACACATACTCACCTGTGACAAGAATAACATCTATTAGAATTATGTTTGCTTTAGCATCCATACATCAACTGTATATACATCAGATGGATGTAAAGACTGCTTTCCTGAATGGAGACCTCGACGAGGAGGTATACATGGAACAACCTGAAGGGTTCGTTCTACCAGGAAATGAGAAGAAAGTCTGTAAACTAATTAAATCATTGTATGGACTAAAACAAGCACCTACACAGTGGCATGAGAAGTTTGATTCTAAAATACTTTCTCATGGTTTCATGCATAATGTAGCAGACAAATGCATATATTCCAAAACAAGTAGTAACTACATAATTGTTATTTGTTTATACGTTGATGACTTGTTAATAATAAGTAACAAGATGGAAGGTGTAACTGAAACAAAGAAGTTTCTATCTTCCGTATTTAAAATGAAGGATCTTGGACAAGTTGATACCATTCTGGGTATTAAAGTTAAAACTCATAGTGGGGGTTATGCGCTATTCCAATCTCATTATATTGAGAAAATTATAAACAAGTTTAAACACCTGAATATTAAAGAAGCGAAAACCCCATTCGATCCAAGTATCAAGTTAAATGAAAATACTGGAAGAACAGTTGCACAATTAGAGTATGCAAGTGTTATTGGAAGTCTAATGTATGCAATGCAATGCACTAGACCAGACATCGCATATGCTGTGAGTAAACTAAGTAGGTTTACTAGTAATCCCAGTGTAGAACACTGGAAGGCAATAGGAAGAGTACTTGGTTATTTAAAAGCAACCAAAGACTTAGGGTTATTTTACTCAGAATTTCCAGCTGTACTGGAAGGATATACCGATGCAAGTTGGATATCGAGTGCAGGTGATAACAAATCCACTACTGGATGGGTTTTCACCTTAGGAGGTGCAGCTGTATCTTGGGGATCCAAGAAACAAACCTGCATAACTCACTCAACTATGGAGTCTGAGTTCATAGCCCTTGCTGCAACAGGTA
Organism: Liriodendron chinense; assembly: GCA_003013855.2. Classification (NCBI taxonomy): domain Eukaryota; kingdom Viridiplantae; phylum Streptophyta; class Magnoliopsida; order Magnoliales; family Magnoliaceae; genus Liriodendron; species Liriodendron chinense. The sequence goes on along the minus strand of PVNU02002577.1, from coordinate 281,531 downwards.
AAGAGGCTGAGTGGCTTAGGGATCTTCTTTTAGAAATTCCATTCTATGCGAAGCCAATACCGGCTGTTTCGCTACATTGCGATAGTGAAGCCACATTAGCTAGAGCCTACAGCGGCACGTATAATGGGAAATCCAGACATATAAGTCTGAGACATGACTATGTAAGACAACTAATTCAAGATGGAATCATTGCAATATCTTATGTAAAGTCAAGTAATAACTTAGCTGATCCTTTCACTAAACCTCTAACGAGAGAGGTAGTAAGGACAACATCCAGAGGGATGGGGTTGAAACTCTTTTCAAAAGATTTCACCAGTGATGGAAACCCAACCTAAAATTAGAAAATCTCTATATAAGGGTTCAATGGGTAAAAACAAGTCACTGATACGTGAAAAGTTTCAGCACTAAATTATAGATATATACCTCATCCAGGATTATAGTGCTGGCCGTTACAGAAAGAGGGTTGAGTCTCAGAAACTCTTAATGTAGTCCAGTCTTAAGGACAAGTGTCTGAAAGTAACGGAGACACTGGAAGGACTTCACTTATATGAACGTAGAGGTGGTGCCGCCTCTCATGAGAATGAGAGTTTTCTCGGGATCGTTCAAGAAACAGGATAAGCACAAGGCCATTAAATGTGCTGAGCAAGAATTGTGGGAACTCAAATAACACTAAGAAAGTATGTGTGTGGTATTTTCGGTCCTGTTATCTAAAAATAACTAGTTCAAAGCTGTGGCTACTAGTAATTTCGATGGGTCTTTGAAATACTTACACTAAGGAAGGATTCAAATCGAAAGATATCTTTCTTTATGCATATAATCTTTTATACTCTGGCAGACATCGTTTTTATGTTTTAAATTATTTTAAAACAAGTGGGGGATTGTTGAAAAGTTTGTTTTGAAAATAACTTTAAAAGAAAAAAAGGGAGTTTTGTTTTTGTCCCATATCGGATGGGAGAAAGGATTTTTACCTCTTTATAAGTAGGGTGTTGTGCACCTTACTTATTTATGGTGGAAGAGAGGGAGAATGGTGGCTTGCGTGTTCCAGTGCGAACACGCGCACGCGCACACGCACGCGCACGGGCACGGGCTCGGTCTCGGTCTCGGTCTCGGGCTCGGGCACGGGCACGGGCTCGGGCTCGGGCTCCGGCTCGGGCTAGGTGCGAGGGCGTGGGCACGTGAGGCAGTGTGGCTGTAGAGGCGCTAGTGGCGCACTTGGCACTTCGCACGTGCGCATCGTGTCACAGATGGGTCGCGACCTCGCGGACCGGAGCGAGATTGGTGCGAGTCGCGGTGCGACAGAGGCTAGGTAATAGGTCAGGTGGCTGGGTTCGGAACAGAGGAGGTGCTGTGGGTGGGAGGTCTGACAGAGAGACCTCTCTGCTTTTTATAAAGAGCTGCAGGGCCAAGTAGAGGGACTTGTGTAACTGCTCATGCAGTAACGGTCCAGACCATGCAGTAACAGCTGCATGTGGCTAGCCCAACAGTCAGAAACGGCTAGCCATTGAGTCTAAACGGTCAGCATGCAGGTGCATAACTCCCACATGCACAACAGTCAGAAACTGCCATAAACGGCTAGTTTCTCACAACAGCCAGAAAACGGCTAGTGCCATTATGGCTCTGGACCAAAACTGCCAGCCACCCTTACCTATATAAACCGGACAGGTCTGGTTCATTCCAACACAACAACTGCAAACGCAACTATCACTACTGAACCAGCACCCATCTAAAACGATTAGCCTCTCGGTTTGGTTAACTAAAACCAAACCACTTAGACCAGTGTAGTGGTCTACTGCTATAAGAAAAAGACCTCAATTCTTGTTCTCTCTTTCTTTTCTTCATCTGCCAAAGTGTGTTACTGAGTTCCATAGTGGTTTCTTCGTTTTTTGCTGAACGCAGAACCACATAAGGCTCGTCGTATCCTGGAAGCAATCCGCCTGCAACCTATAAGCAGACTCAAAATAATTTGAGTTGGGGCGAATTACGCTTTAAGGACAGCGTGTTTTTCACGTCTTCAGCTTGTCCTTATTCTCGGTTTTTTCCAATTTATTTATTTTTTAAAGATCAGAAATTTTACAACATACAATGGACCCACCCAGCATGATGGACTGTTTATCTCACACATAAGTCTTCTGTATTTGACATGTGCTTTGCGATTAGCTCTACAGTTTTCCCCTGGCCAAGCACCCTAGGCCAGGTGGGAAGCTAGCAGAAGTTGGGAAGCTGAGGGGTCTTTGGGAGCATATAAGCAGCCGTGGATTAGGGGCCATTTGACTTTCTAATTGTTTGGTAATATAATGTAAATAAGTAGTAATTATTTACTTTGGTATCTATAGCTGGCTTTCTAAGGTGACGTTGACAGCCGCCCTCTTCTATAGAGCTGAACATGAGCCAAGCTAGCTGTTAGCTCGCTTGACTCGACTCGAACCCGCTTGATTCGGCTCGGCTTGAAGGCTGTGTTCAATCCAAGCCAAACCTTTTATCCTGCTCAAAATGAGTATCAAGCCTAGCTGAGTTCAGTTTTGCATGACACTCGGCTTGGCTTGATTTTAATATATAATATAATATAATATACTTTATAAAGCAAATAAAAACAAAACCCTAACTCCTAACTCCTTTATTCTTATGCTTGAACGCCCTTTGTGCAACGACCTAAAATTTTGGTAGAATATTTTCTTTTAAAAATAATAATAAGCTTAAGTAAATAAATTTAAGATAATAAATAAAAAACATGGACTAAATGGTTAAAATTTTTAAGTACAAGGAAAAATCGGGATTCAAGCTTTGACATAAGTAAAATTATAAATTTTTATTTTTAACAATAAATTTTAAATTTCAAAATCGTTAACAAGAGATCCGTTTCCCTTCTTCTAATGCAGATTGCACACTCCGAATAGCAACTGGACGGTGCTCTGTTGGGCCCATCATGTTGTATGTGCTTTATCCGTGCTGTCCATCCATTTTTGGATCCTGATTTCAGGGCAAAAGCCTAAAAATTAAGCAGATCCAAATCTCAGGTGGACCACACCACAGGAAAACAGTGGTGATTGAACGCCTACCATTAAAAACTTCCTAGGGTCCACTGTACTTTTTATTTTCCATCCAACCTATTGATTATAGCACAAAGACCTGGTTGAACTGAAAACACAATATCAGCTCTCGATCCAAAACTTTTTTGCTCCCGGGAAGTTTTTAAAGCCAGGCATTCAATCACCACTGTTTCCTGTGGTGTGGTCCACCTGAGAATTTCATCTGCCTCATTTTTTGGACCCATGTCCTATGATGATCTGGAAAAATGGATGGACGGCGTGGATAAAATATATACACCATGGTGGGCCCACAGAGAACCGTCCATTGGCGAGTCGCTTACGGCAGTGTCCGTATGCAATCCGCGTCCCATATTTTCAGCCAACTCTTCACTTGTTTAGGAAATCCGGTCCATTGTTTAGGAAGCGTGATTAGGACAAGACACCATAGTGTAAGATTCAAGTTAGAGAATTTGCAAATCAGGTAGCCGAATCAGCGGCTGTGGAATGCTTGTTGTAACAGTAACAAGTACCACCCATTTCTTTTTATTTATTTATTTTAATTTTATTTTCGGCTCATTTCATACTCTGCTAGAGTGTGATGATTGATACAAGGCATTAAAAAATTGTACACGTGGCGTACAGTAACTCAGAAAAGAACCTTCTAAAATGTGGGAACCACCGTACATTTGTGATCATCCAAAACTTAGATTGATTGAAGGATCCTAACCGTAGATTCATTGCGTTTGTTTATTGAACTTTAGACCGTTGAATGCTTTCATTCTGATTGTCCCATAAAAGTCACCAATGAGCCATTTTGGTTCACGAACCCTATAAATCAGGCCCAAAATTTGGACGGTTTAATTTGAGTTACTTGCATGCCACGTGGACAGTTTCTTAGTGGCTGCATATCAACCACCACACTCTGCCAGAGTATGGCAATTTTTTTTTTGCTGCATCGCCTTGAGAATTTGATACCTGAATATATCGTGATATTTGGATTTTTCTCGTTGGTGTAAAGGATTAGGGAACAGTAGGGTCCAGAGCGTATACGCTGTTCTCCACTGTGCTATCAAAGTCAAGTGGTGGTGATGTGTGGGGCCCAGTGGTGGACATCAGTCCGGTCCCGATTGGAAAATTGCTGAACAGCATGCAGATGGATACTAATCATAAATGAATGGTGGGGATGAGAGGGGGCACTTCATGTGGTCTAGGAAAGAAGTAGGGCAGCCGGTGGGCCCCACATATCACAACTGTTTAATCATGATCAAACGATCATAAACAGTGTACACAATCTGAACAGTCACGTAGATGTTACTCGCCCCCATCCAACCGGGACAGGAAGGCAAGGGATTCGGCTTCGGCAGTGACCCCTCCAGTGGGAGGTCGGTACTGGTCGTTGTTGGAAAAGCTCCATGGGCCCCATGGGCCCCACCATGATGTATGTATTTTATCGACGCCGCACAGCCATTTCTCCACCTTTCAATTGGACCACACAACAGGAAACAGTGGTGATTGAATGCACATCATTAAAATTTCCTAGGTCCCACTGTATGTTTATGTGCCATCCATCCTGTTGATCAGGTACACAGATCTGGATTTGACCCCCAAGAAGATTTTAATGGTGGGCCTTCAATCACCACTGTTTTCTCTGATATGGTCCATATGAGATTTCGATCCGCCTCATTTTTGGCCTCATGCCTAAAATGATATGGAAAAAAAATGGACCAACGGCATGGATAAAACACATATACAATGGTGGGGCCACAAAGCTTTTTCCAACGCCCGTACTATATATCCCGGTATTGAAGGGGTAATTGTCAATCTCGGCAGCAAAGCGGTGCCTGTTAACTCGAGTAGGACGACAAGGGAGATGTGTGACTTGATTTCAGTAGTGTGTCTTGAGCCTCAGCATGATGTATGTGTTTTATCCATGCTATTAATCTATTTTGTCAACTTATTTTAGAGCATGATTGAAAAATAGGCAGATTCAATGATCAAGTGAACCACCCATAGGAAGGGGTGATGTTAATGACAATCATTGTTGAAACCTTCCCAGGTCCCACGGTGATGCTTATTTGCCATTCAACTAGTTCATAAGGTCATTAGGGACAACCTTTTATGTGCATCGTCCATTATCTAGGGCTCACTTTCGATGTGGATTGTCCATCATGTGGGGTCCACCATCAATGTTATTATCCATCAAACCCACATTCAATATCCACCGCCCATCATATGGGGCCCACCTTAATGTGGATCATTCATCATATAGGGCCCACAATTATTAATTGCCCATCATGTGGAGCCCGCCTTTGACGTGGAATATTGTTCATCATGTAGGTCCCATCTTCAATGTGAGTTGCCTATCAAATAGGGCTGGCCTTGGATGTAGGTCATTCATCATTAGGAGCCAACCTTTGATGTGGGTCGTCCATCAATCATGTGGGGCCCAACTTCAATGTCCATTGCCCCATCATGTGGAGCTAGCACACTTTGATGTGGCCCAACTTCAATACCCATTGCCCATCATGTGCAGCACACTTTGATGTGGGTCATCCATTGTGTGGGCCAACATTTGAAGTGGGTCGTCCATCACACTTGCCCATTTTGGAAGTGGGCTATTTATCACCAGGGGTGACCATTGATGTGGACCATCCATTATGGGGGCCCACATTAATATGGGTGATCCATCATGCGGGGCACACCTTTGATGTTGACCATCTATTGTGTGGGCCCTACCTTTGATGTGGATAGTCCTTCATGTGGGTCCTCCATTGATATAGTCTAAGAGAGGGAAGTGGAAAGTTCAAAAGCTACTAAGAACTTACAGGGTAAGTTGTGTGAAGCACATAAGTTACTTTTGCCATCATATTTGAAAAAAATAACTTAGGTGAAGAAAGTAACTAAATGACTTTAAATAAGTTGAAAAGTAACTCATTGTATGGTATCCCAATAGGTAAAATATTTAAGGAAGCCAATTGCATATCAAACAAGAATACTGAGTCAACTCTATAGGGCTGGCCGTGAATGCATGCATGTGTCTTATCCACATCATCATTTTAAGGCATGAGCCCAGAATTAAAGCATGTCTAAATCTGAAGTGGACCACACCACAGGAAATAATGAAGATATCAACCAATATTCCTAAGACCTACAGTGACGTTTACTTACCACCAACCTATTCATAAGGTCATCTAAATATGAATGAAGGGGAAAGCAAGCCTTATCCACAACTTTCCTAGCCCTTAAGAAGTTTTCAATGGTAGTTCACAAGTTAATTTACACTGCTTTCATGGTGTGGTCTACTTGAGCTTTGCATGTGCTTCATTTTGGAAATCAGATTGTGTCCAGAGTTACTTAGTATGCTCTTATCATACTGAGTAAACTCAGTTGGGCCCACTGTAAAAGCATGTCGTTTATCTACACTGTCCATCCGTTTTTCCAGCTTATTTGAGGGGATGGAACCAAAATTGAAGCATATCCAAAATTCAGGTAGACCATAACACAAGAAATAGTGGGTATAATGATTTCCACCGTTGAAACCTTTCTAGGGCCCGTAGTGATGTTTATTTGTCATCTAACCTGTTCACAATATTACATAGACATTGACTAAGGGAAAAAACAAATATCAGCTTGATCCCAAACTTCCATGGCCCCGATGAATCTTTCAACGGTATGCGTTCAATTCACATTCTTTCTTGTGGTGTGGTCCACTTAAGATTTTTATATGCTTCATTTTTTATATCAAGCCATAAAATTATCTGTTAAGATGGATGAACGGAGTGGATAAAATGCATAAATCACGGTAGACCTTGCAATACTATGGCTCTCAATGGGTCGGATTTGGATCAGATCCACCTAGATCCGGCTCCAAATCTGAATATCTATTGCCGAATTCGGACCCATATTTGGATCCGACTCGGATCATAAATAGTTAGATCCATTTCTGATCCAAAAAATTCCATATAGTCATTGGATTCGGGTTGGATCTAGGTCCAAATCCACTACATCACAAATCTAAAAAATATATAAGATAATACATTTAATTTAGTAACAAAATGGTGCAAATATCTAAAAAAAGCTAAGATACCAACATCAAATATCCAAGCCTTACCATTTTCAAATGATTTTAAATCCTAAACACTTCAAAAAATACAATTAAAAAAATGTATCAAGAGATCACCAACAAATCTAATAGCTATACATATATCATCATTTGCCCTAATTTCAAATAAAGCTAAGATACCAACATCAAATATCCAAACCTTACCATTTTCAAATGATTTTAAATCCTAAACACTTCAAAAAATACAATTAAAAAAATGTATCAAGAGATCACCAACAAATCTAATGGCCATACATATATCATCATTTGCCCTAATTTCAAATAAAGACCTCCTCAGAAAAAATTAAAAAATGTATCATGCAATTGGCTCTATCATAAAATACAACAATCTAAAAAATATTATAAAGTAGGACATTCTTAAAAAATTCAAAAAAAATGATTGTCATAATCTTCATTTTATTTTCCATCATTTACTTTACCTGCAAAAAAAAGAAAAAAAAAAGTTAAAAAATAAGTAAATATTAAAGGCATATTAATATAAAAATATAGCAAAGAAATACTTGCCATATAAAAGATGTCACAACTACAATATCTTGCCCCCCAAAACTCACTTGTCCTATAAAAGAAAATATAATTATGTATTTAAAATCTCATACAAATAAGAATAAATCTACATTATAAAGAAAATAGTGATATAAAAAGGAGAACATACCATAAATATATTAATCTGAATCAATGCAAGATGTGGTAGAAATTTTTGAAGATGAAGCATAATCTAATGAATATTTTAAAGAATTAGAATATTATAAAAAAAATTATACACTAAAAAATAAACTATTGAATTATATTTTTTATTAAACTATGAACTAATGAACATGCTAAAACCAAATTAGAGAATTATATAAATTATAAACTTATTTACCTTCTACTTTAATCTTCAACCAATCTTGTGTGTATATTAAAGCTTGTACATTTTATGAATTTAATGAATTTCGATATTAATCGAGTACTCGACTGTCGGTACTAAAAGCTGATTCTGGTGCAACAGTTGATATGTGGACCCCTAGAATGTCACGGGCCATCTCGAATAAGATAGGATACTTATCTTTATTCACTTTCCACTAATTTAATACATCAAAAGTTGCAGTTCGAGGGAAGACTTGGTTCCTCTAAGTAAAGATCCAAATATGTCTTCATACGTTGGCCACGTGAATTTTCATAAAGAAATTTATCAAACCCTTTCAATTTATCACTACAATCATTAAGTCAACAAACATCACCAACTCTTGTAGCATTTTCAACTCTACGAGCCATATCTTGGACAAAAGAAGTTAATGAGTGAGTAGCATATTCATTGTGAAGATGTATAATAGATTTAAAAATCTTCTTGATGCAAAATGTGGCATTATTACCATAAACTTGTTGATAGTAGTATTCCATCAATTTCATCTTAAATCGAGGATTTAAGAGGACTGCCACCGATAAAGTCAAATTGCAAATGCCCTAATACTTGTCAAATTTGGATTTCATCTTCCATGCTATAGAGCTAATAAAATTGTTAGAGCTCTTGCACCATTTAACCAATTGCACATTGATCTCATATATCTCAGAAAAATAAAAATTATAAGTTGGATATTTGACACCTAAAAAAGAATTTTAAAACACATGTTAAACTCATTTTTCAAAAGAACACTTGCATTATTTAAACAATGACAAACATGTACAATAAATTTTAGAAAATTAAAAATTTAGAAGAATGAAGTTAACTATTTAATACCTGAGAAAATGTTGGTAACTTCATAAAAGAGCTTCAAGTAATTAGAAACTACACTTGCTCTTTTCCACTTGATTTCAAATGGTGCAATCTTGTAGTCAAGGTCACGATCTTACAAACGATAAAAACATTTTTATATTCCAAAGCAACTTGAAGCATTAAAAATGTTGAATTTTATCTTGTGGGACAATTAAGACATAAACTTTTCTCACTATAAACTCGAATATATTTTGCAATTTCATCAAAAAAGTATTGTATTTTCTGATAACCTCTAACATATTTCACACTATCTCTTATCTTGTTGATTACATCAAGAATTGCCTCCCATGTTGAACAATCAAGTTTAAAATATGAGTGATACACCGAATATGAAATAACTGACCGTTACTAACAAGTATATTCTTAGAATTGAAGCAATTTTTATGTTTGGTGGTAATGTTATCATTTGTGGAACAATTGTTCATGGTCATGGAAAACAACTTGCCATCGATGTTCCAATCCATCAAACTCTTCATTATAGTTTTCGAAAGATTGGTTGCATAATGAGGAACATCTATCTTTAAAAATTCAAAATTCGCTTTTGCAGTTGTCAATCTACATCAACGAAATGAGCCGTTAAAGACAAATATCCAAGATTTTGGCAAGATGTCCACATATCAGTTGTAATACTAATTCTACCCGGAAACTTATCTAGCATCTTATACATTTCTCCTTTTTCATACTCAGTTATCTTTAAGCAACCATTCTTAACAGTATTGGAAGACATGATCTTAAACATCGGTTGAAGACTTTAACAAATATTCTAAATTCAACATGTTTAACCATGGAAAATGGGTGCTCATATAAGATAATCATTTGAGCAAGCATAAGTCTACTTTAATCTTGATCAAACTTAAATGTTTCAATAGCCATTTTTCCATCATTTCTCACTTTTTTTGCAACAAGTTTTTTTTTTCTTTTTTATTTTTATAGATATATCACATCGAAATCTTCTCAGACACCAAGTCAATGATTTTTCAAATGTGACGTCCCACTTGTACTTGCTCCAGTAAAATTATTCTTACAAAACTTGTAAATAACAATAAAAATATCACATTTTTTTACTCTTTCAAAATCTTTTTATACAGAAGAAGTTAACTTCCTTAATCTTTTAAGAACAAGTTGGTTGGTTACTTCTATCATACCATTAGATTAGCTCATTGTCTCTACCACTTCCTTGTTATTTTCACAAGCTATGGAAGTAACACTAGGTTCAATAACAGTAGAAGAAGACACATCTCTATTAAAAATCTGCACAATACAAGAAAAAAGGATACACCATCAATGCATTTGATCAATACTCATCAAGAGGGAAAAAAAAAAGTAGCATTAAAAATACTAAAAAATCACCAATGTATTGTATAAAAAACTGAAATAAAAAAAAAATTAAATTAAAATAATAAAAATATGAAAGAAGAAATAAGGCTTCAATGTGTGTGTAACAATTATCAAATTATTGACACATGTCTTAGATCTACCACACTCATGTATTAGATTATTAATTTGTAGTTATTAATTTGTAATTTTTATCATAAATAAATATTTTGTAGCTATTAATTTGTAATTTTTATCATGGCTTACTTAGTTTGTGCAATGTGCTGCCAAAAACAGGCCACTCCAATCATCAAGCAGAAAGGGATATTGGATGCGTTACTTTGTTAATATGAACTGAACGACTGCATATAGATAAGATCCACCTTGTTCATCAAGTGTGCTACCCCTTGTTTGAATAGGGGCAAAAAATCAGGCTGGTTAAACACTCAGGTGTGCTGCACCATGGTAAATAGTTGAAATATAAAAATCATCCAAACTGTGTGTGGGGTCCACCGTGGCATGTATATTCCACCCAACCGACTCTAGCCTCAAGGTGCACATAAAGACGAATGGATTTTCTGAAAATTAGTATAGTCTACGACTCATGTGGGCCACACCACATGAACATAAGCATGCATGAATGAATTCATTTTTTTTAAAGTATATTCTAGGAGTCAGGTGGGCCACACTATGTGATTTTAGATGTTTTATGCATAAATTACACTGTTCCCTATTATGTAGCCCACCTAGCTCTTGGATTTGATGAATTTTACTATTAGGATGAAGCTGTGATAGTACATTTGATGGACAGTATGTAAAATCCACACATCACGATAGCAGTTCAAAGATCCTACCCGTTCCCAGCTGGAGACGAGCGAGGGTAGGACTAGGATGCAATCCGCGTCCTAATGGAAGACGCAATCTAATTGCGAGTGTGGTTTCAGTCCACCGAGGTGGGTGGATCCCTGAACATGGGGTCCATTGTGATGTATAGTCCCTATATTTAGGCCATCCATCTAATTTTATACTCATTTTAAGGCATTATACAAAAAATGAAACAGATCCAAATCTCAGGTGGACCATGATATAGGAAACAGTGGTAATCGATCATTGAAATCTTCTCGTGAGCCACTTGTGCTGATACTTGTATGGTCTCTTCATCCAAGTCTTTGTGACCTTATCAATAGGTTGGATGGAAAATAAACATTCTGGTGGCCCTTGTGAAGTTTTTAATGGTGAGGATTCAATCAAGACTATTTCGTGTGGAATGGCCTCCTAAGATTTGGATCTGCTTCATTTTTTGGGTAGAGCTCTAAAATGAGTTGTAAAAATGGATGGATGGTGTGGATGTAAGGAACATACATCACAGTAAGCCCCACAGTTAGGGATTGATCCGGGGATCCACCCAAACATCTCCCTCTAATTTTCTGCCAGCCTGCTAGCATCTTTGACGCTGCTTTGATTGTTTTCTCTCTCTTTTTTCTAGTTATGTGAGGTCCGCCTTGGATGATCTACTCCGTTCATTAGCTAGGCCAGTCCATGAAGAGACCAAAGAGCATTGTTTGTTTATTTTTCAATGGAAAATAAATATTATAATAGCTCTGGGAATGTTTCAATAATAGACGCCCAACCTTACTATTTCGTATGGTATGGTCCTCCTAATCTGGATCTTCTTCAGATTTGGTACCATGGCCTAAAATGATCTGTAAAATTGAATGGACTGATTGGATAAAACAATCCATCAAGGCAAGCCGTAGGAAAGTTTCAATAGTGGACATTCAAATCCCACTGTTAATGTGGTATGGTCTACCTGAGATTGGGATGTCTCATTTTTTGGAACATGGCCTAAAATAATGTGGAAAATCAGATGGCCGGTGTGGATATAACATATACATCAAGGTGGGTCCTACGAGTATGACCTCCACGTACACCCAAAAGGGCTCGATCCTGTTCAACGGAACTTTTTGTATAATAGTCGGATTTGTGCAAATCCAGCTGTATGACAACTGAGTTTAGAATAGACTGTCCATGTAAAACGATCCCACATTAATCTTAGCCCACCCCATCATAGATCTGAACCGTTAGGGGATTTCCCAGTACCCTAGTTTACATGATAGATGGTTAGAAAAATAGAATACACTATTAAAATAAAAATAAATAAAGGGGAAACACTCACAATGAATGGTGAATACTCACAATGTCGTATGGTTGAATGACTCAGATCATCACCCTAACCCTTTGCTTGCTATTCTCCTCTTTGCTTATGAATTTGATTGCAAAAACCCCTTTAACTCCTTTAAAATAGAGCGATTTAAAAAGCGATTAAGTGAGGTGAGCAAGTATAAATAATGTATTTAATATGGAGTATTAAAGTTGAAGAAAGGAAGACAAACAACCAAACTCACTTTTGTGAAAGTCTAAATGTTATAATATTAAAGTATACAATAATTGGGATCACATCGGATCTCACTGCTAGATACGAATCCAACCGAAATATGATTCAAATTTATTTTTATAAAGCTGATATTTTTATAAAGCGGAATCCAGTCCATTTAATTAATCAGACTTATTTTAAGATCCAACTCCACATTATCCAGGCCGGAGTGAATCGGATCTTGAATCTAACCCACTCCATTGAGAGACCTACGCAGTACGCAATCCACTTTCTTCATTTTGGGCTCATGCTCTAAAATGAAATGTTAAAACTGATGTACGGTGTGGATAAGACACAAACATCTTAGTGTTTATTATATGCTAGTTAGTAACTATTCACAATAGTCTGATGATGAAAAGTGCGTGATATGTTTGGATTGACTTCAAGCGCCCCAGGAGCACGTGCTTTCAAAGGAGGTTTGCTAAGCTCTTGCGTGTCCAATACAGCTCATGGACACGCCAAGCACATGCTAGCCTGCCACTCCGGTCTTTAGTACAGACCATCCATTACGTTAGTCCAATCTTCTGGATTCCCAAAAGTAAATTTCAGTACTAGAAACCGGTGGACACGTACATACATTATTTTACAATGTGTGGCCCACCTGATCAGTGGCTCGACTCGAACCTTGAAATGTGCCATCAATATACCGGTGCCATACTGATAGATGGATTGGATCTTGGACTTACTTGGCATGGAGGCACATGTGTGGCGTGCGTGCGTCCGTGAGTTTGAACATATGATGCGATCTTTCGAAGAAATGAAAAACGAGAAAATACGACGATAAATAGGCTGGATGAGAAGTTGCCGAGATGTTGGTATAAGAGCAGAGACATGTGTGGGGCCGGCCGGTCCGAGCTGTTGCGACTTTGCGAGTCGGAGATTCGCGGTGTCTCAGATTTCTGTCGGTAACAGTTTCCTCCCCCCAAAATCCATATCATTTATTTTATTTCTCTACATGTGCCACATTTATGAAAGATCTGGACCGTTCAATCTTCAGGCCCTACCGTGTATGGGACATATGTTCAAAATTGTAATTATCAGAAAGTCTGCTCCCTTACATCAGATGATCTTTTTTATGAGAAAGTTGGTGGTTGATGGACTCATGTCTGGTCTTCTGTTTTAAAATTCAATTTCTTTCCTTGGAAATGTAATTTTAGAGATGTTATTCAGCTAAATGGCCTTATCCATGGTAGGGCCCCCAGATGAACGGCTTGGATAGTGTGCACACGTGCCACCTCCACGAGAAAAATAAAAGAAGTTTGCGAATGAGATTAAAATGTGTTTCACGCCAGAGGTACCATTAGCAGTCTCCTACACGTAGTGTAAACCGCAGCAGACATGCCATATATGTACGAAATCTGACCGAGGCTTTAAGTGGGGTCCACTGAATAGACGATCTGATATGAAAACTCCATTATATCTGCACATTCCAGGTAATTATCGTGGGGCCCACTCATGCACCGGCTAGATGTCCCACACAGGCGCCACATGGCACATGTACTGGGTTAACGCGTGTACGAGGGCTACCAAACACCACTACCATAGTTTTCCAAGTCGTCCATCTCAAATTTTCGGTCAAAACTGTCTTATCATTCATTCTCCGAACCTCCCTCTATATAAGGTCCCATATTCCATCCACCCAACCAACTCCCAGCACAGATCTCTCTCTCTCTCTCTCTCTCTCACTCTCTGCACAGATCTCTCTCTCTCTCTCTCTCTCTCTCTCTCTCTCTGCACAGATCTCTCTCTCTCTCTCCATCGTTCCTTCGTTCCATCTAGACGATGAAGCAGCAATTTCTCTCAAGAAAAGCCACGTGCAATTCGCACGGGCAAGATTCATCATACTTCTCAGGATGGCAGGAGTATGAGAAAAACCCATACGACCACGTCATGAATCCTAGAGGAATCATACAAATGGGTCTTGCAGAAAATCAGGTCAGCAACCAACACTGCCTAAAATTACGTAACACATTGATCAGAGCGCACAGGTCTCACCGAGAGTCGTGAGCTCATTATCTGGCTATCTAGTAGCATTTCATAAGCTTGGGTTTTTCATTTTTCAAAAATCAATTTTGGAATCAGTGTTGAGATTCCCAGCCACCATTTATGGATTGTGAAAGAGATGGCTCATTGGGCTGTCGGTGGGGAAATGCCAGCATACGTGTGGAGGCCATACACATGGCGAATGTTTGTGGCGATTGGGGCCATTGATCTTGTGGGGGCGCAATGTGAATGGGCAATTTCGAAAGTTTGTAGTGATCAGAAGACCATAACCATGTGCTTGTGGTAATTTGGTCCATTGAATCTGGCCTATGCACTTGATGACCCACCAACAGTGGTTCTCATCTGATCACAATACGGAAGTCCCATGAGTATGGTATAGACGTTTTGATGCAAAATCCATAAAGCATGCATCATACATCCAAATTGAGTTCTTTGCTTCTGTGATTTCTACAGTTCTATATTTACATAAAATGATCAATAACTAAAAACCAAAGAAAAATCTCTCATAATTATTTTCTTGCAGCTCTCCTTCGATCTCATCGAATCATGGCTCACCGATAATCCTGATGCAACAACGTTCAAATGTGGAAACTCGTTGGTATTCAAAGAGCTTGCACTATTTCAAGATTATCATGGCATGCCGGCATTCAAGAACGTAAGTTCCTGAAAACAAGTTAGCAATGATATGAAGGATGGTTCATGATATCCGCGATTATCTAACTTGGGTTAATTTTTTCTTGCAGTCATTAGTGGAATTCATGTCGGAAATAAGAGCTAATAAAGTAACATTTGATCCCAACAAGCTGGTCCTCACTGCCGGTGCAACTTCGGCTAATGAGACTCTGATGTTTTGCCTTGCCGAACCCGGCGAAGCATTCCTTCTTCCGACTCCATACTATCCAGGGTATTTTGTTTTTTACTATTTTGATTCTTACATTGCTAAATCCTTATGTTAGTGTTACATGCGGTATACATGCAATTGCATTTGTACTTAGACATTTTTCCGAAACATTGTAGGTTTGATCGGGATCTCAAGTGGCGAACCGGAGTTGAAATCGTTCCAATCCATTGCTCAAGCTCTAATGGCTTCCAGATAACTGAAACGGCATTGGAAGAAGCATACCAACGAGCCCAAAAACGTAAGATGAGAGTTAAAGGGGTCTTGATCACCAATCCCTCAAACCCGTTAGGCACGACGGCTAGTCGAACTGAGCTCGACTTGCTCCTTCGATTTGTTGCGGCAAAAGGAATCCATCTAGTAAGCGATGAGATCTACGCAGGCACTGTCTTTGACACGCCAGGCTTTGTTAGCATTGCGGAAGCTCTAATGGCGATGGAAGATTATGAAAATCTTCAAAACCAAGTTCACATTGTCTGTAGCCTATCAAAGGATCTGGGTCTCCCCGGATTCCGAGTCGGTGCAATTTACTCATACAATGATGTTGTTGTGGCCGCCGCAACGAAAATGTCGAGCTTTGGACTGGTTTCTTCCCAGACTCAGTATCTTCTATCGGCAATGCTCTCCGATAAGAACTTCACAAGAAACTACATTGCCGAGAACTGCAGGAGGCTTAAAGAAAGACACGAGATGCTCGTATCAGGCATGCAAAAGGCGGGAATTGGATGCTTGAAGAGCAATGCCAGTTTGTTTTGTTGGGTAGACATGAGACACCTTTTAAACTCTAAAACATTCAAAGGAGAGATGGAATTGTGGAAGAAGATACTGTATGAGGTTGGCTTGAACATCTCTCCAGGCTCATCTTGTCATTGCACCGAGCCTGGTTGGTTTCGCGTGTGCTTCGCTAACATGTCACAAGAGACACTTGAAACTGCAATGCAACGACTCAGCGCCTTCGTCGATTCAATCCAACATGGCCGAAGCGGGTGTAGATCGATTGTAAATTTGAAGAACCTGTCACTACCCAAATGGGTTTTCCGATTATCAGCTGGTGAACGCGATCCAGAGCGTTAATCTAGAGTGAAGATGTGAACTTACCTCATTGATAGTTCCTCTTTCTTAGTTTTATGTTTTTCTCGTTTTTGCTTCCTTAGTGTAGAAAGAGCACTTAAACCATGTGGGTTTGAGGATTTTTCTGCATGAGTGAGTTTTGTGTATCTAGTCCATTGGAATTCTATTTTTCAACAGATATGAAAAGTCAAACACGATAAAAACTCTTCGTCAAAAAGTAGCAGTTGGACAGTTGGACTTCATTTTGTGACCGTCTTTTATTGTGCATGCAAGCTTTTTCGGGGCCCATTTTGTGCATTTGCTTACCGAAAAAGCTAAGGAAAGTGACAAAAAGGTTCCTGGGAAGAGGTGTGCTTTCATTGAAAAACTTCAACTAATGAGATCGTTTTGTCTCATAATTCAATGTGTGTCGCCGCCTAGTGGGACCCAAATGCTGGATGGTCGGATGGCCAGCGACGCGGATTGCATACTGACGCGACGCTGGTTGGTGGGTCCACCATGATGTATGTTAGCCATGCCCTCCATCCGTTTTCCGGCTTTTTTTTGGCATGATGCTAAAAATGAGGTAGATCCAAATCTCAGGAGGACCACACAATAGTAAACTGTGGTGATTGAATGCCCACAGTTTAAAAAAACTTCTTACGGGTCACAAAAAAAATTGGATGAACCTGATATTTGTGTTTCATTGATCAGGTCGTACATTATAATGGGCACTAGTAAGTTTTTTAATGGTGGGAGTTAATAACCTTTTTTTTCAGTGGCGTGGTCCACTTGAAATTTGGATCTGCTCATACTTGTGTTCATGCTCTAAAATAATGATGGAAGGCGTGAATAAAACACATACAACAGGGTGGGGCCACAGAGCACCGTCCATGCAGCTAGGTCGCTGCTGGCAGTGTCGGTATGTCATCTGGCTTTCGATGGCTAGAACCGATGTTTGGGACGCTGATTGCCATGACGCTGCCAGTAGCGAGGTGGTCACCGGTGAATGCCCTGTGGGCCCACCATGATGTATTTATTTTATTCCTATGGTTTCACTAGTGGTGGGAGAAAGATTCTTTCTTACCATAGATAGAGTAATATTAGAATTTAAAGAAAGCAAGAAAAAAGACAAACCACAACACAAAATTGCATGGTTTTCCTTTAATACATTCATAGATTCACGACAATCTGCTATGCTGAAAGGCAAAAACTTAGTTCATGGGAACTTTCCGTGAGGTCGAGTTGTGTGGGCCCCACCGTGATGTGGATTGGAGATCAACACCATGCATTGGATGGGTTCCTTGTAGGTTACGGGATATCCCAAAAATCATTTGTATATGGTACTCAGGTGGGCCATAGCATCTAAAATCATAAGAAGACATGCCTAAAACATCTAAAAGCACTTGGTGGGGCCCACCTAAGTATTGGATGCAGCTGAAACCTGGTTTGACACCTCATCCAAATGGGGGATACACAATGAAATGGTGCATCTGACTAATGGAATAGATGTTCGACACACATATCAGTGGGGCCCACACAGATGGGAAGTCCCATGAGGTCGATCACACACACACACACACAGATATTCCCTATGAATCCGGATCCTCTGTTAGCCTCCAAGCAGAGAAACCCTGCTTGGAGCCTTTTAATTGGTCCACGTTACACTGCATGACATCAATGTGACCTAGTTACATGACATGGTTACAGGCTATGTGATGACATGGACCAATGAAAAGGCTCTAAGCAGAACTCATTCCCTATATTCCTCAAATGAGCTTCAATGTGAAAGGGCGCCCCGCCCTGGAGATCAGGCTCCACAAATCCTGATAGCCGGTTCCTCTACAACACTATAAATTAAGCTGCATCGGCCCCACCTTGTTGATGTACAACACAAATCTAATCTATCCATAAGGTGCAATCCTTTATGATCTCCTCACATCAGAAAAATTAGCCTAATTCAAAACAAAGGTGGCGCACAATACAGGGAAAAGTGGGGATGGGGATGACCACCATTAAAACCTTCCAGATCGTGTGGGGCTCACACTATCATATACATGCAGTTCAATCCTCATACCCCTAAAAAATCAAGCCATCCTACAACTCAGGCGATCCACAATCCCTGACTTTATAGGTTTTAGGCATATGATTTTACATGTGTAGCCCACCTTATTTTCGGGCTAGTATAATTTATGGAATTCAAGATTGGACGTGTGATTTACATAACAATGGGCCCCACACGGAAAGTGAATGGGTCTTTTATACATCTTTATTCCTTTTTTTATTTGTGCCTTTTATTTTCAGCGTAAAATTACATTACATGATCGAAAAGCATCATTAGACGCATTCTAATGCGTCACCAAACTCCACTACTACAAGCAAATCTCATTTGAATTTTGCAGCTGCGAAACAACCACCCCCGACCTGCCCGCGTGGCATTCGTGTATGACATCTGGCACGAAAATGGACGGTCAAAGGAAGAAATAGCCAACAGTTCATTTCATCCGCTGGTTTTCATTTCTAGGATACTTTTAGGCTTTATTTAATCACTTAATCTTTCGGCTATGTTGTCGACGGTCTACAGCGTGCATGGACATGGTGTACTGTACAGAGAGCCCTACAACCCTAAGCTTTGTGGGGCCAACCGAGATGCCCATATGACATCCAGTCCGTCCATCAGTTCCACCAGCTCATGTTAGAAATGTGAGCCCAGAGAGTCAGGCATGTCCAAAACCTAAGCGGGTGATGCCACAAGAAACAGTGGCATTTGAATGCCCACCGTTGAAACCTTTCTAAGGCCCACCGTGAAACTTACATGCCATCCAACACGTTCAGAAGGTGATTCCCACCGGTATGAAGTTAAAACATAATATCAGCCTGATCCGAAAAGTTAGCCGCAGGAAAGTTCTGAGGTGTTGGATCCCCTCACTGTTACTTGTGGTGTGGCCCACATAAGTTTTGGATCTGCCAGATTTTTTAGCTCCCTCCCTAACATGATATGGGGAGCTGATGGATGGAATGAACGTCACAGATCACACGGATAGCATGGTGGGGTCGAATGTAATAGGACTAATTATTACAGTTCGTTTTAGTGGGTCGCACAAGTGGTTTGGACCACTTCATCAAGGGCCCCACTTGTACAACTAAACACGAGAAACCAAGTCGACAAAGAAAATATCGGTCGACATGACACCTCAGTTGTAGATGAGGTCACATTGATGTCATGTGTTTCTACGGCCGCATGAGCTGCTGAAGCTACACAGACGCTATGTAGGCTTTGCAGTTTTGGATGATGTCCATCGTCACTTTGGCTACTCTTTTTTTTTCCCTCTTGTTTTTGTTGCTTTGATCGGTTGGATGTGTGTCTGTGCTCCTGTTGGTTGCAGATCGTGGCTTTGTTGGTCATTTTCACCGTTTGTTCTGGTTCTGTTTAGGTCAATGTGTGATAGGTGAGGCCCAACTCCTTTCGTGGGGTCCTTGCCTAAATGCTTGTTCAGCTGATTTTCGTTTGGTGTGCTCCCACCTTTAAGAAGGTAAAAAATAATAATAATAATAAAATAATAATGAGCTATGCACCCAAACATGTCCTATGATAATATAATATTTACATCCCCTCTGGGAACCATGATATTCAAATCACTCGTGATGAACGCGTGGCTTTTCAGCTTTCCATGTCATGCATTACGAGAAAATTAGCTCCCCCCTTGACTATGAATATTAACTAATTAATTACGTTTTTGATTTCCAAAGCTAATCTTTGAAAGAGCCCGGCATAACATGGACAGATGTCTTAAAACGAATGATGCGATGGTTAGGATTATTCCATTTGAATGGTTTTGGGTTCAAGCCCCCCTCAAAAGGCCTTTTTCATGATGATCCATCTGTTTGGCTAGCATTTCAATCCGACAAAAGGCTCATGATGGAGGCCTATATTTAAATTTTGTGTAGGATTGGGATATGCATAAGCATGTCAAAGTCTACTCAACTCAATGTTTGATTGAACATTGGTGTCTCGGTGTTGAATTTGATTGATTAAAAACTAAATGTAAGATCGAACTATCCTCTCAACCATAGGTTTTGATCAACGATTAGACGATATCGATTGCAAAAGGGTAAGGGTTGTTAGCGTATCACATACATATGGATGTACATGTGTATAGTCTACATACTTGTCCAAGGGTAGCAATGTAATTTTCTATCTCATATAAATGTTCATCGTGTTCTTAGTGAGAGACCATGGTATTTTTCACAATTCTTCATGGTATCAAGAGCACATCGATCCTCCTGATTTTTTTTTTCTTCAAGGGTTAGTCATTCCTGATTGGTTCTTTTTGCCTTCTTTGTTTGGGTTAGTACACACATCCCACTATTAGTACACACGCTCACATTGTTAGCCACACTTTAATGTTAGCCATCCCCCACATTGCGAATCGATACTAAGACTTTTCTTTCATCAGTAAATGTGATGAATTTATCTAAGAATAAAAATGAACAAATAAATAAATAAAAAAGCTAAACAATAACGAGTTTTATTAATAATCTTACAATCGATAGAGTATAAAAAATAACCTAAAGAAATAAATAAACGAGAGAAATACTTCATCCATCTGTAAAAATAGATAATCGTGATGACTAGTTAGTAGGATGTCACCAGAGAGGTGTGATCACTGAAGTAAGAACTTGGTTGATCGGTATATAACAACTTAATTAGAGTTGTGGACATTTAATCTAATCCTACGGTACTGTAGTGGTGGACGTTGGACAGTAGTGATCTATGATAAAGTTAGGCAATGTTAAGATAAAAGTAAAGATAGATTAAAGATAAATTGTAAAAGTAGATAGATGTGTTTGGTGTATGACCTTGAGCTCTTCTTTGCATGCTCCATTTATAGGTTGTTGAGGCGGCTAAACCATCACTAGGTTTCCTTGTTGATCCTGTATCCTTTGTATTTTTATGATATTTATTTCGAATAGAAGGGATCTCAGATAGATCTAGAACTATTGGCTTTTCGAATCTTTGTCTCATAGTTGATTCATGGGAGATCTTCATAACCTATTAATCGAACTTTAGATCAATCAGGAACCTATACCACTAATCTTGGATCTCAAATCGATCATGGTCATGCATCTTGATTGGCCCAATCAAACTACCTTTTGCATTTAACTTGAACTCTCTCTCCTTAATGATTAAGATCTTGGAGGGGTTGATGGACCAAATTGACTTGATCTTGATCTATTACTGGACGAGTTAGATCAGATCTTTAATCGAGCTCTCCATCTTCTTAATTCCAATTGTTGTACGGATTGGGACCCAATTTGGCTGATGTTCGTCCTCTAACGATTTGGATCCAAAATGTAGCCGAATTTTCTTGGATATCGGTTCGATCTTCGAATATTCGAGATTTTCCTAGCCTTCATAAACTCTCCAAACGCTTCTAAGAAAATCTTCTATTTTAAAAGGAGTATGAGAGACGACCTTACCAAGTATATCATAACTAGATCCGTGATAGGATTCTGGCCCTTAGTGGGTCTTTATAGACGTGTCGGCCTGCTGCCTTATTAATTGACATGTTAATTGTGGCCATGTGACATTATGTTAATCGTTGTCACGAGGCATTTGCTAATTTGTTCCCTTAAAGGCATGCATAAGGGTCTGTGCCATTGCATTAATAACAAAACGCGTATCACCAAAGGAAGATTCAATGAACATATCTTTATACACGAGTAGGATTTTTGTGAGTATCAAACCTATAGTGTTAACACATGGTGGCTTTCCATTAGTTCATGTCAGGGCGTAAAAAATGGGTATAAACACCATCACTGTATCATCGATTCGATGGATAATATAAATCAAGGATTGCTCCCTCTTTTTAGGAATTAGTCCCTTTAATCCATTTAATGGTTATACAGGTATTAGAAGTACAAGTGACATGGAATGTTTGTTGTTCCAACTATTAGACACGGAATGGGTACTATTGAGGGGCCATCGTGATGTATGGGTTTTATCCACACCATCCATCTATTTTGCCAAATCATTTTAGGGTACAAGCCAAAAAATGAGGTAAATCCAAGGACAAGGGGACCACACCATAAGAAGCAATGGTGATGGTAACACTCACCATTGAAACCTTCTCAAGGCCCAACATGATGGTTAATTGCCATCCGACCTATTCATAATGTCGCGTAGAAATAGACTAAGGGTAGATACAACGACCAGCTTTATCTTAAAATTCTATGGCCCCCAAAAAGTTTTCAATGGTAGGGTAGGTATTTAATCCCCACTATGTGGTCCAATTAAGCCTTAGATCTGCCTCATTTTTTGGTTTGTAGCCTAAAATGATATGGCAAGATGGATGGTGTAGATAAAACCCATACATCATGATGGTCCCTCTTAGCTCCCATCTGTTCCTAGCTAGGGATGGGCGAGGGTAGCACCTAATACGCATCCCCAATTATTCATGTTAGTCCTAATCTCAATAAAGTAAAAGAGTAATTCATAATAAAGTTTATGCTTTCCTTTTGCCCTAATTCTTGGAGAATCATAAAGATCTTTATCGAGTTTAAATTTATTTGCTTGGAATCTGAATTCTTTTATTTATTTATTTTCTTCAACTTCTATTTATGTGTGGGATGCAGGTAATTGTTTATGTGTGTGCACATATGTGTGGCCACGTGACCCTATTTTTTCTCCCTTAAAAGTGGTTAAAAAATCCAATCCTGTGTATATATATTGCCCTTTTTTTTTTCCTCCCGAAGTAAAAGTAATGAGAAAGGACCCAATTATGTAGGAGAACAACTAAATAAGTTTGGCTTCTCAAATTGATTACTGGCCAAACTTCAAAAGGTTAAAAATCTAACTAGGCTATAAAAATGTATATTGCTTTAGTGATTATATACACAGAAATAAAACAATTTAGACAAAATTATTTACTAAAACAAAAGATAGTTTAATGTTATTAGAATTACTTGTTTAAGGTGATAACCATGTGTTGCCAGCGATCTAGTGTCCAATGGAAACCAAGCTTCATTCGATTAGGTGATCTTTATTGGTATCAAAGCTAAAACCAATCTATCAGTATGTTTTAATGCTACTATTTTTTCCATAAAAAATAGGCTAGTAAACAATAACTAAAGGAAAAACTATTACTATTGTTTTCAAAATTGACTCAATAAAAGAAGAAGAAGAAAGGGTCAATGGTAATTGACTCGTTCATCTAAGTCATCAAGAAATTCAACTTAACCTCGAATCAATGCGTCCAGTCAAGACAACTCACTAACTCAGTTAACTCATTGAAGACTAGTTGGTAGTTGAGTTAACTCGCTTACTCAGTTACTTCGCTAAGGAATCATTGGTAGTTGAGTCGACTTGCTGACTCGGTTAACTCAATAAGATTCATTCTTTCCTTTCTATCTTCTTGAATTGGCTTGGCGTGACTTGTATCGATCAATTCATCAACCATTGACCCTAATTAACTCGCTACCGAAAGATAAAACTCCGAAATCTCCGAGATTTGGCATTAACCTACTCATTTTGGAAAATCAAGGGAGAAATTATTAAAAAAAAAAAAGAGGGGGAAGGGTAAAATGAAACCAAAGTCCTTGATCACATTTTTCCAATTGATAAAAAAATAAATAAAATCACCAAAATTTTTGGTTTCTAGTTTGATTTGAGATAAAATTAAAAAAACCTCAAAACTATCGATCTTCGATTGGATTAGAAATAAAAAATGAAAATATTGATTTTCAATTTGATTGGTTTGAATGCCACCCTTGTACACCCCACACTTTATGTCTCCATAACACAGCGCGTTGTGTGGAGAAGGAACGGATGTTCACGCGCCCCATCACTCTTTGGGAACCGCGCTCCTTGAAAGTGATTAGTTTGATTTAGTTCAGCTTCCTTAGTTGTGCATTAGAGTGACATGTTTGGAATGCTTAGAATGTTTTGGGAGTCGCCACTAGATAAATCATAGTTTTAGAATCTATGATTGGCTTGGATTCATAGAATCACAAAAGAGGGCCACAAATCTAAGGATTTCTTGGCTCAGGAGACTCCTGCATTGGTTTACGTGTAGATTCTAGGTAAGGGCCTCGATTATGGAAAATGAAGAGTTAGACACCCTTTTCCACCCGTACACTTGTATGGTCATTACTTGGCTGAGGTTGTGGGCAACCGAATACCAAAGCGAGAGGACACCCCACATCTGGGTGTGATTTTGCTTATTTCGATTAAAGTATCATTGTCAATAGTCTCTTTTGGAGAAAAAGAGCAACCTAGGTATATCCGAAGGGTTGGAAAAAATATTGCGATTTATATTTGCGCTTTTTGCAGCTTTACGGGGCATCAGATTGCAACCCTTTCATGCTGAGATTAGCACAAGTACATTGAGGTTGTCTGTAATTCTGGATTTTAGGTGGTTAGAACCCTTCCGCTTTTTATGACCTTATGAGAGTAATGTTGGATTTAAAAAGGTAGCTCATACAACACAATCCCTTGGGATAACTTGTTGGTTGAGGTTCTTATAATGGGCAGTTGCCTACGCATTTTGCGGTTTATGAATCTCCCACATTACATGAGGTTCATCCAAAAGGTATCTCTAACTGGAGTCGCAACTTGTGTTGTCGTATCAACTTCACTGCTGACATGCACTTGTGTAGGATGTTAGTCTTGTGAAAGTAGTAGGCCTCACCGTGGATGTCACCCTTCTATAAAATCAAGCTGATCCATACCATTGGTGGTCAATGTGTCCCATCTAAGGTGAGGACCAGTTTAATTTTCGTGCCAGGTGATCTTCAGGTTGTGGCATATCGTTTTCGCGGCATGGATGTCCCATGCAAGAGGAATGTTGGCAGGAAATAATGGTTTGTCATTCGATGGCCTTTGTCTAGTACATAATACACAACAAGCAATAAATATTCTCATTACTGTTTAAAACTGAGGAACACAAATTTGGCTCAATCAACCACTAAGTTAATCACTAAATTAATCGAGTGGACTGGCCTAGCTTCATAAATCTTGGTCAAGATTAACTAAAAATTAATTAAAAAAAGAAGAAGAATACATTGGTCTTCTTTTATAAGATAAAGTGAAGCCTTGATAGGTTTTTGGAGTAAAGATAGAAATAATTAAAGATTTAATATTATCTTAAAAGAAATAAATTTCTTAATAAGTGGTAAAAGAAAATGCTGAGTTAGGTTAGAAATAATAGGTTCCTCTTGAATTAGAAGTAAATAGTGTGCCGATAAGCATTTTTTTTTTTTTTTTTTGAATTTTGAATTTTGTCCACTTAGATTATTGACATGATGGGCTTATTATAAATGTGATTTTCTCGTAAATTATAAGTTTCTAGAGGAAGTTTTTTCTGTTTTTTTTTTATTTATTTACATCAAAAGGGTAGAAAGAGACATTCAGACAGAGTGCCAAGAAAAAAAAGACTGGGCACTACCTATCATAAGCAACAAACCACCCCCCCCCCCCCCCCCCCCCCCCCCCCTCAATCTGGCACATCTAGCTTTTTTTTTTTTTTTTTTATTATTATTATTTTTGGACCCCTACTAAACCTGTAATTTTCAAAGGACTACTCTCCGATCTTCCCAAGACCTACTCGGTCCAGGAGCAATTCACTTCAGGCTGATCTAGGTAGTTCCAACTTAGCTCGGTAGATATTAGAAGCTTGAGTGTCAATGCCAAATCTTGCTAGAGTATCGGCTCCGTTGTTCATTTCCCTAGGAGCATAGCAGATTTCTAGAGGAAGAGTCAGCAATTACTTGAAGCTTTAATTGCATTTTGTTTGTTGCAAATAGTCCTACCTTAAAAGTTGATGAATTCCACAAGTTTTTTTTTTATTATTTATTTATTTATTTCAGGTATTGGCCTATACATTCATTAATTGTCTGTCACCCACATAAGTAGTTGGCTTAATTTAGCCTATATTCTATAAGGCATATGAATGATTTATTAATTTTTATACAAGTGCAACTTCCCTCACATGTTACTAATTAAGCTAGAAGTGAGATCAACCATTTTCCAAGTGCCCCATGTGTGTCAAGTCTCACCTTCAAGTGCCCTACATGTGTCATATATGCCAATGCCCATTTGTATACCTTCGATCATCTCGAATATGCCACCATGCACATTCTTCAAGTGATCAAATCTGTGCCATACTTGCTTATCTACGAATAAACACCCTGCATATCTGTCTTGTTATGATAAATGTTTACAAAAGCCTGTATGCTTGTTCATTGATTCTAATTGAGAGCTTGACAAAACAATAATTGTACAGTCAAACAATCTATCAATGAAGGCCTATTTAGATATGCTTATAACAACCTATTAAAATGTAACTTTGATGATAATGAAATGGGCTTAAATGAATAAAAACATCATTTCAATTAAAAAAACCTTGAATAGACCCTTAAAGTTGTATTTAAGCGAATAAATTATCACGTATAGGCAATGGCACTACAACTTGTGGTGTCGTACGGACTTCACTGTTGACATGCACTTGTGTCAGATATCATTATTGTGAAAGTGGTAGGCCCTACCATGGATGTCACCCTTCCAAAAAATCATGCTGATTCAGACCATTGGTAATCAGTGTGACCCATCTGAGGTGAGGACCGGTCAGATTTTTGTGCCAAGTGATCTTGAGGTTGTGGCTTACCATTTTCATGGCATGGATGTCCCATGCAAGAGAATGCTGGCAAGAAATAATGGTTTATTATTCGATGGTCATTTTCCACCGCATAACATAATGGACAATAAACATTCTCATTACTGTTTAAAATCTAGGAAATTGAACTCGGCGATCAATTAAACACTAAGTCAACCACTAAGTTAATTGGATTGGCCTAACTACCCCATGTAAATCTTAGTCAAAATTAATTAAAAAAAAATGAATACGCAAGTCTTTTTTATGAGAGAAAATAAATTCTCCTAGATTATTTGTAGCAAAGGTCATAGAAATAATTCTTAATAAATGATAATATATATATATATATATATATATATATATATATATAGTGAATTGGGTGAGAAATAATAGATTTCTCGTGAATTAGATGTAAAAAACGTGCTGATATGCGTTTTTTCATCAGCACTTTTTTCTTTCGAAAATTTTGTCCAACATCTAGATGGTTAACATGGTGGGCTTATTGTAAATGCGATTTTTCTCATAAATTGTAAGTTTCTAGAGGAAGAGGTATTTTTCAATTACTCGAAGCTTTAATTGCAAGTTTCTAGAGTAAGAGGTATTTTTCAATTACTCAAGACTTTAATTGCATTTTGATGTTTGTCACCCACATAAGTAGCTGGTTTTATCCTATATTTTATAAGGTATGTGAATAATTTGTTAATTTTTGTACAAGCCTAACTTTCTTCACACGTTACTATGCTAGAAGACAATTTTCAAACACTACACATGTGCCGCATCTCACTTTCAAGTGCGCCATGGGTTATAAAAGCCAATGCCCATATTGTACACCTTCAATTATTTCAAATATGCCACCATACATCTTCAAGTGATCAAACATGTGTCACACATATTTATCTACTTGTCATTACCATACATATCCATGTGTGCTGTTATGGTAAATGTTTACAAAAGTCATGTATACTTGTCCATTCATTCTTGTCTAGAGTTTGACAAGCAATAATTGGACAGTTAAATAATCCATTCATGAAGACCTATTTAGATAGGCTTAGAGCGACCTATCAAGATGTAACTTTCATGATAATCAAATGGGCCTAAAGCAATAATTGGACAGTTAAATAATCTATTCATGAAGACCTATTTAGATAGGCTTAGAACGACCTATCAAGATGTAACTTTCATGACAATCAAATGGGCCTAAATTAATAAAAACATCATTTGAGTATAAAAAAAACACGAATGACCCTTAAATTTGTATTCAAGCCAAGAAATTATCACTTATACGACAGCACGACAACTTGTGGGGCCTACCCAAATTCACTGCTGACATGCACTTGTGTAGGATATCGGTAGGCCCGATCACTATGGATGTCTCCCCTTTAAGAAATCATGCTTATCCAGACCATTGGTAGTCAGTGTAACCCAACTGAGGAGAGGACCGGTCTGATTTTTCTGCTAGGTGATCTTCAAGCAGAGGCCTACCGTTTTAACGGCATGGATGTCCTATGCAAGAGGAATGCTAGCAGGAATATACTGGGCCTGTCATAATTCATGTGGGATACATCCACTACCTCAAGTGTGCTACCTCAAGCACTGTTATTTTAGATGAGGAGATGGGCCCCACTATACAACAGGAGTCACGTGGCGGCCGCATGACACATTTGATTGCATGGGATGGCTGCCACGTTCATTTCACATGAGTGAGTATGTATCGCACGTGCAAGTGAACATAAAACCTCCTGCACCCTCTTCAAAAGCGTGTAAGCGAGTAGGAGCGTAGAAATGGTCTTCTTGGATGCTCCTTTGAAGGAGCAACCTGGTATGCCTTCTCTTGCTTGTGCTCTCTTTGATGTAGACATGCAACTTGCCATGTCTACTCTTGGGAGTAGCCTTCTGAATCCTACTCTCACTGCATATGCAAATGTAGCATACGTATGAAAAATCCGGTCCGTTCATCAGGTGGGCCCATCTTGGTACATACAATTGTCCGACCAACAGGTCAGTTCAGACGTTGGGCATATGTGAGCCATTTGGTTGCTACCTCGACCGTCCATCTATTCACACACGCATGGCCCATCTGGAGGACAGACCATGCATGCATCCTAATTATAAAGACACAAAAATTAAAAGGCGTGACCCACCTGATCAACAGCCCAGATCTGTCACACGCATGTGATCCAAAAGAGAGTAGGAATATGGGGTAGCCATCACAAATTCTCCTGCGACAGAGATGGCCCATATGACCCAGCCTTGTCTACACCAAACACCCCCCTCACTTCTCTCATCAAGAAAGTGGGGCCCATGTCTTCAAACAAAGATTATTTATGTTGGATTTTCTATCTTGATGATTACACATGAATGACTTTCTGTCCCCATTTTGTTCTTATCATGAGTTGTGCAACATAGGCCTTTATTTCCTAAAATTTCAACCCTAGCCCTAGTATCTGTTCTTGACAACTTCCCCACATGGAAAATCCACCTTCCATCAAGGACCCACATGAAAGCCATTGGGAGCTGACCCATGCCACTCACATGATTCTTCTCTAAGGGCTTGACCATGTACAACACCCATGTGCTTGGTGCAAAACAACGTGTGTCGGTGTGCCATCCCCCACATTCCATGCATGCATTCACAGGCCGCCCCCACATGTGAACACATCAGCTCGGCAAGATATGTACGTTGGTTACGTTGTAGACTGGAACTCATGGGCACATTTTGAAGTTGGATGGTCCACGGAATTTAATTTTGTCTTTTTCAAGGGTGAACTCTCTCCCAGCTGTTTCCTTTGGTATTGCATACGTCACTCGCATGTAAGCCTGATTTTTTGTTCTTAGGCCTAACATGGGATTATAAGCCTAATAGTCTGAATAGATCTTGTATACCCATCAAGGTAGGTCCCATTAAAAATTAAGGGTGTACAGTAAAGATTATTATTTTTTTTCTTTAACATATCAGCCGAAATAAGATGGTTAAAAAAAGGTAGTATTTCGTGTAGATGTCCCGGGATATATTTGTAAGAGATGGGCCGGAATGGACATTGATGGACACTTGTGTTTTGGGAGTTTTGCATCCGTGCAATGATCTGAACCGTTTATCTTTCATGCTGCACAAGTGCCGATGATTCTTGTATGACAGTTTTTACATGGTTGGAACTGTTTAATCAATATCATTGTTGGTAGAGTTATTGTACATTTGGGACTGCCCATGTGTTGCGGATGGCTAATGGTTCAAAATAATGATAGATGCATGCAATGATCCCAGCCATCCGATCATTAACGGTTCGCATTGCAGCGAGGGAAAATGTGAATGGAAAGGCCAGGATTGCTTCATAAGAGCAATTTCCGAACGTGGCTTATCCGTGATAGGGTGCATCAGTTGGATGGTCCTGATTGATGCGTGACACTACCACATGTACTTGGGAAGGATGACTCTCTACTGTCTTCTACTTCTAGCATGCATGCGCTAGATCCAGGCCATTCATCAGGTGGGTGCATTGTGACCACACTTTTCTGCGGTTCACATAGCTTTGCAACTCTGAAAATTGAGATCATAGACCACTGCTATTTTTGGTGTATATGGATTGACTGTCCAAAAAACTCTGCTTGATAAAACAATCTTTACCTTCTAATTCGTGGCCTACAGATTAACGGTTGGAAAAGAGACACGGCAAAGGTCCACATTCATTTGAAAAAGTTCCTAATAACGGCCACTGGATCATCCAAAATCTGGAAGAACTTCGGGGGATTATCCATCCATGGTGATCTGGATATTGTATGGTGATCACCACGTGTGGGGTCGACCATGATGTGTTAGAGCCACCCAACATGTGCATTCGACTCTTTGTCATAGATCCCAAAATCCAGCCAGATCCATAGCACAGGTGGGCCACCCCACCTGAATATATAGGTTTTAGGCGTGATTGTACATTGCTCCTTGCAGTGTGCCCCACCTGAGTTTTGGATCATGACGACACTCCCTCTACCAAAACCCATTGTTAGTTCACTCACCCACCCCTGTTAGTCACATCCTCACAATGGGAATCGATACCATGACCTCTGTGTTGAAACGAGTCTATCTTCACTCAGTTTGCCACTTGAGCTATGGACCTGGGTGTCTCAGTCCACTCATCAATTGTTTTCAAAACATCATCATTCTAGGTGTGGCCCACATGACAATGAGAGACCAGCCTTACTTTTTGGTTAGGGAATCTTCGCAACTGGGCCCACCTGCCGATGTCCTTGATCTCGCACATGTGTGCTATGCCTAAGTGGTTAAGATTGGTAATTCTATCCATTTTCTAGTTGATGGGCCCATTGCTTGAGGAGCGCTCTTGAAACATGCATTCCCTTTTTGTAACCTACACTCCCTTTCTTGCTTCTAAAGTGGCTATAAAATCCCAGGTATCCCGCTTGTAAGATCAGCTCAACCTCCAAATTCCAATACTGCTAATGCATTGCCTCTTCTGTGCACGTGCCATGCATTTGCCTCAATCCAAACCGTCCAAATTGTGGGGCTCAAATATATTGGAGCATAACCTGAAAATGTGTTTTATCTAGGCCGTTCATTCATTTTCCCAGTTCATTTTAGGGCATAAGCCCAAAAATGAGGCAGATCCAAGGCTGATGTGGGATTTTCCCCTTCATCTAGGTATTTGTGGCCTTATGAACAGGCTGGATGACAAATAAACATCATTGTGGACACTAGGAGGGATTCAACGGAGGACATCATTACCTCCACTGTTTCCTGTGGTGTGGTCGACCCGAGCTTTGGATCTGTTCAATTTTGGGCCCCACAGAGCTTTTACACCGGCTAGCTGTCTGGTGTTGGGGTCACCAGCCAAATGATAGTGACCTTTGTCTATCAGAAATGTAGGGTGGAAACAAAACCATGCACCCCATCCAGTGGGCAGATCTCTCTTTAATATTACTTTGCTTGAGACAATAATCTACAAAGGAAATATCCCTGCATATGACATTCTCTTTCAGATCTGTCCTTTGCTTATGCTTTTTGTCTCCTACTTGATTAAGGCACCTATTTTGTTCAAGTGGTTGTGTTCCTTTAGATGGACGGCTGGGATCTTAGAACCATGGCAGTACGTTTCCAAACTGCTACAACATGATGCTATTCATCATGATCTAATGTACCATGACCCACTGTCCCTAAATTGAACCCATTTGCATAGGTAGTCAAATGATCTCAACATTCACATTCTGGGAATTATTGGGTGGGCCAAGTTTCAATAATCAGCTAAGAGGATGATCTTGCCCATTCCAAGGTAGCTCCCAAAAGAATGGACGGTTCCGATCATCAAGGTAGTAAGCCCCAATGTGGCAATATTGCATTATTGTCTGAGTCTGTTTTTCCTGCAGCTGGGCCTGTTCCAATCTTGAACATCGAACCGTCCATTTACTTCCGGGAACCGCACATGTTGTTGAAAAAGGTTCCATATCGGTAATGCTGAGAAAGTGGCACATGAAAGAGGATAGTCAACCGTCCATTTGCTTCGAGGCATCCACACGTACTGTTGGCCTCAGATCAGCCTGAGTAGAATTCCTTAGATCACGGCCAGGCCAGTGCTCACGTATTCAGCTCATTACTCGGATCATTTGGCCCAGTTGCAACACTACTTGTCAGTTAGGACCTGACATGTCACAGTTGGGAAGTAGATTAACAAAGCCCAACGACTGGATCCTGTTGTAAGCAGGCCTTGATCACACGGAATGATGATCCTAGCCATTAGTTTCTTTTGTTGAATCTGATTTTGTTCTAATCGTCCATCTCAGTTACAGTCCCCATCAACAGCATTATCCCTCTAGTGATATTCTCATCTGCTGGACAGATCGAACTAGATGGGACGGTTTGGATCAACCGCCCACTCTGATCATGATACTTTCTCGAATTAAATAAAATCACTATAAATTTTGATTTTCTCAGATGAGAAAGATAGGTGCATAAATGGGGCCAATGAGGTTCAAATATCTAGATGGGTGAACCCAGATGGCATACCTTATGGTGGCTGGTGCCATCACTACAAACCATTGATTGGTGCATTGGCAATGGTGCCCACCGTCCAATTACTGGACCACCTCTTAGATGAGCTCAAAAATCGTGTCGGCAGTGTCAATGGGCCACACTGGTCAGACAAGAACCAGAGCCAAGTCCAACTAATGATATTTTCTCTTTCCATCAGTCGCACTAGCTGGCCCAGTGCAACCCAACATCAATGAACCTTTGAACCTGATCCAACCCACTAGGCCTAGGATCTAGGCTCAATGCCAGATCGCCATAGGCCATCCTAAGTAACATATCAGCTGGCCCAACCCATTGCTCATCTCTTACTGCAGCCATTGATTGGCATTCAGCATTTACTTGCTACGGCAATCACCACAGTTGACCAAAGTTTGACAGTCGACGGGCAAAGTACAGCAATTACAATTGTCCAACCATGTGCTTTGGAACCATGGGCCATCCATAGCAGGGACCATCCAGGTGGGCATTCCACATCCACACCATCTCCCCTTCCATTTGGATGGTGGAAGTTGGTCTCTGTCATACATTTCCTGAGAACAAAATGACATCTACTCTTATATCATGAACGTACACCTCATACAAAGAATGCTACCTCGGCAAATCGCTGGCAGTTTCGGCCTACACTGGTGGGAAGAAAAAAAGAAGGACATCGGCTTTTACTGGAGAGCAAAATATAAAGCTTCATGACCAACAATCTCTCCTATCTGGAGCGCATCTGTAAACCTTCATATCTCTGGGTCTGGGGAAGAAGACACTGTTTGCTTTTCACTCTCATCATCCTTTGCTCCCTCCTGCAGCTTCTTTCCCAACCACAAGGCTTGCATCAATCCGCCATTGCCGACTTGAGAAAGAAAAACCCGTCCTCGTATTGCCAAATACAGAGAGATGAATTTAACAACCACAAAAAATGAACCAATGCCGATGAGGTGCCAAGACAAACTACGTTCCTGTCCAGCAGCCGATGGAACACACATCAGTTACTATTGGAATAGGTAAAGGGGCCCAGTGGGCAACAGCAATCATAAAATCATAGGCCTAGGATATGAATTGTACAAGTGGGGTTCATTGTTTTGGTGATCCAGACCATTGATAGCCCCAATTTAGATGGTCAATGTACCTAAACTCCCAGATTGGATGATCGTCTGACAGCAAATCTTCAGCCTTCTTTCAGTTGCATGTGGAGGTTAGGATGGTCCCACCAAGGAGAGTTTTTGGGTATCATCCATCCACAATGGGGCTCATCACATCAACAGTTACCACGGGCATGATCACAAGTAATTTGAAAGGCCAGGCATGCTAATCATATCAGGATCATGTAATATGCCTCAGAGAAGAGTACCTTTGTAATTGGAAACAACTCCTGTGAAGTTTCCTTCAAGAAATTGGCCATCGTGCAACCTAGAAAGAGCCCCATGGGAATCAACAACTCTCGATTCCTTGAAATGGCAAACATAACATCTGATAATGAACTAGCAATGAAGAAAGTGATCAAGGCCCATTTCAATGCCCTCTGGCCAAGAACTGAACAGGGACTGCAGCACCATTTCCTTCGCCCTCTTCCACGGGAACTCTTTCACTGGTTCAGTAAGGGTCTTCCACAATCTCTCCAGTAAAACGGTCCACATGGATCTTGACCTTACCCAGTTCACTGAAAGGTTTCTCATTGGGAATCTTCACAGAGCAGTTCAGAGAAAGTTGCCGATTACTAGATAGTGGAAATAGGGAGCTCCTGTGAGGACCCAGATGTCTCAGGCTCTTGAGAGACTTTATCTGTAACTGAATGCAGATAAAAGAATGTAAAATAGGTTGTAAAAAAAGAAAGAAAACAACAGACCAGGAAGAAATGCAACTGTTGCATAATAGCCTCTCCAGATTTTACTGAATTAGAAAGAAATTTCTAAACAAAAATACAATGCACAGACCATTTTCAGCTTAACAGGAGATGAAACACGAATTAACAACATCAGAAATTCGAAGCCGTTCTTGGAACAATGTTTTTGGGGTTTCTTCATAACATGAATTGTAGGATACTTGACCTGAGGATATCCCAGTATACTCATGTTTTCAGTTTGGCTCAGTAAGGCTATGCTTTGTCCAGTCTGGTGGTCTTTTAGGACATGCTATGGATGAACCATGTCCAAAAATTTCTACCAGATAGGAGGATTCTAGCGACCAATCTTGGGTCTTTCTGGTTAGATATGGACCATTGATGTATTTGTCTTTTTGACTATCTATATAATCATTTTATGTCTAAGAAGGTGATAATTCAATAATTAATGTTACAAAAGTGCAATAATTATGAATGCATTTTTCTCTAGTAATGGCACAATGGGTGATAGTTATGAGCAGGTGCATCTTACGTCAAAGAAAATGAGGATATGGTGGACTAAATATTTATTCACAGTGAATTTGTGATGGAAGTCTGGTGGGCATTTATCAAGCTATGTGGGACCGACTGGGCGATTCTCGAGTCGATCAGGGCATCCATAGAAGAGATGAATAGGAGCCATCAATGTAAATGGGTAAGGATGTTATCGAGGCTGTCCTTGTTGGAACTTGGAAGGGTAGTGGGAAACTTTGAAAGAATATGAATCATCAAGAGAAGTATATAGCATGGCAAAACAGAAGGACGTGTCACGGTCCATGTATACAAAAACTTATAGGAGGCGCAGTAAAGAGGACTTTGGGAGCAATTGAGGGTTTTCAATGAAGGGTGATCTGTCATCATCTGTCCTTTCCATTTATATAGATATGCTTTCTGTTAAATAATCATTTATTCATTAAGAAATAAAACAAAAACACTTATATCATCATCATCATCCCCATAGTTGTCATCATCACATCCAAACAAACAAACTTCTTAGACTTCAGCCCCCCAAATAGAGTTCAAAACGGCTCTGTCAAACGAGGAGATTCGAATCCCAAATCACATCCAATGGTGCTCTGATATCATGTGAAATGTTTGAAGGAAGAAAGAATCTACTAGGAATGGGAAGGGGGGGGGGGGGGGGGCGGCGCTCACAGTACCTCCACATGTCCCCTCTTTCTTTGTTTGTTTTTTTTTTTATTTTTTTATTATTATTTTTTTCCAGATAACAAAACTTTTATTCAAACTGGAAAACAAGTACAACCAAAGCCAACAACAAAGGCTGAAATAACAACAAAAGGGATGTCGAGACAATGATCCAACGACAGCCCGAGAAAATCCAGATTACAACCCTTTTACTGCGAAATAGAAGCCCATTCAATAATAAAAAAAAAATCTAGCCCTTTGGGAAGTGTCGTCCAATGATTTCTTGGAATTATCAAAGCAACTAGCATTTCTCTCTTCCCAAACCACAGCCCTTTAGGAAGTGTTGTCCAATGATTTCTTGGAATTATCAAAGCAACTAGCATTTCTCTCTTCCCAAACCGCCCGCAGAAAGGCAAGCAAAGCCATTCTCCAAAGCATATTCTTGGGTTTACCAAGACCCATGCCATTGCAAGCGAGCAAACAACAGCTCACCGACTCCAGGAAGGACTGAACTATATGGAATCGGCCCATAATATCCGCCCAAATTGGGGTGAGAAATGGGCAATGCAGAAACAGATGATCAACTAGGGCTGTACATCGAGCCGAGTCGAGTCGAGGTGGGCCAAGCTTGGCTCGACTCGTCTGTGCTCTCCTCGAGTTCGAGCTCGAGCTCAAGCTCACCCTCGAGCTTACCATTGGAGCTTGCCTTGTTTGCTCAAACTTTCGAGGCGAGCTAGTGGATCGAGTCAAGCAAGCTTACCTCGAGTCGAGTCGAGCTTGCTCCCACCTCAATTTATTATATTTTTTACTACAAAATACAAATTAAAAGTCAACAACATTAAGTTCAAGAACTCATACATATATTAGGGGAGAATAGCATTTCTACAAGTGGGACCCCACCATTAAAATGACCTAGCTCTGATCGGTTTTTTTCTTTTGCCAGGTCACATATGCATTGAATGCAGACCACTAGTAATATTTTTTGAACCATAATTAACACAGTACATGCATAGCTCACCACATGAATGGACTGCCCTGATTATTGTGTGGACCATCTTCATGATGAGGCTCAGCTGATACATGGATCAGATGCACCACCTCCCTCGTAAAATTGTAATCAATAGCTGCATATGGTGTTTGGTCTTACCATAGCCCCTGTTTTGTAAATATGTATGGTGTGTGGTCTCACCGTAGCACCTGTGTTTGTGTAGCGTGTAAAACAGACAACCACTGTGTGCTCACCATGTTTTGTACTTGAAATTACTCAATCCATCAGATATGCTCAACAAGGAATGTTCTTACCTGAACAAGATAGTAGGATTAAGAACCCCCCCCCCCCCCCCCCCCCCCAAACATGTGAGGGTTTTATATGTCCTAAGCTTGGACCCCAATGTGTGTGTGTGTGGTGGGGGGGGAGAAAGAACCAAGAAATAAGAAGATTAGGTTTTTTTTCTTTTAATAAATATCTATACAAAACGAGTCGAGTCGAGCTCAAGCCGAGTCGAGTTTCGAGTCGAGTGACCCAATGGTCGAACTTGACTCGATTTCTGACTCGAGCTCCTAAATGAAGCTTGGCTTGACTTGTTCTACTGAGTAGAGTCGAGCCGAGGCGAGCTTTTTCGAGTCGAGTCGATCGAGTTTCTCGAGCTGACTCGGCTCATGACCAGCCTTATGATCAACTGTCTCCTCACTTTGAATACACATGCTACAAATATTTGGTAAAATCATAGCTCTCTTCTGCAAATTTTCAATGGTGAGAACTTTCTTTCTTCCGACCAACCACCCGAACGTTACTATCTTAGGGGGGACTTTGTAGGACCAAACTGTCCGGATCGGAAGAGACCAGAGCAAAGAGATTAATGTGCTGAAGAAGGGCAGCAAATTCTTCAACTTCCTCGTCACGAAGGAAACACTACATGGGGGCTCCCATACCACCGCCCCTCCAAGGAAACACTACATGGAGGCTACCACACCACCATCCCTCCAATGCAGGAGAAGCAATTCGCTACCATAATGGAAGGGTCTGGAGCAAAGCGAAAAATGGAGGGAAATTCGTCTTTTAATAAAGAGGAATCCACCCACAGATCTTCTCAAAATTTGTTTTTTTTTTTTTTTTTGCCACTTCCCAAGTAGAAGCCCCACCCCTTCCAAGAAAGCCTCCTTCACAAATGAGATTCCTATCCACAAGGCTGACGCTCTATACAATGACAAATCCCTCGTCCACCAACACCCAATCGCAGAGCCATATTTACTTCTGATAACCTCTTTCCAAAGAACCCCTTCTTCCTCCCCAAACCTCCAAATCCATTTCTCGAGCAATGCGATATTCACAGACTTGAGATCCTTAATCCTTGCCCCTCCTTCCTCGTACATTTTGCACACCTCATGGTCCTCATCCCAACTAGGTGGAACTTTTTATTCTCCTCCGCACCTTGCCATAAGAAATCCCGTCCTAAGCTTTTCGAGTCTTGAAAGAACTTGTGGTGGACATTTGAAGATCGATATGAAATAGAGAGCGAGATTAGATAAGGTTGATTTAATAAGGTTGATGCAACCACCAAGCAAGACATACCGAGTATTCCACCTTGCTAGCTTCCTCTTTCTTTAGTTTTATCAGGGCTTCTTTAGTAAAACATTAGAAAATTATAAAAAATACCCCTGTTACTTTAGTAATGTAAGCAAAGACTAAACCTATGGAATGTTCCAAACATAAATAAATAAATAAAGACTAATCATGTGGGCCTAAACACTATCCAACATTTACAATGAAGCCCAACAGCCCAAAAAGTCTGGCCATATGACCATTTAACACAATCCATGGTTGGGATCTTATCAAGGAACAAAGTCCAAATGAAGGCCCTCATCTTCATAGGCATAAGGGCAGCCCAAATCTTAGAGAAGGCTAATCGATTTGGATGGAATATCATGTGAGAGAAGTTAACCAAAGATCTGGTTGAAAACAAACCATCTAATTCCAAGACCAAACAGTT
The DNA here is from genome assembly GCA_003013855.2 of Liriodendron chinense. Lineage (NCBI taxonomy): Eukaryota > Viridiplantae > Streptophyta > Magnoliopsida > Magnoliales > Magnoliaceae > Liriodendron > Liriodendron chinense. The sequence continues at coordinate 242,243 of PVNU02002577.1, read as the reverse complement.
TTTTTTTTTTTTTTAAAGGTAACACTACAAGGGATTGAACCCTGGATCACTCACACGTACTACAATGTCTCTACCAGCTCATCTAACGAGTGGGAGACTAATCTGGTGGAGAACCAAGACCAAATTTGGCCGAAACTTGAAATGTGAAATAAGTTTCTACACCCATTTGAAGTCAACCGGTTATGGCTATGGTCATGAATATGCCTGTGTATACTGTTAGTGCACTTTTCTGTGGCATACTAGTGCACCTTATCTGTTAATTACGTAGGCCTGTGAGTCTAGGTGTTGGTTGAGCCCAAAGAAGATGAAGACCGAAGACTCAAATGGATTTGTTGCATCAAGGAAGAAGAAACAGGTAAATGAGATGCCTTGGTGAGCCAAAACCCTTGAACCAAAACTAAAACCCAAACCTCTAGATGGCATGACCCAATAGGAATACTTTTAGTCATCCTAGATTGACTTTAGGTGTTTCAAAAGAGCACCCAAAGATAGGCCAAAGAGGTTGCATGAGCTGCTAGAAACAAGATAGACCAAACATCGATTTTCATGTGTCTGTCGACCGTTCGTCAAAGGCCAGAAATAGGACAGCAAGCAGACCCCTGTCCATGGCCAAATTCGACTTGTCATAGGCAGGTCGCAGACTGGTCGCTCAGAGGCTCTTTCGGGACAGCAACATACCACCAGTCCTGGCCTTAATTAGACCAGTCGTGGCTCTCAGCAGACTGGTCGGAGACCCTGCTCGGTCGGTCAATGTTGAGTGTCAATCGGTCGACAGCTAGCCGTTTGCTTCCGTTTTATATCCGATTGGAGCTTTATCTATATAAAGACAAAACATGGTTTAGGGTCTCAAGAGAGAGAATTTAGTGCATTAGAAGTCACTCTCATTGTCCACATTATTAAGGCTCTAATCCTAACCATTCTAAGCCATCTTCCTTGTGTTTGATCACAAGTAGGAGCATTCAAAAGTTCAATTGAAGATGGACTTGCTCTCTCTTGATCTTTAGATGTTTTAGGCACCTTCACTATAGATATATCCTTAATCTAAACATCTCTAGAGATCCAATTTGGTGGAATTCCTCTAGGCAACTAAATCCTACTAGTTGTAGAGAATTCACCACCACCTCCTAGCACCTTGAGCATCTCTTTGGGGCATCGCATGCAAGGTATCTGATCGTTAGAGCTGAGGCCTTGGCAAAGCATCGACAACAAGATCGAGGGAGCTTTGGACGTGAAGTAGTTGTCACAGAACATACGAGACTTGGAGACAGTTTTAAGTAGAGTTTCTTAGAATGCCATCCAATGTCATGCCTTTATTCTAGGGGAACTAGCGCTCCATTCACCATAGTACTTGGTGAAAGGGCATCTGATGCAAGTAGATCTCTAGTCTCATATGTGTACCCACTTGATAATAAGTGTGGGTCCAACATGGTCAAATGTGAACCTAGCATGGGGTCCACACTTTAGTTTTATGTTTTAAAATAAATAAAAATGATCTAAATTACCCTCACAGGCTGAGTGGACTAATAATGAACGGTATTTTAATATTTTCCTTTATTAGGTTTTTACATGCTTTTACATTATAAATGTCCCTTATGGAACGTGACTTTTTCAGAACATGAATATGAGGAAAAGTAGAGAAGTTTGTCCTTTTTTTCCCCATGAGTTCAATGGTGGCAAGTGTTGCATCTTGAATCTTTGCATGTGTTGCCTGTTCAATTTAGTACATAAATCTCAATTTTGCAATTAGTTTCAATCTATTTTGGTTAAGTTACGTGAGCACCCCCCTCCAAAGACCACACATTTTACTATCACAAAATCACATGCCGTCCTACCTGGGTAGACTATGAAAATGCATGTCCTAATATCAGTTAGTCATGGCTTTCGATCTCCATCTAGCAAGCCAATCTCAAGGTATTCCATAATGGCCACCACCATTACCTTTACGATATAAGGCGTAACGGCCGTTACGGGGGCCGTGGACGGCCTCTCTCTCTCTCTCTCTCTCTCTCTCTCTCTCTCTCTCTCTCTCTCATTGAGAACAAATCCGAAAAACCTGTATCGGCCTAGTAATGGACTGTTACGGCCTTTACGAGGAGCATAACAGGCCGTTACGGGAGCTGTAATGACCTTTACGGGTCATTTTTTCTGTAACACCATTACAGCTTTTACAACCCCATAACAAGTAACAGTAGCCACCATTACCTTTACATAACGACCTTTACGGACCCGTAATGGCCTTTATTTTACATACAAAGATTCTTTCATGTAAAATCGATGCACTTGTATATGAACATTTGTCTTACCCCTCTTTGTTTGACTACTCTCCGTGGAACTAAGTGCTAGCATTCAGCCATAACAGATTTAGAGAGCATATTCTAGGTCTAAAGAAGGCCAGTATCCTCACTCAAAAAAACATTTGGTATTCTTTTGTGAATGATCTCACACAAAACATACTATAAATCTCTCCATTCAAAACATTTTCAGATAAGTTGACCAGACAAGAAGCAACTTCATAGTAAACATGCTTCAACTGTAAATGGCATTTTCTGCTCAACTAGAAGCTGTACAGATGTCACGGGCCACCTATCTGTAATCCAGATTCAAGACTGTTAATTTGGAGGAAAAAGCCATAACAAATAGGCTGCTCCCCAAAATAATCTCCTGTCTGAGAATCATTCCCTCCCCATGAGCATATCTTTTCTCATTGAATGTGGACAGGCTGCCAACCATCCATTTCCAAACCAACAAGTTAAGGTTGTTCCTGGTGGAGAGGGTTTTGGGGTCATGGCCCATCCATAGTCAGGCCCAGCAGATGAACAATCTGAATCACTGCAAGGAGGGCCCCACCTAAACAGTTGCTGCAAGCCTGCAATGAACAAAAAGAGAATCCCATTCTTTTCATTTTAGCTTCATATGATAATGCCTCTCATCCAAATCCTCAATCCACCTTTTGATTGACAAGTCAGCCCAACAAGACGTGAAAAAGAACCCACAAGCCTTGTGGGTTTATAATTCTGAGTTTGTTTTGCCTCTGTTCTGACTCAGTATCCAGCGCGTGTTGTGGGCCACTGGGACCCACATGCTGAGTGATCCAAATTATCAGAAGCGTCCATGTTGTGTGCCTATGCTCTATGGGCCACTTAAGAAACTCAAACTAAATGGATGATGTGGCCATCATCATCTCTTTTTTTTTTTTTTTTTTTGAAGGATGAATGTGACCGTCATCATCCATTGATCAATTTAGAACAATGAACAATTGAAGGTCAGGATCATCAATGAAGCAAGATTATGTGACAGTACTAAAATGGACCACAGTGGACGAGCATTTGGATGGTGTAAATCATTAGACTGTCTCAGCAAGTGGGCCAGTGGATGGCGACACGTGTGGATACCGAGCCACGATAGAGGTCAAATGGACTTCATAATTCTACCAGGGTTTATTACAAAACATGGTGAAGACCTGAAATACAATCACCAAATAGCAGCAAGAATTACATCACAAGACCCAGGAAGCCAAAGATAGAAGAACCCAATCCAAGGAAATGTAATACAATCATCTCATCCTACATGTGCACAACATCGTTCCAAAAATGGTTACGTAATGGTAATGGTGGGTACCGCTACGCGTTCAGGGCCTAATGGCTGTTATGGAAAACATGGCACACAACAGCCCTTACGGCCCAGTAACAGACCGTTATCTCCCGTAACGGCTCCATAACAATCATTACATGAAAAAAAAAAAATGTCCGTAAGGCCCATATCATAACAGTAACGATGTTGGCCATAATGGCCACCGTTCCCGTTATTGAATACTTTGGTGCACAAGAAGTGGTTCAGCTGGGGGCCAACTTAAGCACAAATGGTAGGAGTCTCTTGGTTGTTGTAATTTCCTCTTTTGTTTAAGTATCTTACTTGTTTCTCTCTTTTACAAAGTCCGATTATAGTAGATTAGGAATAGCAATCTTCAATGACTTATAAATAGGCTCTTATGGCCATACGTGTGGAGAGCCTTTTCTAGATATTTTCTTTCAATAAGATTTTATTGAGAGTTTTCTTATGGTAGAAGAAGGTAACGGGTTTGCGATCTCTAGCATAAAGGCTAGAGGACTGTTGAGCATGTGGATGTTTGAGCCTAGCTTGGTAAGTGAATTTCGCTTGCAATTAGTTTCAATTTATTTGATTCTAGATGCATTGTTTTGGTATCAGATCTCCATTCTAATGGCACCCAAAGAAGTGGAGGAAGAAGATTGGTTGTGAACCAACATTTCCCACACATGTGTGAAGTATGGAGTCACAGAGGTTATCATAGATGGTGGGAGCAGCATGAATATAGATTCGCCTAGGCATGATTGACAAGTTGGAGCTCAAAACATAAAAACACCTTACGCCAAACAAAGTTGCTGGGGATGATACTCTATTTCAGTGACCAAGCAATGTTTGTTAAATTTCTCTCAGGTTGTATAAAGAGACCATGTAGTGCGATGCCATCCCTATGAATGTCACACATATTCCATTGGGTTGACCCTGATTGTATGATAGGAAAGTTTACCATTCTGGTCACAAGAATATATATACCCCCATATACAAAGGTAAGCATATTACAATCAAGCCAATGAAGGATGATGTGCCACAAGGAAAGGCTGCGATTTCAACAGTGCTTGGTATGCTGCAGTTTTGAGGAAAGCTAGGATTGGGGAGTCATTCATGCATTAATGGGTCAAGAATGTGATCCCAAAACAACTCATGACACTACAACACCACCGATTGAAGTTCAGGATTTACGACCTCAATTTTAGAATTTCATTTCAGATGAGTTCCTATCCAACATGCGATTGACCTGGTGCCAGGAGCTACATTGCCTAATATGCTAGCTTATCATATGAATTCGGCAAGGCACACTGAGGCTTTGCCGACAAGTGGAAGGATTACTAGCTAAAGCTTTATTCATGAAAGCCTTAGCCCATGCGTTGTGCCTGCCTTACTGACACTGAAGAAAGACAGTGGTTGGAGAATGTATATTGACAATCACGCATCAATAAGATAACAGTAAAGCATCGTTTTCTTATTCCTTTGCTAGATTATACGTTAGATGACAAATGCCATGATTTCCATGAAGATTGATTTGAGGAGCGGTTATCATCATATCAGGATTCGCCCAGGGGATGAGTGGAAGATGACGCTCAAGGTAAAGGATAGGTTGTATGAGTGGTTTGTCATGTCTTTCAAGCTATGAGCACCTTTATGCGTGTTATGACACAAATGCCTTCAACCTTTTATAGGCCAGTTTGCCATTGCCTATTTTGACGACATCCTTGTCTATATCCATTTGCACAAGGACTATATTATGCATTTTCAACAAGTGATGAGAGTATTACAGGGGAAAAAAAGCTCTTCATCAATATGAAGAAGTACACTTTTATGAGTCCTTGTGTGGTTTTTCTAGGATTTGCTATGTCTGCTAACGGAGTTAGAGACAATCTAGAGAAGATTCAAGCATTTGTTGATTGGCCTCTCCCGATGAATATACATGAAATTCAAAGTTTGAACGGCTTGGCTATGTTCTACAAGAAGTTCATCAAGAACACTAGTTCTATCTTGCCACCCATTATTGAATGCTTTAAGGCCTATCCCTTTGAGTGAACCAAAGTGACAACCAAGGCATGTCAAGAAATCAAACGAAAGATGATGGAAGCTCCAGTTCTCTGGCTTCCTAATTTTGAGAAGGTGTTTAGGTTGCCTATGATGCATCCCACGTGGACATGGGAGGTTTCCTTAGTTAGGAAGGACATCTGGTAGCATTTTTTGGCAAAAACTTTGATGATGCACAAAAGAAGCATTCTACCTACGACATGGGGTTATGTGCCATGGTGCAGGCCTTGAAACATTGACGTCACTAACTCATTCATCGGGGGCTTGTGCTATGTTCCAATCATGAGGCATTGCGTTATTTGAACTCCTAGAAGAAATTGAGCACAACACGCTAAGCAGAACGCTTACATTTAGGAGTTCACATTTAATCTAAAGCATCAAGCCATCTAGAGAATAAGGCAGCAGATGCTCTTAAGAGAAGATCACATCTCTTGTCCACCTCATCAGTCTCCACTATTGGGTTCAAAGAACTAAAGAGAGACTATGAATTTGATTATGATTTTGGGCAAGTATTTTCAGCACTCTCGGCATGCTAGATATAAAGTACCAACAATATAGCATGCATCGTGGGCACGTATTCTATGATATGAGATTTTTTGTCCCTAAAAGCTTCTTGTGAAAGTTTGTGATACGAGAGTTCACTTTAGGTGGCCTTAGTGATCACTTTGGGATCAGCAAAACGAAAGCCATGGTCAAGTTTGAAGAAAGATGTCGGGATTGTTGTTCGGCAGTGTTAGCTGCGTCAGTTAAGCAAAGGTAGCGAGCAGAACACAGGTCTTTTTACTCCGCTGCCAATGTCAAATGCCCCATGGGAAGACATCAGCATGAATTTTGTATTAGGATTACCTAAAACTAAACGTGGGTATGACTCTATCTACATTGTGGTTAATATGTTTTCTAAGATGGGTCATTCAGTCCTTGTAAGAAGAAATCGGATGCTCTACATATTGCCAATGCTTTCTTCAAATAGGTGGTTCAACTATTTGGTGTTACTGACAATGGTGTTCCTAAAACAATTATGTTTGACCATAATGTTAAGTTAACGAGTTACTTTTGGTGGGCTTTATGGCCTAAGATGGGTATTAAATTAAAGTTCTCAAGTTCTTATCATCCACCAGCAAATGGATAGACATCATGGCCGTCTTGGGAATCTTCTTCAATGTTTGGTTGGTGACCATATTAGTTCACAAGACTTCATGTTGTCACAACCCGAGTTTGCCTATAATTGTGATTGGCATTCAACCTTGGCAACTTATTAAGCCAGGTTGCAAAGGCTTTCGCACAACATATCAGATACACAAGGAAGTCAAGTGAAAGATCATCCTTAATAATGAATATTGCATGGGGTATGCAGATGTTTGAAGACATTTCATACACTTTCAAGAAGGGGAAAGAGTCAAGGTCCAGCTTAAACCCGTGAGGTTTCCAGCAAGATGTTACACCAAGCTCCACTCTAGAAAGGCAGGTCCTCATCGTGTTTTGAAAAAGCTAGGAGATAATGCATACATGATAAAGCTTCCACATAAATGAAGGTCTGTCCTATGTTCAATGTGGAAGACCTTACAGTTTATCTTGGACGTTATGAAGATGAAAGCACAGAAGACCAAGATATCCAGATACCCAAGGTACCGTGCCAGTTAAAGGAAGTCATTGAAGATGTGTTAGACAATCAAATAGTTTCCACATGCCAAGAAAGTGATCAGAAGTTCTTATCAGGTGAAGGGGTCAATCGGGATCCGACAATACAAGGATCTCAGCAGATGATTTCTAGCAAATCAACCAGGAGTTGAATGAGGAATACATTGCCATTAGCTCAATGGAGCCGAGTCATCCAAGTCATGCGGAATTGATGCAATCGCATCATATCCAACTTGTGCACCCTCCACATGTATGCACAATAAGAGGTCCAGAGCCCACTAAAGCACTAGTGGCAAGATTCTCTTAGTTGTTGCAATTCCCTCTTTTGTTAAAAAGCTTCTTAGCTGCTTTTTCTTTCCTCTTTTAGGAAGTCCATTAGTAGTAGATTAGGAATAGTATCTTCAATGAGTTATAAATATGCTCTTATGGCCATAGGTATGGAGAGCTTTTTATGAGATTTTCTCTCAATAAGCTTTTTACAGTAGAAGAGGGTAGGGGGTTTGTGATCTCTAGCACAAAGGCTAATACCCTGTTGAGCCCTCCTCTCAGTCTTTCTTCTTCTTTCTATCTATCTGTGCATGTGGATGTTCGAACCTAGATTGGCAAGTTAATCTCAGTTTGCAATTAGTTTCGATTTATCTGATTCTAGTTGCACTAAAAAGACTCCGAAAAATCAACGGCCAGAAAGGCATTTGAGATTAAGTGGGGCCCACTTCCATGGAACTCCAGTTCCATCATCAGACATCCCAAATGCAATCCCTTGAAAAAGGGTATAATTAACCAAATTATAAAAAAGAAAAAAAGATCTGAAAATACTAACGCAGATGAGAAATATACATTGGAAAACGGAAAAGAAAGAAGATTAACTGAGACTTATTTAAGCACCTGAAGCCTGCAAATAGGAAGATTCTTTGAGGTAGTGAGTCCCGCTGCTATCTCCATGGTCATGCCGCTGATCTTCGTTTCATCGCTCTGTTTTGTCTCGTTTGGCAGACCTCACTATCAGGAAGCGGAATTTATCTAATACTCGACCCGAGTACTGGCACAGTATACTCTGGTTTTATCTTGTATGAGTGAGACCCTGTAGTTGAGAGATCCGGACCGTTGAGCTGTTAAGCTACAGCTTGGATGGACTCTTAGCTAGAAATTTATCTAGTGGGACTGTTACAACCTTACATCTTGTGGAACAGAAAATGGAAGATTGAGATCACTAGTACAGTCGTGATCCAGCTATCCACCCACTGAAAGGAAGCACTGGACTCCGGACGCGGATTTGGTACTGCCCCGCCTGGAGCTCTGAGGGTCCACCGTAATGTATGGTTGTATCCACACAGTCCATCCATTTTTTCCAATCATGTTAGGGTTTAAAACAAAAAATGAGGCAGATCCAAGCCTCAAGTGGACCACACGGTGGGAAGTAAACTCTTACCGTTGAAAACTTCATGAAGGTCATGGAAGTTTTGGATGATTCTTATATTTGTGTCTTCCCTCTTCATTCACATCTGTGTGATCTTATGAATAGGTTGGATGGAAAATAAACATCACAGTGGGCCTTAGGAAGGTTTCAACGATGAGTGTCATTATGACCGCTGCTTCTTCTGGTGTAGTCCACTTGAGGCTTGAATCGCTCTTGATTTTAGGTATATATTCTAAAAAAATATGAAAAAAATGGATGGACGGTGTGGATAGAACCTATACATCACAATGGCGTATCGGAGCCCCTGCCTATGCCGAGCTCGGTACAGACTATCTTCACTCTACCACTGTCCCAATCCCTAGATTCGTGGATGAGATCTTCCTTTGTGAGGGACAATAGATCAGTGGTCTGGATTTCTGGACCATGGAGCCTATGCGTGCAAACTGAAAACCTGAAAACCCACTCATGTCTGGCATCTTTGACTCAACTGGGGGTGGCAATGCGCCGGCAGCTCAGCTTTGGACCGGGTTTGGACCTATAAAAGTCCTTGGGCATGAGTTCGGGTCCAAGTCAGTTCTATCCTACAAAAAACACAGATGTTTTTTTTTTTTTTTGGCATGTGCAGGCCCATCTGATCAATGGATGGATTTGGAACGTTCACAGTGGGAGCGAGGATTCAATCAATCTTTGGGAGGCCTGGCTCGGGCCCAGCCCAACCATATTGTAGAGGAGTTTGGGCCTTTTGTGCTGGGCCCATAAGTAGGGCTGCATGTGGTAGTTCGGTTCGGTATAGTTCGGTCTGGTTCTAAAGTGCACCGGTTCCGAAAATCAAAGAACCGATTACTTTAGTTCGGTTCAGTTCTCGAGTTGAGGTTTTGTAAAACCGGACCTTGGAACCGAACCCTAGAACCGAATTTGGAACCGAACCCTGGGTGTTCAACCCTCACTGTTTCATGTTGAGTAGTCCACTTCAAATTTGGATCTATTTGATTTTTTTTTAATGTGGTCCACGTAAACATTACCTAGCAATGAAGATGGACGGTGTAGATCTAACAAACACATTGCATTGCATCAAGGAATCCAATGCAATTGATAGATTATAAAAAGCCCTAAACCGTGGAGCCGAACCGAAACCGAACCAGTTTTTACGGTCCGGTTCGGTTCTAGGGTGCTAATGGTCTGGTCTGGAACTGTTGGGAGCAGTTCGGTTCCAATTTCACCCCAGAACCGAACCGAAACCCTGTGCACCCCCACCCATAAGTAGCTCAGGGCCAACTGGGCCTTAGGCCTTGTAACGGGCCTAGCCCAAAGAGGCCCATTACCGGCCTCACCGTCCAACCGGCACACGTAGATCTGGACCATCCAGTTGATAGATCGTTTCTAGGATGTGCTCCGTCATCTTTATACTGGCACTGATCTAATGATCTCAACCGTCTGATCAATGAACTTTGAAATGGACATTGTTCATGGACCATTGCTGATTGTATGCCATTATAGAGATGAATAATTGATGGCATAATTTGGGGGCCCACTCATGTGGTGGTGATGGACCTCTTATTTCTACCAACTTGTCACATATGTAGACTATCCTATCCGTACAAAAGTGGGATAAATGGTGACGATCACCTAACCTGAAAGAAGGTGGACCCACACTACAGCAGGACTTAGTGTACTGGTGTTCCCACCCAATAAGTGGGTCAGCCTGATCTTCCTATTAGGTGATCAACATGGTGTGGCCCACCTTTTATACGGTTAGGATATTCTACATGTGGCATTTTGGCAGGAAAAATGGCTGTATCACAACCGCTATAACTGATTATCCCTCTTTAAATTAAGAAATACATTAGCATGGACTTGCATCTGCCTAAAGGCTTCATCCCGGACGGATGGGCCGGTCTGACAAAACAAACCCGGCCATTTCAAAATCTAGGCAACACCCAGCCCAGGTCCACCACCTAGCTGAGTACTGGGGCCATCAATGGCCCTGATCCCACAGGCTAAGTTCTGTCCAAGCCCAGCAGAAGACTAAATTCTCGGCCTGCACCCGTCCTGGGCCTGTGACGGGCTAAAATAAACAGACTCGTGATGATCATGCATGTGCCATGCCCTAGCTCAGCAATTCACTCGTGTGCATGATCTGGGCCGTTCATTAGGTGTGCCTCTCACATGGTATATGACAAAAATGCCCTTGAAACCCAGTCAGGGCAGGGCTGCAGTGACAGCTTCTGAATCACTGGCCGAGTCTGAAAAGATTAAAATTGGCTAAAATTTTAGGCCCAGGAACAGAAACGGGCCTAGGATTTCCGCCCAAGCTATGCTCGATGTGGGCCAGGCCATATGTGCATCAATGGAACAGTTTGGGGCCACCTAGAGCCCATATGTTCCATTGACGCTACTGGACTAGGTTCTCGGCCAGTAGTAGGCTTAGCTGGGCCTGGATCAACCATCCATTGCCATCCTAATCAACTGGTCCGAACGCTTTGATCTGGACCATTAAATTTGTGGGACACTTCTTTTTTGGCCATTGTCCTAAAATCACCATCTTTAAATCAGCATCTTTTGACGGGGTTGAAAGGAACAACCATCCGATCAGTTCCATCTTTTGCTAAATGGCCTGTCAACTGGACGGTCCAGATTGATGGGCTTACCTGCCGATTGCTTGTAGAGAAGTTTATAAAAGTTACGCGGCGTTAGTTTCTGGGCAAGATCATTACCAGTATTTGCTGACTGAGGAATGATTACCGTACGTTCATTTGGCACCTTTCGAGCAAAATTACATATAATATTTTGTTAGTTTCCGGGCAAGATCATTAGCCTTTTGCCCCGCCCAACCCACGTAAAATTCATCAAGCCCAAGCCTGTGTCTGAATCGACCCGACACATTTATTCCTAATCTGTTAAGTTCAACTGACTGAACCCAAGCAGCACATCGGCTCAATCTTAAGAAGGGAATATAGGCTAAAGGTATGCCAATCCTTCCTAAGTAGTGGGTACATGTAAATAATACATGTTGAAAAAAAGGATGCCTTTAATATATACTTGTATAAGAAGGACCGTCAAAACTCTGAATTAATGCTATAACTCTGGACAATTTTTGGGTTTTCAATCGATCCACAGTTCGTATTGATGGATCGAAGATGACTATCGATCGAAGGGTCAATTGATCGACGGTGCACGTGATTCTGCGTAATTGCACAGTTTGAGTTCTAATTTCAGGTGTGAGGCTTTATAAATAGGTGTATGTGGGATTAAGGTTAAGCACATGATTATGAGGGCTATTAGGAGAGAAAGCTAAAGTTTTGGAATGGGCTTTTTGATGTAGAGAGGGTTAATTGAAGAATTCATGGTCTAGATCGACCAAAAGAAAGAAGGAAGGAAGTACACAAAGCTTAGGAAAAATGACCTGTCGCAACCCTTGGCGACTGATCGCACTGTCGTTGGTTACCGGTCGACCAAGGACTGTGACTAGTCTAATTTGGACCCCACACAGCCTAAACTCTTTGGACCTCCAGTGACTGGTCGGCCTCTGCCTGCGACTGATCACAAATTCAAGTAAGGGGAGGGTGAGTTCCCTAGATAGATATAGTCTACTGGGGACCTGTCACCCAAAGGTGGCGACCGGTCGCTGCTCAATTGCGATCGGTCACAGCCAAGTGTGCAGATTCGCATGTGAACTTTTTATTTTCGAATGTTTTGTTTCCATTCCGGTTTAAGAATCTTAATTTGCGCGACTTAGGATTTCTATTACACATAATAGACTATTTAAACTCTTTTTTATTCATTGTTAAGGATTTATTACTCTCTTTTTATCAATAATTTTGAGATTTCTTCTCTTCTCACTCGTGTTCTTTGAGTAGCCATTGAGCAATCAAGTAAGTCTTGGTTGAGAATTTCTAGGAGGTCTGTAGATTCGGATCAATTATCTATGGAATCTCAATTCACCTATGCCTGTGCCAATTTTACATATAAGTGATCTTCAATCTCTTGTAACTCATTTTTATAGTGATTTTTTCTTACAAGGGTTTTTCATATAAAAACCTGTGTGTTCTCTTTTTTACTTAGTTTGTTACTCTCTTTCATTGTGTAGTTTGATTTAGCGATTGCTTCCGCAGCCTCTCAACAATGCATACAATATTATGTGTATGTACTTACATTGATCTTCTATTAATTTGTCTTGGGTTTTAGGTTGGGTTAGATAAGTCATTTGGTCCAGCTCATTGATAAGCTTCATAAGTGGGTCAGGTTGGGTGGGGTTCAACCCAACGTGAGCCTGACCCATCTACTGAACAAGTTCAATGAACAACCCATTTAACTTGGCCCAAACCCACCTAAGAAGCCTAAGATAATATGTAAAAATGGATGGACGACGTGGATAAAACTTATACGTCAAGGTGGACCCCAGAGAGCCCCTGCCTGGACAGAGTCCATCCTGGCGGCGGAAGGACGCAATTAGCTCCCCTTTAATAATATACACTGCAAACGTACGTGTTGTAACGCCGCGGTTTTCATTACTCGGATGTTGAGCCCGAGTTTTGAAAACTCGAGTGTAAACATTCAAAGATCCACTTTACAGTATAATTTATTTATTTTAAATTTAAAAAGCAATGGAAGCAAATCAAGACATGTAACGTCCAATATAAATCAAACTTTACAAGTGGCGCTCATAGGGCTTATACAAATCAATTGTCTCCATATTACATTAATTAAAAATGAAACCAATGGAAAGAAACACTGCAAGTAGACTTAAGTTGCACCACCTTCCAACTTTTCATCCATAGACACCTGCATCAACTGTTATGGTTCGATAGCGTTAAAACACTATCATAGTGAGGTAAAAACCCTCCAAAATTACCAGGCATGATAGCAGTTAAGTAAAGACCAACTAAAGATAATATATTGCACAATAAGCAATTTATACAATTCCAAAAGAAATGACATTTAAAACAATCAAATGTAACAATTTACTCCTATTACAAATACCAACAAATTATAACCTTCAATCCATACATTCTAACTTTAATCTAGTTTACATGAATGTGTGCATGCACATGTTCTTCAGCCTGGGGATGTACATCCAACTGGCGAATTTCAAACCGACAGTAACATGGCTCGTCACCAATGTTACCCGCAATGCAATGCACATTAAACCGACAGTAATGTGGCTCGTTACCAACATTACCCGCAAATGCCATGTATATATGCTTAACCAGCTTTTATTAGTCCAATTTACAAAACAAGCAATTAAAAGCTCACGGTTACTATGGGGGGTGTGCAACCCAGCATAGGCCAACGGCTCAGGCATAGCATCCCATAACACCATCCCCGGCCCATGAGACGTCCAACAAAATATACTATAGTACAAATTTTATGATTATCTACAATTAGACAATTAACATTACTATTTTGTGTGTGTTCCAAAGTTTCGAATAAAAGGATACTCTTCTTCGTCCAAGCCACCTAAAAAACAAGTCCATTGATAGACACCAACAAGGAAGTATCTTCCCAAACAAAGCCACATGAGCATCAAGTCCAATTCAGGACACCACAAGATAAATTTCACTAAATGGCAACAAGTCATCCTCTCAAACACAACAATTAACATTTTACAACCACTTTTCCAATTGTTATCCAAATAGCATAGAAACAATTCCATTCACTAATTAAATTACATCAACAATTAACAACTTAGATGTAAGTCATTCCATAAACAGTTAATATCACAAAACAATCATTACGAGACAATTATTTGAAAATAAATATTTATATGAACAACATAATTATCGTAAGCAAATAATGAAGATAGAGAAACATATAAATAAGAGGATGGAAAGTTTGAAGGGTGAGAACCTCACCTCAACTCAACTTGAATGGATCTAGGAGTGGAATTTATGAGAAAGGTATTTTCCCTACACTTTAATTGAGATTTCAAGATTAATTAATCCAGCTAAGTAATTTTAATTAGAATTCAAATGAAAGCAAAAGAGATTGACTCACTTCAGATGATATCTTGATGTAACTTTGAATCTCTACTCGAGGAGGTTACACTAAGAAACTAAACAGTCTACAACACGACACCATCTAGGATTTGGTATGAACCAACTTCATTGATTCAAATTCAAATGAAAATTTCCCCAAAACAACTAAGGTAGAATAATTACCTCAACTGGACAACCACAAGACAACCAATGGTGGAATTGAAATTTGGAGAAATCAATTTCCTTGTAACTTATTAAAACTCGGGATCTCTTAAATCAAAATTGAATTGGCATATGTCGAGGAGAATTAAAACCAACTCATCGACTTGACTTGATCCCCAACTCTACCCATTCCAAGGTCCAAATAAGATGACGAGTTGAGCTTTACTCAATTGAACTTGACTAGGCAACTCAACTTGATGCTAGACTAATCCTTCATTTGATATTGCCCACCAATCACAACCCCCTGATATATGTGAACTGAAACAGCCCCAACATAATTCTACCAGCTCTAGACTCATCGAGTTACACCGAGTCAACCCGGCACATGAAATGTGAACTTGATCTGACTCAAATACAAACTCATGCTTCAATGGTGGTTTACAACACCACTCTTAACTAAAACTAGACCCAAATCAGCTTCTACATATGAACCACCAGGTCTAAGTGACTGAATTTAGTCCACCCAATCCTAGACTCAGTAGCAAACCGCTGAGTTAACTCGGCAACAACCCAAAAATGCAAAGACTTCCTTCTCTCTCCTTCTACTTCTATCTCATTCCTTCTTCTTTTTTCCGGACTTGACCAGCAACATAACTGGATTTGATCCAAACCCGATTACCAAACAACTTACTCATCAAATAGCTTTCACAATGGAATAGCCAGATCCGATTCATCAGCAACCACTACCCATTGGATCCTTAAAAAAATAGTCATCTGAAATTCTTGAATCAAGGAAATACAACTCTGATTTATTCGAACTGAGTTAGTCCCATTAGCTATTTTTGGTTGGGACTCAGGAACATATCTTGAGATCTGACTCAAAACTGACATTGCTGAAAGTATGAAGTTTGTATGGCCTACCTGATGAGCATCATGGATCTCAATTTAACAGTCGAATAGCTTTGAACGGCGGTTGTTTTCCGCCGAGGAAGAGGCTACCGCCACCAATGGCGGATTTGCAGAGAAGACCTCTTCGATCCGACACCATCAAAAGGTTGGAATCAGTTCCAGGAAGACCGTAGAGATGAGAAAATGCAGTTGCAGAGGCTGACCACAGCTGGGTTGGGATTTCAAGAATCCGACCCCATTTGGAAGAAGCACCTTGGAATTGAGGGAGGAACTCAATCCGATGGCTGGGATGGACTCCTGGCTTTCCGGAACGGCCGGGAAGATGAGAGGGAGGGCCTGAAATCTCTAGATCTAGGGTTTCCATATTCAAGTGCAAGCAGCCCGAAATGAAAGACATCACTTCCTATTTATATCGTGAAGCCAATCCGCGTGAGAATGAGTGGAGAGCTGAGATTCCTCTAGAAGAGGGCTTCTAGAGTTCCCATGAACGGTTGGGATGATAGGAGGTGGAATCACAAGGATTGCCATCGTGGCAGCAAAACAAACAGAATCTGTTTCCGTTTTTAAAGAAACGACTGTATAAACTGACTTTTGGGTCGTAATCCACACACGGATGATGGTCTCTACTTGAGGAAACTATCTTTTATAGGTGGAGCACCTGATTCTCAACAAGATGGACGGTTTGGATCTCCCAAAGGTGGCCCACTATGATCACAATCTGGAGAATACATGGCTGCTGGAAACACCTTTGCGATTTCAACAGTTGGACTTTAGCTCCACATTACGTGTTGTACAAAGAACAACCACAGGGACCACTGACTAGGATTTGTTCTACAAAACAACCTAAACACAATGAACGTTCTAGATTAGGCGAATCGAGGCTCAAAGGTGGGCCACAAGCTATCACAAAACGGACAGCCATCCTTCTGTTCAAAACAACGCTGGTGGAAAGAAAGAAAGGAAGAAAGAGACTTCCTTCTTTTGGAAATCACAGTCAAACCAAGTTTGACCAGCAACATGGTTCTGTGCACTGGGTGTGCACCTCCATTGATGCACATGCACAATGAATGTGAGGCCCACGATGATGTTTGAGAGAAATCCACTCCGACAATTCCCTTCCATTGGCCATTATAAAGCTAATGGCCCATTTATAAGTCGGATCTCTGAGTCAAGTGGGTCATACATCGTGACTTGGCCAACAACAATGGTGTCATATACAATCCAACGGTTGGATTGTTACTATATTAAAAATTCAACGGTTGAAAAGTCTTATGTACTGATATAGTCCATATCATGAAGTGTAATTGCAACTATTAGCCATTAATTTTTATTTTATTGCACATTAATAATAATATCATCATCCTTATTATTATTATTATTATTATTTTTTATATATAACAATAGTAAAATTCACCATCAACTAATACTTGGTCACACAAATAAATCCAACCCATGTACCATACACAATAATCTTAAGTGATTTATTAATTAGTGATTCGATTTTTCATTAATTAATGTGCCGACACATAAAATTTGTAAATTCTGGAAAACTTAATTATCATAATCCTAAAGACTTCACAATTAATTGCCTGTCTTAACTTAATAGTAACACCTAAGTACTGAGAAGTACGGGGTGTTACACGTGTGGTGTAGGAACTGTTATTTGTGGGGGCCATCATGCTGATAGGCCATTTTTCAAAATAAAGGGAAGGGATATTGTAGCCATCTGGTAAGTGTTGGGGGTGTTTCACACAAACCTTCGGATCTCGCCCCTCAATACACTAGAATTATGGACTATGCTAATGCAATAATCAAGAACAAACATCAACCACACGAACACAGAGTTTTTACGTGAAAAACCCTCTAAAGATGTAAAAACCACGGGACCTAGTCCAGATCAACAATCCACTATCTCAGGGAACTGTTACAACCGATCACAAGCACACACCGCTTGGATCAAACTTCTTCACCCACGCAGGGATGGATAAACTACAAGAGAATAGTAAAGGAGAAACGATCTCACCGATCCCGAGGACGTAGAAGCGCTGAGATGACCGTTGTGCAGAGGAACCCTTCTTCAAGCAACTTCTCCCTTCTACAAGCTTCCTCTTTCTCTCTCTTCTCTTTCTCTCTTCCTCTTTTTCTCTCTTTCTCACCTTGGACGTGTTAGCAACACAATGGGATACCCTAATCCCGTTTTGGAACGCTTAGTACCAAAAACGGAGGAATTAGAGCCAAATATGAAAAATGCATACAAGCAGTCCGCACCGGGTTGGGCGCCCGGTCACCAAACCGTCGGGCCCCCGCTAACCCAAAAAACCTCCAGCGAGAAAAACAAGAAATCGGACCAATTTCGGGCGCCCGGACCAACATGGTCGGGCGCCCGGCCGGGTCATCGGGCGCCCGGTCACTTTGACCGTCGGGCGCCCTGCAATGGACAAAAACGTCCAGCAGCAATCCTCCTTATTCTGGGAATTTCGGTCGCCCGGCCACTAAATGGCCCGGGCGCCCGGCCTCACCCAGATCCACCTCTCTCCTCTGACACGTGAGGAGGAAAACTCCATCAAATCTCTCCCTTCCTGACTCAGGAGAAATTCACCTTTTTCAAGCCAGTCAGGTTTCTGTAAACCTCAAACTTGCCCTTGAGCAAAGCCTTGGTCATCATGTCTGACCCGTTATCGTCCGTATGGACCTTCTCAAGCTATAGCACCTTCTGTTCCAAAGTATTCCTGATCCAGTGATACCGAATCTCTATGTGCTTCGACTTGGAATGTTGACTTAGATTCTTGCTCAAGTGTATAGCACTTTGGCTATCGCAATAGACCACGTGCTCCTCCTGCTTCAGGCTGAGTTCCTGTAGGAACCTCTTCATCCAAAGCATCTCTTTGCATGCTTCTGTGACTGCAATGTACTCGGCCTCTGTCGTCAACAATGCTACAACCTTCTGTAGCTTGCTCTGTTAAGAAACCGCTCCCCCTGCAAACGTAAACATGAACCACGATGTAGATTTCTTGGAATCTATGTCACCTGCCATATCTGCATCTATGTAGCCTTCTAACATAGATTTTTCGTCACCATAGCATAGGCTCAACCTGGATGAGCCCCTCAGATACCGTAGTATCCACTTCACCGCTGCCCAATGTTCCTTGCCAGGATTGGCAAGATATCGGCTGACAACACCAACCGCATATGCTATGTCTGGGAGGGTGCACACCATAGCATACATCAAACTTTCTACAGCCGACGCATAAGGTATCTTCTGCATCTCTTCCACTTCCGTGTTCGTCTTGGAACACTGCTTGTCGCTCAATTTGAAGTGACCATCTAGTGGAGTACTGACCGGCTTTGCTACATTCATGTTGAACCGCTTTAGGACTTTCTCAATATACCGCTTTTGTGACAACCAAAGCTTCCTGCTGCTCCTATCACGGGTTATCTCCATTCCTAGGATCTGTTTGGCTGGGCCCAAGTCTTCCATCGTAAACGACTTGCCCAACTCCTGTTTCAGCCTGTCAATCTTCTTGATGTCTTTTCCCATGATGAGCATGTCCTCAACATACAATAGCAGAACTAAGAAATCACCATCTGAGAACCTGCGAGTGAACACATAGTGGTCCGACTCCGTTCTGTCATATCCATGCTTCAACATGAACGAATAGAACTTCTTGTACCATTGCCTAGGAGCTTGCTTCAGCCCATACAAGCTCTTCCTAAGCCTGCACACCATATGCTATTTGCCCTTGACTTCGAACCCTTCTGGTTGGCGCATGTAGATCTCTTCTTCCAGGTCACCATGGAGAAAGGTAGTTTTGACATCTAACTGCTCTATCTCCAGATCCATGCTAGCCGCCAACCCAAGCAACACCCAAATGGATGTCATCTTCACCACTGGTGAGAATATCTCCTCGTAGTCTATTCCTTTTCTCTGACCAAACCCTTTCACCACAAGTCTGGCCTTGTACCTTGTCTGCTCATTCTTCTGCTCATTCTTCTTTCTAAACACCCACTTGTTACTCAGAGCTTTCTTGCCCTTAGGCAATTTCACCATGTCATAGGCGTGGTTCTTATGCAAGGATTCCATCTCCTCTTGCATAGCTTTCAACCACTCCCCCTTATGCTCGTCGGCTAGGGCCTCAGAATAGTCTTCTGGCTCTCCCCCATCAGTTAGTATAATGTACTCATGCGGCGAGTACTTCTTGGATGGATGTCTGTCCCTTGATGTCCTCCTCACCTGTGGCTCAACAGGTGGATCAAGTTGGGGCTGCTCCCCCTGTCCATCTTCTGTAGGGACTCCCTCATCCTCTGCACCTTGCTGTACTCCCTTGTCGTCAGGCACCACGGGAGGAGTAATCGGATCCGTATCTTCCAGTTCACCTGAACTAGGTTGGGTCTTCTCTGGCTTTTCAATGTCTTCTATACACTGATCTTCAATGAAAACCACATCTCTGCTCTTGACGAGCTTCTTCTCGGTCGGATCCCACAACCTGTAACCGAACTTTTCATCACCGTACCCTAAGAACACACACTGCCTGATCTTCATATCGAGCTTGGACCTCTCGTCCTTTGGTACGTGAACGGATGCCCTACATCCAAACACCCTGAGATGACTGTACGATGGATCATGTCCAGTCCACACCTTCTCAGGTACTTCTCCATTTAACGGGGCTGATGGAGACCTGTTTATCAAATACACCGCTGTATGCATTGCTTCTCCCCAGAACATCTTGGGCAACTTTGCATGGGATAACATGCATCTGATTCTCTCTACAATGGTGAGATTCATTAGCTCAGCCACACCATTATGTTGGGGGGTCTTGGGAACTGACTGTTCATGCCGTATACCCAGTGACTTGCAATACTCGTGGAAGTCACCTATGTATTCACCACCATTGTCAGTGCGGATGCACTTCAATGATCTGCCTGTCTCCCTCTCGACCATAGCATGAAACAGTTTAAACACACCAAAGACCTCGTCCTTGGATTTCAAAGCATACACCCAAACCCTCCTAGATGCATCATCTATAAATGTGACAAAATACAATGCCCCACCCAAGGTTTTTGTCCTCATAGGACCACAAACATCAGAATAAACCAAATCTTATGCATGTACTTTATTAGTATGATAAGCAGTTTTAACAAAAAAAAACTCTAATTTCCCAGATAAACAGTCAATACAGGTTTTGAGAGGTATACCTGTCACGTCTGGAAGGAGCTGCTTCTTCGCTAGTAGCTGAAGCCCTTTTTCACTCATGTGGCCTAGACGCCTGTGCCACACGTCAATAGCTGAATCCTCTGCTGCGTTCAATCCACTCTTGCATACACTGACACTTGCTTTGTAAAGAGTGCAACACTTCTTTCCTCTGGCAGCGATCAACGAACCCTTGATGAACTTCCAGCGCCCACTAGCAAACTGGCTTTCATAGCCATCATCATCCAGTCCTCCCGTCGACATCAAGTTGAGGCAGAGGTCTGGAATGTGTCTCACATCCCTGAGAACCAATGTGCAGCCCACATCGGTCTTCAAACAAATATCACCGACCCCTACGATCTTCGAAACACCAGAATTTCCCATCTTCACTGTCCCATAGTCACCTGACTTGTAGCTTGTAAAGAAATCTCTGCATGGAGTCGCATGAAACGAGGCTCCCGAGTCTATCACCCAGTCGGTGTTCTGACTCGAAGCCGTGAGACAAGTATCGTGATCTGCCGAAAGAATAACAATAACGTCACCATCTGATGCGACCGCAGTAGAATCTGATTCATCTTCCTTCTCCTTTCCTTTACCCTTCTTGTTACTCTTCTTCTTGTGACATTCATGCTTATAGTGGCCCTTCTTGCCACAATTCCAGCATTCAACATCTTTCCTGGCAACTGACTTGCCTCTTGATTTATCTCGGGCCTTTCCGCCCTTTCTGTTCTTTCCTCTCCCCCTATCTTGTGTCACAAGGGCCTCTTGTTGAGCAGGCCCTAGGGACTTCCTCCTTGTCTCCTCATTGAACAGACAACTGGTTACCTGATCCATGGATACCTTTCAGTCTGGCGCGGAGTTACTTAGAGACACCACTAATGTCTCCCAACTGTCAGGCAATGAGCTAAGCAGTAGCAAAGCCTGAAGTTCATCATCCAGGACCACCTTCATGGCGGAGAGTTGGTTCACAATGTTGCTGACCTCATTCATGTGTTCATCCACAGAACTACCATCTTTGAACTTGAGATTCACAAGTCGTCTTATCAGGAAAATCTTATTGCCGGCTGTCTTCCTCTCATACAGCCCTTGCAATTTCAGCCATAGGCTAGCGGCTGAGGTCTCTGTAGACACATGGTGGAAAACCGAATCATCCAACCATTGTCTAATGAACCCCACCGTCTTCCGGTCCACTTTCTTCCAATCATCATCTGACATATCCTTTGTCTTCGCCGATATGCATAGAATTGGAGTATACAAGTCCTTGCAATAGAGCAAGTCCTCCATCTTAGCCTTCCATATGGTCTAGTTAGAACCATTGAGGCTGATCATTCTTGATGAGCCACCTTCCATAATTCAGAACCGATCCCACACCGTTCAAACAGCCTGAACGCTCTGATACTACTTTGTTGGGGGCGTTTCACACAAACCTTCGGATCTCGCCCCCCAATACACTAGAATTATGGACTATGCTAATGCAATAATCAAGAACAAACATCAACCACACGAACACAAAGAGTTTTTACATGGAAAACCCTCTAAATAGGTAAAAACCACGGGACCTAGTCCAGATCAACAATCCACTATCTCAGGGAACTGTTACAACCAATCACAAGCACACACCGCTTGGATCCAACTTCTTCACCCACGCAGGGATGGATAAACTACAAGAGAATAGTAAGGGAGAAACGATCTCACCGATCCCGAGGACGTAGAAGCGCTGAGATGATCGTTGCGCAGAAGAACACTTCTTCAAGCAACTTCTCCCTTCTACAAGCTTCCTCTTTCTCTCTCTTCTCTTTCTCTCTTCCTCTTTTTCTCTCTTTCTTACCTTGGACGTGTTAGCAATACAATGGGATACCCTAATCCCGTTTTGGAACGCTTAAGTACCAAAAACGGAGGAATTAGAGCCAAATATGGAAACTGCGTACAAGCAATCCACGCCGGATCGGGCGCTCAATCACCAGACCGTCGGGCGCCCGGCTAACCCAGAAAACCTCCAGCGAGAAAAACAGAAAATCGGAACAATTTCGGGCGCCCGGACCAACATGGTCGGGCGCCCGGTCACTTTGACCGTCGGGCGCCCGGCAATGGACAAAAACGTCCAGCAGCAATCCTTCTTATTCTGGAAATTTCGGTCGCCCGGCCTCACCTAGATCCACCTCTCTCCTCTGACACCTGAGGAGGAAAACTCCATCAGTAAGTAACAATCAAAAGCAACCGTCGGTGCAGTGGTCCACGTTGAATCAATAAAAGTCGTATATGGATGGTCATCGTTGTCCGATTACTGTGTATTTTTTTGGCCTATAGCCCATCTACATGTCAGCCCACCAATTCAATGGCCCTGATCGCCTCATGCTTGCCACTTGCACCATGAGGACGGATCTGTGTAGCAGTTTTATGGAGCACGCTGCATATTAATATTCCCAACTCACCTCTGTACGAGTGGCTGAGAAACATGAATCCAAATCGTACATCTGATGGGACCCTGCCGAGGATGGCTCATGTTATAAAGTAGACACTTATCATCGTTTTCCGACCTATGGTCTACAAAAGCCTGTTACAAGAAAAAAGAAAAACTCTATTGATTGGATGGCTATTAGCTGACTAGGATTATCTAATGCGTGTGAGTTTTTATACGCAGGGCGGTCAATTTTAGGACCCATAAAATGGATGATCTAGATTCACTGATATTACAGCCACATGTACGGTGACGAGCACCATGAACTCAAAATCCCACACGTGCATTGTACGTGAACTTTCATGTGCATTCCAGCCTATCCTGCTAATGGACGCGGATTATGTAGGGAGGAACTCACCCGGCAATAGTGTGGTGAGTAAACTACGTGGGGTTCACCGTGATGTATATGTCATTATCAATGCCGTCCATCTGCTTTTTCAGGTCATTTAAAGCAGGAGCCCAAAATTGATGCTTGGGATGATCCAACCCATTGCCACCTTAAAATTGTGATATCCAACCGCATGCTATCCCATCACCGTCCAACATGCAATGTTCACGTAACATGATCATCACCACTAAATCACAACCATTAATTTCGAGCAACAGAATTCAAATAATGGCATGGTTCCAAGAAACTGCCGACAGAGTGAAATGCAGATCATGTAGGCGGTTCTCATGAATTTGAAAATAAAAATAAAAATTGATATGGATCTTTCTTTTCGCAGAACACGATTTCAGAAAGACTAGCAAAAGGGCACACACGATGCGCAGAAACAACAACGCGGACAATGAAAAGACTATCATATGATTAATCTAATTGCCCGTCCCCCGTCTATCATGACTTTTCTTAATACAATGTTTTTTGGCAGGACTTGCCGATCCGTCCTCACCAAATAATAATACTAATCTACACTAATTAAATATAATTAGCGACGGAAAGAAGGAGATGATTTTCGACGAACTATCGTTATCCTTTTTATGCTATTCTTTGACAACTAAGATTATAGCTAGAGAAGGCAACATCTTCTTGGAAAGAGAATCCGATAACAAATGCATTTGTAGACTTGTTTTAGTACTAATTAAATAAGTTTAATAGTAGACTATATAATACAGCCAGGCTGCCGCATGGATAAGGACTATGATTTTAAAATATATGAGAACGGCAGTTGGAAATGTAACAGTTAATTAGTATTTGATTGAATAGCAATAATTAGTATAATAAAGTGGAATGGCCAAATTGAGATTGGAGCATGTAGGGTTTCTGAGCCATGGGCTGGCATATCAGTTCTGAGGTTCGAACCCAGGCCTAAAGTTCAACCCCCTTAATTAATTGGGCTGGGAAGGGTTTATGCATAAAAAAACCCCATCAGCCTGGTCTCGCCAGTTTATTATTTTTTAGGGGTTTTTTTTCTTTCATATTATTGCACACACAGACATATAGGATGTACTTCACATATTTCATTCCTTTGTAAATGTGTAACTTATGATCAATTTATAAACAGAATAGCCAAATTTTTGGGCCATGATTCATGGTTGTTAGGGCACACCTAATGATTAACCCAGGTCTTGCATAAATGGTTCAACAGGCTGGGTCCGGCTTGAGCCTGTTTGTCTTGTATTGTAACAAACCTCGGCTGTGCTATGGTCTGTATAGGGGTGGGAATGAGCCAGGTCACCTGTCCCCCAGCCTCTAGAGCCATGGCTTGGCCCCCTAAACTTGGCCTGAGGTATGGGGCGGCCTGGGCCTGAAATTAGGCTCAATGCTCGAGCTGGGTTGGACAAGGGCCAATGTTGAATGGTCCAGCTTGGCCTGCTGGCCCAAATATAGACATTAAGCAGTCCACCCTTATAATGGTTTAAAGACACTTGTTAATGGTTCCTTATCAGTTCAAACCGATATATCTAGAGTCGTGTTTTAAGGATTGAAACAATTTACATGTAGGAATTATTATAGATAGAGAATATTTATAAAAGAAATGAAATTGGGCTTATTAAAAGCTTTTCATTACTAATATTCTTCTCATGCACAGTAAGGCTAGGGCTAGGGTTTTCAGCCTATTAGGATTAGGACCAAGACCAAGGCTCTTTTAGCTTGTTAGGGCTAGGGCCAGGGCTCAAGGAATTAGCGCTGGACTAGCCCAGCCTATTGCTATCTCTAGGCAGGGCCGGGCCTTCTATTTTGCTGGCCAGGCATAACCACAGGCAACCATTTTATTTCTACTAAGGGAGCAGGCTCCAATTTGTAATAGTCTTAGCTTCTAGTGGGGCCATTTCCTCATTATGAACACTATTAAAAATTATTAATTTCTCGCTGAATAATTATTGCAATTCAATTCAACAGTGCATCCAAACACAACCTAACAATTATTACAAAAATAAAGTCATATACACGAAAAAAAAAATACAGAATACCATGCGATCACCTTTCTTCTATCTACACGAATTAATGTGGTAATAGTGGTCTATAGGTACACATACATAACCATCGCTCTTCTTCGGAAGACATCATCCCAACCATTAGTGTTACCACAGCTAGATTACTGGCATTTGTTTCCCCTTTAACGTCCGTCACCGTCAAAAAAAAATTATATATAATGCTCTGTGGCCCGTTAAAAGAACATAGATTTTCAAAAACATTGGATGCAACGCGACAAAATTAAAGAGACATCCCAGCTTAGTGACTATCATTTTCATCATATAAACAAATGGGTCTTCTTACATCAGTCTAATGGACCCAAATGCAAAAGTGGTGAGGACGGTCGTCGCTTGGTTATTGTCATGTCTTGTGCACCCTCAATTACGGGGGCCACTTGCTGTATTTCGTCACTGGGTTGACGGAATGTGCCTTTGGCAAGTCAACACGCCAGCTTTTTGGTGCTTTGCTTTTGGCTCTTCTTCCATTTCCTTTCTAGGTGTGGGATATTCCTACCCACTTGAATGGATTAAAATCTATATTAAGCTTTGCCGCTTAAACATTTAAATAACTAGCTAGCATTGGGATTTTAGGGTATGCTTTTTCCATTATATTATGTGTGCCAGGGACACATGTATGTGCAAAAACCGACATGTACATGCATGCATGGTTAACATACCAAAATATTCATGTGTCAGGGAAGTATGGGTATTATGAAGGTTTTTATTTATTATTATTTTATTATTATTATTATTTTAATGGTTTAGTTCACACACCCCATACTACACCCACCCACCCTATTAGTCTGGTCACAATGTTAGCCACCCCCACTATGGGAATCGATGCCATGACCTTAATGTTGAAACCAAGCTATCTGCACTCAGTCAACCACTTGAGCTATGGATCCAGATGTATGGGTATTATGAAGGTTTCAGCATATTTAGGATCTTGTTTAGTTGTTTAATTTTGTATTAGCTATATATATACATCTATTATTTATTTCGGTTCTATCAGTGAAAGGGAAATCCAAGCTTTCAACAATGTAGTTTCAAAATCCATATGGTATTAGAGCTTGATTCATCATCACCGTTCATGAGTCTGCGTGGACGCACATTATGCCTTCCTAAAACCTTCCAAATACTCATACTTTTCTAATGGTGTATATGCACACACTCAACAAATGATGGGCATGCATGCATTCATGTATGGATGGATGGGTGTATAGAAGGGAATGGTTGCGAATGCACATTGATCGAGACCATCCAGTTGATGAGTCACCTACTCAAGATTGCATTGATCCAATACTCCTAATGGAATTATCTTTGGGGCTGAGGTGCCTAGATACAACATATACAACATGGATATGTGGCAAATTAATTAATATCTTTAGAGCAAGTTGCTTCACATCCAATATATATATATATTGAAAAGTATTATAAAATCCTTGGGAAATGAAACAATGCCGCTGTCTACCTTTTTTATTTTCAAAAACAAGTGAAACTAGGATTCTGTGGAAAACATTTTCAATTCCAAAGTATTTAATGTTTCCAAACACCCCTAGGAGAAATTCCTTTTGAGCTTGTTGAGACACTATACAAAAGGAGATTTCCATGAATGAGGATTTTTTGCCTAGACTTGTTGAAATCCAAACTGATTGGTTTTGGGCAAGTGGGCTGTTTAGTACCTATTTTGAAATCTGAGAGATCAGATGGGGATTTGTGAAAGTGTAGCTAAGCACAAAACATTGACTGTAGTTTAGCTCAAAATAGTGTTTAAGCATCAAATACCCTTTTGAGAGTGCATCCAAACCGGCCAGGAGTGTGTTACCCAAAACACCCTTGAAGCAGAAAAAGTATATGATAAAGATACATCACCTTCTTCTGAGTTCTATGAAAGGGGTGCAGCACGATGATACCATTGCTCAAAAAGTACCACGAACTATAAAACTTAGATATTACACGTGTCATGCTCAAATAAGGTGGTATTGAATTTAGAGAAAAACAACTAAAAAACTCTAGAAGGTGGCATTGAATTAAAAAAAATCATCTTCAAATGACAATATAAATCCATGAACCTATTTATTTAGCAGTACATGCATGTAAACCATGGAAAATAAGTAATAATGACAAATGCTTGTTGTTTAGTTTAAAGTTACTTTGAAAATTGGATAAAACTCGACCTCATAACAGGTGAGCTCCACCATGATGCATGTGCTATATCCATGCCATCCATTAATTTTTCCGATTATTTTAGGGCATGAGCTAAAAGATAAGGTACATCCAAAGCCCAAGTGGACCAGATTGAATGCCTATCATTGAAAACTTCTTGGGGCTATAGAAGTTTTGGATTTGCCTCATTTTTATGGCTCATACCTTAAAATGATCCGACAAAATGAATAGACAGTGCGGATGAAATACACACATCATTGTGGAGCTCACTAGAGATTTTATGTGAATCTCTTTTCAAAATCTATGCCCAACAACATGTTTAGTGTTATAAATAGCAAAGTCATCATTACTTATTTACCTTCATTTAGAGATAAAAGTGGAAAATGAAATGCAAAGGAATTTTCTCCTTTTATAGCTGTATATGTTAATCTGAATCTTAATGCGGAATAATCGGATCGTCTATGCATCGAATAATGGGGATTCCAAACTATAATCTTAAAGCCATACCTGATTGGGAAGACATTCCCGATACCGCCGTGTTGCCGAGAGGAACTCTTGATCTTCTGCACCTTACACCTTTAGGAGAACCTCTCAATGGGGACTAGGGTTTCTCTTGTGTGTTGGTGAGGGGACCAAGACGTATATTTATAGGAAAGAGGGCCAGAGAAACTTACCCATCACACTTCTCTCCTCTAGGGTCTCCACACCGTAGGTTTCCATATCTGGCTTAATAACCGCGCATAGGGGCCACGGTTCAAGCGTTCCGCCCCAAACCTATTAGCAATGATCACAACTGTAGTGGGGCCCACTGAATCGCTCAATCTGAATAATCCAACGGTCATGATCTAAACTGATGATCATGTGTGGCCCACCCAATGGAGTCTTACATTCTCCCACTTGGGCTACACTGATCTTAGAAAAAAAACAAAACATTTATTTTAATTTTGTGAAAAGCATTTCATAAAACATGTTTGTTTCAAAAAGTTCCTAATGGGCGCCCTACTGATTTCAAAACAATACCGTTGGATGATTATGAGAAACGCTTGTCAGATCCGGTCCATCAAGACCACTGATATTGAATCATGGTAGTCAACACAACATTTCATATTTTCGAAGTGCGACGAATCACGATCACAAATACCAATAGCCTTAACGACATGGATCAATGATATGGGGTGTGGTATGAAGATTACACGTCTCATGTGATCATACGTGTTTATCTTCAAGTGGTCCTACTGAACGTGTCTCCAAGACACAAACCAAAGTCTTGCTTACTCAAAACTGAATGTGCACACTGAAGGAGAAGCAAGATATAAACTGAAAAACAGAATCATCAATGCATAAAAGATATCTCAAAAAATGTCTAGACATAATCGGATCATACATGAAAACTCCCACTACTGAAATACATCCTTGGGATCAACAACTCCCATAGATGTCACATGCTCCTTAAAGAGCGTGATAGGAAGGCCTTTAGTGAGAGGATCCGCTATCATCTGCCTTGTGCCGATGAGCTCCACAGACACTTGACGATTCTGAACTCTCTCCTTCACAACAAGATATTTGATGTCAATGTGCTTTGACCTCGATGAATGCTTGTTGTTGTTGGAGAAGTTAACTGCAGCTGAACTATCACAATAGATTTTCAACGGTTTCGGGATCATCTGCACAACCCGTAAACCAGAGAAAAAACTCTGAAGCCAGACCGCCTGATTCGTGGCTTCATGACAAGCTACATACTCTGCTTCCATGGTAGATGATGCCGTAATTGACTGTTTCACGCTTTTCCATGATACGGCTCCACCAACCATCATGAATACATAGCCCGAGGTGGACTTCTTGCTGTCGAGACAACCAGCAAAATCTGCATCTGTATATCCTACCAACTCCAAATGGTCGGATCTCCTGTATGTGAGTTCGAAGTCCTTTGTCCTTTGCAGGTAGCGCAACACTTTCTTTACAGCTATCCAATGATTCATTCCTGGATTGCTAAGGTACCTGCCCAACATTCCAACCACAAAAGCAATATCTGGACGCGTACAGACCTGAGCATACATGATGCTCCCTACTGCTGACGCATACGGAATAGCTTTCATCTTGTCCTTCTCTAGGTCATTCTTAGGACACTGAAATAGACCAAACTTGTCACCTTTTACAATAGGTGCTTGGCCAGGAGCACAACCTTGCATGCCAAACCTTTCGAGAACCCTATCAATATAGGCCCTCTGCGACAAGCCAAGTAATCCACGTGATCTGTCCCGGCTAATCTGAATGCCGATGACAAATGAAGCATCACCAAGATCTTTCATCTCAAAATTTTGAGATAGAAATTTCTTAGTCTCACGCAATAATCCAATATCACTACTGGCCAATAAAATGTCGTCAACATACAAGACCAAAATGATAAACTTACTCCCACTGATTTTCACATATATGCACTCATCCGTAGTGTTTTCAATGAAACCATATGAGGAAACAACTTCATGAAACTTTAGGTACCACTGTCGTGATGCCTGTTTCAACCCATAAATGGACTTCTTAAGTTTGCAGACCAGATGTTCTGAGCCTTTGGCTTTAAAACCTTCTGGCTGCAACATGTATACGTTCTCCATTAGATCTCCATTGAGAAACGCAGTTTTTACGTCCATTTGATGTAGCTCTAAATCCATATGAGCCACAAGAGCCATAATGATCCTAAAGGAGTCTTTCTTAGATACAGGTGAGAAAGTCTCCTTAAAGTCAATGCCCTCACGCTGAGTGAAACCCTTTGCAACTAGTCTGGCTTTATACCTTTCGATATTGCCCTTAGAGTCCCGTTTGGTTTTAAATACCCATTTGCAACCAATCGGCCTAATCCCTTCAGGCAATTCAACAAGGTCCCAAACTTTGTTGTCCTTCATGGATTTCAATTCATCCTTCATGGCATCGAACCAATGAGAAGAATCCGCACTTTGTTCAACCTGTGAAAGGGATGCAGGATCCTTTTCAACCCCAATGTCAAACTCATGCTCCTGCAAATAGACGACGTAATCGTCTGGTATTGCAGATCTTCTCTCTCTATGTGATCGTCTTAATGGCTCATTATTCTGAATTGGGTTTTCCATTTCCTCATCAGTGGGTTGTATTTGAGGTTGTACATGGTCGTTCATAGGGAGCTCAGGGTCCACTACTGGACGGACAACCATGCTACTCTGAATGATTGTGGTGGGAATCACAATCCGCTCTTCCTCAAATACAATATCTCTTAAATTTGTGCTCCCACTATCTTCAGTGTTCTCAATAAACCTAGCATTCCCAGTCTCAATGACTCTCATGGAATGTGATGGACAATAAAATCTGAATCCTTTTGATCTTTCTGGGTATCCAATAAAGAAGCAACTAACAGTTCTAGGGTCAAGTTTTCTTTCATGCGGGTTATACGGTTTGGCTTCTGCAGGACAACCCCATACATGAAAATATCGTAGACTAGGCTTTCACCCTGTCCACAATTCATATGGAGTTTTCATTACAGCCTTACTTGGGACCCTATTAAGGATATGCACAGCTGTTTTCAACGCATCACCCCACAAAGATTCTGGCAACGTAAAATTACTAATCATAGATCGCACCATGTCCTTTAGGGTGCGATTACGCCTTTCCGCTACACCATTCTGCTCTGGAGTACCAGGCATGGTGTACTGGGCGACGATGCCACAATCTTGTAAGTATCTAGCGAATGGACCTGGATTACGCCCAGATTCGTCATACCTTCCGTAGTACTCACCACCACGGTCGGATCTAACGACTTTGATCTTCCTGTCGAGTTGATTCTCGACTTCAGCCTTATAGATCTTAAATGTATCCAGGGCGTCTGATTTTTCGTTAATAAGGTATAAGTACCCATAACGAGAATAGTCATCTATAAAAGTGATAAAATACTTCTGCCCATTCCAAGATGCTGTAGGGAACGGTCCGCAGATGTCTGTATGAATCACTTCTAAGAGTCCTACGCTCCTAGTGGCACCCTTTTTCCTTATTCTAGTCTGTTTACCTTTAATGCAATCAATACAAACCCCAAAGTCTGAGAAGTCTAGGGAGTGAAGAATTCCTTCACGTACAAGCCTTTCCAATCTCTCACGAGAGATATGGCCTAATCGCCTGTGCCATAGCATGGAGGAATTCTCACAATCTAAACTTCGTTTGATGCCTTTAGTGTTTCCATGTGATGAGTTAATGCTGTATACATGTGAAACATCCAAATCTAGCTGATAAAGGTTATTAACTAAAGTGCCAGAACCAATCACAACTGAATCATAGTAAATGCTTAATTTTCCATTTGCAAATTTAAACTCATAACCAAATTTGTCCAAACGAGAAATGGAAACCAAATTGCGCCTTATAGAAGGCACACAAACAGTATCTACTAGATCAAGAAAGTGTCATGACGATAACCTAAGCCTACAGACTCCAATAGCTTCCACGTTTGCTCTAATGCCGTTCCCCATATAGACTGATCTCTCTGCATCAGTTGGCGTCCGGCTTTGGAGCATATCCTGCATGGAATTACAAATGTGAATAGTAGCACCAGAATCTATCCACCAGGAGTCTGTGGACATATCAGCTAAATTTGATTCAAAACAGACTAAAATATGGTCTTTACCCTTAGAAACGAGCCATGCTTTAAAATCTTCACAATCCTTTTTCTGATGACCAGGCTTCTTGCAGAAGAAGCAGCCATCATTAGGACCCTTCTTTTTCTTCTTAAATGTCTTTCCAGACTTAGGCTGATTGCCACCCGCAGCGGAAGCGTGGTGGGCCCATAACCCACAGATTGGAAACAGTCATAGCTGAACATTCAAAATCATAAAACTCACATTAATAAACAAGTCCCATATAACAATGCATAAACATAAACCACAAATATCATGCATGTATGTTCATTCGATTGATTTGGGCCTTCAATCAAATGACCCAGAATGATGATGGGCCATAATCATCAAATCTGGCAAGAGCCCAGCGTATCATCACGATTCCTCCTTTGGGCGAAATTGTAACATACAGGAGGCTCTACTGAATCATGAAGCTGACCAATGTTGGTGAAATAAATCTAAGACGCCCATCACCTTTGGGTGAAATGAATCTCTCAGACCTATATCACCAGCACCAACCACTTCATTCCGCTCACATCCTAGCCAAACGATGATACTTCTTTGTTTTGACCACCGCTCACCTGAATATGAACGCAACTGAATGCAATCCTACAATGGAGTGTCACTGAATTCCATATACAGAAGTCTAGAAGTAGAAATCTTTGCCAATTGAGGTCACTTTGGTGGCTAACACAACCAGCTCCAATCCCACTCCTAGACTCAAGGATTGCTACATGGTTCTGCCCACAACGAACCATACTGCAGAAATTCTGATTCGGCCTAAAATACGGCTGATGTTGACCGCTCGTATGCTTAAACATGTTCTAAAGTGATGGTTCATTTGAGTTCTTAATGGTCAACTGCTCAATATCAGCCTTAAACATATGGGTAATGGCCCTATTTTAGACCAAATTTGAACTTAATAATGAATAACCATCTTCACTAAAACCCAGCCCAAGGTTGGGCCCAAAATGAGCATCAACTAGGGCCTATAATTGGGCCCAAACTTCAAAACGGGCCTTAAAAAAATTTCAAAGATGAATTAGACATTAGGTATGAGGCCCAAAGATGGCTTGCAAGTTGGCCCTGATTGTCATCAAAGTGGGCCCTGAAGTAGGCCCTGTGATCTACCCAAACAAGGGCCTAAATTAGCCAACTAGAAATAGGCCCAAAATAGCCACTAATGTGGGCCTGAGAACTGTTAGAATTGGGCCCACTGGATGTGGCCCGCTCGGCACAAAACAGCTACCCGCTGTACATGCCCAAAACCAGCTCCACGTGAGAACACCCAAAACAGCAACATAAACCGGGCCTAGCCTAATGGACTGGACCTGCTGGGCCTGTCCACTGGACTGGACCAAGGCCCAGCCCGTAGCCCAATCCCATCAAAACAGGGCAACGCCCAAAATCGCGCCAAAAAAAAAAAAAAAAACTTCTGAAAGAAAGCTCCAAACCCTAGCCGCCCTCCCATCTGCCGTCACCGGACGAGATCCTAGTCGCCGTGACCACGCAAAACCCTAGCAGTCGCAACAACTCCACCGCAGCCGAGCTTGCAGCCACCAGCGACTGGCAACCGGAAACCATGGCTGCTGCGCTGAAGAAGAAGATGAGCAGGGGCGGCTGGTTTTCATGGCTGCAGCGGCCCTTAATGGCAGTTCCAGCGACAGCCAAGATCAAGGTCCCGGCGATGGCTGTGGTCGACCATGGCAACAGCATTACACAGCGGCGGCAACATCAATCACAGGTTTGGGGGTTTTACGGTCGTCGGCCATGGCTGACGATCGCTGCTGATCTCAAAACCCTGTTATGCCTAAGACCCTAGCCGACATCAATCCATTCCGGATTTCTTGGCGGCCGGTTCTGATCCTTGAAACCCTAGCCGCCGCACTTCAATATGATCGGATTTCATGGCTGCCGATTCATCGTCGGTTTCAATGGTGAATCACGGATGATAATCATGGAAGAGCTCCAATCGAAAATCCGTGATGCTGTATAATACCACTACGGCGATCGGATTTTCTGACATGGCCTGGGTTGTCGACAGGTTTTGGATTATTTGAATCGGGCATGAATGTCGACAGCGGCACAATCTGGAGATGACCATCAATGTCGGATGAAGGTTCCGACTCTTGCCACAGAAGCCATGTCCCCGAGAATAAAATCTACCAAAACTGATGCATAGGTCGGCTCTGATACCAACTGTTAATCTGAATCTTAATGCGGAATAATCGGATCGTCTATGCATCGAATAATGGGGATTCCAAACTATAATCTTAAAGCCATACCTGATTGGGAAGACATTCCCGATACCGCCGTGTTGCCGAGAGGAACTCTTGATCTTCTGCACCTTACACCTTTAGGAGAACCTCTCAATGGGGACTAGGGTTTCTCTTGTGTGTTGGTGAGGGGACCAAGACGTATATTTATAGGAAAGAGGGCCAGAGAAGCTTACCCATCACACTTCTCTCCTCTAGGGTCTCCACACCGTAGGTTTCCATATCTGGCTTAATAACCGCGCATAGGGGCCACGGTTCAAGCGTTCCGCCCCAAACCTATTAGCAATGATCACAACTGTAGTGGGGCCCACTGAATCGCTCAATCTGAATAATCCAACGGTCATGATCTAAACTGATGATCATGTGTGGCTCACCCAATGGAGTCTTACAGTATAATCTTCTCAAATGGTTTTTTATCTTTTACTTTAAGGAGGAAGATTGGGTAAACAACTTCGAAATTAGTCTAGTTTTTAAATAAAAAATTGTATGGTTTTTGACATTTTGCATTGAACCTTATTCATCAACGATGCACCCTCACTTTGCTCATTTCATTAGGTTGTGGCAATAGGTAATGAGGTAAGGTATTCATTTGTTTTTTCTCCTTGAATATTGTTAAAGTGTATTTTC
The DNA here is from genome assembly GCA_003013855.2 of Liriodendron chinense. Classification (NCBI taxonomy): domain Eukaryota; kingdom Viridiplantae; phylum Streptophyta; class Magnoliopsida; order Magnoliales; family Magnoliaceae; genus Liriodendron; species Liriodendron chinense. Next base: position 206,735 of record PVNU02002577.1, on the reverse strand, counting down.
CTCACACGAGGGAGTGAAATGCACGTGTATGAGTACGGAGCAGTTCATTAGACCATCCATCCATGTCTCGAAAATCAGGCCCTTAATTATTATTTATTTATTCCCTAGGAACATTACTTATATTAGACCAACAGCTTCTGCATCTTTATACAAAAGATAAACGTAGGAGGTTCCTCACCAGGTTTTCCGAAACGGAGGGCGAATGCTTGCAAAACAGTTGGCTGTGACATTAATTAATTACCTTCCCTGAAAGTGTGAGAGATTACTCGCCATGCGAAACCCTTAGAAGCATGGCCTGCCACTTCTCCAGCTTGGCGACCAAAGCCATTGGATCTCAATCCTCTGAGATAGTTGTAATCCATCGGATAGAGCATGAAATTCTGCCTTATACAATTTATGGGAACTTGAGGTTGCCGCGAGGAATTGATATACGTTCAACCACATGTGTGCAAGTAATTTAGACCATTCATTTAATTTTTTGTACACATGTTACCCACTGGATCATCATGTCTATGGGTGCAAATGGGTTGGGTTAGGTTAGGTCGGGTCGGCAATGAAGGCCCCATACGAGACCCATTTAATAATTGGGTTAAATTTTGGCCCTAGATGCAACACATTAAATTGGATTAAGACCTAGGTGGGTCCGACCCCTTTATTTAATGGGATGGGTGATGTAGAGCAATGATAAAGATGGACCAGAGAAAGCCTAATCATAGAGAGAAATGATCCCAACCATCATAACCTTAATTAAATCGATCGTATCTCGTAAATCGGAATAAGTTTTTCGATGTATAATATATTATTGTGGAGTAGGAGAAGCTACACTGGGTTGCCCATGCTGGATTTGCAATATTCCATCAGATCGACTGTCGAAAGTCTAGTTTATTTTTGTTTTTACTATAAATAGTAAGTGTTAGTTCGAGCATAACTTTTGATCCTTTGAGTTATAGAAGTTGTGCCTAACATGAAAATGGCTTAGAAAAATTAGTAGAATAATGTGGTCGGGCCAGATTGGACACTTATTATTTTGGCCTAAAACTCTGAAGTTTAGTAGGAATAAAGGTCGCTATAAATACTAAGTTACATTTTTAGGGTGAGTATAAGTCTAAAACTCCGTTCTATGTTTGAGTTCTTTATTTAAACAGTTGTAATTTCATTTTTATCAATCTATCAATTTATTTTGAATTTTTTTAAGAATTATTCTTGTTTTTTATTTCACTCGTGGATTCAAGGAAGTCCAGTTGAGAAGTCCTAAAAGCCTTGTGGATTTAAGGTAATTATCCTGCAAGGAAGATGATGATCATCCTCACAACGTCTACTCCTGCGTTGGGTCTTAAGTTAGGGCATAGGAGGATTTAGACCTTGTTTACACCTGGCTGATCACGACCAAATCAAATGATCTAGAAGGTACCACATGATAGCTATGTCACATGTGGTTAGATGAACTTTAAAAAGAGTTAGAAACATGCATGTGAGAACATTAAATGGTAGAGTTCTATAAAAAGTAACTTTCTCTAAAGCAAAAGTCTTATCAAAGCAAGTCTCTTTGCAAACAGAGTCCTATCGAAAATAACCTTTGCAAATACAAGAGTCATAACATAAGATTCCAGCAAATTTTCCCGCAAACCATTAAAATAGCAAGAGACTTACATGATCTTTTGTATAAGTGACCTAACACAATTGGCTACACTTATGCAAAGAATTAAGGAAATTTGTAAGGTCGATTATCAAATCTCTCATGATGCGAAATCTTACGCACAACCACTGTCTCTTAGAAGCCTATAAATGCAGCATCTGATAAAGATCTCATCGCAACACAATTAAACAGCTTACACAACATAACTTTGCCTATCTTAGTTTCTTAGTTTAGATTATTCGCTTCTATCCAGCCACACTACAACAAGTTTAGAATTCTTAGTTTTGCTTAAATTTGCTACTGTCTAGCATCATCACTGTAGTATACTTTAGGAGTAGATTAAATATCCACAACCTTCATTGTTAGATCACACCAATCACATCCTATAGACTACACACCAGCTTGGTTGTTCTGTTGACACATGCAATTATAACTTTTTTTTTTTTCTCTATGTAGTTTTATTTTCTTTTGCTGATTGTAGTGTTCTTACATACAAATAAATAAAATCACCGATCAACCTTATTTTTTTTTATCTTACTTGTCCATCATCACATTGTCGATAATCCTGATAACCGCAACCACCATTAAAAGAAAAGTCTTTAGTGTAAGGCAAAAGGATCCCATTAAAGGATTAACCATCTCATTCTAAATCGTCTGATCATTACAACATTGGTAGCTAAATAGTCAAATCAACCTTTTCGAGTCTGATCCAAATCCGACTGGTTTGGCGCTTGGAGTCACAAGCATTCAATCAATTCAAGTCAAGTCGAGTATGACTTTGGAACACCTGACACTAATCTTAATTGCACATGTTTGACTGAATACGGGTTGTTCGTTTACACATAAGACCTTGTGTCTAATTGAACAACGATAAACCCAATTGATTTATCTAATAATTTCGTTTAGATTGGGTCAAGGTTATATTTGGAATGGGCATAAAAATTACAAGTGGATTTTCACACAAATGATGTTAACTTCCAATATAATTTCCTTCAAAAATCAAGATGCTTATTTGAATTTCTAATCGATGGGTTTAGTAATTCCTATTTGATATCATCGAGAAGTTCATAATCTTCCACTTTCCTTATTAATTAATTAACCAAACTTTTGGACTTTTCTGTACTTCTATTAGTTAACAATTTTTTGGCATCTAGGTGCGGTTTGAGCCTGGGTCATGTCTAGTTTGAGATTTTAATATGATCCAAATCAGACCCATTTAAAAATCAAATCTAGGTCTAGTAATTCAAGCTAGAGTTTTGGCCCTGGACCAATTTAAATCCATCAGCTTAATCCACTCCCTATGTCAGCCTAATTTTTGAGACATGGCATCTAACTAGTGGGACAGCATGGTGAGTGGCTCTAATCTAGCACACGTGTTCCACATGGGAGGTGAGTACACTTTCATTGGCATTTCTCTTTATTGCCTTGGTTGATGTAAGTGATGACATAAACCTTGTAGATTAAGAGAACCTTGATTAGGGCTTTCCTTTTCTTGATTTGTGGTCTTTTTGAATTTTTCTTCTTGGGCCTTGAAGTCATCGTTACTTTTATGTGGATTTTAAGTGCGGGCATCTTCAAAAGGCTATTGTACTTGTACTTTAGTTCTCAACAAGGAGAGAGACACATTTTTTTATAGGTTAGGCCCACCCCTTCTTTTGACTTGTTATGGTCTGAAGAGGCTATCTTTTGGGATTTCATTTTCATATTGTCAGGCACATCACATTGTTCTTTTGGGATCCTCAAATCTCTTGTCCTGGTGAAAAACTTAGCCCAGTCCTTAACTCATGTGGGCCATGCCATAGGAAACAAGAGGAATTGGGCATCATGAACAATTAATATAAAAAAATTTACAGATGCTTTGTCGGGACTTATGTAGAGTTTGTATGTGATCCAAACCGTTGATCAGGTGCACCTCACTAGGATGAAGGGACACGTAAAAAATAAGCCTGACCCAAAACTTAGGTGGGCCACAACAGGTGAATTTAGAGGTTTTCAGACGTGATTTTACATTTTTCCTTGTGGTGTGGACCACCTGAGTTTTGGATGAGATGATTTTTGGGATGTAAGGTGATTATGGAGGGTAGATCTGATGGACGGAATAAATGTCATACATGAAACACAGTATGGCCCACAAAGCTTGGACGACTTGCTACAACACCTGTTGTAGAGGATTCCGGTCCGGTCTTCTACCATGGTTTACATGTCGGCGAGTAAAGGAAACTTCGATTGGTCTTTCCAACACGCTGAGGACGCGGATTGTATACTGACCCTGCCAGTAACGACCTCCCTGCTGGTCTGTGTTGGAAAAGCTCTCTGGGCCCACCATGGTGTAATGTGTTTTATCAGCGCCGTCCATCCATTTTCCAGCTCATTTTCGGAAATGGTCCCATAAACGAGGCAGATTTACATCTCAGGTGGAACACACCAAGTGCAACAGTGGTGATTGAACGCCACCATTAAAAACTTATTGAGGGTACACAAAAGTTTTAGATCAAGCTGATTTTTTTTGGTTTTCCCTTCATCCAAGTCTGTGTAACCTAATCAACAGGTTGGACGGAAAATAAACATTACAGTGGGATTTAAAAACTTTTTAATGGTGGGCGTTTAATCAAAACTGTTTTCGTGTGGTGTGGTCCACCTGAAATTTGGATCTGCCTCATTTTTGGGATCGTGTGCTAAAATGATCTGAAAAAATAGATGGACGGCAACGATAAACCACATAAATCATGGTGGAGCCCACAGAGCACCGACCAATAAGCCACATTGCTACCATGTCCCTTGTGGGAAATTTACTGCAATAGCCCTGAGGTGTGGCTATTTTTACTAAAATTCCAATTTCTCATAAGGCTCATCTCTTTTAGCCTTTGCACGAGAAATTGCTAGCATGTTGGTAAGGAATGCCCCTCTAACCACCTGCTCCCGTGTATGTCTATGAGGAGACAGAAGCCCTCTTGGGCCTTAAAAAGGGGCTCCACCATGGGCCCCACCATGATACATATGTTACCTCCACGCCATCCATCCTTTTTACCATATTATTTTAGGCCATTGGCCTAACTCTGAGATAAATCCAGATCGCTGGTAGGCCACACCATAGGGAACAGTTGGGACAAGGATGTCCACTGTTAAAACTTTGCTAGGCTTGAGCATTGTGGGTTCCCAAGAGCACTATGGGTTTCCCTCGAGCACTGTAGGTTCCCCCTGAGCACTATGGATCCCCCCTGAGCGGGTTCCCCCCTGAGCTCAGGGGTTCCACAGTGCTTAGGGGGAACCCACAATTAGGGCTCTCAATGGAGCGAGTTAGATCTGAGATCCGATTCGCTCTAAATCCATATAATACAGATTTGGATCTTAAAATAGGTTTGATTAATTAAATGGACTGGATTTGGATTCACAGAAATATATCCGAATTTTATTTGAATCCGTTTATAAATTTTCGAACTTGGAGTCGGATCCAATTGAATCGATCCATATTCGAATTGTCACCTTCCTATATATGTTATATCCATGTCGGCCATCCAGTTTTCCAGATTATTTTAGGCCACGTCTCAAACTTGAGACATATGCCAATATCAGGTTGACTATATCACAGTAAATAGTGGGATTTCTATCATTATGCTACTAAATTATATATATATTTTAAATTTGTAATGGGGTGGATTCAGACTTAGATTCGACCCGAATCGGATGGTTATATGGATTTTGTATTGAAATTGAATCTGGCTATTTATAATCGATCAGATATGGATATCCTTTTGGATCTTAGTTGGATTCGAATCCGATTTGAATCCATCTACAGATTTTCGAATTTGGAGTCAGATCCAACTGGGGATCCGATCCATATCCAACCCAGGGGGGGGGGAACCAAAGTGCTTTGAGGAACCCATAGTGCAAGCAAGGTTTCAACAATGGACGTCATTGTCCCAATTGTTCCCTATAATGTGGCCCACTTGCGATTTGGATATGTGTCAGAGTTGGGCCCATGGCCTAAAATGATCTGGCAAAAAGGATGGACAGCGTGGCCTCAATCACTGTCTCCATGGTACGGTTCACTTGAGACTTGGTCTGCCTCACAATAGGGCCCACAACCCTACAATGGCTAGAAAGATGGATGGACAATGTGAATATAACACAAATATCATGGTGGGCCTCATAGGGCAACCCCGCAATTGGCCTCAATCCAACTGTTCCCTACCGTGTGGTCCACTTGAGACTTAATTTGTCTCATATTTGTCGGGCCCACGGCTTAAAATGATATGAACAAATAGATGGGCAACATGGATACCCACAGGGTGGGCCACTTGCTGGGCAGTGTGCCAAAGCATGTTACCTGTAGTGTGACACCCAAATGGGGCCCACAACGTGAGCCTAAGGAAGGCTTCAACGGTAGGCATCACTACCCTCACTATTTTTTTTTATAGTGGGGCCCACTAGGGCCTTTGAATTAAGCTGATATTTGTGGGGTCCCTTTATACAGGTCTATGTGACCATATCAACATGATTTGATGACAAATAAACATCAAGGTGGGCTTAGAAAAGTTTCAACAGTGGACATCCCTGTCCCAACTGTTTGTTGTGGTATGACCCACTTGAGATCTAGATCTGGCCCAAAATGGAGCCTAAAGTCTAAAATGATCTAGAAAAAAGGATGGATGGCATGGATGAAACATATACAACATGATGGGTCACGAGTGGACCACTCCATGGGATATGTGAGTTTGAGGAGAAAGAGAGTTTGAAAGGAAGAGAGGAGATCCACTCTACTCTCTTCTATCATCCTTATGTTTAATCCACTTTTGTGGATAGTATACATCTTCCTCGACATAGAGTACTACGAATTAGATGTTGGACTATTTTGATTCTTCGGTGCTATGATAGATTAAGGAGACTCTTTGGTTTAGGACATCGACATCGACAGATCAACATTGTAAACATCTATCGTGCACATTACATGCAAATATGATTTCTATCAGTTGTATATATTGTTATATTCTAAAGGTTTGATGTTATTGCAAGCAAAGATTAATTCTTACAATATGTTCCATAATCAAATTGTATTGTATTGTATTCCACTGCATTTGTACACTAGCTAAGGGACCCAACAGGGTGGTTGCGGTTATTTGGACCCACTTTGATCTCTTTGGTCTCAACTTTAGTATAGAGGTAGAGTATCATGTGTTAGTTGTTTTCTTTGCTAAATTTGTATGAATATAGTTTCCTACTATCAATTTAGATATTCCTATTACCCTATATTCTAGTTATTTTCTATAATAACATAAATGCAACTCATCTTGTTGCCGACCTATATATATATTATATGTGCACATAATGTTGGGGGCATTGTACAAAACTTTAAGATCTCACACCCCAACTACGTAATTATTGGATACGATAATGCGAAAAATATGATCACACAAACAACCATACGAACACAAGAGATTTTTATGTGGAAAACCCTTTAACAGAGGTAAAAACCATGAGACCTCATTCAAATCAAACAATCCTACTATGTAAAATCGATTAAATAGCAATTACGAGCACAACCCGCTTGGATCTAATCAACTTCACCCACACACGGGCGGATAACAAATAAAGAGAATTGAAATAAGAGAAATTTCATTGGATCTGAGGACATAGGAGAAAATAAGATATGTTTGCTCCGTGCATGAAGCGTCATGGGCACAACTCTCATCTCTACAATCTTCATCTCTCTGTTTCTCTTCTTCTTCTTCTTCTTCTTCTTCTTCTTCTTCTTCTCTCTCTCTCTCTCTCTCTCTCTCTCTCTCTCTCTCTCACTCACACCTTGGACATGTAGAACTCCTATATTATGATATACTAATCTCGATTTGGAAGCAATTATATAGCACTTTACAAGAGATATATATCACCAAAATAAGAAATTACATATTTGTAGTTCATGCGCCATTAAGCACCAGACTAAACATTATTGGGCTGTCGATAATGGGCAAAAACTTTCTATAGAGTTCAGATGATAAGTGACTAAATTTCGGTTGCCCGAACCTAGTCTGGTCGAGCTCCCGATGACCACTTCGTTGGTCCCCCGAGACTATTTGAAACAGTCCAGAGACCAACTGCCACATCCGAGTGAATTTCGGTCATCCAACCCAGTCTGGTTAGGTGCCTGATGACCCCCGAGCTGCACTCTCTCCTCTGCTCCTAAGAAGGAACACCTCATCACATAAAATATATTGAAATTGATTACCACTATGTACAAGATCAAGTGATTTAAGGTATCTTAGTACCTCTAAGCCATGATCAACTAGCCAATATCATTCAACAAAGGTATGTCCTCTGCAAGATTGTTATTGTTATATTCTAAGCAACTCTCAATCAATAGCCAAAATATACTTATAGGGGAGTGGGATAATAAGGAATAAAATCTTATTTTATTAATTATAATCATATATTTCTATTTTTTCTTATTATTTCTGTTGGACATGGGCCTGCAAGGTCCACTAGTGGGTGGGTCCCACACGAGTTTGGCTCCATATTACTTTTTTTTACCTAATCTTTTGAATTATCATATTCAAATTCAAATTGAAATATTTGATTGGAACAAGAAAGAGATTAAATGAGGTACAATAACCCCTGCCTCATCCAAACTCCTTATCTCTCGATCTCTACCTTATAAATGGGGATAACTCCTTCATTTAAGGAATTCCAAATCAAGGGAATATCCCAAAGAGAAGAGAAAAAATAATACCCATATGTCCATCAAATCGTCTTTAAATTATGTAAACCATTGATTGTAATTTGAAGGCCATCTTAACCTTAGAATCAAAGGGATGATTAGATCTTATTTGCTCTTGTAGTGATTAAGTTGAGCACTGGACATGCATTATTCATCTTTGACTTTGTGTAACAGTCCCAAGATCGTACAGATATTGTTAGATCCTATGAGCCCATTGTCCGACTGCCTCAACACTTTCTCACCTCTTTATTCACTTTACTATGTGCTTTTGTGACTGCACCATATAATTATACACAACCTAAACCCTTTTAATTAAGCATATGATAACTTCCCTCACCATTTGTTCTCCTTTTACCACCATCGTCTATGGACCAACCATTCAACATGATTGGTCCCTCCATGTACATCTCCTTCTCCAAGTAAAACTCTAATTATTTTTATAGTTAATTTATTTCTTTTGTTTAGTTTAGATAACAACTTTTTCCTAATATTTAGATCACTTACCTTGTGCGTCATTTCTAGGTATTAAACAAATATTGGAATTATATATAATCAGTATTGTTTAAAAGCTATTAAGTTAGTTTTTTAATGAGCTTAAAATCAAGTAAATTTAGATGTTGTTTCAATAAATATAACTGATTTTCTTAAAGCATGAATGACTCTGACAAGATACCAAGGTATTTCGGTCATTTTAAAAGTTACAATGAAATTAATGGTTGATATTAGAAATAATGAGTAATTGTCTTTATATATTTTAGAGTTTCTTTGCTTTAAGAAAGAGTATATATTTATGTAAAAGATATTTTACAAATAATTGATTTTGATCAATTCCTTTTAAGCTAGAGTTACATGCTTTCTTATGTGAAATATGCCCTGAAGGGGTAAATTTTTCTATCCTCCTTCAATTTTTCATGTTCCTATGTTTTTGTGATCATGTCTAAAACCTTGCAAGTTGCTCATGATCGATTCTCACGTAAATAGGGCTTGTTGGTTTAAAAGGGTTTAAAAAACGGACTTGAAAAATCTAGCAAAATCAAAATTTGCCTTTGTTAACCAGCCTACCTTAATTGTGTTTAGTTTTATCTCACACTAGAAAGTTGTTAGGAAAATTAAGCCTTTTATATTAAAATCCCTCATTAATCCTTTATATTGGAAAATAAGGGTATGCCGTGGGCATTGCATGTCAAGGTGAGGTGCGGTGTGGTGTATCTTTAATTGGGCACTTTTTATTTTCTCTGCATATGGTTTGTCTTACTCATGCACAGGAAGACAGAGCCGTTGCACAACTACCTAATGATTAATGAGTCAGCATGCGCCTACATCCATTTATTACGCCTCGAGTGCTAACGACTATATACTCTTCCTTTATAATGACATCACCTCTCCATTGCAAAATCAATTAAAAAAAAATCTTCATTCTCTAGTTTTTTTCCTCTTTTCTTGGTAGGAAAATCAGTTTGAGAATTCTTGAGTTCACGTGGCTATGATTGAGAGGGCACCAGATCTCAACCATTCATCTTGGAGGAGAGCTTTTGTATCCCAAGGGCGAACTTACTGGGACCCAATGCATCAGGGATATTCTTTCTGCGGGACAAATCTGTCTTTAAGATAGCGACTGTAACGTGCCTCAGTTCTTCAAATTCTTCTGTTATTATTTATGGTTTATTACTTTTTTGACTTTTCTGTTATATCTTTATATGTTAGAACAAGTAGGGTTTTCTTCAATCTGTCCATAAGCCACTCGCAGGATTCTAAAGTATGTTTATCCTTCCTATAGATGCTATGACTTCCACACGCTCTCTGCAATTGATTATTTTTGACAAACAGAATGTTCTTCAACCGATAAGTAAATTCCCAAATTCAAGAAGTTTGAATAACTCTAAAATTTAAGTATATAATGCCTCATTTGTTATTCTTATAATGAATAAATCACCTCAAAAGTAAACAAGTAGAAAAAGAAGATGAACCATAGTAGAACGAGAAGTCTATGTATGTTAGAACTAGAAAATGTATCGCAATGACATTTTCTGAAATGTGGTGTTTTGTTGCTCTGGGATTCTGAATATAGAAACATTCGTAGATAATCACCAGCATTCACCAAAGTACACAAGAGAAAAGATATCGCAAGGCGAATTTTATTCCAGAGATTCTGAGATCTTGTACATTCCAGGCCGTGATCCGGCACGAGCCCTTAATTACATCGAATGATCGATGACCCTTGATTAAAAGGCAAAAGACTAGTCAACGGGGACTATGGTCTCAGAGTTCATTGGTCACGGAGACCTGTGTTTTGGTGGTCACGGAGACCTGTATTTGTATGGTCGCGGAGACCTTTGTTTGTATGGTCGCGGAGACCTGTATTTGTATGGTCGCGGAGACCTGTATTCGTATGGTCGTGGAGACCTGTATTTGTATGGTCGTGGAGACCTGTATTTGTATGGTCGCGGAGACCTGTATTTGTTATAGACTGATCCACCTTTGTACGAGTCGGATGTCTATGTCCCATGTTTTGACAGGAGATCCGGGCTGAGACTGTCAGGGTTTATGGCTGAGATGGACGACTCTGGGCCCGCGCTTGTCAATGTAGGGACAGGTGACCTCGGGAAGTCCATTCTACAGTTATGTGTACCTGCGCAGCTCAACCAGCGGATGCTGTTTGGATGGGTAGGGCATCGACTGTTCTTGGAATATCAGTTTTTTTTTAACAGATTGTGTGTGATAGTTCAGAACTCTCCTGGTGTGGTTTATCGTGTTAACCATAGTCCCCTTTGCTTAGTCCAGACCTGGATTCGGGTCATATTATGATAGTACACGTAATGATGATGCATCAGTATGATTCTGGGCACCGGCGGCCTCTTTTCGGGAGAACTATTCCATTCAGCTCGTTGGGTTGGATCGGACTTCGAAGGCTTGTGTTCTGCTCATTGGGTAGCCCGAATGGGTCGTTTGACTGCTCCATTGCGTCCGGAACGCTCGAAATACCCAAAATAGGCTCAAACGGGGCTTAAAAATGTTATAAAATGAGGATTTAAAGGTGCTGGAATGAATGCGCAAAGTGCTGATTTTTGCGATCCGCTGGCCTGATTTTATTGATGCGCTGGGGCCAGCGCGTCCATAAATGATTTTCATGATGCGCTGGGTAATTTTATGACGCGCTGGAGCCAGTGCGTCCTTAAAATCTAATTTTTCGATCCGCTGGGCTATTTTGCGACGCGCTGGGGCCAGTGCGTCCTAAAATTGGCTTTGGCTCGAAAACTTGTATTTTCATGATCCGCTGGGTAATTTTGTGACGCGCTGGGGCCAGTGCGTCCTTAAAATGCTGCGATTGATGGTTCACGTAATCCGCCGAGGATTTTCCTGATGCGCCAGGTCACTTTTATGATGCGCTGGGACCGGCGCATCGAAAAAAGATGACTTAACCATTCCTCCAGACCTGGTATGATCGGAGGTGCGATTTCCGGCGAGGGGATCCGGCGGTCGGAGAAGGATTCCGGCGATCGGCAAAGGTTTTCCGGCGACGAGGTCCTCTCTCTCTCTTGCTGAATGATGCAAATGAGGTGGTGGGCGGGGTATTTATAGGTATCGTCGCCCAATAAGCGGTCGACACGTGTAGCGCGTCGAGGAATTGGGTCGGCGCGTCGTTAAATGCGCTCGGCGCGTCGCGAAATGATCGGAGTCCAGAAGTTGGTTTGCAGGACGCGCCAGCTCCCAGCGCATCCTGAAATTAACTGATTTTTGGATGCGCTGGGTGAATTTTTGGATGCGCTGGGTCCAGTGCGTCCATAAATTCATTTTTTGGATGAGCTGGGCGCAGTGCGTCCATAAATTCATTTTTTTGGATGCGCTGGGCGTAGTGCGTCCATAAATTCATTTTTTGGATGCGCTGGACGTATTCGTGTCCCACAGATTTGGGTTTTGCAAATTGGGAGGTTTGCGGGGTCCGCCTCGTGATGAATGTCGATGCACTGCTCCTATTTCTTCATAATTGAGGTACCGTCCCAATTTTGGACAGTTTTGGTCACAGTGTCCAGTGGGGTCCACTACCGGCCCAATTTCATGCTTGAGGCAAATCTGATGCGTGTGTCGTGATTCGTGCCGCGATTTTCGATGCACTGGCCCTAAATCTGACCGCGTGATGGTTTTGGCATTGGAAATCATCATTTCGGAGATCCTCACTTTTGGGACCCCAACAGATGCCCCTCCGATGCGTTGGGATGGACGAGCGGCGATCCATTGCGACGCATCGAATTTTCTGGGTCCCACTATAAATAGGGGATCCCTGGTCATTTCGTCATTTCACTGTTCATTTTCGACGACCAGAGCTCTCGCCAGCGCATCGATTTTTTCTCCAGCGCATCGATTTATTATCTCCAGCGCATCGAAATATTAGGTAGCGCGTCGAAGTATTCCAACTTTGTGTGTTTTATCGACGCGCTATGCACAGCGCGGCTGTTGGACTTGTGGATTTCTGATTTTCTGAACGCGCCATAGTGCAGCGCACACAATAAGTACTCAGCGCGTCCATTTTATCGACGCGCTAAGGTCAGCGCGTCATCCCGTGCCTTTATTAACCAATTTCATGACGCGCTGTGCTCAGCGCGTTGGACTCTGTAATTTCTCGATGCGCTGGGTCCAGCGCGTACTTGTGTCCGGGAAAATTTATTTAATGGACGCGCTAGGGTGAATTTGCCATTTCTTGGACGCGCTGAGCCCGGCGCGTCATGTCCTTCGAATTTGTAAATTTGCCTGATTTTCTCGACGCGCTGGGCTCTGTGCGTGCGACTTTGGGACTTAGTGAAATTTACTAAATCTGTTACGTAAACCGGCTCCCACACGCACCTCCGGACTTGATCAATTGGCCCGATCGCAAGGTGTGTTAAGGCCAATAGGCGCTGATCTCTGAATTGGAGAAGTTGTTCCAATTCTGGTGTCCCATCTTGGTACGCTTATCGTGGCTTAACAGACTCACTTGCGGGTTCACTTGACCGTTGCTCACGATATTTGGGACTCATTCCGGGTGCGAGGGGTCTCAGGCACCCTCTTACTAAACCAGATCTGCTTTGAGCATCACCAGGGTATGTGAAACCTCGCGCACCTAACTCGCGGGCCTCGGTGGAGTCTGCGGTTTCTTGCGGGTTTTGCACCGGCGGTCCGTCGTGTCTCCAAAGGGCGTGAACCCCCATGCCTCTATTGCGCGTTCGCGCATGCGTGCCAGTCGTCTTATGGAGGCGTAGGGTCTCACACACTTGGGAGACTCCCCGGCCCTTTTTTAGTTTAATCGGCAATTCTAATGACGATTTTAAAGTGTTGTTTCGAGCATACCTTTGCATGTCGTTTCTCGACTTTTCTGGCTTTGCGTGAGCGGTTTTGTGCATTTTTCTTCTGTCGGACTGCCTTACGGGTTCATCTGTCTTGTTCTTTAGCAGACGATGGTCATAACCCGTGCTTCCCTTCGCGCGGCTCGTGACTGCATGGGGCGGCTATTAAACGATCTGGACCAACCCGAGGCTTGGTCATCTCTTGCTAATCAATGCGATGAGGTGGCTGAAGCCTCGACTCGCCTTGGCGCTGAATCCCGCCCGATCCTCCGGGCTATGCAGAATATCTCGGCGATGGCGGGCATCTCTGATGAGCGCAAGGAGGCTATATCTGGCTACATCGGCGATTCTTCCCTCCTGGAGGAATTGGCGGTTCTGGAGGCGGCGGAGCCTTCTCTTGCTGCTTCCTTTCTGTCCCTCTCGAAACGTCTCCACTTCCTAAGGGACGAGAAGAGGGAGAGTAGGAGATTCCTGGCTTGGCTCATTCCCTTGGCGGAGGCCGAATACCCGGATCGTCGTGCTGGCATTTGGAGGATGGTCAGGGCGGCTCTCCGGGAGCACGATGACTTGGCGATTGACTTGTCCGCGATAAGGAACTACGCTGATGCTGAGCACCTGAACTTCGACCTTGTACAACAATGCATCTCCATCTTGGTGGACTTGGTCTACAAGGAGGCCCTGATTCAAGCGAGGGTCGATGAGCTGAGGGCCCGAGTTCTTCCTCTGGTGCAAGACTGAAATCTTCATTTTCTGGCTTGGGGGAGGGGGTCCCCACAATTTTGGGTCATTTAATATTGACTGTCGGCTTTTTATCTTTTCAAAACAATTGACTTTGAATGGTTTGGGCTTTGGCATGGCCCTCGTGGTTTAATGAATGCTATTTATACTTTTCCGCCTTATTTCTGTCTTTTGAAAGCTTGCGCGTTTGTGATGATGTTGGTGTTGCCATTTCATTTCATTCTCATTGGTTGGTGATGCTGTGCATTGGCCTGGATCGGTGCCTGTTCTTCGTTCACTTGTTGCTTCTTATGCTTTTGGATTTCGTGAATGCTTAATTGTCTTTATGAGGATATTTTCACGTGCTCTGTACTTAAGCCCCTTTTCTACGCCATTGCAGATTATAATGGCCAGCGACCCTTCGCAAGCCGGTCCTTCAGGTCCGTCTCAAACTCCATCCAAGCGTAAGCGGGCCGCCACCAAGCAGACTTCTAGACCGTCAGCTGAGAACCCACAGTGGTTTCTCCCGCCCGAGACATTCAATTTCTACGAACGTATTCTGACCCTTCCAAAGAATGTCCAGCGAAAGATACTTTGCGACAAGGTCTTACCGCCCCCTCCTGATGAGGGTACCCAGGAGGAGTGGGATGCGTGGTACGCTCCCTTACAAGGTTTTCGGACCGATGAGGTTGTCGGGTCGAAGAGGGCGAAGCGAGCCCAATTGAGCCTGCTCAGTCTGCCAAGCGCGGTCGTCCAAAGACGACTGGGAAGAGCGCCAAGCAAATCTATATAGAAAACCAGACTAAGTCGAAGTCCGACAAAATGAGGGTTGTCTGGTCTTCTGTGAAGCTGCCAGTATCATCCCTTGTAATCCGCAACCCTTATACGAAGCAGTTCATCCGTTTCCCTAAAAGCTTCCAGAGATACCGCTCTCTACCAAGCATCGAGCCCTCCGATATACGTCGCGCAAATTCTTTCTATAGCGTCGATTCCTGGACGTCCATTCCAGAGACGTTCGTCAACTGTGCCATATCCAAGAACGGCACTCAGCAGTCTGTCCTTGAGGAGAAGGACATGATATTTTTGGAACCGAACCACGACCCTCATCTGCCCTTTCCGACTCACTATTACGAGACCCTGCGCCAAAGGTTTCGTCCTCTGTCTGATGCAGAAATTTGGCCTACTGGGGGTTTCAGGACCCGAGGACATTTGAGCCCTCATCCCGGTTATGAAGCTTGGGCCAATCGGATAGTCGAGCGGCACGAAGAGGTCTTGAAGCAAGTAGGTCTCCTTCGGGCCATTCAAGCGACATCGAGCTATTTCCATCGAGAACCTTGCATTTATAAGGGGTTCCTGAATCATTGGAGTTCTGTCACCAACTCCTTTCATCTGCCTTGCGGAGAAATGAGCATCTCCCTCTGGGATCTGTATCGGATAGCAGGTCTTCCTATTCGCGGCAGAATCTATGATGAATGGACTCCTAGTGATGAGGAGCTGTCCAAGAAGAAGAAGGGTGTTGATGAAGGCTTTTATTCTGCAGCCTGCTACGAATTGTTCGCGGAGTTGCCGCAGTTTCTATCCTCCAGAGATAAAGTGCCTTTCGAAGACTGGCTAGTGTACTTTAGCCATGGCCTGAAGTGAGTTTCTTCTCTTGTCTTGCACTGTTCGCGCACTGTTTCATTCTCTTTTTCTTCCGCTGATGGTTTTCTTCCTGTCTCAGCTTGGATTACGGATTGAGCGATGAAGGTCGCAAGGATAAATTAGTCTTGGAGGCCAAGATGAAGAAGAAATTTCCGCGGCCGAATAAGCTATCCCCTACCTGCGAACTTGCCGGGTTCTTGGCCTATTGGCTGTGTTGCGTGGCCCTCCCGAGCTCTAAGCAAGCGGACGGTGTGCGAGTTTCCTGTTTCGCCGTGGCGGGGAGTTTGGCCGATGGTCATCGCTACGCATTGGCCCCAGTAGTATTGTGTTCAATATATCGGGCCTTCGGCGGTGTCATTAGCAACAAAGGTTCGGCATCCTTCGGATTGAATTCTGCTTATTGTGGGTGGCATTTCTTCTCGGGATGGCTTGGGGTCTACTTCCCGTGGGTATACGGCATGGAGCTTAAGGACTTCATCCAGAGGGGATCTGTTCCACTACACGCTTTTCAAAAACGGAAGATGATCAGCGGAAATCCGGCGACTATCGAGACGAAGATAGCCCGCCATGACGATGTCGACTTCTTCCTCTTCTCGGGGACTAACAGCGAGGATCCGGACCTGCTTGACGACGACGAGAGTCTCAGCTCTTATCACCGCTCGTTCTTGGTGTCCATTCGCCCGAGTTCGTTGCCTTTAAGAGAGGGCGCTGAATTTTGGAGAGAACCATACTACCCGAACCGATTCGCCAGGCAGTTCGGTTATGATCAAGGGGTACCGGAATTGATCGAACCGGTGACAAGGGAGCAGCGGGCATACGGCACAGGGCCGATCCATTGGAAGTGGATATGGCGACAGCTTCTGCTTACCAGGTCAGGTTGTTCTTTCATCATTCCCGGGACGGAGTATGTCCCCGGCGCCACGTATGGATGGATGCGGTGGTGGGCCCACCAATATTCCTTGGTTCGCAATAACCGACACGTGACAGATCCCGTCTTCGTCTCTCCTCCGATTGTTAATCCTACTCCTGCCGACGGCTTAGGGTACGTAGCAGAGCCACTTCGCCAACTGGCTACCCCTGGCGTGCAGAAGTTCATGACCTCATTGAACGTCATAATAGATCATGAGAAGCCCGAGCATACACTCGAGGGGTGGGTCGCTCATGGCCAGAGGGTTACGTTACAAGGGAACCCGGATTCCCCACTTGTCGGTCCTATGACAGAGGGGCAGAGGGAGCGTTATGACATTGGCGATGATGATGGTGGTGAAGCTGCTGCAGCGGGGAATGCCGGTGATGAAGAGGAGGCGGATGATGGCGGCGAAGGGAATGACGGTGGTGATGATGGTGGTGACGGAGAAGGCGGTGGTGAGGGAGGCGTTGTGGCGGCAGGCACCCCGCCCTCCGGGGGTCAGGGAGGTCGCGGCCAAAGCCCGGCAAGTCGGACGGGCCTGTCCAGACGTTTTGCGCCCGAGGATAGTGATTTCGAACTATCTCCTGAACGTTCTGGGCCCCGCATAAAGACTGCTCATCGCGTCTCTGTTTCTGACGGCGGTAAGAAAATAAAGGACCTGCTGAAGTTGTATAGAGCTGAGAAGGCGCGGAGCCAACCCCCCGGGGCTGCCGGCAGCGTCCCGACCGATGATGCAAGCGGTCCAAGGGAGGAAGGGGAGATGAGTTCGCAGGCGGGTCTCGGCGGAGATCATCCCGTGGAGGGAGGCGAGGGTAGCGAGCCAGTGTATGAGCGATCTGTTCCTGACGTAGACATAGAACCCGTCCCTATGGACGTCGATGGTGAGCCGCGAGCTGAAGACCCCTTCCTTACCGTTCCTGTCAATATCGAAGCAGCAGTGAACCCTGGTCCTGCTCCTGAGGCGAGACCCGTTGTCTCATTAGAAGAGGCCTCACTCCCTCCCCGAGGAATCATGCTTGCAGAGGTCACTAGCGTTCCAGAGCCTATTGCCGAAGTGCCCCTGGCCGCTGAACCAGCCCGGGCTATCTCTGCCTCTGAGGTCGTCATTCTTTCTTCTCCTGAAATGCTCGAGCCGGCAGCGGAAATCGTGGTTGGATATGCCCCCAGCTCGTCGAGACCTGTTGCCTCAACCAGTGCGTCGGGTGATGAAATCCCTACTGGTATAATACTTTCCTTCATTGTTTGTTCGCTTCTTTTCTCTCTTCAGTGTGCTAACGTTTACCGTTTCTTTTACCAGCCACTGCCCCTGCCAGCGTCCCGGCTCCTGTAGTCCTGCCCGAGGCATTCCTCTCGTCTCTCCGAGGCTTATCAAGGACCAAGGCGAACCTTCTGAAGAGTTTACTGTCCGACATCGTTGATTCGCTTAGGAAAGGAGACGAAGGGTCCATCTTGGATGAGGCGCTGCAGGCGCTGGAACTCACTGCTACGTGGCTTGGGGTCGACATCTCTTCGATAGTCAACCATGTGTTACAATTCAAAGACGGTGTGGCTCAAGTGAACGATGCAAGGCACTTTAGGACTGACCCCTCTATTGAAGAAAAACGCGGTCAGTTGCGGTCCCTTCTTCCGGAACTAGAGTTGCACGAGGTAGACGTGGCCGCAGTGCAGAGGGATTGGCAGGCTGTGGATACTGAGCACCAAGAGGTCACCAGGCGTCTTGCAGAAATTGAGGATGAGATGGCCCGATTACGTGCCGAACATTCTGTCGTCCATTTCAAACTTTCGAAACTTGGTGGTCAGAAAGCAACCCTGCAGTCTTCTATTGACCAACGCAAGACGGAATGTGACGCTGTGAGGGCACGGATCACGGAGCTGCAGCGGTCTCTTCAAGATACTCCCGACCCTGTTCAAGTCCTGGCCGAGGCTGAGGCAAGACAAAAGGCAATCGCGGGGTCCGCGGTTAACCTACTAGAGCAGTGCTTGAGAACTTTAGATGGTTAGGCTGTAATGTAATGATAATGATTCTTTTGTAGTTTTAAAACACGTTGTAATGAGTGTTGTATCATTATGTATGCTAGTGTGATGATGAGTTCATATGGTGCTTCTTGGCCCGTTTGTCGTTCCTCTTGAGTTTGAATGCAAAACAGATTGTGCTATTTGGAAAGGAACGTCCCCCTGTTTAGGACTTGAACCTACGCGTGTGTACGAGGATGTAGCCGAGCCTTGGCTTAGGGCTTATCTTGATTTTAATATTCTCAAAAGGCGTCGTGTCTTGCTTGACGTGCCTCGAGCTTTGGTGACCCTTCCAATACCTGTGTAAGCATAAAGCAGATGATCAGCTTTTTAGTTTAGTCATAGCACGGACACTCTTTCTTTTGGCATCTATTCTATTACATTCCCTCTATCGGGGTGTTTACAACTTGCAATGATAGTTTTACGTCAGGTGTAATATCTTTTCAGGAATCGACCATTTACTAGCGAACTGACACCCTGTCCTTTGCAATCTATTACCCGATAGGCCCCGTTGGAATACACTTCGTCGATAATGCAGACGGGGTCCCACTTTGGGTCGAACTTGCTCCTCGATCCTTGGAGCGGTGCTGGACGCTTCATCATTAGCACGAGATCGCCCCTTTTGAATGATCTGCCTCTAACGCGCTTATCGTACGCTGCGGAAATTTGCTTTTGATATATCTCGAGCCTTTGCTGGGCAGCGAGCCTCTTTTCATCCAGATTATCAAGTTCGACCATCCGGCTCTTGGCATTATGCTCGGTTGTCAGGGAGTGTCGGAGAGCGACCCGTAGCGACTCAACTTGTATTTCCATCGGGATTACAGCTTCTGTACCGTATACCAGTGAGTAAGGCGTAGCCCGGGTGGCCGTGCGGTGCGTAGTTCGATAAGCCCATAGTGCTTCGGGCAACCGTCTGTCCTAGTCCCTCTTATTCTCCGCCACTGTCTTTTTCAGAATCTTCACAATAGTTTTGTTGAATGCTTCGGCTAGCCCATTCGCAGGAGGATAATAGGGCGATGAGTAGCAATGCTTGATTTTAAATTTTGCGCACAGTTTATCGATGGCAGCATTCTTGAAAGGTGTCCCGTTGTCCATGGTGATTCTCTCGGGAATACCATGCCGGTATAATATGGCGTGACGAACGAAACCCTCGACATGCTTGGCTTTCACATTTCTCAGGGCGACTGCTTCGGCCCATTTGGAGAAATAGTCGGTTGCCGCGAGGATGTACTGATGTCCCTGGGAGGATGGCGGACTAATTGGTCCGATCACGTCCATGCCCCAGGCTGCAAAAGGCCAGGACATCACTGATTGATGCAACTCTTCCGGTGGCGAACGTATGATATCGGCATGGATCTGACACTGGTGGCATTTCTTTACGTATTCTATCGCGTCCTTCGTCATTGTCGGCCAGTAGTAACCCATGTGTCGTACACGGTGGTGTAAGTTCTTTCCTCCCTGATGAGCACCGCATTCTCCGCCATGAGCTTCTTTTAATGTACTACGTGCTTCATCTTGGTTTAGGCATCGCAGCAATATCCCCTCGTAGGACCGCTTGTAAAGTACGTCATTTTGGAGCACAAATGAACTGGCACGCCTTCTGATTTGTGTGCGCATCTTGGGATCTTCTGGCAGAAATCCGTACTTCAGATAATCGATGAATGATTTTCTCCAATCATCTTCCTCTGTGATCTCAAAGCAGCAAATGGGATTGGTGCTCAATTCTCCGTTGCGCATCGCAGTCGTTGGCAGGATTCTTCTTTCTTCAATCGTAACCTGAAGTGGGCTGCCTCCAGGGTTAGCTAAAGCAGCGGCTAAACTGGCGAGTGCATCAGCTCGTATATTCTCCTGCCTTGGTATATGTGAGATACTGCTGTTCCGAAACTGCTCAAACAGGGACTGCGCTTGGTGGCAATAGGGTGATAATTCTGGTTTACGGACTTCGTACTCTGTCGTCAATTGTCCGATGACAAGCCTAGAGTCACCGTAGATACGCATTTCCTTAATTTGCATTTCTAGGGCCAACTGCAATCCAATAATAAGAGCCTGGTACTCAGCTTCGTTGTTGGTGCATGCCGGGACTAATGTGAATGAATAGGGTAGCAGGTCCCTTTGCGGACTGATGAATATAATTCCCGCCCCTGACCCTACTGCTCTGGCCGCGCCGTCAAAATACATCTCCCAATGGCGTGTTTCATTAATCGCCATGACCTGCTCGTCTGGGAGGTCATATTCTATTTCTTCACCATTCGGTACTGGATGTGCGGCAAGGAAGTCTGCGATAGCTTGTCCTTTGACGGCTCAAGCCGGCATGTATGTCAAGTCGAATTCTGACAGGAGAAGGGCCCACTTGGCCAATCGTCCGGACAACATAGGTCTGTTCATGAGAAATTTGAGGGGATCCGCTTTGGATATCAATGTTATCTGGTGAGAGAGACAGTAATGCCTGAGCTTTTTAACTGCAAAGATCAGCGCCAAACAGATCTTCTCGATCGCTGAGTAGTTAGATTCGGCTCCCACCAGCGTGCGGCTCAGGTAGTAGAGCGCGCTCTCCTTCCCTTCTTCGTTCTTCTGGGCTAAGAGGGCTCCAAGTGAATTTTCGCCGACGGCAATGTAGAGGATTAGTGGTTCCCCTTTAATCGGTGCCGCGAGGACTGGAGACTTGTCGAGCAAGTCTTTCAGAGAGTCGAACGCTTTCTGGCAAGCATCGTCCCACTTAAACTGAACTCCCTTCTTGTTGAGGCGCGAGAATGGTTGACAACGACCGGACAAGTTCGAGATGAACCTCCTTAGGTACGCGACTCGGCCTTGGAAACTTCTCAGCTCTTTGAGATTCTTCGGTGGCGGCATCTCCCTAATTGCCTTAATCTTTGTTGGGTCAATTTCTATTCCTCGATGTCTGATAACAAACCCCAAAAACTTGCCAGAGGAAACCCCGAACGCGCACTTCAGTGGGTTCATGCGAAGGCTTTTCTTTCTCAGTCTTTGGAATACTTGCCGTAGATGCTCCCTATGCTGTTCGTGCCCGGTTGATCTCACTACCGGATCGTCTACATAGCATTCGACATGTTTGTGCATCATATCCTGGAAGATCACTTGCATCGCGCGTTGATACGTTGCCCCTGCGTTCTTTAACCCGAACGGCATCACACGGTAACAGTATATGCCCAACGTTGTACGAAAGGCTGTTGATTCCTCATCTTCCGGAGCCATACGAATCTGATTATACCCCGAGTAACCATCCATAAAGGACATCACTGCGTATCCTGTCGTGCTGTCGATCAGTAACTCTGGGATAGGTAGTGGGAAATCATCCTTAGGGCATGCTTCGTTGAGGTTCCGAAAGTCTACACAAATTCGGATTTGACCATTCTTTTTCTTGACCGGCACAATGTTTGAGATCCACTGTGGGTACTTAACCTCTCTGATGAATCCAGCTTGGATCAGCTTTTCGACCTCTTCTTCGATTTTGGGCACTATATTTGGGTGGAATCGTCGTTGAGGCTGTTTGACCGCCCTCTTCCCTTTCAAGATGCCCAACTTGTGCATCGCGATTGCTGGACTAAGCCCCGGCATTTCTGAGTATGTCCAAGCGAATACGTCCCTGTTTTCCCTCAACAGTCGGATGTATTTCTCTTTCTCCTCTTCTGGGACATTTTTACTTAGGTACGTATTTCTAGGGTCTTCTAGGGTTCCCAGATTTATTTCTTCAAGCTCATCTATCGTGGGCTGTCCCCCGTCCTCTATCTGTGCAGGTGCGGCACTGGGTTGGATAACGTCAGCTACCTCTTGTGGTTGTACCTCTTCCGTAGTATTGATTGTCACCATATTAACATGTCTGACCTTCGTTTTTGCCCCTAACCCTTCTCTTCCTTGATGGACTTTGTTGTTTTCTTCGAACGGCGCTAACATTCTACTATTCGAGGCTGATTCTGAACAGCAGAAGCCCATACTTTTCATGATGTTACGGCTGGCTTCACTGTATCTCCCTTCTTCTATGGGCTGAGGTAAGCGAAGTGGTTTCTCAACCTCGTCCTTGGACCGTGCAGGTTCATCTGTCACTGAATAAAATTTGATTTCTTTCTTTGTATTGGTATTTGGCGGTACTACGAACTGGCTTGGAGCCTTCGGAAAAGGCTTAACTCTTCCTATTTTTGGCGCTGGCATATTGAAGCTAGATTTGAGCACACTCATGTGCTGATTCGAGATCATCTCTAGGACGGACTGCCCGGGCTGTCGCAAGTGTTTCGGGACTATGTAGAATTTTTTGGTAGTCCTTTGAGGTCCTTCAGCTGCCTGACTTGTTTCTTTCTGAATAATGGATTGAGGTTTGGCCCTCTGTTCAAACTTGCTGACTTTCGGTTCTGCCCCTTGCCCTTTCCGCATTGCGCCGGGCTTCTTCGTGTCTCCCCCTTCGTCGATCAGGTCGTAATACCGAGCATCGGCTAAGAATGATTCTGCGATCGTATACGGCTTTGGGTCTGCTGCCACTCTGTACTGAACTCCCTCTCTGTTGTACTTAAAGCACTGATGATAGGTTGAGGGGATGACGCGATTCTGATGGAGCCACGGTCTCCCTAGCAGAAGATTATACGTTGTTACTGCATCGATTACTTGGCATGTTACTTTTGTCTTCAACCTTTCAATTTCTAGCATCACAGTGATCGACCCTAGAGTGCGCTGGCTGTCCTGATTGAACCCTTGAATGACCATGGTGCTGGGACGCAAGGCTGATGGCCTGTAACCCAATCTTTGGAGTGTCTTTAATGACATAATATTCACCGCGGACCCATCGTCGAGCATGCATCGCTTGATCTCCGTGTCTCTAATTGCTCCCGTGACCATCAACGGTCGGTTGTGGTCTGTTGCTTCAATTGTGCGATCTTCTTCGGAGAATGTGATTATAGAGGGATGATCTATTTGCATTGCTTGTTGAATTGGCGCGTTTCCTTCCCAAAACTTGTCTGGATCGCTCATTTCTGCTTCAATTTCTGTCATCATTATTTCTCTGGCTTCACTGTCTAGCAGCGCGTTGATCAACATTTCCCTGTACACCTTTGAAAGACACAAGGCGTCGTATATGCTCAGGCGGGCCGGGACCCTTCGTAGGTGTGACACGACATCATACACTACTGGTGCTGCCCCTTGTCTTGGCTCCGGACGACTGGTCGTGGCTTCGACAGCTTTCTGTTTCAACTTCTGTCCCTGGGGCCTTGTTACGGGTATACCCGGGTTTTCGTCTTCTTGCATCGGATTGACTGGTTCTGGCCGAATGCGCTCTGGCATCTGCCTTCCGGATCGGAGGATGACGGCATTGACTTCTCCTTTATCTGTCTGCAATGTCTCTTCTGTTGATGGCTGTTCTATGAATGACACCATTGCGCAATGTACCTGAGTCTCTATAAGTCGGCTCTTCCCCTGGCTATCCTTCTTTTTTGTCCCTTTCTTCCTGCGGTTGAGGAGTCTTCTTCGATTCTCGAGCCTCTTCCGGCTGCTAACTAAAGTCCAAGGTTCTTCAGGTTCAGGGGATAGGGCATGCAATTGGGTATTCTTATCCGAGGGGAGGGCTGAAACTACCCCTGCTGTTTCCCTCGTTGTTGTTTCTGGTGCCTTCATACTGATTACCCCTTGGTTGATCAACCCCTGTATCCTTCCTTTCAGGCTAAAACAGTCTTCCGTCTTGTGGCTCAGGCACCGGTGGCATTTACAATACCGGGGATCATCTACCTTCCCAACCTCGTGGGGCCGAATCGGTTCTGGCAGGCGAATTACCTTTTCTTCTACCAATTGCTCCATGATGGGGATCAGGTCGGTCATGTCGAAGGTGTATGGGCCGTTGGCTCTTTCCCTCTCGGCTATTGTTATTCTCTGAGGAGCGTAGGGCCTCTTGCCTTTTTCTTGGGTAGGTGTTGGTTTCGTGTCTGTCTTGGAATCCGTGGCGGGCCGTTTTCGATCTATCGTATTTTTTCCCTTGTTTACGTTGTGCGTCTCGGCAATCCTCACTCCTTCTCTTTTCTGCCTTTCGGGTCTGAGATTTACCCGTGCTGTGGCTTCCTCTACCAGGTGTGCTTTGGTGGATAATTCTCGGAAAGAGTGAAAACTGTTCCCTGACAACCCGTAGGATATCATTGGGTCCAGGGCTCGCATGCACATCTTTATCTGTTCTTTCTCGCTGGGTAACTCTTGACACTGAGCCGCTATTGTTCCCCATCGGTCCATAAATCTCTCCACGGGTTCGCCCTGCCTTTGTCTGATCAAAGCCAGATCTGTCACTGATGTTTCTCTTTCTATAGAGAAGAATTTTGAAATAAAACTGTCTCGCATTTGCTCCCATGACTTCACTGATCCTGCTGGTAGCGACATGTACCATTGGAAAGCTTTCCCCGTCAGCGTTGACCCGAATAACCGCATACAGTACTGTGGGACGGTCGACCAGTTTCCCAATGCTGTGAGGAAGCGAGTGATGTGTTCTTCTGGTGACCCCCTTCCGTCAAACTTTTCGAAATCCGGACATCTGAAGTTGACCGGAAATGGTATTTCTTCTATTTCCAGAGGGTATGGGACCTGATATTTATACCCGGTTCCTCTTTCCTTCTCCTTCTCTTGTCGCATGAGACTTGCAATGGTTTGCGACAGTTCTTCTCTCGTCATTTGTGTAGTTGGAACTATTATTCGTTCCGCTGGAACTCTCCTGGCCTGGGTGAGTGGCTCAGCACTAGCTGGCTCTCCTGCTGCCCCTTGAGATTCTTCAGCTAATGGGCGCGTAGGTGGTGCAAGGCTTCGAGTAGCATTTTGAGCTATTAAAGTGGTCAAGGCTTCCTGGATCTCTCTCATTCGTTCATTCGTTTCCCGATTAGCCTGAACTAGTCTGTCGATCTGATCTTGGACCGTAGGCAGTTCGTCCGCTTCATACGATCCCTCTTCTGCTTCTGCTACCTGGACCATTGCGACCAGCACTGGCCGGGCCTTCTGGTTCTGCCCCTGTCCTGGCTCGATAACTATTGTGGGCTTGGAGCTCCTCGCGATCGTGGTTTTGGTTGATTTTCGTGTGGCAGGGGTGGCCTTGGGCAATGGCGGAAATTGTTCGATCGTCATTGCGGGCACCGAGGACGTGGCTGACGTGGCCTGACCGTTGGTGGAAGTCCTCTGCCCTTGTTTTGGTTGCCACTATCCCTTGGTCGCCGGGCAAGGTCTTGCAACATTCGCTTTCTTGTATGTTGCTAAGCTGGCTACTTTCTTCTGATCTTTCTTCTGTTGGCGTGTTTTGACCATCTGCCATCCTGAACTAGAAGCAACCGTCGTGGCTGGAATGAAGCGAGGGAAGCTGAAGCCTCCGGAGGTAAGGAAGGTGCATGATGTAACGACCCGAGATTTTCGACTCTCGTGTATAACACGACAGCCGAATTCCCAAGTAAATCATGGACTAATTGATTTGTTAAATAATGAAATATAGCATTCAAGCACAATGGCGGAAACAATTATCATCTATTCTATCAAACTTACTACGTCATCATCAATGTTTAAATAAGGGAACCAACCAATATCCATACTGATTAATTAAAATACAAAACCATGTCTTCTCTTGAAGACTTATTACAATTCCATAAATGTATCAACTACTCAAAAGAAATATTTAATAAATGAAAACATCAACTAAGTTTCTCTAACATCGTCATCCGCCATGTGATTGTACGAACCATCGAACTTTTTTCCTTAAAAATCGGGTTCAATACCTGGATCTTCACCTGCATCATCTAAATTGTGTTTGGGATAGCGTTAAACGCTATCATAGTGGGGAATATTTCCTCTGAGACAATCAAGAATAATAATAACGGTACAGAGTAAACGCAAGCAGTATATTATCATTTAATCAAATCAAAACAACCAACTAAAAATCTTTATTAATGCGATGCATGGAATGCATGCTCTGGCTAAGGCACCCTGGCTAGAATCACAATCCATGAAGTGGGAGACTCCCTGTTACGACTTCATGCTAGCCACTAGTCACCAGAGGTTCCTGGGACGCACAAGCCCATAGTTTTGCCCGACCACGTGAGAAACGGGACGCTCATAGCCCAAATCTAGACGTGACAGTGTACGGGAGAAGTAGGACGCTCTAGCCTATTCTCAATTCCGTACACCCACATGGAGCCAAGTGAATGCATGACTTTAGTTTCGCTTTTATTTAAGTGTTTTCGCATACAACCGTTTTAAATAAAACTCAATGGTCACTATGGGGAGTCGCAAGCAACCCAGCATAGGCCGACAGCACGGGATTAGTGTCCATAGCACCAACCCCGGCTCATGAGAATTTGTATACCATTAGTGTCCACTCATTGTCCCGTTTTATGATTTCATCATGTCCCAAAAAGCCAATGTTGTACATCATGACCAAATCCATTAAAATACCCATGTAATGTAAATGGATCAAATCAAGCATCATGTACATGTAAGGATCTATTAACAAACAATCACTTCATTCTCTCAGTTAATTCAAGAGATATTCTTCCATCATGGACACCTCTCATGGGTTCCATCTCTCTACATCGAATAATTTTACCAACTTAGGGACAAAGAGTATACAATAATGGGATGTCCATATGATGATCTTATACACATATTTCATATCACAATATGAAAACCAATGTTACTTGTAAAACACAAATTAAGGAAATAAGGGCATAGATTTCACAAAGATAAATAACACAAATACACATGCTTCTTAGTCAAAAATCTAAACAATGAATCACATCATTATATAACGATATTCATTACAAATCCTACATTAAACTTCATGTTATATGGATCAGCAATTCAAAACAAAACAACTTCACATGCCACAAAAGAAACTTATAATAATCATAATATTATTAATGAAAGGCTTGAAGGAAAATCCTCACCTTATGATGGACCTAGAAGAAGAGGGTTGTAGAAGATCCTAGCCGCTGGAAAAATATGAGAAAGAACTCTCTTCTCTTCTCTCTCTCTCTCTCTTTCTCTAGGGCATGGAGGCTAGGGTTAGGAGAAGGATTTAGAAGTGCGTAGTAGAAATATGGAGAGGGATGTGCACGCGAGGTCTTGTGTAACAACCTCATGAGGTAGGTTTCTCAAATCTCAATATTCGGATGATTTATGATCAATTCCAATCTGTTCATCTTATCAAGCTCGAAGAGTAGATTCAGAATACGTAAATTTCTTGATGATCCACATTCTAGATTGGCCGATCCTTGAAAATGGCCTAACGGGTGCTAAAATGGGCTTGATCTCAATTAACGGTCTACACTTGATGATCAGGGCCCAAATTTTTAAAAAAATATATGGTCATGATAGGCAAACAATTGTACAAAATTTAGTGGTTGATTGATGGTGAGAAATGCCTAGATCTGAAATTTCAATTTTTGGCGGAAAAGGAAGGTGCTGGCTTTGTGGTTCAACGGTGTAGGATTATAGATCGGGGTCCAAATTTTGTGTAAAGTCGTAGTCATATGAGTATAATAAGTGGTCCAAATTTGAGAAGCGATTGATGGTGAGAAGTGGGTGAATTGAAAGGTTCAAATTTGAGAAGAGTTGGTAACTCGTTAATTTCTAGAACGGGATAACTCCACGCATAAGAAAGAGGCTTATCAAGGTGGGGCACTCAAATCACACTATTGGTCCATGATAAAGACGATCCAAGTCATTTATATGAAGAGAAATATTCGACTACGACTAATCATCTACTTTTCTCACTCGATGGACATGAAAATCAAGGGTTAAGGGGCTGATTTGACAATCGGACCACTTCTACTATGATTTAAGGGCTGAAATTTGATGTGTATGGTTAATATGTACCCAAAAGCTTAAATCCAGGGTTTTGCGTGAAAGTGATCGTCAGAAACTATAATACTTAAAAATGGCATCTTCACTTAACTTTAACTAATGGCATTTTCGTAATTATCTAAAAAGTGCGTGATTTTTGAAATCTGATCTTTCTACGATGTTTATGGGATCATTTTAAGCAACTTTTGTAAAGGATCCCCTATCGGATCTCCTACGGATGTCCTGCTATTCGCAAATCAACAGTAAATGTACGATAATTAATAAAAAATAAATTAAAAATGAATTTTCAAAAATTTTCAAATAAATATCGAAAATCTGGGGCGTTACACATGAACCGGTCATTGAACATGCCATTTCTTCTGTCCGTCCTAGTATCTTGCTAGTTCTGGTATGTCATAAAAATCGTTAGCACAGTTCACAAGCGCGGTCGGGAGTATGAGCCCATCGATCGCAGTGCATAAATCGACAAAACAAGCAAGAAGGAGACAAAATTCGTGTAGTTGTGGAAATTGTGGGTTCGAAAACCTTTTTGAATGTCTATTGCCTTAAAGATGAAGGGAAGAACGTTCCCGTTGAGAGTCGCCAGTTTGGCGCCTGAAGGGCGCCGAAACATTACGCCTCGCGGTAGCTTTCTTATGTGTATATTCGTGCTTGCGAGCAATTGATCTCAGAGTGTCCATATATTCAGATGTAACCAGATATTCTGGTACGGTTCGATCCCCAGCAGAGTCGCCAGTTTGTTAGAACTAGAAAATGTATCGCAATGACATTTTCTGAAATATGGTGTTTTGTTGCTCTGGGATTCTGAATATAGAAACATTCGTAGATAATCACCAGCATTCACCAAAGTACACAAGAGAAAAGATATCGCAAGGCGAATTTTATTCCAGAGATTCTGAGATCTTGTACATTCCAGGCCGTGATCCGGCACGAGCCCTTAATTACATCGAATGATCGATGACCCTTGATTAAAAGGCAAAAGACTAGTCAACGGGGACTATGGTCTCAGAGCTCATTGGTCACGGAGACCTGTGTTTTGGTGGTCACGGAGACCTGTATTTGTATGGTCGCGGAGACCTGTATTTGTATGGTCGCGGAGACCTGTATTCGTATGGTCGTGGAGACCTGTATTTGTATGGTCGTGGAGTCCTGTATTTGTATGGTCGCGGAGACCTGTATTCGTATGGTCGTGGAGACCTGTATTTGTATGGTCGTGGAGACCTGTATTTGTATGGTCGCGGAGACCTGTATTTGTTATAGACTGATCCACCTTTGTACGAGTCGGATGTCTATGTCCCATGTTTTGACAGGAGATCCGGGCTGAGACTGTCAGGGTTTATGGCTGAGATGGACGACTCTGGGCCCGCGCCTGTCAATGTAGGGACAGGTGACCTCGGGAAGTCCATTCTACAGTTGTGTGTACCTGCGCAGCTCAACCAGCGGATGCTGTTTGGATGGGTAGGGCATCGACTGTTCTTGGAATATCAGTTTTTTTTTAACAGATTGTGTGTGATAGTTCAGAACTCTCCTGGTGTGGTTTATCGTGTTAACCATAGTCCCCTTTGCTTAGTCCAGACCTGGATTCGGGTCATATTATGATAGTACACGTAATGATGATGCGTCAGTATGATTCTGGGCACCGGCGGCCTCTTTTCGGGAGAACTGTTCCATTCAGCTCGTTGGGTTGGATCGGACTTCGAAGGCTTGTGTTCTGCTCATTGGGTAGCCCGAATGGGTCGTTTGACTGCTCCATTGCGTCCGGAACGCTCGAAATACCCAAAATAGGCTCAAACGGGGCTTAAAAATGTTATAAAATGAGGATTTAAAGGTGCTGGAATGAATGCGCAAAGTGCTGATTTTTGCGATCCGCTGGCCTGATTTTATTGATGCGCTGGGGCCAGCGCGTCCATAAATGATTTTCATGATGCGCTGGGTAATTTTATGACGCGCTGGAGCCAGTGCGTCCTTAAAATCTAATTTTTCGATCCGCTGGGCTATTTTGCGACGTGCTGGGGCCAGTGCGTCCTAAAATTGGCTTTGGCTCGAAAACTTGTATTTTCATGATCCGCTGGGTAATTTTGTGACGCGCTGGGGCCAGTGCGTCCTTAAAATGCTGCGATTGATGGTTCACGTAATCCGCCGAGGATTTTCCTGATGCGCCAGGTCACTTTTATGATGCGCTGGGACCGGCGCATCGAAAAAAGATGACTTAACCATTCCTCCAGACCTGGTATGATCGGAGGTGCGATTTCCGGCGAGGGGATCCGGCGGTCGGAGAAGGATTCCGGCGATCGGCAAAGGTTTTCCGGCGACGAGGTCCTCTCTCTCTCTTGCTGAATGATGCAAATGAGGTGGTGGGCGGGGTATTTATAGGTATCGTCGCCCAATAAGCGGTCGACACGTGTAGCGCGTCGAGGAATTGGGTCGGCGCGTCGTTAAATGCGCTCAGCGCGTCGCGAAATGATCGGAGTCCAGAAGTTGGTTTGCAGGACGCGCCAGCTCCCAGCGCATCCTGAAATTAACTGATTTTTGGATGCGCTGGGTGAATTTTTGGATGCGCTGGGTCCAGTGCGTCCATAAATTCAATTTTTGGATGCGCTGGGCGCAGTGCGTCCATAAATTCATTTTTTTGGATGCGCTGGGCGCAGTGCGTCCATAAATTCATTTTTTGGATGCGCTGGGCGCAGTGCGTCCATAAATTCATTTTTTGGATGCGCTGGACGTATTCGTGTCCCACAGATTTGGGTTTTGCAAATTGGGAGGTTTGCGGGGTCCGCCTCGTGATGAATGCCGATGCACTGCTCCTATTTCTTCATAATTGAGGTACCGTCCCAATTTTGGACAGTTTTGGTCACGGTGTCCGGTGGGGTCCACTACCGGCCCAATTTCATGCTTGAGGCAAATCTGATGCGTGTGTCGTGATTCGTGCCGCGATTTTCGATGCACTGGCCCTAAATCTGACCGCATGATGGTTTTGGCATTCGAAATCATCATTTCGGAGATCCTCACTTTTGGGACCCCAACAATGTACCATTACGAAGATGTAGCTAGCTTCACCTATATGGAATTATGGCAAATGAAAAATCTCAAGATTATTGAAGTGGATGTAATTAGTGAACTTGAAGGGAAGTTTCAACTTGGAAAAAAGGGAGAAACCTGAAAATTTTTCTTTTTCAAGTTTAAAAGATGAGATCTTGAGGTTCTATCTTTAAGAATGGGAATTGTGAAATAATTCCTGAAGGTGGGGATTTTCTTGCTCAAAACTATTGGAAGTTGCAAACCAATCCAGTCTATCCATTCACCTAGTCCGTTGGATTTTCAAGAAGAAGTTATTGCTGAAAGAAGCTTCCAGCAGCTGGTTTATCTTCTCCATGTGACTGTTCATTTCCAGATGCATTGGAAAGAAAAGTCATTATATATTTTGTGTTGTTTTTTTATTTCAGCAGTTATGTTACTGTCCTTGTAGTGTATAAATGTATGGGTAAGTTGGTTATTTCACATTGTAGCAAAATGCCTATCTAAGAAGTGCTTGTGTATCCGGCCGATGTAAGAACCACACTACAGCAATAACAGTTGTTCAATACAGTCAATAAAATTCTGTTTTGATCTCCCTCTCTTCCTTCTTTGAAAATCATCTTTCCTAGTTGTCTTGAGGCTTTGAAAAGCCAATTGTTCCAGCTTCTTAAGGCTCAGTACAGCCAACAAACTGGTATCAGAGCCTTTAGTTAAATGGCCACCGTGAACCAACAGCAGATTCCTAAGTTGTCAAAAGATAACTATGAAAATTGGTACATCCAGATGAAGGCACTATTCAGGTCATAAGACTTATGGGAGATCATCACCAACGGGTACGTAGAGCCCACTATGGACTAAGAAGACGCCTACACTATTGAGCAAATGTAACGATATGAGATTTTCGACTCTCGTGTATAACACGACGGCTGAATTCCCAAGTAAATCATGGAGTAATTGATTTGTTAAATAATGAAATATAGCATTCAAGCACAATGGCGGAAACAAATGTTCATCTTATTCTATCAAACTTACTACTTCATCATCTATGTTTAAATAAGGGAATCAACCAATATTCATACTAATTAATCAAAATATCAAACCATGTCTTCTCTGGAAGACTTATTACAATTTTCATAAATGTAACCACTAATAAAAAGAAATGTCTAATAAATGAAAATATCAACTAAATTCCTTCAACGTCTTCATCCGCCATGTGATCGTACGAACCATTGAACTCTTCACCTTGAAAGTCGAGTTCGATACCTGGATCTTCACCTGCATCATCTAAATTACGATTGGGATAGCGTTAAACGCTATCATAGTGGGGAATATTTCCTTCAAGACAATCAAGAATAATAATGTACAAAACTCAGAGTAACGTAACACAATAATATCTTTATTCAAACAAAACAATCAAGTAAAAATCTTTGTTAATGCGATGCATGGAATGCATGATCTGGCTAAGGCACCCGGGCTAAAATCACAATACATGAAGTGGGAGACTTCCTGTTACGACTTCACGCAAGCCACTAGTCACCAGAGGTTCCTGGGACGCACAAGCCCATAGTTTTGCCCGACAACATGAGAAACGGGACGCTCATAACCCAAATCTACACATGATAGTGTACGGGAGAAGTAGGATGCTCTAGCCTATTCTCAATTCCGTACACTCACATGGAGCCAAGTTAATGCATGACTTTAGTTTCACAATTATTTAAGTAATTTCACGTACAACCATTTTTAGTAGCTCATTGGACACTATAGGGAGTCACAAGTGACCCAGCATAGGCCGACAGCTCAGGCATAGTGTCAATGGCACCAACCCCGGCTCATGAGAATTTGTATACCATTAGTGTCCACTCATTGTCCCGTTTTATGATTTCATCATGTCCCAAGAAGCCAAAGTTATACGTCATGGCCAAATTTTTTAAAATACTCATGTAATGTAAATGGGTTCAATCAAACATCATGTATATGTAAGGATCCATTAATAAACAATCACCTCATTCTCTTAGTTAAGTTAAGATATATTCTTCCATCATGGACACCTTTCATGGGTTCCATCTCTCTACATCAAATAATTTTACCAACTTAGGGACAAAGAGTATACAATAATGAGATGTCCATATCATGATCTTATACACATATTTCATATCACAATATGAAAACCAATGTTACTTGTAATATATGGACTAAGAAAATAAGGGCATAGATTTCACAAAAATAACACAAATACACATGCTTCTTAGTAAAAAATCTAAACAAGGAATCACATTACCATACAATGATATTCATTACAAATCTCACATCAAACTTCATGTTATATGGATAAGCAATTTAAAACAAAATAACTTCACATACTACAAAAAAAACTTATGATAATCATGATATTATTAATTAAAAGCTTGAAGAAAAATCATCACCTTAGGATGGACCTAGAAGAGGGTTGTAGAAGATCCTAGCCGCTGGAAAAATATGAGAAAGAACTCCATTCTTCTCTCTCTCTCTCTATCTCTCTCTCTCTCTTACTCTAGGGCATGGAGGCTAGGGTTAGGAGAAGGGCTTGAAGATGCGTAGTAGGAATATGGAGAGGGATGTGCATACATGGGGAGATAAAAGAAGGGTGTGCGAGGTCTTGTGTAACAACGTCTTGAGGTGGGTTTCTCAAATATCAATATTTAGGTAATCTTTGATCAATTCTAATCTGTTCATCTTATCAAGTTAAAAGAGTAAAGTCAAAATACGTAAATTTCTTGATGATCCACATTCTAGATTGGTGGATCCTTGAAAATGGCCTAACGGGTGCTAAAATGGGTTAGATCTCAATTAACGGTCTATGCTTGATGATTAGGGCCCAAATTTTGAGAAAATATGTAGTCATGATAGGCAAACAATTGTACAAAGTTGAGTGATTGATTGATGGTAAGAAATGTCTAGATCTGAAATTTCAACTTTTGACGGAAAAGAAATGGGCTGGCTTTGTGGTTCAACGGTATAGGATTATAAATCGAGGTCCAAATTTTATGTAAACTCGTAGTTATATGAGTATAATAAGTGGTCTAAATTTGAGAAGCGATTGATGGTGAGAACTGGGTAAATTGAAAGGTTCAGATTTAAAAAGAGTTGGTAACTCATTAATTTCTGGAACGGGATAACTTCGCGCATAAGAAAGAGACTTATCAAGGTGGGGCACTCAAATCACATTATTGGTCCATGATAAAGACGATCCAAGTCACTCATATGAAGAGAAATATTCGACTACGACTAACCATCTACTTTCCTCACTCGATGGACATGAAAATCAAGGGTTAATGGGCTGATTTGACAATTGGACCACTTCTACTATGATTTAAGGGCTGAAATTTAACGTGTACGGTTAATATATGCCTATAAGCTTAAATCCAGAGTTTTGCGTGAAAGTAATCGTCAGAAATTATAATACTTAAAAATGGCATCTTGACTTAAGTTTAACTAATGTCATTTTCGGAATTATCTGAAAAGTGCATGATTTTTGAAATATGATTTTTCTACGATGTTTATGGGATCACTCTAAGCAACTTTTGTAAAGGGTCTCCTATCAGATCTCCTACGGATGTCTCGTTATTCACAAATCAACAGTAAATGTACGATAATTAATAAAAAATAAATTAAAAATGAATTTTTAAAAATTTTCAAATAAATCTCGAAAATCTGGGGCGTTACAGCAAAAGGCTGACCTCAAAGAACAAAGAAAGAAGGGCAAGAGGGCCATTTTTTTGTCTATCAAGGGTTGGACGAATCCACCTTTGAAATGATCGCCAAAGCGATGTCAAGCAAGCAAGCATGAAAGACTCTTAGCACCATTTTCAAAGGAGTTGATCGTGTAAAAAGGGTTCGTCTCCAAACCCTTAGGGCCGAGTTCGAGACTACACACATGAAGGAAGGTGAGACCATTTCTAATTATTTTTCAAGGTTGCTTATTATTGTTAACAACTTAAAAAGAAATGGTGAAAAGATCGAAGATATATGTGTGATTGAAAAAGTGCTTCAATCCTTCACAACCAAATTTGAGTATGTAATTGTGGCTATAGAAGAATCAAAGGACTTGGAAAAACTGTCCATTGAAGAATCGATGGGATCATTGCAAGTGCATGAGCAACGAATGCAAAAGAATGTTGATTTGATGCTTGAACATGCCTTATAGTCTAAGTTAACTCTAAATAAACAAAAGAATGGCCATACGCAAAGAGGGGGCCATGGCACTAGCAATCGTGCAAGAGGCAGAGGGCGTGGATATCATTCAAACCATCAACAAAATCAACAAAAGTTTACCAATTTCCATGGAAGAGGAAATGGTAGAGGTCAGCTCATGCGTGGTTGTGGAAACACAAAGAACATTCAATGCCACAATTGCAAGAAATTCGGCCACTATGCCTCTGAGTGTTGGAGTAAAGTGGATCAAGATGAACGATCCAACTATGCTGAAGTATCACACCATGAACAAGAAGACTTCACACTCCTCCTCGCACAAGAAAAGGCATGTGAACGGCCAGATGTGTGGTATCTCGACACTGGTGCAAACAACCACATGAGTGGTAATAAAGAACTGTTCGTAGAACTCACAAAAGGAGTTCGTGACAACGTGAGTTTTGGCGACTCATCAAAGGTACCTATAATAGGTAAAGGAAAAGTTAAAATTTATCATAAGAATGGTGTGCCGAATTTTATCTCCAATGCGTATTACATACCAAACATGAAAAATAACATCCTCAGTATCGGCCAACTCCTTGAGAAGGGGTATGTCGTACACATGGAGAACTATTCTCTCTCTATAAGAGATGCACACGGGAGACTAATTGCTCAAGTCCAAATGGCAAAGAACCGTATGTTCCTGTTTTATATCAAGACAAATTCAGAAAGGTGTTTATATAGACTTGTGAAGAATGATTCATGGAGATGGCATCTTCACTTTGGGTATCTCCATTTCAGTGGCCTTAAACTTTTATCCTCATCAAGCATGGTGCATGGCTTGCCGGCTATTAAAGCTCCAAAACATGTGTGTGAGGCGTGCACACTCGGCAACCAACAAAGGAACTCCTTCCCAAGTGGAGTGTCCAAAAGAGCAAAGGAACCATTTCAGTTGGTTCACACTAATATTTACGGATCACTTGAAACACCCTCTCTTGGAGGTAATAAATATTTTATTACATTCATTGATGATTTCAGCAGAAGACTTTGGGTGTATGGCATCAAAGAAAAATGTTCCGCTTTCATTATCTTTAAAATTTTCAAAGCTCGTGTTGAAGTTAAAAGTGATCACAAAATTAAAGTGTTCAAATCTGATAGAGATGGAGAGTACACCTCAAATGCATTTTGAGATTATTGTAGGGAACAAGGCATCAAGCAACAGCACACTGTAGCCTACACGCCACAGCAGAATGGCATTGTGGAACGAAAGAACCGCACCATCCTCAACATGACAAGAACCATGCTCAAAGAGTAAGGCCTGCCAAAGAGCTTCTGGGTAGAGGCAGTTACATGTACTGCCTACTTGCGCAATCGTTGTCCAACCAAGAACGTAAGAAACATGATACTACAGGAGGCATGGAGTGGCTATAAACCGAGTATGGCGCACCTAAGGATCTTTAGGTGTGTCGCCTACGCTCAAATTCCAGAGGCAAGAAGAAGAAAGCTTGATGATTGTGGCGAGAAATGCATCTTCATCGGCTATAGTAAAGAATTTAAAGCCTACAAGCTCTACAATCCACTAACCAATAAAGTAGTGGTGAGTAGAGATGTGGTCTTTAGCGAGGAAGAAGCTTGGAAATGGAATGAGAAAGAATCGACAAAAAATATTCAAGTCGAAACAGAAAAACATGAAGAAAGGCATGACCGTACGTCAAGAGCAAACACCTGCAACACCTTCTTCGGCTGCATCATCAGTATATAGAAGTCCAGGAGTACATTCCATCTTACTGGAAGTACTCTATCAAGTCAAAATTCAGCCAGCTCGTCCACACCCATGACACCTATCAAAATGAGAAACTTAAGCGACATTTATGAGCAAACTGAAGAGGTCAATCTTTTCTACCTGTATGCAGATCATGAGCCTTTGACATTTCAATAGGTCATAAAAGAAGCATGTTGAAGAATCGCTATGAAAGAAGAAATCCATGCCATTGAGAAGAATGACACATGGAAGCTGACTACACTTCCTAGTGGCCAGAAAACTATTGGCGTCAAATGGGTGTACAAGATCAAGCAAAATATTGATGGTGAGATCGATTGCTACAAGGCAAGGCTTGTAGCAAAGGGCTAGAAACAGAAGTACGGTGTTGACTATGAAGAAGTCTTCGCTCCTGTTACTCGCCTTAACACTATAAGGATGATTATCTCCCTTGCAGTCCATCACAGCTGGATGATCTACCAACTGGATGTGAAATCTGCATTTCTGAATGGAATTCTAGAAGAAGAGGTCTATGTTGACCAGCCTAAAGGCTTTTTTATGCAAGGGGAGGAACACAAGGTGTACCGGTCGAAGAAAGTCCTCTATGGGTTGAAGCAAGCTCCACGTGCTTGGAATGCACGCATCAAAAACTATCTTCAAGAGAATGGCTTTATCCAATGTTCATATGAGCATGCAGTCTACATCAACAAGAATGCTCATGGAGATATGCTCATAGTATGCCTATATGTTGATGATTTGCTTTTTACAAGGAACAACTAGCCGATATTTTATGAATTCAAGAAGGCCATGTTTAAGGAGTTCGAGATGACCGACGGAGGTTTGATGTCCTTCTTTCTGGGCATCAAAGTAAAGCAACAATATGGTGGCATTTATATATCTCAGAAAAAGTATGCCAAGGAATTGCTTGAATCTGTTCAAGAGTCTTATTGAAAGCCTAAGGTACCTCACAATCACAAGGCTGGATATCGTCTACAGTGTTGGGTTTCTAAGCAGGCACATAGAAGCGCCAAAAGAATCACACTAGCTAACCGCAAATAGAATCCTTAGGTACATCAAAGGAACAATGGAATTCGGTCTTTTCTATCCATATGATGATGAAGCAATGTTATATGGATACTCAGACAGTGATTGGAGAGGTGACTAAGATAAAAGGAAGAGCACCACTGGCTATGTATTCTATCTCGGAACGACTGCTTTCACATGGAATTTGAAGAAGCAGAGTGTGGTCGCCCTGTCCACATGTGAAGCAGAGTACGTGGCAGCATCGTCTACTATCTATGAGGCAATTTGATTAAGAAACCTGCTAAATGAGCCTAAGCATGCGCAAGAAGACTCCACAGTCATATATGTGGATAACAAGTCAGCAATCGAGCTAGCCTAAAATCTGGTGCAGCATGGAAGAAGTAAACACATTGATACCCGATATCATTTTCTAAGAGATCATGTGAAGTAGAAAATGATGAAATTAGAGTATTTCCATACTACGGAACAAGTGGAGGATATTTTCACAAAGGCATAGCCGACAGATGCATTTAAACGACTAAGAACGATGCTCGGAATGAAGCCAATTTTGGTTTGAATGGTAGTGTTAGAAGTTGCAAACCAATCCAGTCCATCCATTCACCTAGTCCGTTGGATTTTCAAGAAGAAGTTATTGCTGAAAGAAGCTTCCAGTAGCTAGTTTATCTTCTCCATGTGACTGTTCATTTCCAGATGCATTGGAAAGAAAAGTCATTAAATATTTTGTGTTGTTTTTTGTTTCACCAGTTATGTTGCTGTCCTCGTAGTGTATAGATGTATGGGTAAGTTGGTTATTTCACATTGTAGCAAAATGCCTATATAACGAGTGCTTGTGTATCCGGCTGATGCAAGAACCACACAGCAACAATAGTTGCTCAATACAGTCAATAAAATTTTGTTTTGATCTCCCTCTCTTCCTTCTTTGAAAATCATCTTTCCTAGTTGTCTTGAGGCTTTGAAAAGCCAATTGATCCAGCTTCTTAAGGCTCAGTACTGTTGCGCAGCACGCCAACAACGCCGGTGAACCGAGATCCAATCTTCGGTCTCACCCACAAACGATAAACAGGAAGAAAATAATAACTAGAAAGGAATCACACAAACCAACAATCCACAAGACAGAGATTTACGTGGAAAAACCCCAACAAGGGTAAAAAACCACGGGTGCAAACTTCACTACAAAGAAAGAACGAAGTTACAAGCAATACACTTACCTTCTCCTATGCTCCCATGCACAGAGATGGCCCTTTTGCTATTCCTCTCGCCTTTTTCTCACCTTGGACGTATAGAAGCCCTAATCCTTTTTCCTAATCCCGGTTTACACCCCTCTATATAGTAAACCCCGCAATTAGAACATAAAATAGGAAACCTGCATCTTAAGCCCGCGACCGGTCGGGAGCCCGGCCAATGCAAAAAACGTCCAGCGTAATAAAACAGGAAACATATGAATTTCAGGCGCCCGGCTACTCTCAAAACAGTCCAGCGACTGAATAGCAAAACGGCCTGAATTTCAGGCGCCCGGTCCACAGACAGTCCGGGCGCCCGACCAGGCTCAGTTGAGTTTTGTCTCCACACTCAACAATCTCTCACTTGGAGACAATCACCACCTGATCCTTCGTCTTCTACATTCGGAGTGCACCACCTCCCAGTCTTCAAGCCTGAAGACCTACCAAAGCTGAACAGAGCTTCAGCTTCTATTATGTGACCGCCTTGGTCAACATATCTGCAGGATTCTCACTTATATGAATCTTCTCCAAAGCAATCGATCCATCTTCCAGTAACGAACGTATGAAGTGATATCTGATGTCAATATGCTTGGTCCTTGAATGAAAGGTTGAATTTTTAGCCAAGTGTATTGCACTCTGACTGTCACTGTAGAGCTTGCAATCTGCTTGCTTCTTCCCCAACTCTTCCATAAAACCTTGCATCCACACCATCTCCTTGCACGCTTCTGTAGCTGCAACATATTCTGCTTCCGTTGTACTGATGGATACTATCTTCTATAACTGAGAGATCCAACTGACTGCAGCACTACCCAGGGTAAAGACATACCCTGTAGTGCTCCTTCTGCTGTCGATATCTCCTGCCAAATCTGAATCGACGTAGCCTTGTAGTTTAATTTTCGATCCTCTATAACACAGCCCTACATCCACAGTACCTACCAGGTATCTGAGGATCCACTTCACAGCTTCCCAATGTTCCTTCTCGGGGTTGTTCATGTACCTGCTAACAACTCCCACTGCTTGAGCAATGTCTGGCCTCGTGCTAACCATAGCATACATGAGGCTCCCTATGGCTTACGCATAAGGGACTTTAGCCATGTAGTCCCGTTCCTCCTGCGTCTTAGCTCCTTGCTCCTTAGAAAGCTTGAAGTGGTTGGCTAATGGAGTGCTAACCGGCTTAGCACCTCCCATGCTGAATCGATCAAGTACCTTAGCTATGTACTCTGCCTGTGACAAAACCAGCTTCTTGTTTTTCCTGTCACACTTTATCCTCATGCCTAGGATTTGTTTTGCAGCTCCTAAATCCTTCATGGCAAACTCTCTAGACAGTTATCTTTTGACATCTAAGATGTCATTTATGCTTGATCTGGCCACAAGCATATCATCAACATAAAGAAGAAGAATGATATATGACGTATCAAACTTCTTCAAGTAGCAACAGTGGTCTGCATGACATCTCCTATACCCGTTTCCTGACATGAAACTGTCGAACTTCTTGTACCACTGCCTTGGGGCCTGCTTCAGACCATATAGACTCTTCTTCAGTCTACACACCTTGTTCTCCTTTCCTGGTGCCACGTATCCTGTCGGCTGATGCATATATATATCTCTTCTTCAAGGTCTCCATGAAGAAAGGCTATCTTAACATCTAGCTGCTCTAGATGTAAGTCCTCTGTAGCCACTATACTCAAGACCATGCGAATCGTAGACATTTTCACCATAGGTGAAAATATCTTTGTGAAATCGATACCTGCCTTTTGTTGGAACCCTTTCACAACCAGTCTAGCCTTGTACCGTTTCGAACCATCGTGCTCCTCCTCCAGTCTGTAAACCCACTTGTTATGAAGAGCTTTCTTGCCCTTGGATAGAGTGACTAGCTCCCACGTACGATTAGACTCAAGAGAGTTCATCTCATCTTCCATGGCTTGCTCCCACTTAACCCGCATATCTGACCGTAACGCCTCTTCAAAACACTCTGGCTCACCATTATCTGTCAGCAGTAGATAATGTAAGGAGGGTGAGTATCGGACCTTAGGTCTCCTCTCCCGAGTAGACCTCCTCACAACAGGTGTCTGCGGCTCTGCCTCATCATGCTCCTGTGCATGCTCATCCTGTGGCACTGTAACACCCGTGTCCGGTAACTCTTCCAACTCTACGAATTCCTTCTCATCGGCCTTGTCCTGCTTTTGCTGCACACTATCCTTATGCATCACCTTTTCATTGAAGACTACGTCCTTGCTTTTGATAATTTTTCGGTTCTCTGTATCCCAAAACCGGTAGCCAAAATTATTTTGCCCGTAGCCTATAAACGTGCCCCTTCTAGACTTCGCATCCAGCTTGATTCTGTGCTCTGCATCAATGTGAACATAAGAAGTGCAACCAAACACTCTGAGATGTGTAAGGTTCACTTCTTTCCCAGTCCACGTTTCTTCTGGTAGCCACCATCCAATGGTGCTGAGGGACTTCTATTGATGAGATATACGGCAGTATTCACAACATCTGTCCAAAAGGTCTTGGGCAACCCTGCATGTAGCCTCATGCTCCTAGCGCGCTCAAGGATGGTCATGTTAATGCGCTCGGCCACACCGTTCTGCTGTGGTGTTCCTGGAATCGTTTTCTGATGTTTGATTCCATTTGCTGCACAATACTCCTCAAACCTCTTATCACAATATTCTCCCCCATTATCTGATCTGAGACACTTCACAGTTTTACCGATCTCATTTTCTACCATAACCTTCCACTTCTTAAATACATCGAATACATCTGATTTGTGTTTTAAAAAGTAGACCCACAGTTTTCTACTAGCATCATCAATAAAAGAAACAAAGTAACGTGAGCACCAAGAGATGATACCTGTGCCGGTCCCCACACATCAGTGTGTACAAGCTCCAATAGATGCGTCTTTGGAGCGCGTCCTGTCTTCTTGAAGGTAACTTTCTTCTGCTTGCCATACACGCAGTCCTCGCAGAATTCTAGATCGATTGCCTTCAACCCTGGTAGCTTTCCCTTTGACAATAGCACTTTCATCCCTTTCTCACTCATATGTTCCAACCTCTGATGCCATAACTGCCCGTTCATTCCAGTTGATGCAACTGCGAGTGAACTATACGATCCGGAAGCCACATACAAAGTACCTTCCTTCTTGCCTCGAGATACAACCAAGGCACCTTTTATGACCTTCCATGCATCGCTCGTGAATGTCGTCACATATCCGGTATCGGCCAACTGCCCCACTGAGATCAAATTTCATCTCAAACTCGGTACATGTCTGACATCCTTCAGCTTCAAGACCGTTCCGTCTTTCTGACTTAAATGAACGTCTCATTTGCCAACAATACTGCATGGCTCATCATCACCCAGGTAGACTCTTCCAAAGTTACCTAAGACATAATCACGAAGAACTTCTTTTGATGAAGTGGCATGAAACGAAGCACCCGAGTCTATAACCCAAGACTCATTACGCGCATCAAGAAACAAGATCAACGCCTCTGTGTCACTCTCCTCAGATAGATTCACTGAATCCTTCCCACCTTGAGAGCTTCCTTCTTGTTTCTTAAGCGCTCTGCAATCACGCTTCATGTGCCCCTTCTTCCCGCAATGCCAACACCCGTCCTTGTCTTTCGGTCCCTTGGACTTATTCCTTGACTTAGAACGCCCATGTTTATTGCTACCTTTGTTTGAAGATCTTCCTCTTCCTTCAACGTTTAGAGCATTTCTTGAATCCCCTGAAGTTCCTAATGCCTTCCTTCTAGATTCTTCGCTTAGAATTAGACCGGCCACATCATCGAATTTCAACTTCGTAAATCCTGAAGAATTGCTCACGGCAATCACCAAACCATCCCAACTGTCTAGCAAACTGGACAAGAACAATAGCGCCCTGACCTTGTCATCAAAAGTGATACCAACGGATTCCAATTGGCTCGTGACTGTATTGAACTCGTTTAGATGTTCAGCTACGCCCCCACCATCTGACATCTTCATGTTGAATAGCCGTTTCATAAGATGAACCTTATTTGATGCCGAGGGTTTCTCATACATCGTAGCCAAAGCCTGCATTAATTCTTTTGTAGTTTTTACTTTGGATATGTTGAAGGCGACGCTCTTAGACAAAGAGAGTCGGATCGTTCCTAAAGCCTTCCGATCCATTAAAGCCCATTCATCATCTGTCATCTTCTCTGTTTTCTTCTCTTTTCCTTCTAGAGGAATGTAAAGGTCCTTCTAATACAGATAATCCTCCATCTGCATCTTCCAGAAGGCAAAGTTTGAACCATCAAACTTCTCAATTCTAGTTTTTCTATCTTCCGCCATCGCTCCCAGTTGAACTAAACTAATAGCTCTGATACCAGTTGTTGCGCAGCACGCCAACAACGCCGGTGAACCGAGATCCAATCTCCGGTCTCACCCACAAACGATAAACAGGAAGAAAATAATAACTAGAAAGGAGTCACACAAACCAACAATCCACAAGACAGAGATTTACGTGGAAAAACCCCAACAAGGGTAAAAAACCACGGGTGCAAACTTCACTATGAAGAAAGAACGAAGTTACAAGCAATACACTTACCTTCTCCTATGCTCCCATGCACAGAGATGGCCCTTTTGCTAATCCTCTCGCCTTTTTCTCACCTTGGACGTATAGAAGCCCTAATCCTTCTTCTTAATCCCGGTTTACACCCCTTTATATAGTAAACCCGCAATTAGAACATAAAATAGGAAACCCGCATCTTAAGCCCTGCGGCCGGTCGGGCGCCCGGCCAATGCAAAAAACGTCCAGCGTAATAAAACAGGAAACATATGAATTTCGGGCG
Organism: Liriodendron chinense; assembly: GCA_003013855.2. Taxonomy (NCBI): domain Eukaryota; kingdom Viridiplantae; phylum Streptophyta; class Magnoliopsida; order Magnoliales; family Magnoliaceae; genus Liriodendron; species Liriodendron chinense. The sequence goes on along the minus strand of PVNU02002577.1, from coordinate 161,962 downwards.
CCGGTCACTTTGACAGTCGGGCGCCCGGCTACTCTCAAAACAGTCCAGCGACTGAACAGCAAAATAGCCTGAATTTCAGGCGCCCAGTCCACAGACCGTCCGGGCGCCCGACCAGGGTCAGTTGAGTTTTGTCTCCACACTCAACAAGTACAGCCAACAAAAACTGCATTGAAACCTCTAAATGCAACTGAATATAGCCGAAAATATAGGATTTTGGAATCATAGACATTAATTTAGTGTGAGACTCTCAGTAAGAATTTGGATCCTTCATAAACAAGTGATCTTTTTTTCGGTAGAAAATGACATTTCCTCAGTTCAAACGTTTGTCTCCTTGTTTTCGCACATGTGAAAGAAAGCATTTGGAAGAGCCGAGTGTCTCTTTAAAATAGGAAGAATCACAACCTTCTTCCAAAATACTAAACTTATGCTAGAGAATAAGAAGTCTAACTTTCAATCTTTCAATGCTTTCTGTACTAGTCTAGTATGCAGTGGGAATTTAGCAGTCTAATACATTTAGGAATGCTCTTTTTCTTTCGTGCAAGAGCAGATTTAGTTGTGTATTAGATCTAAGCGGTTGAGAAGACCTAGAAAATCTATTCTTTGGGTTTATATAGGGGAGACTTGCAGTTGAATTACCACCGATTCTTGTAGGAATTAAAATGTAAAATTGAAAGAACTTACATTAATAACTAAGAAATGTGATTGATATTTCATTGGTACTCGATCATTCAATCAGTTGTATGTCGATGCATTCAAGTGTCTGATGGAAGAGTGGAGATGATTATAGAAAACTTGATAGAAAAACCCCATTCGATGGCTGACAAAATCATTAAGATCATACTGGGGTGTCATACTGCTAGGCTATTGTGCTCAACCCGAATTTCCATTCCCATGATCTCTTCAGGATGATGATGATGATGGTACCAAGCTACCATTCATTCGAACAATCCCAACGGGTAAGAAGTAGGAATTTTGAAGTGCAATGATCATTGAAAGGAAATTAAGCATCCTAGTCCTAACCAACTGCGGAAACTTATGTAAGATAAAACATGATTTAGCCTAGTTTTTTAACTGCTATTTAAAGTCCTATTTTTCTTCTACCAAATTCATTTTTCAAATGTAACGGCAACCTATCCATGTCGATGGCGATCCAATTTCCTGATCTTTCTTATTGTAGCTACTAAGAGATGTGAATGCTCAAATGTACTTTAACAGGTCTTGTTCTTCCATCAGACCTCGAGGATATACTAAAAGAATGCAGACACTTTCAGATACCCTTCTTGCTAGAGCTTAGCAATGTGTTGCCAAAATGTCAAAGCACCTTTATACACTTTGGTGACTTCTGCCTTGGGCTTCCAGGAACCTTTATGACAAAGAAAAATCAGCCCACCCAATTAATAAAATAACACTTACTTGCATGTGGAATTGAGATTTAGTTGAAAAGCCGTATGACACTATTGATCTTTATCCATCCATCACACGGGCCACACCCAAAACCAGTCATTCAAACTCCATGAAAATCAACCCATGTATGCTGACCAAAAAGGCCTAGAACTGGAAGAGCTTCTCGAGTTTCAAGTTCCTAATATTCCTCTTATTCATGCTTAGTCTACTGATATCAAGATTGAGAAATTCAAGCTAAGAATTAGAAAAAAAAAAAAAAAAAAATCAAGGAAATGAGAAGAAAAGAAGAATAAAACCAATCCAACATGTTCAAATTACTCACCCTACAAATTAAACAAATCCGAGGGCGTGAAACGAAATCGAATGGGTGAAGGGAACAAATCTCCGAGTGAGTTTATTGGCAGGTTTTTCAGACGATCTGACGCAGATTTCAGTAGTGGTACAAATTTACACCATCCATTTACAGTGTAGTTATCGCAGTGCGGCGAAGTACCTTGAGTCATCGACGGTGGTGCAGTCATGGATCATGCTTTGTTGGTAGCCCTCATGGTTGGAGAATGGTGGAGGGCACATCGAAATGCTAGTGTCACCCCAACTGGTAGTCTCACCTGAACAGGTCCCATTGCAGTCATCCACCATGTTCACTCCATAGAAGCAATCAAAGCCTTCTAATTTCTGTGGCGCGCTGCCATAAACCAACTCATCGAGTTGGAGGGGAATTCCATTTAGACCCTCCATCGATGAGTGCGTGCCTGGGTTGTTGATGTTGTGTTGGGTGCTAAATAACAAAGAACAAGCATCGGCATAGGAGTGCGCAGATGTTGAAGAGGATACTGAATTGATGGAATTTTCGTAGAGATGTTGGGCGGCAGTGATATCGAGTGGGCATCTGGACATTTGCCTCATCACAATTGGGTTGCTGATGATCATCTGAAAACCTTCCCCCAAGCTTAATCAGAAGCTTCCTGATCGCTGAGTGATCATTGGTATGTGAATCTTGGTTCGGGTATGGCCATGGAGCGGGAACAGGCGGGTCTGGCCAATATGGTGTTTGGCTGGCTGTTTCGGCAGCAACCATGAAATTCACATTCCCATTCTTCAGTTCTTGCTTTACTCCACAAGCTCTCCGTGCCTGCTGTTCTTTCCGCTGCTTGCCCAATAGCTTCTTCTTCAACCTTGTGTTCCAGTAGTTCTTTACATCGTTATCAGTGCGGCCCTGGTAACTGTGCTGCTATGATCGACCACCTGATCTCAAGAATTAAAACACATTAGCTGATTATCAGAACTTCCAAAAAAAAAAAAAAATGTAAAAACACATTACAGAGAGATAATTGCCTGCTTCCGATGTTTATGTAGAGGTTACAAATGATGTTGTCTTCTTCTTCGGAGAATCCACCGTGCTTGATGTTCGGACGGAGGTAGTTCAACCAACGGAGGCGGCAGCTCTTTCCACATCGTTTAAGACCTTAAAAAAGCAAAGGCCCACATACTGTAAATCAGATGGATGACGGGTAAATGGAATGAAAGTGATGAGAAGAAGAAGAGGATGGTATGATTTATATACCAATCTTCTGTGGGAGCGTGATCCAGTTGCCTCCGGTGCCGTGTTGTTCGATGTAAGCCTTGAGCTTGGCATCTTCTTCTGGTGCCCATGGCCCTTTCTTCACGTTGGCTTTGTCACAACAAGGAGCTCTTCCCATGGCTTCTTTGAGGTTGAGTTTCTGTGGCTCTCTTCCTATTTTCTCTTTTGGGTGGCGTTATTATATGTATATATATGAGAGAGAGAGAGAGAGAGAGAGAGAGTCTATTTTCTCTTGTGGGTGGCGTTATTTTATGCATATATGAGAGAGAGAGAGAGAGAGAGAGAGAGAGAGAGAGAGAGAGCTTGGAACAGGTAGAAATGTGGAAAAAAAGGGACATGGTCGTTTGAACAATCAAATCTCTAACATATTTAAAAGAGCAATTATAGGAACCACAAGCCGACGGTATCACAGACTGGAGTTTTCATTTTCTACAAGTGGAAGCCCAGTTTCCAGCAATCCAGACCGTTGGTTTTCCTCAATCCACCCAGAATAGAGAAACCCAACTCGTAAGGACAATAGTAAACTCTTATTTTGCAATTTGAAATAGAAGGTCAAGATTCCATAATCTAATAAAAATGTCCCTAGATCGATTGCTAGGATGTCTTAACTGGTATTTTTTGGAAAATTTAGTCCATAAATGGTGGCCCATGTCAGACCAACGGTCTGGATCACCTAAATATGGAACCCACTTGCCCAATGTAAAAGCCCGAGTATAGTGTTAATCATCCTTGTGCTGTGTACATATATATTATTTATATATAAAAATTTAAATGGACAAGTGCTGAGGATGAGCTACTGTTCGTATAAAATAGATAAATGATCAGATACAGAGGCTGTATCGTAAGTTATGATACAGCCATTGTTTTCCCACCAATATGTCACATGTGTAGAATATCCAGTCCATCAAAAGTGTGGGCAACATGATGATGATCACGATATGAAAGTCAGACCAATCCAATGGTATAACTCGGCATACTATATGGCCCACCTAATGAATGGATGGGATTGATTTTCATACCAGGCAATAATTATGGTGCGTCTCACCTTTTGCATGGATTGGATATTCTACACACATTACATGTTAGTGGGAAAAATATGGATGTATCATAGCTTATGATACAAACGCTGTGTCAGAGCATTTCACTCCTAAAATATACAAGACTTATGCATTTTTCTCCTTGTCTTCCTCAGTCTAGAATCTCTGTCTATGCATACATCAGCAGGTTGGGCCCATACTCCCTCTTGCCATTTCTAACGGACGCAGCTTGCCCTATCGCAGGTGCTTCCTGCAACCCGAAGCTACGTGGGGTCCACCGTAATGTCTGTGAGAAATCCATTCAGTCGATCCGTTTTTCCAGATCATCTTATGACATGGTCTCATGTTAACATGAGGCAGATCCAAGGCTCAAGTGGGCTGCGCGATAGGAAACATTAGGATTGAACGTCCACCGTTGAAACATTCATGGGGCCACAAGTTTTGGATCAGGCTAATATTTTTATGCTTTAAGTTCATCTCAGTAGGAATGACATTATGAACGGTATGGATGGATTATAAACGTCACAGTGGATCCAGGGAGGTTTCAACGGTAGGCATTTTCCTAACCACTTTTTTCAGTCGTGTGGCCCATTTGAGTTTTGGATCTGCCTAATTTTTTAGGCCCATGTCCTAACATGATCTTGAAAAATGGATATACAGAGTGGATTTCTGATAAATATTATAGTGGGCCCCATATAACTTTCCGTTGCAGGTAGTTCTTGCCAAAGCCTTTGGCAGGCAATCCGTTGATTTCTAACATAGATTCAAATCCCTAAGGCTGATGTAATGAAAACACGAGATATCTGACCATCATGTAGAGGAACATGATTATAGGAATAATCAGCCACGTTCAGGTTATGGGAACCGTCCATCTGATGGGAACTACCCTATGTGGTCAATCGGTCAAAATCTCACACTGAATGGATATTTGTATTGATGGCAGACTAATTTCCCTACTGAAAATTCAGGAGGTTGACTGGGTTTATTTCAACCGTTCGATTGAATCAGAACGAGTTATAGCATCTGATATCTGATCGTGACCATGCATCTGCTGGGCACTGCTGTGGATGTTCGACAGTACTCAAAAAGTCATGCAGCATCTCTTATACTGGCCGTGAGCATTCTTTGATCTTTTCGTTCATTTGTCTACCTTGATTTCCATACGTCTACTTCAATTCCAGCAATCAGTGGTAAGGAACAATGAATGGTTCATGTCATGTTTGCATTTTGCATGGCATCTTTTACGTGCAGCCTCGATCGTCCTTACCTGCCTAGGAGATCCGATCCGTTCAAAACGTTGGCCAAAGCGTACGTGAAGAGTACGTAGGCAAACATGGGGTGTTCTACTCATCGGGTGGGCCACACCGTCAAAATCAACCAACAGGCCAATGGTTTGACTGAATCTACTGGTTGGACCACCCAATGAATTGATGGACGCGGATTGTGTAGTGAGGAGCTTACCACGTTATTGTGGATTCTCTGTGGGGCTCCACGTGAGGTATGTGTTTTTATCCATGCCGTCCATCTGTTATTTACAGCTCATTTTAATGCATAGGGCCTAAAATTGAAGAGTATCCAAAGCTCAATTTGACTCCACCAGAGGCAACAGTGAGGATAATGACATCCACCATTGAAACTTTCGTAGGGCACACAATGGTATATATTTGTCATCCAACCTGTTTATATGGTCAGGAAAACCTAGATGAAAGGAAATCACGAATATCAGCTTGATCCAAAAATTTTATGGCCCCCAGGGAGTTTTCAATGGCAGGCGTTCAATCTTCATTGTTTCTCTTGAACTTTAGATATACTTTAATTTTTGGCTCATGCTCTAAAATTAGCCGGAAAAGCAGATAGTCGGCGTCGATAAAATATACATACCATGGTAGGCCCCACAGCCACTACACAATCTGAGTCCAAATTAATCCCGGATTCTCTTCTCTTCGTAACAAAAAAAAAAAAGAAAAAAATGAAGAAGCAAAATTCAAGTACTGCTTGCCAGCACTGGGAACGGATTAGGTGAGACCTTGGATCGACCAAGGTGGGCGGTACCCTGACTGTTGGGCTCACAGTGATGAATGTCTCTTAAATCCACACCGTCCAACTAATTTGGAAGCTCATTTTAGGGTATGATACTTAAAATGAAGCTGACTCAAATCTTCCTGAATGTTTATTTTCCATCCAACCTGTTGATAAGTCACAAACGCTTAGATGAAGAGACCACATAAATATCATCGTGATCCAAAGCTTTTGTGGTCCTCATGAAGTTTTTAATGGCCAATCAGCACTGTTTCCCGTACTATGGACTATCTGGGATGTAGAACTGCATTTTTTGGATCATGCCCTAAAATGATCTTTTCAATGTGGATGTATGGCGTCGATGTAGTCATATACATCACAGTGGCCCCACAGTCAGGGTCCCACCCACCTCGGTGGATCCCGGGTCTCACCTAATCCGCTCCCGCCAGCACCCAGCCGTAACAGCCGGCCGTGGCTTCGGTGGATCCGTAGATTCACCAAGGTCGGTTGATCCCTGCCTGTAGAGCCCACTGTAATGTATGTGCCTTACATCCACGGTGTACATCTGTTTTGTCAGCTCATTTTTTGTCATGATAAAAAAACAAAAAGCATTTCCAAATCTTAGGTGGACCACACTACAAGAAACAGTAGTGATTGAATATGCACAATTAAAAACGTCTTGGGGCTACCGGAGTGTTTATTTCCCGTCCAAACTGTTGATAAGTTTACAAAGACGTAGATGAAGGGATCATACAAATATTATTTTTATCCAAAACGTTTGTAGCCTGAAAGATATTTTAATGGTCAATAACCGTTTTTTCCTGTGGTGTGGTCCACCCGAGATTTGGATCTGCTTCATTTTTTTTTGTATCATGCCATAAAATTAGCTTCCAAAAGGATGGAGGTCATAGATTTAAAGAAAATACATCATGGTGGGCCCACACTCAAGGATCCACTACCTTGGTGGATCCCAAGATTCACTTAAGCCGCGCCGCAACCACCGGGACATAAGAACCATATGGGACGCCAGTTGACTGCAGCGCCTGTATCCGAAAATATCTTGCAGCGTTAACGGCTCAAGTTCGGTGGGGCCCTTTCTCTACAGAGGGAAAGGCCGTCCACGTCATCACATAGGTTTGCAACCACATCACACCTTTAGTGCAACCTCACCACACTGACATCATGCAGTGTGACATGGACCAATGAAAGCTGGTGTGAAAGATCTATGGGTCCTACTATGATGTATTTGTTTTTTCCACTCACGCAATTCACAGTACAATTATTTGTACAGATCATTTTAAGGCATGATACCAAAAAAGAGGTAGATTAAAGGCTCAAGTGGACCACACCATAGGAAAAGTAAGGCATGATACCAAAAATGGTGCAGATTAAAGGCTCAAGTGGACCACACCACAGAAACAGTGAGGAGAATGATGTCTACCGTTAAAACCTTCCCAAGGCTTAGAGTGATGTTTATTTGTCATCCAACCTGATCATAAGATAAAAAAGAGCGGGATGATCAGAAAATATAAATATCAGCTTGATGCGAAACTTCCCAAGGCCTACAATGATGTTTATTGTCATTCAACCTCCACTATTTCCTGTGGTGTGGTCCACTTGAACTTTGTATTGGTCTCATTTTTGTTCTCATGCCTTAAATAAGCTGTACAAATGGATGAATGGCATGGATAAAACAAATACATCTGGTGGGACCCACAAATCTTTGACACCAATTTGTTGGCTGGTCTTCACGTCCCCAACCCGGGCTCCTTTACTTCGAGCTCTATGGCCCCACTCTGATGTGTGAGGAAAATCCATTTCATTCATCAGATGTACCCTTCCATGATGGGCCATGGGTCTAAAAATCAGGCCGAAACCATGACTTAGGTAAGCCACACCACAGACAACAGTTGAGAGTGGATGCCTGCCCATTGAAACCTTCTTGATTATATATAGTGCCAGTGAGATGTGGTTTAAACATCCAGCACATTCATTGTGTGTGTCCCATTTAGATGAGGGGCCACACCAGATTTTAAGTCATTCCAAAACTCAGGTGGGCTCCACCAAATGCTTTTAGATTTTTTAGACATGATTTCCCATGCATGGTTGCAGATGGTATGGCCCACCTGAATTTTGGACACAGTTAATTTTTGGCGTTTCCCACAAACCAGAGGGGACCTACCAAATGCACGGCGTCAATGTCCATTACGTGTTTTATATGCACGGACTCATTTTAGGGTATGAACCGAGAAAGAAAGCTATCCAAAGCTCAATGGGTCCACAGAGGAAACATTTTGGATTTAACGTCCACCATTAATAAAACCTCCCTGGGGCCACAAAAGTTTTGGATCAAGATAATATTTGTGTTTTCCTTTTGTCTAAACAGTAGGCCCAAGAAAGGTATTTCAACGGTGGGTGTGTGAGTATCCCACTGTTTCATGCGGTGGCGTCCACCTAAGCTTTGGATATGCCTCTTTTTTGGACCATGTCCTAAAATAAGTTAGCAAATTGGTCAGACTGCATGGTTAAAACACATATATCATGGTGGGCCCTACAATACTTGGGCCACTTCAAATTACAGGGATATCCCTCCAAACAGTATGACATGCCAAGTTATCATACTTGTTCAAGATCTGAACCGTTGATCAAACTACACCCAGTGTGAATGCTCCATAGATCTAAACCTCAGGCCGGGCGGTACGTTCTTCATGGGGTTTCAGGTATTCCACGATCGAACGGGTTCAATATCACACACGTATGCCAAGTTGGCATGTATTTGGAGATGGGCGCTTCCAGGTAGCCTTTAAAGTGGCCGCGACCCTGTTAGACGAGTCTGACAACGGCATGTGTCCGGTGGGCCCCACACATTCAGGGTATTTGCAGGGAGAGCGGATTAGCTGTTACCCTGGGAACAGCTTAGAGGGTGTAACCCTAACCGTGTGGGGCCCATCTTGATATATTTTTAACATATCCATGCAGTCTATCTGTCTTTCCATCTTCATTTTAGGATATGATACCAAACCCTAAGAAGATCCAAATCTCAATTGGACCATACCACTAGAAACAGTGATGAATAACCATTAAAATCTTTTTGTGGGGGCATAAAAGTTTTGGATCAATCTGATCTTTATATTTTCCCTTCATCCAGATCTTCTTGACATTATAACTGGTTGGATTGCAAATAAACATTACTAAAACAGTAGAATCGGCTCTTTGGAATTTTCAACGGTAGGGCACTCAATCACCACTGTTTCCAGTGTTGTGGTCCATCTGACATTTGGATCTTTATAATTTTTTGTCTCCATCCTCAAATGGGAAATAAACATCACAGTAGACCTTAGGAAGTTTTCAACAATAAGAATTCAATCCACATAGCTTCCTATGGTGTGATCCACTTGAGCCTTTAATCTGCCTCTTTTTGGGCTCATACTTTAAAATAATCTGTCAAAATGAATGGACGGTGTAGATAAAACATATACATCACGGTGGGCCCCACAGATCCTCTGACAGGACCGTACGACGCGCCTCTGGCTAGGTCCTGCGGGGGTGGTAATCAATCCGCGCCCATTTGTATGCAGTTATGACAGCTGTTATAACGTTGTAGTGGAGTTTTTTTTTTTTTTTTTTTTGAAAGATAACGTTGTAGTTGGATTTGGACCAGACTTTTGATGGAATACATGCCTACTTATTGCAGTACGTAAGACTTTAGCCTTTGAATGTGGTGGATCGTTTTTCAATAATCCAAGCTCCCTCATATGATGAGAAAATACTGTTTAGCAACGCTTTCAATTTGATCTCAATCCTTTAATAATTGGGCTCTTTAGTTTTGAACATGAATAGTTAGAGTGACCTTTCTATAATCAAATGATTGATTGAAATATCCAACGTGGTTTCTGGAAAAGTTATGGGCTTGACCATGATGTATGCATTTTATCGATGTTATCCATCAATTTTGCTAGCTTATTTTAGAGCATGAGCCAAAAAATGAGGCAGATCCAAATCTCAGATGGACCACACCATAAGAAATAGTGGTGATTGAATGCTCACCATTGGGAAAAAAAAAAAAGGCTTTCCGCGGCTGACTGCAATGTTTATTTGCCATCCAACCACTTGATTAGGTTGCATAGACCTGAGTTTTTAATGATGGGCATTCAATAACTACTATTTCCTATGGTGCAGTCCACCTGAGTTTTGGATCTGCTTTATTTTTTGGCCCATGTTCTAAAATAATCTATCAAAATCTATGAAACATGTGGATAAAACATATATACATCATACGACCAGGGTTTTTCGAGCACCAATTTTGATATTGGGGTTCGCATGCCTAGCCTTATTAGTTAAAAGGCCTAGGCTATTGAAAAAGTCTGCCATCCAACGGCTAATCTATATGTAACATGCTGGACTATGGCACAAGATTAAAGACTTGGAATAGAAGCATCTAAATAATGGACACTACCAAATAGGAGTGGTAAAATGGTGGCAACTCATTTATCCTACAATTGAAACATATTTAAATAAATCCGGTCTGCTAAAATTTTGGCTCATTGTTGATGAAGAATGACTCAATATTCAAAGGTGTAGAAATCCCGACCATCATAGTGGTGGATGACCACTATAGAATAGGTCAAGAGCGACTTTATAGCAAGATAGGATCCAAGAAGCCATGCAAAGGGTCTAATCTAAGGTAAGAACATTATAACACACCCTATAACTTCCACCCAATGTAACTTTGCGATTGATTATCATAATCATCATTAGAAGATATCATTGTAAAGTTAATGAAAAATTTGTCGATTGTCTCTATACAATTTCATCGAATATATTGTTTAGCTTGATTTTTTTAATTATCAATATAATTAAATTTTAGTTTGAAGTCAAATTTTATTATTATTTTTTTATTTACCAGGATTTGAAGAGTCCAATCCTATTTCAAAGTGTTTATTTAAGTCATTTAGGGGTGGCTAATGAGTTTGTATAGGTTTTAACATCTTTATTATTTTTATTAAATTTATTATCTTAAATAGATTTAATGGTGCGAATAAATAAATATGAATTAGGAGGATTAAGGCTTATATATGCCATCTCAATTGTGTTTCAAAGAAAACTTCAATATAATCAATTATATTTATTCTAGGTCTTTTTTTTTCCCAATGAATTTGATGCTTATTATAGAGGAAAGAGATGGTGCCCATTTCTTCTCCCTTTTCCAGCTCTTGCCATGTAAATAACAAATGGATGGATAATGGGATTCAACATACGAAATGGGATGGTCAAGAGAGTAAAATCAGTATTATATTTTTCTATATACACTATCAAAGCTGGCCAAAAATATAGATGGTCCAAATTGCGGTAAATGCAACCATTCATATTGTGAATGAGTAACCAACAATCCAACTTGTCTTCAACTGACATTGTGCATTTTTTAACGGGTTGTAACCATCCATCCATTATAAAAGTATATGATAAGTAGAGGTTGCAGCCGCAATGGGTTAGTTTGGGTCTGATCAAAATTCACCCATGCCTAAGTACTGGCTTAGGGCAAAGAACTATGGTCCAAACCCGGCTCCCCACTCATTGCTGTGAGAAAAGATATCTATTGTGATATGGAAATCACTCTCTTATCTCATACATGAGCTATGCTTTGCCCTATGTAGAAAAAATATTACAAGTGTATAAATTAAGGATTTAAATATCCTTCTACATATGTTAACTACTATATATGGTTATATAATTGTGAAGGAAAATATGGGATAGAGTTGGCATCCCGATGATTACTCCTCATAATTACCCCCTTTTTTTATAACACACAGACTTATGCCACACATGTGCACACACACCCACACCACATGGACACTCAATCTATGATCTTCGTGCTTGAATAGGGTTATTATTTTTTTATTTTATTTTACATATGCACCTCACACACACCTCACACCCACCCCAACACTCACGCCACATTGGATTTTCACCACCTGTGGGACTTTAACCTCATATCTCATGTTGAAACTCCTGGGAGTCTAACACCGGACAAGGATAAGAACCCAAACAGAGTCTACCTACCATTGAGCTATAGAGCCTTACCCTTGAGACCCATTACCCTTTGATTGCTTCAACCACTTAGATTTCATTAAAGCTAAGCCCAACCTGACCCAACACAACCCAACTCAGGTTAAAGAATACAACATGGGACTAAACACCTGACCCGATTGGTAAATGCATACATACATAATCACAAGGTTGCATGTATACTAATTTTCTATTTTATTTATTATTATTTTTGGGTAGTGGGTTGGTTCGGGTCTTTTGGCCTAACTCATAAACTATATCCATGGGTCCCAGACCGTCCATTTTATTGGATCCACACTACTGGGGATTAGCCAGAACTCTTCCAAATTGGAAGTGGCCGTCTTATCTTTATCCTTTTATTGCTGTCTCTGTTTTAACTGTCCATTCGTAGTCCACAGATGGAAGGCTCAGTCACCCTCTAAATCCTGAGACTTTTTTTGGAATCCACCATACATCATAGGGCCCATCAGAGCAATGGTCTAGATCACCAAAACATGAACCCCATTTGTATATACTAGGGCATCAGCCATCAGGATTTCATATCATAACCTTACAATGAAAAGCAGCTGAATCCACCGGTCAATAGAGCTTCTTCAACGTTATCAAATGCAACAACCGTTATGACGGAAGTAACAGTAACGGTGGATGGCGTTTGCCGCGGCGTTGGATGCTCTTATTGAGTGGAGACCAAGACAAGCTCGAGTGTCACGCCGTTGGCATCACGAATTTGACTATTCTCACATTTAAACATCGTGATATCTGGGATGAGACCGGTTCCTCTCGCAACGTTTGAAAACTTGTATTACAACGTGGTGCGTGGGCCCCACCGTAACTTTTACATGACATCCAAGCCGTCCATAAGATGTGGCCCTTTATAAACTTCATCTCATATGACAGAAATAAGCCTGATCTAAAGCATAGGTTGGTACACCAGTGGAAGCAGTTGGAATATGGATGTCCACCATTAAAATCTTCGAGATTGCGTTTGCAGCCCAGAATGATTTTATATGCTATCCAATCCATTTACAAGACGCGTGTTACAATATCAATAGACACCCAGAAATATAAAGCCATTCGAAAACACAGGCAGACAACAAACCATGACTTCAAAGGCTTTAGGCATGATTTTACATAGCGTGTTCCACTTGACTTTTGTATGGAGATGATTTTTGGGCTCAAAGGAGAGCATGATGAGACAGGAATGATGAACAGATTGGATGTCATTCGCCCCTACATTGTAGAAGAAGCTTATTCTACAAACGTCGTAGAGGAGTTGCCCTCTTGATTTATAACATGGAGAAATTACTAGAGATACACAATCACTTAGAAATTACCGGAGAAACTGCACACATGGCATACAAGTAATTCAAAATAAACCGTCCAAATTATAGGCATCTTTTTAGATGTACCATAATCTAAAAATTACTTCAATCAAGTTATCCTACTATTAGATTACTGGGCATTTATTGGACAGTTAAAAATGAAAATATCCAACGGCCTTGTTTCAAACAATAACTATCCACAAATCAGAGGTCAGGACCGTTCAAGTAATTTTTCTTTTGAACTGTAGCTTACAACCAGATGGTTAAAGAGCTTAATCCGTTTAATTTGAGTTAAATATATGTCACGTGTGTACCATTTCGACATTCCTGCATATCAAGCGTCATACCGAGCCAGAGTATCAAATCAACTCTTTTTTTACACGGTCTATACAAGGGAAATAAACTCCAAATCTCCAACATTCTCTACCGTTGAACGGTCGTATGTAAATAAAGAGAGAGGAGCCGTAAAAGTCAATGAAGTTCCCTTTTGCTTTTATTACAGGACCTAGATAAAGGTGTTTGATTTTTCCCTCCATATGCTTCTGTATTACTTTGAGACGTAAAAAAAGGGTAATTATATGATACTCAGAAAGTGCAGCATACTTCATACGCAGGCACTTAAAAACTATACACGTCACACTCATTAACTCAAGTAAAACTGAATTAATTGTGGAACCCACTATCCCTAAGTCCTAGTCTTAAAATCAGGTTGGTTGACTAATCTTAACTTCTAATTTATCAACACTTGTTTGTTGATCTAGGACCATTGCAAATATTTTTTCATTTCTAACCATCCGATATATGTCCGCCAATCCAATGCTTAAATGATCAAATCTGCTTAATTTTTTGTTCATGATACATTTAAACTGGGACCCATAACTTGGACAGTTTGCTTTGATTTACTTCTAAGCCATGTATGCAATTTCTAAGTGCATGCTTATCATCCTTCGCTCCCTGCCAGAGTATTATTTCCAAAAAAACCAAAAAGGTGGGCTGGGGGGCCTTTTTCAACACGGAGAGAAGGAAATGGTCCGGTTGGCCACCATCTAAAACCATCTTGTTATTTTCCACCCTCCCTTGCACGTTTTCTTACCTTTCACATCTCTCTCTCTCTCTCTCCACCCATTTTCCTTGGGTGGGCCTCGATGTTTGAAAATAATCATTTTGCAATCTTCCATTTGATACAGCTCAAAGCAACTTTCATCAAGGCTTTTCTATGCTGGTGTTGACATAAACCACCTTGAATGGGAGCAACTACATTCAGTCTACTTTACAATAACACTTAGAAATGTCTCATCCACACACGAGCTTAGCCGTCCAAACGGAATGGATTCGGATTGCGTAGTGTAGTGCAGACAGCACCGACGTCAGTACCGTGTAATATTGGAAAAGCTCTCTGGCCCCACCATGATTCATGTGTTTTATCCATGCTGTTCATCCATTTTTCCATGTCATTTTAGTGTATGAGCTAAAAAAAGAGGCTGATCCAAATCTAGGCGGACCACACCATAGGAAATAGTAGTGATTGAAAATCCACCACTAAAAACTTCCCCACTGTAATGTTTTATTTGCTATCCAACCTGCCCATTAGGTCATATAGGATGAAGGGAAAACACACATATCAGCTTCATTCAAACTTTTGTAATCCTTGATAAATTTTTAATGGTGGACTTTGAATCTGTTGATGAGTCTGCAAAATTGTGCAAAATTGAGTCCACCGACCGGTCGGTCAATGGACAGATTGTCACAGAGGGGACTGGGCAGATTTCTGGGGGACTCCGACCGGACGCCCGATCGGTCTATAGGGACTCCGACCGGTCGCCCGACCAGTCGAATATTGAGGCAGACGAACTGTTTTTTAGGCAAAACTCACTGGACGTTTTTAGCCGATCGGTCGACCAATCGATTAACGTGCAAGTGACGTTTTTCTTACGTGGTTTCGCGTTGCATGCTTCCAAATCAGGATGGAGTCGTATTTAAACACCTCATAATCATGCTGGGAGGTATCCTAATCAATACCTAAGTGCTCTAAGACGGAATTAGGGCTTGGGGGAGAGGATTGTGAGGTTTGAGTGAGTTTTGTTTATTTTTTGAATCTACTTGTGGATAGATTAGCTTTGTAATCATCTGAGATTCATAGTGGAGGTGTCACTTTTGCCGTGGTTTTTTCCCGCAAGGGTTTTCCACGTAAAATTCGTGTGTCTTACGTTGATTGCTTGTGTGGTGATTGTTTGATCTTCTTCACTGCTTCCGTTGACCGAATTTCCAACAAGTGGTATCAGAGATATTGTTGGAAGGTTGAAGAATGAGTTTTATAAGACAATCTCATGGCTTTAAGTACGAAGTTCGACGTCAAGAAGTTTTCAAGTAAAAACAACTGTGAGTTGTGGAAGGTGAAGATGAGGGCCGTTCTAACTCAACAAGGGGTCGTGAACACCCTTGGAAAAGCGACCTACCAACATGGAAGATGATGAGTGGACCAAGATGGATGAGAAGGCTATGGCCTCAATTCAATTGTCCTTGTTGATGACGTCCTCTAAAACGTTATGAAGGAGAAGACTGTTGTAGACACATGAACCAAGCTAGAGAATATTTATGCGAAGAAGTCTATAAAAAATCACATATATTTAATGATGCAACTCTTCACTTTGAAGATGGCAGAGGGGACAGATGTGGAAGACCAAATTAGCACGTTCAACAAGTCGATTTGCAAGTTGCTTGATTTTGGTGAACAGATGAAGGACGAGTATCAAGCCTTGATCTTGCTGAACTCACTTCCTAGTTCATATGAGTCACTTAGAGACTCGTTGTTGCGAGCAAGGACACTATTAGTGTTGAGACCATTGTCTTAGCCCTTCAGTCGAAGGTGATGAGACAGAAGAGCAGTGATGCTAAATTTTCCTCCGATACACTGATTATTAAGGGAAGAAATTCTGAGCCAGGTGAAGGATCATCGTGTTCTCGATTCAAGTCGAAGGGCAAGGGCAAAGCGAAGTTGAAGTGTTGGGGATGTGGTCAAGTCGGGCACATGAAGAAGGACTACAAGAGTTCTAAGTACAAGAAGGAGAAGTTAGGAGACTCTTTTAGGGAAGCCAATACCGCTGAAGCTGAAGAAGGTGGTAGTGATGTGTGCGAAGTCTTAACGGCGTCCAAGATGGAATCTCTCAGCGATGAGTGGATCATGGATTCCGAGGCTTCGTATCACATGGACTCCGAGGCTTCGTATCACATGTGCTCGGATAGGAGCGTCTTTACTTCCTATAGGGAGTATGAGAGAGGCTCGGTGTTTCTAGGCGATGACTACACCTGCAAGGTTGTGAAAATTGGTACTGTGCGCATCAAGATGTTCGATGGGATCAAATAGACCTTGACGGAAGTGAGACATGTTCTCAGGTTAAGGAAAAATGTGATTTCCTTTGGCGCACTCGAGGCATTGGAGTGCAAGTTCACCGATTTTGATCGGTTCTACAAAGTTTCAAAGGAGACCCTTGTAATTATAAAGAGACAGAGGCATGAAAATATTTACAGACTAATTGGGAGCACTTCAGTAGGTGGAGCTGCAATGATTGTAGCGGATTCCATCTCTGCATGTATGTGGCATGTATGCTTAGGCCACATGAGCGGGCAAGGCATGAAGGTACTTTCTAAACGATCTTTGATTCCTTCATTTAAATCTGTAGACTTTAGTATATGTGAACATTGCATGTATGGGAAACAATCTAGGTTGTCTTTTAAAGGGAGGAAACATATATGTAAAAAGGTACTTGAATATGTCTATTCGAATGTATGAGAGCTGTCACCCGTTATTTCTATTGGGGGGTCATCGTGGTTCGTGTCGTTTATCGATGACTATAGCAGGAAGGTTTGGGTTTATTTTCTAAAAAATAAATCCGATGTCTTTATGACCTTCAAGTATTGGAAGGCGATGGTGGAGAATCAATCATGGCAAAAACTGAAAGTTTTGAGAACCAAGAATGGAGGTAAATTCATTTTCAGGGAGTTTAACATGTATTGTAAGGAGGAGGGATCGTGAGGCACAACACAGTGTGCCACATACTAGAGCAGAATGGTATGACAAAGCGAATGAATCAAACTCTCTTGGAGAGAGCCCGATCCATGATTAGTAATGCTGAGTTGAGCAAAGAGCTATGGACTGAGGCCGTTAACACGGCTTGTTACTTGATAAATCGATCACTCTCTATAGCAATTGAATGTAAAATCCCTTAAAAAGTGTGGAGTGGTCGTACGCTAGAGTACTTAAGTCTGCGAATTTTTTGTTGTGAGGTCTACTCTCATATACCGTCAATTGAGAGAGATAAGCTAACCATAGGGCCAGAAAATGGATCTTTATAAGCTATGGTGATGGTGTGAAGAGTTATTGTATATGTAATCCTGTCATATGGAAGATCACTCTGAGCCGTGATGTCAAGTTTAATGAGGGTTCTTTATTCCATAAGGATGCTATAAAGGAACCAGAAAAATAAAAAATTGTTGACATACAGAATGACAGAGATGAGACATGGGTTGATACTGAAGCGCAGACAGAGGTACAAGATTAGGTGGAGTAGCCACCTGTGCGAAGAAATCCACCTAGGGATCGCAGGTTACCGGTGAAGTATATGGATAACTCGAACATTGCATTCGCTCTCATTATAGATGAGGGAGATCCGTCTAACTTTGAAGAAGCACTACAGGATCTAAATGCTGAAAAGTGGAAGACGGCAATGTAAGACGAGATGGACTCCCTGTACAAGAATAAGACTTGAGAGCTTGTGGAGCTTCTAATGTGTTGAAAAGTGATTAGGTGCAAGTAGATATTTCAAAATAAACAAGTTAGATACAAGGCAAGGTTGGTAGCAAAAGGATATGCTCAACGTAAAGGCGTGTACTTCAGTGAAATTTTTGCACCGATTGTGTGAAGCAAGTATCTATCAAGTTCGTGTTGGCGCTAGTTGCCCAATACGACCTCGAGCTGGAACAGATATATAAAGATTGTTTTCTTGCATGGAAAATTGGAAAAACAGATTTACATAGTGCAACCAGAAGGTTATATAGTGCAAGGGGCCGAGAACAAGGTTTGCAGGTTGAGGAGATCATTATATGGTCTCAAACAGTCGCCTAGGTAGTGGTACAAGAAATTTGATTCATTTATGATGATTCAGGGCTTTTCCATGAGCGAGTACGATCATTGTGTCTATTTCAAGATACTGAATAATGAAAAATTTCTCATACTGGTGTTGTACGTCAATGACATGCTTATTGTCAATCATAGAATGTCTGACATCGATGTGTTGAAGACTCAGCTTTTAAGGACATTCGAGATGAAGGATCTGAGAGCTGCAAAGAAGGTTCTTGGCATAGAAATTCATAGAGACAGAAAGAGGAGCAGGTTGTGGTTATCTCAAGAAGAATACCTTGAGAAGGTATTAAAGAAGTATGAGATGGACAAGTCCAAATTGATTAGCGTTCCCCACGCGGCTCACTTGAAGCTTTCTTCTGAACAATGTCCCAAAACAGATGAAAAAAAAGTATGTTATTCCTCATGTGCCCTAATTAAGTGTTGTGGGCAGTTTAATGTATGTCATGGTTTGTACAAGACCGGATATTTTATAGGCTATAGGTGTTGTTAGCCAATTCATATCTAACCCAGACAAACAACATTGGGAAACTGTGAAATGACTACTTCGTTACATTCAGGGTATGTAGGACTACGTCTTGACATTTGAAAAGTCCAAGGATAAGTTGGTTGGTTACATCAATTCTGATTACGCATGTAGTATGGATAGTAAGAGATCAACTTCAGGGTACTCGTTTGTATTAACGGGTGGAGTGATTAGTTGGATGTATAAGCTTCAGTCAGTGGTGACTCTTTCCACTATTGAAGCTGTATATATGGCGGTGACAAAAGCTTTCAAGAAGACTATTTGGTTGAAATGAACGATAAAGCAGTTGAGGCTTCAGCAGGAAGTCATGCCAGTTAATTGTGACAGCTCTAGTGCTATCAATTTAGTTAAAAATTTTGTTTATCACTCTCGTAATAAACACATTGATGTGCGTCATCATTTTATTCGACAGGTGCTTCAGGAAAGAGATGTGACTCTGGACAAGATCCACACTGGCGTAAATCCGGCGGATATGCTAACCAAAGTGGTCCCTACAGAGAAGTTCAAGTTCTGCGTAACTTCTCTGGAATTAATGAAGGCTTGACGAAGATGTAATGATGCATGAGAAGCGGTGACACTATGATTGATGATGAGCTAATTTATGAAGAGAAGAGAAGATTGTTTGAAGTTTTGAAGCCTCGGTGGAGTTTGTTGATGAGTCTGCAAAACTATGTAAAATTGAAGTCCACCGACCGGTCAGTTAATAGACAGATTGCCACAGAGGGGACTGGGCAGATTTCTAGGGGTCTCAGACCGATTGGCCCACCGGTCTGCAGAGGACTCCGACCGGTCGCCCGACCGGTCAAATATTGAGGCAGTCCTATTAAAACACCTCCTAATCATGTTGGGAGGCATCCTAGTCATTACCTAGGTGTTCTAAGACAGAATTAGGGCTTGGGGGAGAGGATTGTGAGGTATGAGTGAGTTTTTTTTCATCTTTGGAATCTACTTGTGGGTAGATTAGCTTTGTAATCATCTGAGATTCATAGTGGATGTGTCGCTTTGTGCCGTGGATTTTTCCCACAAGGGTTTTCCACGTAAAATTCGTGTCATGTGTTGTTTGCTTGTGTAACTGTGTGGTGATTGTTTGATCTTCTTCGTTGCTTTCGCTAACCGAATTTCCAATAGAATCACCACTGTTTCCTACGGGGTGGTCCACCTTAGATTTGGATCTGCCTTATTTTGGGCCTTATTTTTGTAAGGCCCATACGATGAATGGCCCGGTCTCACACCTACACGCCACATTGGCACCTTACTATTCGGGTGCCCCCTATAGCGAATAGCTACTACAGCTGGGCTTCTCCTTGATAGTGACTTTGGACAGCCATAAGACAATAAAAGCTCCCAAATCCTAACCTAAATGTGCCAACAGCTGTTTTTCATCAATCAATCATCGCCGTCGATGCAGGCGGCGGGTCACTGATGGTCGTTACACGCCACAATGAAAGTCAAGGGCCCTTTATCACAGGTGCAGTCACAGACCTTACAAAAGTAGGTGACAAACAAACACAACGTGAATGATGCGGTTCATGAACCACATTAGCTTTTATAAGCTTTCGTGGTACTTTTATTACTAGCGTCTTACAGCTATGATGATTGATGGCTTATCCACTACAATACAAACATTAATGATCATCACATGCACCCACGAACGGTTCTCATTTGAGTCGTTGATGTGGGCCCACCGTGTTAGTAGACATCCAGATATCGGTCTACAAATGGACGGACGCTTGCTTTCCAACGTTTGGAAGACACTCTGGAATGCCTTCATACCTTACTTTTCAATTGTTTGGTGAAGAGTCGGTTTGAGAGAGGATGACCCTAATCAGCTACATGATTAAGATTGATTGATGCATGAAACTCGGTACATGTCCCCGGGACACTCTTCCCCAGCTCAGATCGATGTCGTTGTTACACCGTCAAACACACTAGTACATCATGTATTTCCACATGGGAAACCACACATTGGAAGATACGGACCTCAAAGTGGGACCCACTTTGGATGGCTTTGGTTTGATTGAAACCTGATCACATGCAGGCAAGATACCACAACTTGTGCTGTGGGACCATCTTTCCTGCCGACATTCTGTTTGCGTACCGCGAAAATGGTAGGCCCCACCATAAACAACACCTGGGACAAAAATCAGGACGTTCCGATCATTAGGTGGGCCACAGATTTAGAATCAATGGTAACTGATGTTCTTAATGAATACACAGGTGTGGCCCACTTGATGTGCGGATCAGCCCGATTGTCGAGTAGCGGGACCTTGATGGTGGGTCCTACACATTGTCTGTATGTGATCAGTTCTCCCTCTTTTTTTTTTTAGTTGGATGTGGATCGTCGAGTAGTAATATTTTCAATCATCCTTCTGAGTGCCACCATTTGGATGGTAAGGATCATCAATTTTGGTGATCTTTGGACCATTTTGCATCCACTTTAGTGCAGAAAGGATGGATGGTTCAGATCCCCCATTGCTCATACACCTTGGTTCATCTAGCAACAGATGCTGGGTTGGCACGTGAGATAGGGTGGGCCACAAGATCTATCTTTGCTGTGAAACATGGAAAAATGTTCTGGCAGCCCAATGAAAGTTGCTTCTTTCCTGGGGACATGAATATTCGGAAACTGGAGGGGATTCTTAAGTCTATTACATAGAATGGGAAACGTCTTGACTCCGCATACATACAGGTGTCCTCCTAAGAAATGATCTTCATGCTGGGGCCAGTTGACTCGCTGGCTGGAAATGAGCCGCTCTTTATGGAAGTTCACATATAATACTTGAATGTGATCGTTTCCCATCCCAGACGGCTAGAAATTTAGTAGACAAAATTCTGAAAAAGTCCCATTTCTACCATTGCTTGCTGAGGTAGGAGGGCGTGATTAGGTCGATCACTGTCTGCCTAATCGAATAAGTATCTTGAGTCTTGCCTATTGGACTTTCTCGAATTAACGATATAAAGTAAGAAAAAACAAGAAATAAATCCAAATAAATTCGTAATAATTAATTGAATGAAATTTAACTTGATTAGAATGCTTTAAATAAGAAACTAAACCCTAAGTAGAAGTTTTAGACTTCAACTCAAACTAAAACACCTCAGAAATGCAAACTAGTCTCTCAATCCTACTAGAACTCGTGGTTTTCGGTCAAAAATAAAAAGTTTTCAAACGTGCCCAACCATGTTGCTCTACTCATTATTCTAAGCCATTTTCATGTTGGGACACAAACTCTAAAACCCTGCATATCAAAAGTTATAATCGAAATACAACTTACTATAGATAGTAAAATTGAAATTAGCCTCATGACCATCGATCTAGTCGAATCTCGCGATTACCGGCATGAGCAACCTAACATAGCAAAGTTGGTTGGCTAAAGTAACTTGAGCTACCCCAATACCATGTATTATATGCCTTAAAACTCATCCCGGATGGCAAGATACAACCATTTTATGGTCCTAACAATCTTGATCGCTTCCGGTCTAGACCGATCTTTTTTTGGTCCATCTATGCCCCAGAACACGAGCCTAGGGCTGTAAATGGGTCAGTGGACCTGATGGGGTACCCGGACCCAACCCATTTAGACCCGACCCAGACCCGACCCATTTGTTAAATGGTACGGGTCTGGGTCCAAGAATAGACCCATTTGTTAAACGGGTTTGGGTCTGGTTTCCTTTATTTTAGGCCCGACCCGACCCGACCCGAACCCATTTAGTAAGTGGGCGGGTTTGGTCTATGTTACAAGGGACCCGTCCAGCCCAGACCCGTCCAGACCCGGTTTTAAGCCTTGTAAAATGCTTGCATATTTGATCCAGACCCTGGACCCATTAGACCCGGCCCATTTATAAATGGGTCTGGGTGGATCTCCCTCTACCAGACCCGGACCCATTTATAAATGGGTCTAATGGGCTGACTCGGACCCGACCCGGACCCGCCCATTTAGTAAAAGGGTCTGGGTCTAAAATTTGGACCCAGACCCGTTTAGTAAATGGGCGGGTCTGGTTTTGGCTAAACCCGCCCCGAACCCGACCATTTACAGCCCTACACGAGCCATGTTGCACACATGAGTAAGATCATGTTTGTCAATCTATGCCACGCAGATGCTTTAGCCCTAAAGTGGTCTCACCTGCTCAAAAGGTGGGCCACAGTATTAGAAACAAACTGATGCTGTTTTTCCAGCCCATTTTAAGACGGGGTCCTAAAAATTAAGGGGTCCTAAAAATTAAGCACATCCAAATCTCATCTGGACCACACCACAGGAAATAGTGATTATTGAACGCTTACCATTAAAAACTTCCCAAGGCCCATTGTAACCAGATGAAGGAAAATACAAAGATTAGCTTGATCCAAAATTTTTGTGACCCACAAAAATCTTTTAATGATCATTCACCACTTTTTTCCAGTGGTGCGGTCCTCACAGATTTGGATCTGCTTAAGTTTTGGGATAACGTGTTTAACTGATCTAAAAAAATGGATGGACGGTGTGGATATGAAACACATTCAACAAGGTGGGCCCCACAAGGTAAGGGTAACACCCACTATGATAATCCGCTCCCATGTGAACAAGGGTGCCAATGGGCCTGTACGGCCCAACATGAGCCAACGATGGCCCCAGAACACGAGCCATGTTGCACACATGAGTAAGATCATGTTTCTCAATCTATGCCACGCAGATGCTTTAGCCCAAGAGTGGTCTTGCCTGCTCAAAAGGTGGGCCACAATATTAGAAACAAATTGATGCCGTTTTTCCAGCCCATTTTAAGACAGGGTCCTAAAAATTAAGCACATCCAAATCTCATCTGGACCACACCACAAGAAATAGTGATTATTGAACGCTTACCATTAAAAACTTCCCAAGGCCCATTGTAAGCAGATGAAGGGAAAATACAAAGATTAGCTTGATCTAAAATTTTTGTGACCCACAAAAATCTTTTAATGATCATTCACCACTTTTTCCAGTGGTGCGGTCCTCCCGAGATTTGGATCTGCTTAAGTTTTGGGATAACGTGTTTAAATGATCTAAAAAAATGGATGGACGGTGTGGATATGAAACACATTCAACAAGGTGGGCCCCACAAGGTAAGGGTAACACCCACTATGATAATCCGCTCCCATGTGAACAAGGGTGCCAATGGGCCTGTACGGCCCAACATGAGCCAACGATGGCCCTAGAACACGAGCCATGTTGCACACATGAGTAAGATCATGTTTCTCAATCTATGCCACGCAGATGCTTTAACCCAAGAGTGGTCTTGCCCGCTCAAAAGGTGGGCCACAATATTAGAAACAAATTGATGCCGTTTTTCCGGCCCATTTTAAGACAGGGTCCTAAAAATTAAGCACATCCAAATCTCATCTGGACCACACCACAAGAAATAGTGATTATTGAACCCTTACCATTAAAAACTTCCCAAGGCCCATTGTAAGCAGATGAAGGGAAAATACAAAGATTAGCTTGATCTAAAATTTTTGTGACCCACAAAAATCTTTTAATGATCATTCACCACTTTTTCCAGTGGTGCGGTCCTCTCGAGATTTGGATCTGCTTAAGTTTTGGGATAACGTGTTTAAATGATCTAAAAAAATGGATGGACGGTGTGGATATGAAACACATTCAACAAGGTGGGCCCCACAAGGTAAGGGTAACACCCACTATGATAATCCGCTCCCATGTGAACAAGGGTGCCAATGGGCCTGTACGGCCCAACATGAGCCAACGATGGCCCTAGAACACGAGCCATGTTGCACACATGAGTAAGATCATGTTTCTCAATCTATGCCACGCAGATGCTTTAGCCCAAGAGTGGTCTTGCCCGCTCAAAAGGTGGGCCACAATATTAGAAACAAATTGATGCCGTTTTTCCAGCCCATTTTAAGACAGGGTCCTAAAAATTAAGCACATCCAAATCTCATCTGGACCACACCACAAGAAATAGTGATTATTGAACCCTTACCATTAAAAACTTCCCAAGGCCCATTGTAAGCAGATAAAGGGAAAATACAAAGATTAGCTTGATCTAAAATTTTTGTGACCCACAAAAATCTTTTAATGATCATTCACCACTTTTTCCAGTGGTGCGGTCCTCCGAGATTTGGATCTGCTTAAGTTTTGGGATAACGTGTTTAAATGATCTAAAAAAATGGATGGACGGTGTGGATATGAACCACATTCAACAAGGTGGGCCCCACAAGGTAAGGGTAACACCCACTAAGATAATCCACTCCCATATGCTACATGTGAACAAGGGTTCCAATGGGCCTGTATGCCCAACATGAGCCAACGATGGCCCCAGAACACGAGCCATGTTGCACACATGAGAAAGATCATGTTTCTCAATCTATGCCACGCAGATGCTTTAGCCCAAGAGTGGTCTTGCCCGCTCAAAAGGTGGGCCCACCAGATTTTGTGGGCCACACTGTTTGACTCCTACCAAAATCTTGGTTAAATTTTGTGGCCCACCAGATTCGTGAATCAGCGAGACTTTTCAGTTGGCCGGGCATCCACACTGTTGGACCAGATTGATGAACAGCTAGGATTGTGCACCCATATAAGACCCATCTTTTTTATTACAGGGCTGACCCTAGCTTAACCTAGCCCTGTAGCCCGATTAGGCCCAGGGCCCAGGGCCCAGATTGACTGCAGCGCGCCCATTTCCACTGTTTTAGTTCTGGAGTCTGGTTAAAACGGTAAAACTGAAAAGCATGGATGCCAAGCTCCTTTTGTGTGTGTTTGTTAGCCTATCTCCTAAGATGCAAAAAATACTCCTAAAATGTAGTTGTACCTTTCCATATGTTGATGAAATGATCAATCCAAATCAATGTCCACCATCTTGGAATGGTCAAAATTGGCGTTCTTCTACTTTTAAACGGTATAGATCACTGTCTGCTGTCTTGCAATAATTCAGATCACTGTCCACGTACTTTTCAACAGTTCAAATACCTACCATATTTTAGTTATTTTAGAGATAGGTTAATGGCCGTTATTTGTATTTGACCAAAGTGGTAAAATAAATTGATCCTCAAAATGTGGGTGGATGCAGTTAAATAAAATTTGTTTCGTGGTTGTCTACTTGATCATCAAGCAAATGTGGGTGGATGCAGTTAAATAAAATGTGGGTGGAAAAAAAAAAAAAGAAAAGGAAATCAAATCTAAAACAAATTCTAATCAGATCAAATATCTGTATTGCAATTTTTTTTACCTCATAGTGGGCCCCACATAAGTTTTGATCTTGATCATCAAGCACCTAACTTGGATTCTACATGGTATAGAACCCCTCATAACATTATTTTCTTCAATTCATATGTATACAATGAAAATAAGCCAACGACGCCAATGTGATCATACGGTTTACATGGCTTACTTACAGCACAATGTAGTGATGAGGATTGGAGGGGTAGCAGAGCAGTTTATTTACTTTTTTCTTTCTCCTCTTTCTTTTACTTCTATGTACAGGGCAAACTTACAACACATTATAGCTCAGTCGATCTCAACCGTCCAACCCATCTTGTCCTCCACAAGACCCATTTGAATGCTTGTGAGGGCTGAGTACAATTTCTGGGACACTGTCTCCGCTCCGCTTTTGTATTCAACCCTGCAGAAACATGCACAAACACTCATCTGTTGTGCATGCCCACACAAATGCATTGCTAATGATACCAAAATGCAGATCAAGAAAATGTAGAATGACCAACATAGAAAATGTTGCACATCACATATGTACTGACGGATGCACAACCGGTAATCTTCTAGTATCCTACATTTGTAATTTGAAGCGGCTATTTAATTGTTTTAACCATAGGTTATCCACTGAAGAGCAATAGAACATAATGATAGATGAAATCCTCAAAGATCTAATCCCCAATCTCTCTTTCACAAATTGGATTTTAGTGTGTGTGATATTACTTCCAACGATCATGACCGTATTGATTTGAGGGACGATCATGACCGTATGACCCATTTACCATTTTGTACCATTCAATACTCAAAACCCATTTACCCATAATAATCCATTTATCCTTTTGTGTTCCAATTCCCAAAACCCAATTACTCCTTACCCATTTACTATTTTGTATAATTCATGGGATGATCATGACAATATCAATCCCGATTGATTTGTATAGTCCAATTACCATTTTGTACTATTTCAATACTCAAAATGAAAAACATGTATATAAAAATAAGTCAAGGAGGGTGTAGATATTATTAAGGTATCCAATACAGATGATATCACTGCTACGAGATTAGAAAGAATACTGCAGCTCATCAAGACAACAGTAGAGAAAGCAGTAATGGTCCTTAATAGATATTACTGCTTTCCCTACTGTTGTCTTGATGAGCTGTGAAAGAGGAGCTGGCTTGCTTAGGTTGTATTCTTTCAAATCTTGTAGCAGTGATATCTTCTGCATTGGGTGCCTTAATAGATATCAATCCCCAAGAAGTGTATAGATATATTAGATATTGCAAAATCCTGTTAATCTTCTTCCAGTTGTATATTAACCTTATTTAGCAATCTAGAATTTTTGTTATCTTTTTTTAATATTTGTGCATCTAGCTAATCACCTAAAATTAGATTGTAATCTATTATAAGAGGATTGTTTCTCCTCCAATGATATATACAGAAATTCCACAAGGCTAGACAACTTGACAAGATAAGGTCAGATCTTGTTGCTTGAAAGATTTAATCATCACTAAAAGGGTGCATTTGGATGCACTGTCAACATGAATTGCAGTAGTAATCTAGTGAGGAGGAAACAATCATACTAATGCCGCACCCCAATTCGTGAATCTGGGTCATCTAGACACTGTTTTGGGGAAGCATCAAAATGAAAATGATGACATTTTTTATTTGTTGTTCAGCTTGATTTGTTGGTCTGATGTAGGACAAAGATTTTGGAGGGCTCAGATTGCTTATCGTAATATGTTCACTGCCGAAAATTGTGATTTCCTTACCATTCATATGAAGGTGATCTGCACTTTGAATAGAAATTATGGTACTTTCGAGTTGGATTTAAAGGGAACCAAGTTGCAATTTGTCATTTACTTCCTCATTATGAACATCAGATGTCAGGATGTTCGAAAATTGGTTCCCTTCGCATCCAAACAGAGCCTACCAATTGCAATCCTTGAAAGTTTTAAGAGAGATGCATCTTAAGGGCGCAAACAATCCTACTACAACTAGAACATAATCAGTTATTTTATTTACCTTTTACCATGATATGTTATACTGCCAACAGGAGCAACAACCACTGCAGTTCCCGTGCAAAAAACTTCATCGGCATCAATCACTTCTTCTACTGATACAGGACGTTCCTGAACCTGAATGATTTTAGGAAACAGTTAAGAATATTGCTGTGAGAGACCGAAAACCATTAGGATAAATCTCCATGAAAGAAATTCGATGATCATAATGAAATACATGATCATTAACCAAAGGCGTGTGTGTATGATCAATTGAAATGAATTTCAAGTAGATCGATTTGTAAAGAGGAAATGACAGAAGTGGGTGTGTTTCCACTTCAATTCCAGATGGCAAGCAAACCCTTATTTGCAATTCCATGCATTTCAAGTTGGACTTGGAACCATCGCGGTAGCACTGCATTGGTATCTCCTCTTTAGTGAAATGAGCTAATGCAATCACTTAAATTGAGCATCCAAACACACTGAACTCAGCTTACATTTTCAAAGTGGAAAGAGAAGTGGTAGAATATCAAACTCAAACATCACTCACAATTGCCCTGCACAATTCCATGTGTACATGTGGTGCGCACAAGATTTTGACCGCTCATCAGCCGGCCCCACCATGGAGGGATCATGGCCTAAAAATCACACTGGTCAGAAAAATCCTGTGTCCGAATGGAGGACTTAAATCCATTGGATATGAGCATCAGAATGGTGCAATTGTTGGGCTAGCTAATCAATAATGGGATCCAACTGACAAGTGGCTCGGTCATCATGCACCACATGGCACATACAATGCTGCATGAGTAGATTTGAAGGGAGACAAATTGAAAAAAAAAAAAAAAAGAAAAAAAGAAAAGAAAAAGAAACCATTTCTTTTTTATGAGTAGTTTACCTGGTAACCATAATCAGGACAAATCTCAATGATGCTTTTTCGGGTAATTCCAGGTAGAATAGTTCCTTCGATAGCAGGAGTTGATACAACATCATTCTGCAAGTGGTAGAAAAGTACAGACATGAGAAATGTTTGAATGTGAGCCATTGAAGGAACATTTCTAAAATTGAAAGCTGTCGCTTTCTTGGGCTAGACTGCCACACAACATTGTGACTTTGACACAGTTCGCTATGGAAACTCAGTCACATTTGAGGTGCAATACATGCCCATGAATGGGGACCATCCAAATTTTGCGGAGCCATAAAAAATAACAATAATCAGACAATCCTGCCTGGTTTTGCCTGTTGTATGTAGTTAGGTGAATGGCCATTTCTTTTTAACTGCCCATGGATGGCCACCAATTGGACAGTTAAGAATGTCTCTGACCATGATTGTTGGGCTATGTTCAATCTACAATTGGGACATCAATTTTTTGATTGTTCCAATTGTTATAAACTGATACTTAGAAATGAAAATTTTCATGAATATTGAATTGGAAACCAACTATGCAATACCGATACCTTCACGATGAAAACATTACATGAAGAGGCCTCCTCGAGATTTCTCTTGTTTACAGAATCGAGGTATAAAACATCAGAAAATCCTCTACTCTTTGCTTGAGCCTGTGCCTTTAAAACCTAGAAACGACAAACGATAATGTCTTCACCACTTAGCTTTTTAAAAATCTAGAACTTGAGAATATTGTATCTTGCACACAAAATGCTGTATTATTGTTCATTACTAATATGGTGTGCTTTGCTCCAGTCAGCATCCCTCTATTTTTATTTATATGTAATTATTCTACAAGATTCAATAGAAACTGGGAGTGATCCAACGATCAACAATAAAGAAGAAGATCTGGTACCCATCCAAGCATGTAACATGTCTAAAGGAAAGTATGGTTTTATTAGAGTAAACAAAATAGAGGAATGCTGACTGGAGAAAAGTGCACCAATTTCCTGAGCTCGTTCACTGCACTCAAATTGGCCACTCTCAGGATGGATCACGATCCAGACTATTCATCAGGTAAGTTGAACCATGGATGGACAACTTGCTGCAAATTTGAAAATTTTGACAATCACTGTATGATTGGCTGGCCTTTCCCTTTCAACACTGACCACTGCAATACTCTTTGATATACTCCATTTGTAAGTCACTGAACAGATGGTTCAGACCATCCAATCAGCGAAAATTTTCTACAGTGGTGGCCGATCCACCGAAGAACCTTCTGTCATGCCAAGTGGCTAATTTACATGGGATCCCTCAATTAGGAGCACTAGCACCTTAATTAAAATGAGTTCATTCTGAAATAATATTAGCTACTAACAGAAAGTACTATGACACCAGACAAGAGGATTGCTTATCATTTTATATTGAAGAATGATCACTTACAACTAGTTTTGTACAACTAGTGATTGCACCTTAAATTGAAAAGGATTCCTAGATAATATTTTCAAATTTAAAGGTGAAATCACTATCGGTACCGTAGAACTAGTTGTATGCTTTCATTTCTCTTTTATGTCTGCAATGTAGAGATTGCAACTATAAATGAAGGTTTTTCTTACAGGTGCATAATTGCTAATAGTTTTCACGCCTCCAGTCCCGCCTGGAGTTGCTCGATGAAATACATCATCCATGAACAAGTTAATGGGCAATAAACCCTCCTGTAAAGAGAAGAAAAAATTATCAAAGTGTTCTGATTAAAAGCAGAGACACCCCTGTATCTAAAAAATCCAAAAGCACTGGAGGTATTGAGGGGCACATGGAAATATCAATATTGAAAAAAAAAAAAAAAAACCATGAAGTTTATTATGGATGATATCTCAAGATTACATATTGCCATTTCATAATTTCCCTGAAGAGCAATATAAAATGCTAGAAAATGACTCGTACATCTTTGCTGCCTGTGGAAATAGTTTTAAAATGTGAAATTAATATTATCACAGACATAATGGAACTTCATTTATACAAAACAGGGGAAAAGCTTATTTTAGTTAGATATGGAAACATTTTCAAGACAACCATGTACATTGATACAAAAAGATAAAAATAAAAATGATGTCACTAGGCGTAAATGAATAATTTTGGTTAGACAAATATATTTTGAAAGCTTCCCTTCCACAGTATAGTCCATCAGATGAATGGTATGGATCTCTGAAAGTTGGGCCCACCTGCAAAGGATGCTGACCCAAAAAAGAGGCTGCATCAAATAGTTCTCCAAAAACGTGGTTTGCATTGGACGAAAAAACAAGGATAATTTAACACTTCTTAATGAACTGAAGAACAGAAATTCTACAAGCCCATTAAAGGAGTTCTTGTTGCCTTAGAGACCAAGTGTTGTTCAGAAATTAATCCTTAGAAAGGGCCACATGGCTGCATGGTCAGATGAACCTAATTGGTCATCTGCCGGACACGATCGTGGATAGACCCAAGTCCAATGATACACCATTTGGACATCTTAGTCCACCAATAAAAAATGTTTATTGAACTTAATACAAATTATTTCACTGTTTTCATCCATCCTTTTGAATGCCAGCAATCTAACGTCAGCACCATCAATCAGCGAAAGTTTTGGACCATGGCCCATTTACTGTATTGCCCATCATATTAGATTATCACACCATCCAGGTGCAATTCCTTAGGGTACCACCTATACATGCACATTTAGGACTGCCAGACAAAAATCAAGCAGAATAAACAGAATCCGCCCACCTTGAAATAGTTGCCAACAGGTGAAGCATATATCAGGAATGTGTACTCTGGTGCCGGTGCCAAGCCCAAAACAGGTCCACTTCCTATGAGCAGCGGCCTGACATACAGCGACCCTTTTCCAGGAGGTGGCACCTGTTTAAATTCGACCGAGGAAAAATGATGTTTTTAGTAAGACCCATGGGTAGAATTCTTTCAAAATTTTAAAAAGCGAGAATGAAATGCAAGTACCCAGCGTTTGTTGGCCAAGACGGTTTGCTTCACAGCATCGAGAAATTGCTCTACGGAGGGTGATGGCATGCACATTCTCTCAGCACCATTCTGCATTCGGAGCGCATTTTCTTCTGGGCGGAAGAGTGTGAGGCACCCATCTTCTCTCTTGTATGCTTTTAGTCCTTCAAAGAGTCCCTATTTGAATTCAAAAAATAGCATGTTCTGTTTTATATTTTTATGGCTCAGTGGTCAGAATGTATGCTTACAGTATGCAGTGATGGAAACAGCTAATTGTGCATTACTCTCTTGGTATAGGAAATTAAGAAGTGAAAACCATCATGGACTCTCGCGCATCCATCAGACAGATCAGGCCAGTAGGCCAAACTAGAATTTTTAGTTCGTTTATTTATTTATTTATTTATTTATTATTATCTAATGTCTTTTCTCATGTAGTTAAGAGTATGATTGGGATTTTCTTGTTTCTACTTAGAATAAGTCTAATCCATGTAAGAGAGTAAGAAGAGTTACGATAGGTTTTGAAGTCTTTGGGTTGCTTTTATATATATGGATATGCAGGGTGCACCCAAACACATCCAAAAGACTAGGGATCACCTACACCTTGTTAAACTAAAGTGTATTTTCTAGTTTTTTTAGTTTTCTTAATTTTTTTGGTTTGAGTGTTGTAGTGAGGTTAATGATGCATTTTGTATGTTGGGTTCTTTTGGTCATTTGTTCTATGGGCCCCACTTGCACATGTGTGGCTAGCACATTTCTCCTCTCTCTCCTTTTTCACTTTTTCAATCTCTATTCTCCATAAGCCATCATGAGAATTCATCTCATTAAATGCATATCCTCATGTTTACAAGAGAGGTGCCTGTGCCATCTCTTACCATCTCCTGTAATAAAAAAAGAGAACAGGGGGAGAGAAAACAAGGAGAAGTCTAGCAACCCCCAATCTCCATTAATCTTGTGTAGGTGGATCTCATACCAGGTGTATCTCCTCTTCTTTATATTTACTTGATGTTCATCATTTAAACGAGAAATATCATTTCCCTTTCCACATTTTCATCCATTGGATTGTTCTCCTTCTTCTTTCTTTCTTGGTTGTGAGTCTTGGGCTAGTGTGACATTGTTACACTATTTGAGAAGCGAATTTTTCCAGTATTGTGACTTCTGTCATTCTCCACACACCTGTCCCTCCCCAATCAGCGAAATGGATGGTTACCCATTCTGCCAGAATTTTCATTTGGATTTTGATTTGGGTACATGAAAATCCACTGGTAGGATCCAATGTCAAAATGAATAGAACTAGGACAAGAAGAACGCCGCGATTTGACGGTTAAATGCTAGAATTCACTGCTAATCTTTATGAATGAAAAACACTTCTAGATTGAAAAATTATAGACGAGGGAATTAAAAGTTTATAGGTGAAGAAAATAACCATTTAACATTTCAAATTTCTAGTGCCACGATCAAGCTCAACTAACCTGTCCATAATTCAATACTCCGGATGATGGGCTCATCTCAATGTTTCCATAGCGATTGAGTGTCCCCTCTGAAAACCTGTCGTCTTTAGAACATTTCATGACGTACATGTAATCAGTAGGAACAAGACCAAATCCGAGCTCCTCCCAATTGACAATTGCTTCATCGTCATCACCCCTGTCATTTCCCACCAATGTAATTAGTTTCATTAACATATATGATTTTAGATAACATGGCAGTGATACACAAAATACTCTCCAGAAAAATCTTATTTCAGTTTAATCAAATCTGAGAGGCTGTTTGGATTTTGGGACTTCCCATCCTAGGGGAGTTACGAATCCTGAGAGTGGTCGATCCTAAATTGGTGACTCCTTAGATTGTCTTATCTTGTGTTTGGTTGACATCCTGTACTAGGAATCACAAATCCTGAAATTCATAAATCTAACCTTTGGTTGTCAGGTCTATAGAAAAGAGGAATGATCAAGTGGACTTATGGTAGGATAAAATAACAATTAAAACGAAAAAAAAAAAAAAAAAAGTTGCCTATTGTAGGTGATCAGACCATGGTTGGATAGAGGACAGATGGTCGTCAGAGACGAAGGAGGCATTGGGAAGGTTGGAGGTGGAAGGGAGAGGATTGGTATATCCTGGATTCTGCAATAATGGCTCTTTGGTCTATCCTGGATTCTGCAACAGAGGATCCAGACTCGACTTGAATCCGGATCCTCTGTTGGCTGCCAAACAGGAAAACCCTGATTGGAGCCTTTTATTGGTCCACGTCATCACATAGGTCTGCAACCATGTTACATCCTCAGTGCAACCTGATCACAATGACGTCATGCGGTGTGATGTGGACCAATGAAAAGGCTCCAAACAGGATTTTCCTGTTTGGCAGCCAACAGAGGATCCGGACTCGACTCTTTGAGGGGAGTTGTTAATCCCTACTTGGGGATTGAGTTTGGTACATGGACTTTCAATCATACTCCCTGAAGGCACCAAACAAAGTATTCAAAGCAAATACATAGATTGGCCAATCCTTGATGCTTCTAAGTTTTTCTTTTAGGGAGAATTATAAATGGGATAGTGGGTAAGGCATGTTCGGATGCACCATTGAATTGAATTGTGATAATTAGTTCAATTATGTGGAAATGACTACATTGTAATTACCTTTTTCAGTATTCATATAGAGGGAATGGGCTCCAAATTGCAAGAAATTTTGAGTTAAGAGTTGAAAGGAAATTTACTGCAATTTGATGGACACTTCCTCATTATGAATACAATTGTCAGTTGTCATTTCCGCTTTGTTCAAATAATTTCTGAAATTCGATTCATTAGTGCATCCAAACAAATCCCAAGAATATTTATTAAATTGTTCTGCAAAACATATATATTCAAAATTTAATCTGCCATGCACTTCCACCTATACAAGATAATGTGGACTTCTATTATTTCACAGTCACCTGTAAATATCTGATGCAATTTGTTGTGACGAAGATGCAGCTCGAGATGTATAGAAAGAGTAGTTTCCAAACTGCAAATATACAGACACAGAAAATCAGCATATTTCTTTTCAATTGAAAACCAAACATTTCATCTCAACTTCTTCTCTTGAAGATTATTTCTCGCTCATACTATTGCCTACCAATGTCGACTACCTAAAACAGCAGAACAAAAAGAACATCGACAATGCATACAAATGTAAATTCAAATTACCATCGTTAGAATGTAATTCATAGTTAGAATCAGCTGCATACGTATTGATTATCCTCCCAAATGGTTTTTTGGCAGACTGCTCCCAAATTGCATTTTGGGGGAAAATCACATTGCAGGCACCTGAATATCAGGGCATTCCGGCCATCCATACGTTAAATGTCAAACGCTGATGAATTCTTCCAAACCATTTTTTTTTCTCATCCACATGACGTGCAATGATACTTGGTGGGGCCAACCTGATGAATAGCCTGGATCTTTCACACAGATACCACATTGGCACGTGTTGGAGAGTAGCGTTAACATTTCTCTTCTCCAATATATAGAAATAAGAGAATCATCCAAAACTTCTTAAATTCAATATGGACGCATAAAAATAGAAGTCCTGTGTATAGCTCCGTTTCCGAATTTTCGTCTAATTTTCAATAAGATTCGTTAGTATAGAAAACAGGGGAGGCTAAAATGACTCTAACAAAGAAAAAAAACCCATTCATTCTTCAATTGAGATGAATCCTTTGATCACCACCGTATAGAAAGATTTGGGTCTCATACAGAAACAACCATGATTAACATTGAATACCATTGGACAGTGAAGGGATTGATACTGAATTCAAACTGTCTAGAACAATATATTTTCCACAATCACAACATACATATCAAGAAAACAGAAGCGAACGCACCCAAATCATACAAATCCAATCCAAGCTAATTAATCCCAATGATCCCTCAAAATCAAATCACAGTTCTTCTCGAACAGAACACACGACCAAGATGAAAACTAGCAAGTTCCATGAAAGAAAATAAGAAGCAACTCTTCATGAAGAAGATTGAAACAGACCTTGGTAAAACGATATCTGTCAAGAAGCTTCTCTGAAAATCTTATCGTATGACGACAGCAGAGCCGCCTTAGAAACATGGTTGCTGCTATCTCTCTATCTCTCTGGAAAAAAGAGATGGATATGAACGAAAAAATGAGAGAAAGAGAGATGTCTTATAGAAAGAGATTGAAAACAACACCATATATAGATACTGTGCTAGATTAGATGTCCTTAAAAGAGATTGAAGAAGACAGCCTATCAGACATTGTGCTCTGATAGAAACTTTCAGAGGGAGCGTTGTAACAGCCATAACGTCTGCCACCAGCTCCATCATAATTACGCTTATTTGGAGGAAGATAATTTAAGTAATTCAGGATCTACAGCCACCCATTAGGGGGCGTTGTCAGGCATTAAAGAAAAAGGTGGATGGAATTGCAGGAAGGTTACTTAGTCAGGGAGTCGGGTTGTGGGGACTTGAATTAGAAGGTAAATCCATCCGTGGATGTAATTTTTCATAAGCATCTGGAAAACTCAATAGTTGCATGACGGTACAGTAACTTTCTATTGAGTGATTCACTAGTTCGTGGACCCACCGTATGTGTCTCATACCATCCATTTGATCTCAAAAAACACGGTAGGCCTTGGATTACACGGTGCTCCTGTCCACTGTTTCACGTGGGGCCCTTGAGTTTGATCTGCCCGTCTGGCACATTGCCTATGATCTCTCCGACGAGGGATATAACATTATCATGGTGGGGTCACAGAACTGGTGAACTTTTAGCAGGTCACATCAACGTCCTAATATTAAGTCTGTGAGGGCGACAAATCCATCTTCACCTGACACCCGGCACATGCGCAATGCTACTCGCTGAGGATGCATGCCACACCCCCGTAGATCCAGTTCCTCCCGCTGCTCTCTTAGTCATGCCCAAACCCCCTTAGGTCTGATAGTCTGGCTGCTTGCCTCCACGGTAGGCATCCAGTAAAGGTGAGACCCACATCTGAGTGATCTAGATCGTCCATCTGGTGGGACCCACTTTGATGGGGAATGGCCAAGAAATCCCCTCCATCCAGTGCTCCAACCATTCATTCAGGTGATCTTTTTTTTTTTTTTGTTATTTTCTTTATGATCGTCCATTTTCTGTAGCAGTGGTTTTGATTTTTGAACGAGGAATTGACCATCCACGGTGGGGTTCACCAGATTAACAGTCTGGATCACTTGAATGCGGGCCCAGCCGGTATGGAATGCTGATGCCCCACTGTGTCTTATGCGACTGGGGGAGCGGATTAGGTGCGGCCCCAGCCTCAATCAAGACGGCGCGGCACTGAATGTGTGGGGCCCATCTTGATGGATGTATTCTATATCCACGCCATCCCCGTCCATACGTTTCTCCAAGATCATTTTAGGGGATGAACCCAAGAATAAAGCAGATCGTAATCTCAAGTGGACCATAACATAGTATAGGAAACAGTGATGAATTACTATTGAAAACTTATTATGGGCTACAAAAGTTTTGGATCAATCTAATATTTGTTTTTTCCCATGGGATTTGGATCGGTTTAATTTATGGTTGATACCATAAGATGATCTTGAAAAACGGATGGACGGTGTGGATATAGAATACATACACCAAGGTGGGTCCCACGGTAAGGGATGCACCATCTTGGGTGGGGCCGTGACCGCACCACACCACGTCACCTAATCCGCTCCCATGCGGATGGGATATTACTGCAAT
This sequence comes from Liriodendron chinense, assembly GCA_003013855.2. Lineage (NCBI taxonomy): Eukaryota > Viridiplantae > Streptophyta > Magnoliopsida > Magnoliales > Magnoliaceae > Liriodendron > Liriodendron chinense. Next base: position 124,091 of record PVNU02002577.1, on the reverse strand, counting down.
AGCCCTCAGTTGTGGCTATTGTTACAAAAAGTACAATTTCTTGTGAGGCTATCTTTGTTGGTCTTTTCACTAGAAATTGCAAACCTTTTGGTCGAAAATATCCCTCTCACCACCTCAAAAATGCCCCTCTAACTACCTACTCCTGCGTATGTCCATGAAGAGGTAGAAGCCCTCTTGGGCGTGGACGAGTGGTCCACTCATAGGACCCACCATGCTGTATATGTTTCATCCATGTCATCCATCCTTTTTTTTAAATCATTTTAGGTTTTGGGCCCCATTTTGGGCTAGATCTAAGTGGGCCATATCATAGCAAACAGTTGGAACAGAAATGTCCACAGTTGAAACTTTTCCAAGCCCACCTTGATGTTTATTTGTCATCCAATCTTATTGATATGGTTACATAGACCTGTATAAGGGGACCACACAAATATTAGCTTGATCTAAAGGCCCTGTGGGCCCCACTATCAAAAGATAGTGAAGGTAGTGATGCCTACCATTGAAGCCTTCCTTAGGCTCACCTTGATGTTTGCTTGCCACCCAAACATGTGGCACGGGTTTGGATGAAGGAAAAAACATAAATATTGGTTTGATTCAAAACTCCTTGGGCCCCATTTGGTTGCCACGCTGCTGGTAGCGTGCCTAAGCAAGTGGCCCACCTTGTGGGTCCCACCATGATGTATCTGTTTTATCCATGCTGTCCATCTATTTTTCATATCATTTTAGGCCATGGGTCCCCCAAATATGAGACAAATCAAGTCTCAAGTGGACCACACAATAGGGAACAGTTGGATCAAGGCCAACCACAGGGCTACCCTGTAAGGCCCACCATGATATTTATGTTCTATTCATATCATACGTTTGTCTTTCCAGCCATTGTAGGGTTGTGGGCCCTATTGTGAGGTAGACCCAAGTCTCAAGTAAGCTGCACCTGGAGACAGTGATTGGGTGCCTATTATTAAAAATTGTCCTAGAAGCTCGATCCAAAGCTTTTAGGGGCCACACGAGTGGGGCCCACTACAGGCGGCGTGCCTTGGTACGCTGTCTAGTAGTGGCTCACCTCATGGGATCCACCCTGATGTTTGTGTTTTATCTAAGCCGCTCATCCATTTTTCCATATCATTCTAAGGCATAAAGCCCAAAAAATGAACCAAATACAGATCTTAGGTGGGCCACACCATATAGAATAGTGGGGATAATGATGTCCATCGTTGAAGCCTTCCTAAGGTTTCCTCCTAAGTGGATTCCCCTGAGAACTATAAATCTCATAACCCGGGGTTGGTGGATCCCCCCTGAGCACTATAGAACCCCCCTAAGCCCTGTGGATCTCACCTGACGCTCAGGTGGAACCCACAATACTTAGGTAGAACCCACATTGCTCAAGGGATTCAAAGTGCTTTGGGGAACCCACGATACTCAAGTGGGGCCTAGCAAGGTTTCAACCGTAGACGTCATTATCCCATGCGCCAACTATTCTCTATGTGGTGTTGCCCATAGCCTAAAATGATCTGGCAAAAAAGGATGGACGGCATGGATGTCGCATATGTATCATGGTGGTGCCCACAATGGAACTCCTTTGTAACGCCCAAGAGATCTTCTGTCTCTTCATGGACCTACACAGGAGTAGGTGGTTTGATGGGCATTTCGACCAAAAGGTTTGCAATTTCTAGTGAAAATGCCAAAAACGATGAGCCTCACTGGAAATTGGACTTTTTATAAACACAGCTACACCTACGGGCTATTTCAGTAAAAACCTCGTATGAATGTGCACCACGTCACCTGTCCATATCCGATGCTGGCAGACTGGGATGCAGATTCGGTGGATCCGAGGAAGTATGAGGTCCGTGCATCGGTGAGTCTGGGTCCCACCATGATGTATGTATTTTATATCCACACTGTCCATCCATTTTTCCAGCTCATTTTAGTAGATGAGGTCAAAAATGAAGCTGATACAAATCTCAAGGAGACCGTACAATAATTGAACGTCCACCATTAAAAACTTTATAGGGCCCATCGTAACGTTTATTTTCCATCTAACCGGTTGAAAAAGTTACACATACCTGGATGAAGGGAAAACACATATATCAGCTCGCTGCAAATTGTTCTGTTCAAATCCTACCGTTCTTTTCATTCCTACCGTTCTTTTCATTTTTTAAAAATTATTACGCATCCACTTTCAGATGATGGATGGAACGACTTAGATAATAAAATGTTTTTGATTGGACCTGGATTCTATGGTCCACCTGATCAACGGTTCTGATCACCCTGGATGATTGCCACTTGTACAGCGGAAATACTAGGGACCACATGCACATACAAGCAAGTTTCGCGCCAATAAATAAGGGTAGTTCAGTCATTTTAAGTTGGGCAAATGACTATGAATACTCCAGCGGTTGCGTTGTATTCCCGTTATTAACTTGAAAAGGACAGATAATTCCGACGTCCAAAAAGGTTGGATGAGTAGCACGTGTGTGAGATCCAGGTCATTCGTTAGCTGGGACCCATCGTTGAATATAGGCCAACGATCATATGCATGCCATAGCACCAAAATCAATGGATGACAAACCACCAAAATCAATGGACCGCCATTCAGCTGGCCTAACATATAGGTTCAAGAGGGACCCACCTAATAAGTGGTTCAGCTTGATGTACTTGGTTAAACTCAACTTTCAACCGTCTACGACGTCCTGCTCATGCAACACGTGTGGACAGGAAAGTTGTTGCAAGCTATAATCCCTCTTTTTTCTAACCGCCCATTTTTTTTACCCACATCTGGCCCACGAGATTAGTGGAGTGGCCTGAATTTTTTAGGCAGAGCATGCTCACGGTGCCCACCTGATGAACGACTTAGGGCTTATACACGTATGCATCGTTGGCTGCTAAACGTCCTCTTATACGACGCGGATTGAGTACTGAGGCTGCTGAGTAAACTCTGTGGGCCCACCTTGATGCATGTATCATCCATACTTTTCACTGAGCTCATTATAGGGCATGAGTTCAAAACTGAAGTATATCCAAGGCACAAATGGACGAATTGAACGCCTACCTTTGAAAAGTTCTTGGCCGCAGCATAGGTTTTGTGTCAAGCTGATATTTGTGTTTTTGTTGCGTCAATATCTGTTTGACCTCATGAACAGGTTGGATGACAAATAAGCATCACTGTAGGCCCAAGGAATTAAATTTCAACAATAGGCTGTCATCATTCCCACTGTTTACTATGGTGTAGTACAGTTGCACTTTGAACATGGTCTAATTTTAGGGGCGCGGATTTCCTGCTAAAGCCTTGCGCAGGAAGTTCCTGCGCTGGGAACCAAGGTACGGCCCACAGTGATGTTTTTGATGAATCCACCTTGTCCATCCGTTTTGGGAGCTCATTTTAGGACATGAGAACAAAAATGAACCGGATCCAAGACTCAAGTGGGCCTAAAACGTGAGGATTAAACGTCCACAGTTGAAATATTTGTGGAGCCACAGGACTTTCAAATCAGGATAATATTTGTGTTTCCAGTTCATCCCAGTAGTAGTGACGTCATGAATGGTATGGATGTCATATAAACATCACTGTGGACCCCAGGGAGGTTTCAACGGTAGTAATTTACCTACCCACCTTTTCCTTTAGTGAGGCCCACTTGAGTTTTGGATCCGGTTCATTTTCATTTTAGCATCCTAAAATGAGCTCTCAAAACGGATGGTCGGAGTGGATTCATAAAAAAAAATCACTATGGGCTCCACCTTGGTTCCCAGTGCAGGAAATTCCTGTGCAAGGCTTTGGCAGGAAATCCGCCCCTAATTTTAGGCTCATGCCCTAAAACGAGCTGGAAGATTAATTGGTGGTCTGCGTTAATAAGGACACATGCATCACGGTGTGCCCCACAGAGTTTACTCAACAAGCTGTTATTCATACCCAATCCTTACTAGGGGAGAGGAAGAAGAAGATAAGACAAGAATCTTCCAGTGCTTTTGGTTAATGGAAATTGGGGTGTCTCTTGCTTCTTACAGCCCGTATAAGTTCCTTAATTTTTATGGACCCATGAGAACCATCTACATACAATGGTGAATGGATAATAGGTTTTTTTTATGGAGAGTTTTTTTTTTTTTTTTCCCCTTCTTCTGTAGCTAAATTTATCTCGTTCACATAGTGGTTGGATTGGATTTCACGTGCATATCACGGTGGGACCCAAGCCCACTCCATCTCCTCGGTGCGGTTGGAAGAGCGAGAGTTTTAAACTCTGGTTTGTTTTATACGAAGGGAAAAAAGAAGAAAAGAGTTTTAAATGGTGAGAGAACGTAATAAATGAAGAGAGAGACGTCTTGTAGGAAACAGATCGAAAACGACACCATATGTAGTTACTTTATGAGATGACTGGATGAAAAGAGACAGCTATATATATATAGTTACTGTATAAGATATGACTGAAGGAAAAGAGACATATATATATATATATATATATATATATCACACATTAGTGCTTGCATAGATGCTTTCATGACAGAGGAGAGTCATTGGTTAACAGCCGTTGCACAGCTATGCCACACCAATCATAACTTGCGTCATCCTCAGTAGTTGAATGACATATTTATAAATTTTACAGTATCGATATGTCTATATCCACTGTAATAAAGCAGTAAAACCTGTAAAATTAAGTAATTAAAATCTGTTCGACAAGTACATTCGACAAGTACATGGCTTTGTTGCGGGTTGTTTTACGCCATTGTGAGCATACCACCATCAATGAAGAACGCTGAGAAAAGAGAAAAAGTGGAAGAGAAGCGGATTGGGAATCGGACGCCTCAAATTAGCAATAGGTGTCTTCGACCGGTCGTGGATGGCAATAGGCTTGTCAAATATGGAGATTTTAGGATAGAGTACTCTGGACAGATTTCAAGCATTGCCCATAGGTCATGCAGGGGATCTCAATTGGTCGATGGTGAGGTCCGACCGGTTGACTGTTTCTTATTTTGAGTTGGTTTCTTTCGTGATTTTGCATTAAGTTATTTCTAATTTTGAAATTTTTTATTTATTTATTGAAGGAGTGTAATGTGAATTAGAATATCCTAAATGCGAAAGGAGATTGAGAGAGTTCCAAGGTGAGAGAAAAAGCTTGGGAAAGTTTGGAATTTCTCTGTGGGGCTTTGGACCCGGGTGTTTTTTTTCTTCTTCATTCTTTGTAACTTTTGATATCACAATAGATTCACTTTGTGCAATCACATAAGGGGTTTTTTCACGTGAAATCGAATTGCTTTCTTGTGTATGTCGATTGTTGCTTGATCATTGCTATTATGGTTTGCCTTATTCGATTCGCTTCCGCCGCCGAGATTACCAACAGTGTCCTCAGGGCATGTTGACATCATCAAGTTATGTGGACCCCACAATGATGTGTATATTATATCTAAACTGTCTATTCATTTGGCAAGGTTGTTTTAGGGTATGAGCCTAAAAATGAGGCAGTTTTAAAGCCCAACTAGACTGCACCAAAGAAAGCAATGGTGATTGATTGCTACCATTGAAGACTTCTTGGGGGCCACAAAAGTTTTCAGTCAAGATGATATTTGTTTTTCCCTTCATTTAGGGCTGCGTGACCTTATGAACAGGTTAGATTGCAAATAAACATCATGATAGGCTTTGGGAAGGCTTCAACAGTAAGTGTCAATGTCCTCACCGCTCTACTTGAACTTTGGATCTGATAAAGTTTTTGGGCCCATCTTGATGGATGTATTCTATATCCACGCCATCCCCGTCCATACGTTTCTCCAAGATCATTTTAGGGGATGAACCCAAGAATAAAGCAGATCGTAATCTCAAGTGGACCATAACATAGTATAGGAAACAGTGATGAATTACTATTGAAAACTTATTATGGGCTACAAAAGTTTTGAATCAATCTAATATTTGTTTTTTTTCCATGGGATTTGGATCGTTTAATTTATGGGTTCGTACCATAAGATGATCTTGAAAAACGGATGGACGGTGTGGATATAGAATACATACACCAAGGTGGGTCCCACGGTAAGGGACGCACCATCTTGGGTGGGGCCGTGACCGCATCACACCACGTCACCTAATCCGCTACCACGGGGATGGGATATTACTGCAATAGCCCTCAGGTGACGCTATTGTTACAAAAAGTTCAATCGCTTGTGAGGTTATCTTTGCTTGTCTTTTCACCAGAAATTGCAAACCTTTTGGTGGAAAATGTCCCTCTCACCACCTTAAAAATGCCCCTCTAACTACCTACTCCTGCGTATGTCCATGAAGAGGTGGAAGCCCTCTTGGGCGTGGACGGGTGGTCCACTCATAGGACCCACCATGTTGTATATGTTTCATCCATGTCATCCATCCTTTTTTCGAAATCATTTTAGGTTTTGGGCCCCATATTGGGCCAGATCTAGGTGGGCTATATCATAGCAAACAGTTGGAAAAAAAATGTCCACCATTGAAACTTTTACAAGCCCACCTTGATGTTTATTTGTCATCCAATCCTATTGATATGGTTACATAGACCTGTATAAAGGGACCACACAAATATTAGCTTGATTTAAAGGCCCTATGGGCCCCACTATCAAAAAATAGTGAGGGCAGTGATGCCTACCGTTGAAGCCTCTCTTAGGCTCACCTTGATGTTTGCTTGCCACCCAAACTTGTGGCACAGGTTTGGATGAAGGGAAAAACATAAATATCTGTTTGACTCAAAACTCCTTGGGCCCCATCTGGGTGCAACGCAGCAGGCAGCGTGCCAAGCAAGTGGCCCACCCTGTAGGTCCCACAATGATGTATCTGTTTTATCCATGCTATCCATCTATTTTTCAGATCATTTTAGGCCATGGGCCCCCCAAATATGAGACAAATCAAGTCTCAAGTGGACCACACAACAGGGAACAGTTGGATTGAGGCCAACCATAGGGCTACCCTGTGAGGCCTACAATGATATTTATGTTCTATTCATATTATACATCTGTCTTTCCAGCCATTGTAGGGTTGTGGACCCTATTGTGAGGTAGACCCAAGTCTCAAGTAGGCCACACCTCGAGATAGTGATTGGGTGCCTATTATTAAAAATTGTCCTAGAAGCTCGATCCAAAGCTTTTAGGGGCCACACGAGTGGGGTCCACTGTAGGCGGCGTGCCTTGGTACACTGCCCAGTAGTGGCTCACCTCGTGGGATCCACCCTGATTTTGTGTTTTATCTAAGCCGCTCATCCATTTTGCCATATCATTCTAAGGCATAGGCCCAAAAAATGAACCAAATACAGATCTTAGGCGGGCCACATCATCTAGAACAGTGGGGATAATGATGTCCATCGTTGAATCCTTCCTAAGCTTTCCTCCCAAGTGGATTCCCCTGAGAACTATAAATCTCATGACCTGGGTTTGGTGGATCCCCCATGAGTACTATAGAACCCCCCTAAGCCCCGTGGATCTCACCTGGTGCTTAGGTGGAACCCACAGTGCTCAAGGGATCCAAAGTGCTTTGGGGGAGCCCACGGTACTCAAGTAGGGCCTAGCAAGGTTTCAACAGTCATTATCCCAACTATTCTCCATAGTGTTGCCCACGGCCTAAAATGATTTGGCAAAAAGGATGACGATATGGATGTAGCATATGTATCATGGTGGTGCCCATGATGGAGCTCCTTTGTAATGCTAAAGAGGGCTTCAGTCTCTTCATGGACGTATGCAGGAGTAGGTGGTTAGAGGGGCATTTTCGACCAAAAGGTTTTCAATTTCTTAGTGAAAAGGCCAAAAGAGATGAGCCTCATTGGAAATTGGACTTTTTATAAACACAGCCACACCACGGGCTATTGCAGTAAAAATCCCCATATGAATGTGCACCACGTCACCTGTCCATATCCGATGCAGGCCGACTGGGATGCAGATTCGGTGGATCCGAGGAAGTATGAGGTCCGTACATCTGTGAGTCTGGGTCCCACCATGATGTATGTATTTTATATCCACACCGTCCATCCATTTTTCCAGCTCAGTTTAGTAGATGAGCTCAAAAATGAAGCTGATACAAATCTCAAGGAGACCGTACAATAATTGAACGTCGACCTTTAAAACTTTATAGGGCTCATCGTAACGTTTATTTTCCATCTAACCGGTTGAAAAAGCTACACAGATCTGGATGAAGGGAAAACACATATATCAGCTCGCTGCAAATTGTTCTATTCAAATCCTACCGTTCTTTTCATTTTTAAAAAATTATTGCGCATCCACTTACAGAAGATGAATGGAACGACTTAGATAATAAAATGTTTTTGATTGGACCTGGATTCTCTGTTCCACCTGATCAACGGTTCCGATCACCCTGGATGATTGCCACTTGTACAGCGGAGATACTAGGGACCACATGCATATACAAGCAAGTTTCGCGCCAACAAATAAGGGTAGTTCAGTCATTTTAAGTTGGGTAAATGACTATGAATATTCCAGCGGTTGCGTTGTATTCCCGTTATTAACTTGAAAAGGACAGATGATTACGACGTCCAAAAAGGTTGGATGAGTAGCACGTGTGTGAGATCCAGGTCATTCGTTAGCTGGGACCCATCGTTGAATATAGGCCAACGATCATATGCATGCCATAGCACCAAAATCAATGGATGACAAACCACCAAAATCAATGGACCGCCATTCAGCTGGCCTAACATATAGGTTCAAGTGGGACCCACCTAATAAGTGGTTCAGCTTGATTTACTTGGTTAAACTCACCTTTCAACCGTCTACGACGTCCTGCTCATTGAACACGTGTGGACAGGAAAGTTGTATGTATGTATCATCTTTCAACCTTGATGCATGTATCATCCATACTTTTCAAAATTGAAGTACATCCAAAGCACAAATGGACGAATTGAACGCCTACCTTTGAAAAGTTCTTGGCCGCAGAATAGGTTTTGGGTCAAGCTGATGTTTGTGTTTTCCGTTGCGTCAGTATCTGTGTGACCCCATGAACAGGTTGGATGATAAATAAACATCACTGTGGGCCCTAGGAATTGAATTTCAACAATAGGCTGTCATCATTCCCACTGTTTCCTATGGTGTAGTACAGTTGCACTTTGAACATGGTCTAATTTTAGGCTCATGCCCTAAAACGAGGTGGAAGATTAATTGGTGGTCTGCGTTAATAAGACACATGCATCACGGTGTGCCCCACAGAGTTTACTCAACAAGCTATTATTCATACCCAATCCTTGTAAGGGGAGAGGAAGAAGAAGATAAGACAAGAATCTTCCAGTGCTTTTGGTTAATGGAAATTGGGCTGTCTCTTGCTTCTTACAGCCCGTATAAGTTCCTTAATTTTTATGGACCCATGAGAACCATCTACATACAATGGTGAATGGACAATTGATTTTTTTATGGAGAGTATTAATGACTGAAAAAGCCTAAAAGACACTTTTTTTACTAGACTAGGGAACATTTTCTATATATCTCTTTTATATTTACAAATAATTTTTGAGTTTTTTATTTTCAAATTACATTTTCAAGTACATTTACCCTAATTTGAAAAATCATGTACTCCCATCATCTTTTCGAACTTGATGAATTTTTCTATCATCACAGGCTTGGTAAAAACATCAGTGAGCTTATTTTTTTACTTTCAAAACTTAAACTCAATTTGTCCTTCAACTAACTCCTTGATGAAGGTATGACGTAACTCGATATGCTTCAATCGATTATAGAAGACTAGATTCTTTGTCATGGCAATTGCTGACATGTTCTCGCAGAAAATGGAAGCACACAATTTTATTCATTTTGTAACTCTCCCAAGATCCTTTTAATCCAAATAGCTTTACATGCTGCTCCAGTGGCTAAAGTATATTCTACTTCGGCAGATGATAATGCAACTATCTTTTGCTTTTGTTATGATCATGTCCCAAAGTACTTTTTTTTTTTTATTTTATCATCAACTCATCTTGTCTAATCGATCACTATCTCTTAATCTAATGAGCTTGTTATCTTCTTTAGCTGAGTATTTGATGTCATAACATTTGGTCCCTTGAACATACCTCAAAACTCTTTTTTGCAGCTTCAAAATAGTTTTTGTCAAGCTCGCTTATGAACCTCGAAATCAAGTTGACTGTATGCACAATGTCTGACACTGTATTTGAAAGATAGATTAGCGAACCAACTAAAAATCTGTAAACTGAGGCATTAACCTTTTGTGCTTCTTCATTATTTGACAACTTTTTATTTATAACCATTGGAACTGCAATGGATTTAAATTTTGACATATTGAATCTCATTAAGAGATCATTGACATACTTTTCTTCTAAAATTAATATTTCAACATGATTTTGCCTTACTTGAATGCCAAGAAAGTATCTCATAAGGTTGAGATCAATCATCTCATATTTTTTTTTCAATATTTTGAAGCTTCCCATCTTTAAGCTTTATTTGATAATGCACTTCTTCATTTAAATCAATATATAAAATATCTCTAAACTTTACTTTTGATATGGTTACTTGAATTTTAACACTTCGAAGCTTCTATAAAAAGAGAAGATGTTCATAGGTTTGTCATTCATAGATTATCCAAATCAAATATGTAAAGAATGTGCTTTGGAAAAGCAACATAGAAACCCTTTCCTAAAAGAAAGTCAACAAGAGCAAAGAATCCATTAAATCTAGTGCATTCCCAAATTTATTGACTGATTGAACCTTGTTTTAATAGGAAAAAAAAATGAAGTTCAATCTAGTGCATTCCCAAATTTATAGGCCGATTAAACCTCATTTTAATAGAAAGAAAAATGCATATTCTTACCTTTATTGATGATTATAGAGCCGTAAGACATGGATGCTTTTTTTAGAAAAGAAAATAACTTTTGCAATATATATTTAAAAAATTTAAGACCTTTATCAAAAAGTAAAACACAAGACTTATAAAAAAAATTATGAATGGATAAAATCGACTATATCCCCTTTAAACAGATGAGGCCTATTAGGACCACTGTTTCACAGATGAGGCCTATTAGAACCACTGTTTCACATGGTGTAGTCCATTTGAGTTATGGATTTGCCTCATTTTTTTAGGCATGGCCTGAAATGGGCTTGTGGAATAGGAGAATAGGCTCCATAGTTTTTTTTCGTATAGAAACACACCAAACCTATTTAAAATTAGCATGACTTTTGACAAAGTAATTTCTCCAAAAACCAAACGTGATTAAAAAGTAATAATAATTAATTTACAGGGTATTTACCTATAAATATGAAAATCAAATAGACCCTTAGTTTAATGCAGATCAAGCCTTTGAGTCAATAGTTAAGATCTCAATGCATGGTTTAATAACCTAACTTTCCACGTTCCATTAATCTTGGGGCTTTTGGCGTATTGGTTAGGTTCATAACAATTGGTATCAGAGTGCAACCGCCATGCCTTGAAAAGGATTACTCGGAAAAGACACTAGAGTTAGTGCTGCTTCAGACGGGGCCATCGCGAGCTTCAGCTTCTAAGCATGCTAAATGTTATTATCCCGATGGTTTAATTGCCTAACTTTATGGTTCCATCGCACTACAAGAGAACGGCTTTTTACCGACGAAAGTATTACCGACGAAATTATTTTCGTTGGGAAAAATCATTTTTCCCGACGAAATATAGAAATCGTCGGTAAAAATCACTCCAGCTTCCCGCCAACGCCGGATTTGGTTCCCGCCATACACTTTTACCGATGAAATTATAATTTCGTCGGTAAAAAGCTTATTGCCGACGAAGATACCTGTCACTAAAAATTAAAACAAAAAATTTTACTTTTACCGACGAAACTTTTCATCGGTAAAAGTGAAATTTTTCCTGACGACTATTGTCTGTCGGTAATAATATGTAATGTGTGATTCCCACCAAGAAAAGAGATGACTTTTACCGACGAAAATGTTCGTCGGTAAAAGTTTTCAGAATGACTTTTACCGACGAAATTTTCGTCGGTAAAAGTTTTAAAAAAGACTTTTACCGACGAAAATTTTCGTCGGTAAAAATCTGTTTTTTAACTTACCCGATCGGCCCTCTTTTCTCTTTGTCTCTCTCTCACTCTCTCGTGCTCTCTCTCTCTCTCTCTCTCTCTCTCTCTCTCTCGCGGACCACCCTTCTGGTCATCTCCCTCACTGCCGACCACCGGCCATCACCGTCACCGGCGGCCACCCGCGTAAGCTGACCACCTCCCCCCAGCCGACCACCGACGCCGGTAGGCACGCGCCTCCACCAGCCACCGTACGCCGCCGCCTCCGCCGGTAACCGTCTCCCCCTTCCTTCTTCCTCCATTTCCTCTCTCTCTCTCTCTCTCTCTCTCTCTCTCTCTCTCTCTCTCCTCGTTGTTCATTGTGGGGCCCACTGCCAAAATTCAAAGCATGTGGGTCCCATGCACCATCGCTGTCCAGTGCATGTGGGTCCCACCGTTGCTGTCCATTGCATGTGGGTCCCACCGTCGCTATCGCTGTCCATTGCATGTGCGTGGGGTCCGCCTTAGCTGTCCACTATTTGGTGGGGCCCACTGATTTAGTAAATCCCTAATTAGGGATTTCGAAATTAAAATCCCCTAATTAGGGATTTCGAAATTAAAATCTCCTAATTCCTTCCTTAATTAGGGATTTTAAAATTTAAAATTCTAAATTTGTGATTTACAAATTAAAAAAAATCGTGATATACAATAAATGTGGGGCCCACCGTCGCTGTCCATTGCTTGTGGGGCCCACCCTCACTGTCCACTGTTTTGGATCAAGCATCTATTTGTGTGGAGTAAACTCTGCGGGGCCCACAGTGATTTACGTATTTTATCCACTCCGTCCATCCATCTTAGCAGGAAATTTTAGGTATGGTGCCCAAAAATGAAGCATATCAAAATCTAAAGTGGACCACACCACAAGTGTGAACTGAATGTCTATCATTGAAAAATTCTTGGAGGACACAGAAGTTTTGGATGAAGCTGATATTTGTGTTTTCCCTCATCCATATCCATGTGATCTTATGAACAGGTTGGATGACAAATAAAGATCATTGTAGGGCCTGGGAATGGTGGAAATCATTATTCTCACTGTTTCCCATGGCATGGTCCACTTGAGAGTTGGATATGCTTAAATTTTGGGCTCAACCACTAAAATGAGGTGGAAAAACATAAGGACGGAATAGATAATCACATACATTGTAGGTGGGCCCAACTGAGTTTACTCTACACTCCGCACGCAATCCGATTCCCATGGTGGGCCGCCCATACTTATTTGTTCACAAAATAGTCATTAGGTATTTGATTAAACTTGATTTATGGTGTTGATGATTCTGCCATTTTCATGTGCTTGTGTATCTAGAATTGATGGAGCAAACCCGGATGTGCGTCGGAGCTATCCGTGGTTGATTTATGTGGATATGTATGTTGTGGATGTATTTGGCTTATTATTAATAATTATTTTTTGTCCACAAATGGTAGTATAATAGAATTAGTTAGCCCATTTGGAGATTTCTATATTGCCGAGCATAGATAAAATGTGTTTTGGAGGTATAGAAATCTGCCAAATTGTACTGTTGGACAGTCCAAGGTTGGATAGATTGGAATGTTATCGTTGTTTGTCATTTACATGCGTAGGGTCATTAGTTTCGTGCGGTAACTCTCCTATTCTCTCTGGATATGTTTCTTATGTTTAATTCCATTGTCAATTTAATCCACATAATGTGTGGATAGTTGACGTGGAAATGAAATGTAAGATAAATATATCTGGAGAGATAGGGGGAGATGCTGTCGAAATTTAGGCTTGGGCATGTAAATGGAAATAATGATAGCATTTCAATCTATCCATCCTTGGATGGGCGACTGATTTTATTATATTATCATTTAGTGGCAAATTAGATGACGAACATGATACTTGTGATTAAGAGTAGTTGATTGATGTTGATGTTGAGCGGGGGTCCCTGGAAGGTGGGAACCGCTGTTGTGACCATGCTGAAGCTGTCCTGTTCCTATGGACAGCAATATGGGTGGCCTGGCCATTTGGACAGGCCCGTGTTTATGTATTAGCTCAAAATTAATGGAGCAGACCCGGATGTGCGTCGGAGCTATCCGGGTGTTGAGCGGGGGTCCCTGGAAGGTGGGAACCGCTGTTGTGACCATGATGAAGCTGTCCATTTCCTATGGACAGCAATATGGGTGGCCTGGCCATTTGGACAGGCCCGTGTTTATGTATTACCTCGAAATTGATGGAGCAGACACGGATGTGCGTCGGAGCTATCCGGATGTTGAGCGGGGGTCCCTGGAAGGTGGGAACCGCTGTTATGACCATGATGAAGCTGTCCATTTCCTATGGATAGCAATATGGGTGGCCTGGCCATTTGGACAGGCCCGTGTTTATGTATTAGCTCGAAATTAATGGAGCAAACCCGGATGTGCGTCGGAGCTATCCGGGTGCTGAGCGGGGGTCCCTGGAAGGTGGGAACCGCTGTTATGACCATGATGATGAAGCTGTCCATTTCCTATGGACAGCAATATGGGTGGCCTGGCCATTTGGACAGGCCCGTGTTTATGTATTAGCTCGAAATTAATGGGGCAAACCCGGATGTGCGTCGGAGCTATTCGGGTGTTGAGCGAGGGTCCCTGGAAGGTGGGAACCGCTGTTATGACCATGATGATGAAGCTGTCCATTTCCTATGGACAGCAATATGGGTGGCCTGGCCATTTGGACAGGCCCGTGTTTATGTATTAGCTCAAAATTAATGGAGCAGACCCGGATGTGCGTCGGAGCTATCCGGGTGTTGAGCGGGGGTCCCTGGAAGGTGGGAACCGCTGTTATGACCATGATGAAGCTGTCCATTTCCTAAATCCATTCACCTAGCCTAAACCTAGACCCAAACTTGAAAACCAAACCCGAAACTCGATCCCGAACCCGAAAATCCAAACCTATGCCCGAAAATTAATGGAGAAGGATATTGTCGTAATCCTTTGCAAACTTGAAAGAATATTTCCACCTTCGTTTTTCGATGTCATGGTACACCTAGCAATTCACTTACCGCACGAAGAGAAGTTTGCAGGCCCAGTACAATATCGTTAGATGTATCCGATCGAAAGGTGATAGAACAATGATCATAAATTTTTATTCATTCCATAAACTACGTATATCCATGTTTTCATGTCCTAAACATATTGATTTTGTGTACAGATACCTTCACACATTAAAACAATATGTGAGGAATAAGGCACGTCCAGAGGGATCCATTGCTGAGGCGTACATTGATAATGAGTGCCTGACATTTTGCTCCATGTATCTTCGTGGCATAGAGACTAGATTCAACCAAGAAGATCGGAATGCCGATGCAGGGCAGGAGCATGAACAAGGACTCATATCTGTATTCGCACGTAACGTCCGTCCTTTAGGATCGCCGACGTTTCAGGATATGGACCCTCGGGATCAAGCGAAGGCGCGGTGGTATGTGTTGCATAACTGTGAAGAAATAGAGTCGTACTTGGAGTAAGTCTTCGCACATAATTGTATATCTACAGACAGTTTTAATCTCAAAATTTCTTGCTTACAACGTACCAATTGTGTATAGCGAATACATCGAGGAGATGAAGTCCCAATACCCTACAAATTATGATCGAATGCATCAGGATTTGTTTCCAGAATGGTTTGCAAAACGTGTAAGATTAATTTACCTTCTATCAATCTCACCACACTTACAATATTGTTGTATTGCACAATATTTACACGTAATTTTAAATGCCTAAACGTATATTTATATTCTGTACGTGATGATAGATGAAGATGTTGCGCGCTAGCAACTCTGCGGATGCGTCTGATGCGCTCTACTCACTGGCGTGTGGCCCTGATAGACGTGTATCTAGATATACAGGTTGTATTGTAAACGGGATTCGGTTCCACACTGAGGAGCATGAGAAATATAGGACCACACAAAATAGTGGTGTGGTTGTGAAGGAAACACATGAGGAGGTCGAAATTGATTTTTATGGCGTTTTGACGGATATTATTGAGCTGAGTTATTGTATGAGAAAGCGGGTGTACTTATTTAAATGCGATTGGTGGGACATTAGAAATAAAAAGTTGGGAATACAGACTGATAATTACTTCACAAGCGTAAATTTATCTCGGAAGTTGTTTAAAGATGACCCATTTATCATAGCCGGCCAAGCCGAACAAGTATTCTACCTCGCTGACACCAAGTTAGGCGGCTCTTGGCACGTGGTGCAGAAAATAAAGCCCAGGAACATATTTGACGTTCCCGAAGTAGACGTTGAAGATAACGATGAAGGGAGTAATAGAACGTCGTCAGTTGAACAAGCATACCAAGAAGACATGCCATCTTAGGATAGAGGGAATGATCCAAATGTTGATATTGATGTGGTGCTATTGAATAGAGATGATGTGCC
The DNA here is from genome assembly GCA_003013855.2 of Liriodendron chinense. NCBI lineage: Eukaryota > Viridiplantae > Streptophyta > Magnoliopsida > Magnoliales > Magnoliaceae > Liriodendron > Liriodendron chinense. The sequence continues at coordinate 107,745 of PVNU02002577.1, read as the reverse complement.
ACCTGATCATGTTGATGCCTCAATCATAAATGACATTGTTAGAGATGATAGCGCTTTCATCGATGACAACGTTGCAGACGATGAAGAGGAAATTCTGATCAGCGATAGTGATGGTGAAGAAGAAAGAGTCCTAAGCGATAATGATTCAGACGACGATTATTAAATGTATACAAGATTTACATGTAATTTTCAATTCGATTAATTTGAGTATTACATGTATATATGTTTTACAAGTCATGATTTTTTTCCTGAATTGACTTGTTTATAATCTACATTTACAGTTAAGTCACTTTCTGATCATGTCCTCCACAAACTGGAGCGTAGCGGAAGCATGCAGCATACTTCATCAGCTGTTGCAGATGGACTTTCCGGCCCTATATTCTTCTGGTAGGGCCAGAGAGATACCCGGTCTGGTCGAAAAATGTAGGGAGGAAGATGATGACTCAGATGAAAGATTATACAACCTCAAAGAAATTCCGGACCTGATTGAGGAATATAACCGCGAAAAACTTCGTATGGAAGATGCGACATTATCACTTGCACATCTGAATGGAGTCCCGAGAGATCAAATTTCTCCTATTGTGACTGGCATGTTGGCTGTAACAATGTCGAGTGCTTCATACAGCTTGACATATACATCTGCAGCGTACGATAACTTACGCAGGGAGTATTTCGGATAGTTGATTTGAAGTTGATTTGTATTACAATGAGATATATGTATTTAATATAGAATGACAATGTGTAATGGATTTTTCAACTTTTATATTCTGTTTACGGTTTTATTATATTCTGCTTGCATTATAGTGTAATGGTCTAATCATATTTTTATCATTTCTCTAAGCATAAGCACAAATTCACTCTACAATGATGTTCATAAACTTGCATTGACATTGTTTAAATTTATAAGTTTGTATTTTAGACATATTCAGTCATGGCACCAAGTGGGAGATCAGGTTGTTCGCGCACTGGATCTACCCCTTCCACCCGTGATGCGACGCAGACAGCATTGACGTCGCACGTTGCATCACAGTCATCTGATCCTTCGGTTCAACATACACCGGGCACTGCATGTAAGTCTAGACATTTATTTAGTGATTTCTGTTTATATTGTTACTTACATATATCTTTTCGCAGCAGCATCTTCTACCAGCCGACGAGGACGTGGACCCACGCGTGGGTTAGTTTTAGAGCGACTTACGCGTGAGGGTAGGGTGGCGGTAGAGTTCCCACAGGACTGCCTTAGACCTGTTGGGGACAGTGCCAGACTGTTTACGTCTGAGGTCGGTGTCCTATGCCTATCTCTGATCCCCGCCACCACCCCCCCGTTGGACTGACGTGACAGATGATGTGCGACAGCTCATCCGTCAGTGCCTTCAGGTACAGTTTAGTAAATTAAAATTTTCTTTTGTGAAAGTTCATTTACGGTTAAGTCCTATTGTTAATAAGTTTATTGCCTTAATTTATTATTTACGAAACTGCAGGATAAATTTGAATTCGATTTGAATGTTCCCTACATTTCTCATGCCGTCGACGACATGATTAGAGAGCGGTTCAAGGAGTACCGTGGAGAGTTGCACCAGCGGTACAAGCGGTGCAGGACACACGATGAGGCCGTACTGTCCGCACCGCCACATGTTACTACAGATGACTGGCGGATACTCTGCGAGAGATTTTCGTCGGAGGCTTTTCAGGTAATATTTACATGTACGATATCTTACGGTAACAATTAAATTCGCAATTAATAGAAATATATTTTGTATAATGTGTTCAGAAGAGGAGTAGAATAAATTCTGCGAACAGGGAAAAGTTACAAGTGAACCACGTAGCTGGTTCAAAGTCATTTGTACGATATCGTTACGACATGGTAAGAAATTATTGATGATTATTAAGTTAATATATTATTTTGATTGGCATTTATTTTAAGTCTTTTTTCCTTTCGATTGCGCAGCGAGATTCCGTCACCGGCCAGGAGCCTGGACCAGTAGACCTCTACAGAGGGACTCACTGTCGGCAGGCGACGGGATCTTGGGTTCATCCTAGAGCCAGTGAGCATTGGGTAAAAATCTTTACTTTGTAAAATTTAATTGCGCATTGATTGATAATAATGTCATTCATGTCATTTTTTATGAAATTTCATATCTTTTCATTACAGGCTGCGATGGACACCATACGCAGTCAGCCCACTCCCGATGGTAGTCAGCGGAGTGAGCCAGAAATCCTGAGCGAGGTGCTTGGCACCCGTTCTGGATATGTGCGTGGGCTTGGCCATGGTGTCAAGCTCATCGCACAAACTAGAGCTGGCTCCAGTCGATCTGTAGCTGGTGAGAGCGCTCAACGCCGAGCTGATATCGCAGAGAGAGAGGTTCAGCAGCTACGGGTCGTCGTCGATGAGATTCGAGAGCAGCTGGAGAGGCAGAGAGAGGAGCAGAGGCGTAGGGAGGAGGAGGAGCAGAGGCGTAGGGAGGGGCGACGGGAGGAGGAGGAGAGGCGGATCGAGGAGTTGCGGTAGGAGCGGCAGGAGCATGAGCGACGGATGCAGGAGATGTTTCAGGCTCTCGCTGCACGCCTTGGCGCCGATGCCCCGCCACCTCCGCCTTCATCTTCCTGATTATTTTTTTTACTATACGACTTTTAACTTGTATGTATTTGTGTGTTGATGAATATTGTTTGTTTGTAGATGTGGAATGGATTATTTGTGTATGGATGGTGCAGTTTCTGTTTATTCGTATATATGTGAATGCGAATAGGAGAAAAATGTATAGGTTTCTTTACAGGTGTATATCAGGAATTTTTCTGAATTTTGAAAACAAATGAAACCGGGACAGGAAATACTATTACCGACGAAATTGTTCGTAGGTAAAAAAATAAAAAAAAATTTACCGACGAAATTTTTCGTCGGCAATAAAAGACGAAAAATTTTACCGACGAAACATTTCGTTGGTGATAAACCCGGAAAAGTTTTGCCGACGAAATATTTCGTCGGTGATAACCCCGGAAAGGTTTTACCGACGAAATATTTCGTCGACAAAACCTTTACCGACGAACATTTTCGTCAGTAAAAGTTTTTTTACCGACGTATCATTTTTATTTCCGACAAAAATTTATATGTTTTCCCGACGAATTTTTTCGTCGGTAATGGTTTTATTATTACCTACGAAAATTTGTTTCGTCGATAAAAACCTTTACCGACGGCCTTTCTGCGACGACGTTAGCGGCGAAAAATTTCGTCGGGAAAAAGATTTACCGACGAAATTTTACTGATTCCCGACGAAATCATTCATCGGTAAAAATGGATTTTCTTGTAGTGTCGGTCATTGGGCTTTCAGCGCATTGGTTAGGCTCTTAACATCAGCTTGACCTGACTTGGCCGGACATAAAGACTGGTGAAGCCCTGAAGTGGACCTGACTTGGCTGGACATGGGGTTAAGTTGGGTTATTGGGTTTTTGAAATATTGAATCCAACACAACGGTCCAATGGATGGCCATCAAGGAAAATGAGGCGGGTCACATCATGTCTTGTTTTATATAACAGTTAGATCATTAGATATTTCCCTCAGCTATTCACAAATTGAAGCGTCACTCTTGGACTTTACGATTACCTGAATAGGAGTGGAGAATATAACAAGGCCGTTGAAATACACGAGACGATAGCTAGATATCGTGACTGGTACGCCTTCTCTGGGCTCGTTTCCGGGATGATTCCAAATCTGGAACTTTGGTTTGGTGGGCCCATCGTGGAATGGCCATAGATCAATAATTCGTGGATTTGCAAGATATGAACGGACGCTTTGAAGAGGAGCAACAATGCATGTGTGGATGCATGCGTGCATCTCTTCTCCATACCATTTTTTCATTTTTCTGAGGGCAATGGCGGGGATTAGGACAGGTGACTACGGGGTAACAGCTTAGTGGGCGAGTCCCTTACCGTGGAGCCCACCTATACGTATGTGTTGTATATCCACGCCGTCCATTCGTTTTTTTAAACTCATTTTAGTGCATGATCCTACACATGATCAAGTAGAACAAATCTCAGATGAACCACACCACAGGAAAGAGTGCCTACTATTAAAAACATCGTAGGGTCCACCATAAGGGCCTGTTTGGTTGCAGAACCCAGATTCTAGAGAAAATCTAAATTCCACTGTTGGAATCCAAAATTGCATAAACTAGAGTGGAACCCAAGTTTCATTCATTACTTGCTGTTTGGTTGAAAACGGTGCAATCGAGATTGTGTTCCAACCTTTGCTTGTGGCATGGCCCACTTGGGCTTCAAATCCACCTGAGAACCTTACCCCTAAGAACTTTACCCTTGACCTATTATTGTCCCGCAAGATAGATGGCCAGGTTGGATGGCAAATAAACATTATAGTGGGCTCTAGGAAGTTTTTAATGGTGGACCTTCAATCAACACTGTTTTCCTGTGGTGTTGCCCACTTGAGATTTAGATCTGCCTCATTTTTTGTGCAATGCCCTTAATTGAGATTTCAAAACTAATGAACTGTGGAGATATAAAACACATACATTATAGATGTACAAGGCATATATGGAGGTGGTGATGCTCACTTCCGCCTCTTTTCCCTTCCGTAGAAAAGGTCGCCCACGCCGCTTTCACTAATCCCAGTTCTACTCAATTTAGGTTTCCAGACAGAATCCTCTTTAGCTGGAACTTGCCACCAAACACCCGAGTTAAAATCGGATTATGCTGGAATCCAGATTTTAAGCTGGAAACAGGTTTCCAGATGCCAACCAAACAAGCCCTAACTTTTATTTGCCATCCAACCTCTTGATAAGGTCATACAGACCTGGATGAAGGGAAAACAAGAATATCATCTTGATCCCAAAATTTTTGTGGCCCACAAAAAGTTTTAAATGGTCAGTGATCACTGTTTCCTATAGTGTGGTCCACCTGAAATTTGGATCTACTTTATTTTTAGGACTATGTCCTAAACTGAGATGCAAAATCTAACGGACGGCATGGATATACAACGTATCCATCGAGGTAGTCCCCACGGAAGGGACTCACCGACTACGCTGTTAGTTGGGACTCACCTAACCCGCCGGCCGCCACCAAGGTAATGATCTTACGTGCCTGAGATCCAGGTCATCCATCAGACATCTAAAATATCAGGTTGATTCAACACTCATGTGGGCCATCAGATAGGGATTTATACCTAGAGTTTTAGAATAGCGTGGTATTTGGTGAATGCTATCTCCTTGATGAGGCAAGTAAGACGAATGGACTGGATGAATTATATACACTACGGTGGGCCCTAAATAAAACTAACGGTGGGCATTCCAATCAAATTGTTTTTTTATGGAGTGGCTTGCACGAGTTTTGGACCGTCATGATTCTGGGTTCCGGGGCGGAAGAAAATGCATCCCTGATGAACGGTTGGATCTCATGAAAGTTCCACCCATTTGACAGTAGGTGTGTTACAACGTGGGCCACGCTAGGGAAATCGGATTGTAACTCAGCAAGCTTTTATGTCATTGAGTAAACTCTGTTGGACTCACTGTGAATGTTTGTGGTTTATCCACGCCGTCCATCCGTTTTTTCATATCATTTTAGGAGTTAATACCAAAATGGAGGTACATAAAATTCTCAAGTGGACCACACCACAGGAAACAGTGGGAATAATGATGTCCACCGTTGAAACTTTGCAAGGGCTCACAGTAATGTTTGTTTGTCATCAGATCGTTACACATACATGGATGAAGGGAAAAAAAATATATATATATAAGCTTGAAGGGAACAGTAGATGTTTCCATTCCGCCTGCCAAAGTTTTGGATTCTCCAGATTTTTAGATTATTGTCCATTGTGATCTTTGAAAACCGATGAACTGACTTTGTGATCACCGAAATTTTGTGGGCCTCAAACAGCTCCAGCACATTAATATCTCTGCACCTAAGGTCACAGTACCATAATCCTAGTGTACCAGTACCATATAAAAAATATCATAAAAATGATGTTGATAATTATGTACATGTAGAGAGATGCTCAAGCACGCTAGTTGGCGATTTAAGAGCTAATTAATGCTAATAAATGTGAGAGATGCTTACACACGACTAACTCAAAATGTGATGCACCATGTGAATGTGGAATTTTTAAGTGTTATTTCATAGTTTTTTATGGTGTATCCCACCTTTGGTGCTGCTGCAGAGTGGACCACAGCGGACTTCGGCTGATTGGCATACCAAATGTTATTATCTCAATGGTTTAATTTTCTAACTGTATATGTTCCATCAGTACTCATCGTGCTTTTAGGGTATTGGATAGGCTCTTAATTGGGTTATTGGTTTTTAAAATATTGACTCCAACCCAACGGTCCAATGGATGGCCATCAAGCAAAATGATCAGGTGCATGGCTCACATCATGTCTTTGATTTATATAACAATTAGGTCATTGGATAACACCCTTTGAGACTCACAAATTGAAGCGTCTCTCTTCGACGCGTTTTTATGGTTACCTGAAAAGGAGAGTAGAATATAATGGCGTCATTGAAATACACGAAACCATAGCTATGAATCGTGACTAGTACGCCTTGTCTGGGCTCTCGTTTTGGAATGATTCCACGTATGGAACTTTCATTTGGTGGGCCCATCGTGGAATGGACATAGATCAATAATTCCGTGCAAGGTACAAACGGACGGTTTGAAGAGGAGCAATAATGCATGTGTGCATACATGCGCGTCATCTCCATACCATTTTCAGTGAGAGGAATGAGAGGGGATTTGGTGATTCCGGGGGATGCAGATTAGCTACGGACAGCTTCAGTAGCCATCTTGTCACCTAGTTTTGTGGGGCCCATCTTGATGGTATGTATTGTATGCACACTTACCATCCATTTGGAGAGATCATTTTGGAATATGAGCCAAAGAATGAGGCAAATCCAAAGCTCAGTAGAAAACAATGAGGACAGTGATATGCTTACCGTTGAAACTTTCTTAGGGGCCACAAGTTTTCCATCAAGTTGATATTTGTGTTTTCCCTTCTTCCTTGTCTATGTGAACCTATGAGCAGGTTGGATCTCAAATAAACATCATGGTGGGCCCTAGGAAGGTTTTAACGGTGGTATCATTGTCCCCACTGTTTTCTTGGTGGGTCAACTTGAGATTTGGATCTGCCTCATTCTTTGGCTCATGCCCTAAAATGATTTCTCCAAATGAATGGACTATGTGAATACAACACATACATCATGGTGGGGCTCATTAAGCCTGCACACGGGTCGGGTTACGGTCAAGTTGGGCCCAATCCTAGACCGAACTTAAATATATTTTAAATGTTCAAGTTTCGGTCCGAGTTGTGACCAGGTTGGGATGACCCAACCCTAACCCTACCCTATTTGCAAAAGGGTAAACCCTAACCTTACCCCAGCCTATATGCTGAATCGGGTTGGGTCGGGTCAGGTCGGGTAAGGACTGGGATGGAATATCCAACATTAGTTGGGATGGAACGCTAACCAATAAAAGCCAAAATATTCTATTGTATGATATTCCAATTAGTCCAAAGAATTTTTATGTGTGGCCATCCATGAGGCCCTTCTCATCAATGGTTTGGATCACTGAACAATGGCTCTTTGTGGACAAACTGAAAATGTGAACATAATTGTACAAATAACTTTCGACCACAAACTCAAGTGGGCCAAAAATGTGAGGATTGAATGTCCACAATGGGACGTGGGGCCACAATTTTTGAATCAGCCTAATATTTGTTTTTTCAACTCATTACAATAGGAATGACAATATTATGAACGGTATGGATGGCATATTAACATCAATGTCACTCAGGTATGTTGCAACAGTAGGAATTTTCCGAGCATATTTTCTTTTAGAATACTTTAATAGAACTTAGGGCGGTTCGAGTCGGAGTATGGGATGGGTCGGTGAGGTTTGGCATGTATCCTAAACTATATCTAGATTAAAAGCAGTCCAATCATATTTACCTTTGACCGGACCCTTTTCTATGCCGGGTCAGGACAAATCAGGTTTCTACCTGGTCGGATTGTGCAGGTCAACCCAGTTCTGCAGTGACTTCGCTACTCCACTGGAGCAGTATGTAGCTAATCCACGTCTACTTTGGGAATAGCCCCGAAAGCTGATTTGATTAGCGACGGATTTCAGTAGCTGATATCACATAGTTTTGTGGGCCCTACCATAATGTATGTGTTGTATCCATGCCGTTCATCCATTTAGAAAGGTCATTTTAGCCTATGAGCAAAAAAATGAGGCAGATCTAAAACTCAAGTGGACCCTATCGTAAAAAACAGTGGAGATGGAACGCCTACCATTAAAAACTTCTTGGAGGCCACAAGTTTTCCATCAAGCTGATATTTTTGTTTTACCTTTGTCCATGTATATGTGAACTTGTGAACAAGTTGGATCTCAAATAAACATCATGGTCGGCCCTAGAAAGTTTTCAACGGTGGCATCATTGTCCCCACCGTTTTCTGTGGTAGAGTCCACTTGAGATTTGGATCTGCTTCACTCAGCTCATGCCCTAAAATGATCTCTCCAAACGGATGGATGGTGTGAATACAACACATACATCATGGTGGGGCCCACAAAACTTGGTGACGTTATTTCAACATGGAGATGGTTACTAAACGCGTTACTAGTTAATCTACGTCCACAAGTCCCTGACCTAGCTGGGCTAACCTCAATGTATGTGTTGTATATCCACGCCATCCATTCTTTCTTCCAGCTCATTTTAGTGCATGGACTAAAAAATGAAACAAGTCCGAATGTCAAGTTAACCACGCGACAGGAAATAGTGCATACCATTAACAGCTTCTTAGGATCCACCTTAATTTTTATTTTCCATCCCACCTGTTGATAAGCTTATGCAGGTTGGGAAAACAAAGATATCAGCTTGATCCAAAACTTTTATAGCCCATAAAAAGTTTTGAATGGTCAATGATCACTGTTTCCTGTACTGGGGTCCACCTGAAATTTGAATCAACTTCATTTTTTGGACCATGTACCAAACTGAGATTGAAAAAATGATGGGCGCATGGATATAAAACGCATCCATTGAGGTAGTCCCCACAGTAGGGACTCACGGACTACGCTGTTAGCTGGGACTTATCTAACCCGCTGCCAAATAGAAAATGCATACCTTGATGAACGGTTGGATCTCATGAAAGTTCCACGCATTTGGCATTAGGTACGCTCCAACGTGGGTCACGCTTACAGTGGATGTATGTGGTCTATCCATGCCGTCCATCTGTTTTTTCAGATCATTTTAGGGGGTTGAGCCCAAAATTGAGGCATATCCAAATCTCAAGTGGACCACACAATAGGAAATATTGAAAATAATGATGTCCACCAATGAAACCTTGCAAGGGCCTATAGTGATGTTTATTTGTCATCCAACCTGTTCATAAGATCACATAGACATACATGAAGTAAAAAAGAAAAAAAAAATTATTAGCTTGATCCAAAACTTCTGTGGCCCCCAACAAATTTTCAACGGTCAATTCACACTATTTGCTGTAATGTGGTTTACTTGAGCTTTGTATATGCTTCATTGTTTTATCAAGCCCAAAAGTTATATGGTAAAATGGATGGACAGAGCGGATACATTGCATAAATCACGATGGACCGCGCTTCCTGCGCTAGGGAGACGCAGATTTCCTGCCAAAGGGAGAAAGTTGCACCGATGGGAATCTAAGTGGGACCTACCACAATGTTTGTGATAAATACACCCCCGTCCATCTGTTTTTCAACTCAATTTAAGTTGAGAGATTAAAAATAAGCGGATTCAAGACTCAAGTGGGCCACACAAGAAGGAACACTATGGAAAGATATGCCTACTGTTCAAACCTTCCTGGGATCCACCTTGATGTCTATATGCCATCCAAACCGTTTACAAGGTCATTGCCACTGTGATGAACTGAAAACACAAAATCTTAGCTTAATTCAAAACTTTTGTGGCCATGCTGATGTTTCATCGTTGTCCCACTCTTTCCTCTCGTGTGGCCCATTTAGTTCTCGGATCCAGCTCATTTTTTCTCACATACCCTAAAATTAACTCACAAAATAGATGGACAGAGTGGATTTCTCACAAACATCACAGTGGGCCCACCTAAATTTCCAGCGCATGAACTTCCTGTGAAAGGCTTTCGCGGGAAATCCGCTTCCCGCCAGGGGTGTTCATTATGAGGGGGAAGGAGAGATTGAAGAGGAAGAGATGAACGACCCTACACTTGCCAACTCAATATACGCGTGTGAAATCCAAGCCAGTGATTGGCGGATCAGCTCGGGGAAAATTTCCTGGCCGATAAATCAGAGCAATCCACCCATTAGGGAGCTCACCCTCTTACCCCAAAAAATTGACAGTTAGGAAGAATATGCACAAATTCAATTTCGAGACATGCTCAGGTACTCTCAGAGTACCATAATTTATAATGCTCTTAGTTACATTGGGACCCATAGAAACTAGAATTCATTGATCTGGACTGTTCATTATGTCCAGCACACATTTCATGAATTACCTTGCAAGCATCATAAAAATCTAAGAAATATCAACCGTTGATCAATGGTCTTTAATATAGACGGTCAAGATTGTTTATACAAAATAGGTTCAGTAACAAATATGATCCATCTAATGGTTAGATCCCATCGCGGATTGTTTATAATTCTAAAGAATTACTTTCGTGAGACAATCGGAGGCATCCCATCCATAACTTGAAAAAAGGATGGTAAAAGAAAATAAGGCCAAATCAAGGATGGATTAAATCATTTAATAGTGTGATTTTCGTGTGGTAATCCATGAAAAGTGTTCTGAATTCAACAGACGGTTCAGATCAATCGATTGAACTTTCCATGCTGACCTATGCAACTAGGAGCAATATAACCTATGCTACTCTTAGACAACCGGAGCATTTAAGCCTGCCGAATGAACGGAAGTGGATTGCCGGTGACCCCGGGTTAGATATTCCTGTGCTTGGGACTGTGTGGAGCCCACAGAGATATCCATGACAAATCCACTCTGTACCTATGTTTTACAAGACCACAATACGATATGGATATAAAAATCAGGCAGATCCAAAACTCATATGGGCCACACCACATGAAACGGTGGGGATTGAACGCTTGGGCATGCAAGAAGTATTGTTCCAGGAAGATATTTGTTCCTACTTTTTACCTTAGTGGTGATAACCCTATGAACGGTTTGGATGGCATACAATCATCATGGTCAGCTCTAAGAAGGGTTGAACAATAGATATTTCCATTCCACCTACCAGAGTTTTCGATCCGTCAGATTTTTGGATTCTTCGTCCCACTGTGATCTTTCAAAACGGATGAACTGGCTCTGTCACCGACATTTTTGGGCCCCGCACGTCTCCAGGACAGGAATATCTCTGCACCTAAGGCCACAGTACCATATAAAAACATATCATCAATGTATATATATATATATATAGTTACTCTCAAGTCCAACTGGTTGGACCACAGTTTGCAGTCCAGCTAGCAAATTTCTTCCAACCTGTTAAGTACTTGTGACATCTAATCCTTCTAGTAGGTTGGCCCCACCATAAGGATCACCTAGTGCAAAATCAGCCTTATCCAATTATTAAGTGAGCCACAATATTGAAAACAACAAATAGCTTTTGGTTAATAGAAAAATATAAGTGTGGTACATTGGGTTGGTTGATGCAGCTTCTTTTTGCATGAGTTGTTCCTTATGATGGGCCAACTATTTATGAAGATTGGATGTAACAAGCACATAATAGGTGATAAGCAATCTACTAGGCAGACTACAAATTGTGGTCCACCCTGTTGGACTTGAGAGTGCCTATATGTGTGCGGGGGGGGGGGGGGGGGGGGGGGGGGGGGGCGGTTCTCGACCACATGGAAAGTTTCCATGAGGTCGAGCTGTGTGGGCCCCACTATGATGTGTGATGAACATCCACGCCATCACTCAGATGCATCATTCTGTGGTAGGCCATGGACCCAAAACTCAGGCCAATCCATGTCTTGGGTGGGCCACAACATAAACAAAAGTTAAGAGTGTATATAACCCGTTGAAAATTTTATGATTGTTTATAAGATCGACTGAGACGTGGTTGAGAAATCCAACCCAGCCATTGTGTGTGTCCCACTTAAACATGAAGTCACACCAATTTTCAACCGTATATAAAACTCAAGTGAGCCCCAACAAGTGCTTTTAGATGTTGTGGGCATGATTTTGTACTTGTTCAGTTGGTATGGCCCACTTCAATTCTGGATCTAGCTGATTTTTTGGATGTCCCCTAAACAATACGGAACCCACCAAATGCATGGTGTGGATGCTCATCAAACATCACAGTGAGGCCCACACAGCTCGACCTCATGGAAACTTATGATGAGGTAGACCGCATAGTACCATTTCCCATATATATATATATATATATATAGAGAGAGAGAGAGAGAGAGAGAGAGAGAGAGAGTGTGTAATGCTCATGCGCAACTAGTTGGTGTTTGGGGCCCACCATGGTGTTTGTACAATATCTTGTCCGTCCACTAAGATTATCCCATCACGAAAATGAGATGACCCAAAAATCAGGTTGATCCAACTATTAGGTGGGGTACACCATAAGAAACCATGAAACAACACCTCTAAACTCCACATTCACATGGAGCATCATATTTTCATGATTCGAGGGTCCTAATTTTTTGTGCATCGTATTTTTATAGTGAGACAATCTTTCTATACAGACGGAATATCAAACAAACACTATAGTAGCCCCCACATGCCAACTATTTGGACATATAACTAATTGCGTGTGAGCATTTCTCATCTATATATATATATATATATATATATATATATATATATATATATATATATATATATATATATATATATATATATATATAACAGGATCTTTTATTTATATATGTGGGCTATGGATGAGCCCCACCATATTGTGTACTTAAAATCTGATTTGATTATTATGTGTGTGGTAGAAATTAAACATTATGGCTAAAAACCTAGGTATATTTGTGATTAAGTTGAGCCTAACTAAGAGAAACAATGGAGGGCGGCTCTATTCCTTGATTTCAATGTATACCACGATGTTTTTGTAGGATTTTGTAAAATCTATTCAAATCATACCTTGTGTATCATTGTGTCTGTTGCACAAAAAATCAAGCACACTGATTCAAGTAGGGCTATGCTAAAGGAAACAATTGGAAGTGGGACCTCCACCGTTGATTTTAGAGGGTCTAGTATTATGCGTATATGGAATCTACTCCAACCATTAGCCAAATCAAGAAAATTTATACCTTGACACTCAAAAGTAGCCCTATACGTTATTTATGTGGGTTATACCAAGTTAAATAGTTTGGATGGTGGTCATCGCATGCACACTTTTTCTACTCATGTGGCTCACATGAATCCTGAATTGGGCAGAGTTTTTGTTTCTACAGGTAAGTCTCTGTCATAAACCATATGGTCGGAGTGGATTTTGCATATAAGTCATGATGGCCCACCGTAGCCCCTCCCTACCTAATTGGCATTCCTTAAAAGCCCGGCAACGAATCCAACAAAGGGCATGGAAATAAAGATGTCTCTTGCAACTGGTGTGCCCCTCCTTGATGTGTATGTAAAATCTACCTTGACCATAAGGTCTGTGACAGAAATTTAGCCATAAGACTAACCAATCAGCCACATTCATTATTCAGTGGGTCATATAGGTAAAAATAGTGAGTAGGGGACGTTCACTGTACAAATGTTTTCACTTAGTATGGCACCTATAAATCCATCCACATGGGCCTAATATTTGGTCAAAAGGCACAACTTGTCATGAGGCTGCTAATGGTTGAAATGGATTTCATATAAACATCGTGGTGGGCCTTTAAAACATTAATGATGGACATCCCTATAAAAGTTGTTTAATTTTTTGTGGCCTACCTAAATTGTTTAACAGCCTAAATTTTAGGCCCTAGACATGAAGATGCCTGACACAACCAATGGTCAGAGTGGATTGTCCATAAACATCACCATAGCCCCATAAAAAAATCAAGGTGGGCATCCACCTCTCTCATTGTTTCTTTTGATTTGGCCTCATTAAATCACAAACCCACTTGGTTTTTTTTTAATTATTATTATTATTATTATTATTTTAAATCTCTGCAGCTAAATTTATCTCGTTCACATAATGGTTGGAGTGGATTTCACGTGCATATCACGGTGGAACCCAAGCCACTTCATCTCCTCGGTGCGGTTAGAAGAGCAAGAGTTTTAAACTTTGGTTTGTCTTAAACGAGAGGAAAAAAGAAGAAGAGAGTTTTAAATGGTGAGAGAGTAATATCTGGAGAGAGAGAGAGAGACGTCTTGTAGGAAAGAGATTGAAAACGACACCATACATAGTTACTGTATGAGGGGCGCGGATCAGCTAGTCCCATGAGGGATGGTTTCAAATCTCTATGGGCCCCACCATGATGTATGTGTTTTATCCACGCCGTCCATCCATTTTTCCATCTTATTTTAAGGCATGAGCCCAAAAATGAGACAGATCTAAATCTCAGGTGGACCACACCACAGGAAAACAGTGGGGATTGAACCTCCACCATTAAAATCTTCCTAGGGCCCACTGTAATGTTTATTTTCCATCCAACCTCTTGATATCTAAATGAAGGGAAAAAACAAATACCAGCTTGTTACCAAACTTCTGTGGCCCCAAAAATTTTTCAAAGTTAAGCGTCAGTCCCCACTGTTTTCCTGTGGTGTGGTCCACCTGAGATTTGGATCTGTCTCATTTTTGGACTCGTGCCTTATAAGAAGATGAAAAAAATGAATGGACGGCGTGGATAAAACACAGAGAGATTTGAAACCACCCCTTATCCTAGTCTCACTGGGACTAGCTGATCCGCGCCCCTGTATGAGATGTCTGAAGGAAAAGACAGGCATTAGTGCTTGCATCGATGCTTTCATGACAGAGGTGAGTTATTGGTTAACAGCCGTTGCACAGCTCTGCCACACCAATCATACCTTGCGTCATCCTCAGTAGATGAATGACATATTTATAAAATTTACAGCATAGATATGTCTATATCTACCGTAATAAAGAAGTGAAACCTGTGAAATCAAGTAATTAAAATCGGCCCAACAAGTACACGGCTTTGTTGTGGGTTGTTTGACCCCGTTATGACTCTGCCACCATCTATGAAGAAGGCCGAGAAAAGAGAAAAAGTGGAAGAGAAGAGGATTGGGTTGTGTGTCTGTTGGAATCAGGCGTCACAAGTTAGCAACTGGTATCATCAACTGGTTGTGGATGGCGATCACCGATCAAATATGAAGGATTTCAGGACACAGCTCTCCAAATAGATTTTGAGCATTGACAACTGATCGGACGTGAGGCCCAACTAGTTGATGGGGGGACCTTGATTGGTCAATGGTGAGGCCTGACCGGTCGACTATTTCCTATTTTGAGCCAGTTTCTTATGTGATTTTGCGATTTTCTTTTTATTTAAGGAGTGTAATATATGAATTAGGTATCCTAGATGCGAAAGGGGATTGAGAGAGTTTCAAGGTGAGAGAAAAAATTTGGAAAAGTGACGCAGGGAGGAGGTGGTAGATCGATCACTGTCTCTCTAACTAAATAGTCATCGTTTACACGAGAAGAAATAAAAGAATAAAAGGAGAAAATTAATTTCAAATAATTATTTTTTTATCAATTGAATAATAGAAACGGAATTACAATCCATATAAATAGGAAACTAAACCTTAGGTAAAGTATCAGACTCTGACTCAAACTTAAACTCCTAGAAAATACAACTTACTATAAATAGTAAACGGAATATTTACAGAAGTCTTTCAATCTTATTAGAACTTTTAGTTTTCGACCAAAAATAGAAAGTTTTCAAATGGGCCTAACCATGTTATTCTACTAAATATTCTAAGCCTTTTTCATGTTGGGCACTAACTCTGAAACCATATGAATCTAAAGTTATGATCGAATTAAAACTTACTATAAATAGTAAAACTGAAAATAAACTAGCCTAATGACCGTCGATCCGGTTGAATCTCACAATTCTGGCATGGATAACCCGACGTAGTGGGGTTAGATGGCTAAAGTAACTTGGGCTACCCCAAAATCATATATTATATGTCCAAAAACTTATTCCAAATTGTGAGATACGATCATTTTATGGTCCTAACGGCCTGGATTGCTTTCGACCCCAACCAGTCTTCTTTTGGTCCATTTAGGCTATGAAATAATTAGCAACCCCTTCTACATAAAAAAAAAACTTGGGATTTCTCTGTGGGGCTTGGGATTTGGGTGTTTTTTTTTTTCTTCATTTTATATAACTTTCGATATCACAGTAGATTCACTTTGTATCGTGGTTTTTTACCTGAGAGGGGGTTTTTCCGCATAAAATCAGATTGCCTTCTTGTGTGTGTTAATTGTTGCATGACCATTGCCATTGTGGTTTGCCTTATTTGATTTGCTTCCATTGTTGGGATTCTCAACTGTGTCCTCGAGGCGTGTTGATGTTAACAAGTTATGTGCGCCCCACAATGATATGTGTATTATATCTAAACTGTCTATTAATTTGGTGAGGTCATTTTAGCATATGAGCCTAAAAATGAGGAAGTTCCAAAGCTCAATAAGGGACCCACCAAATGCATGGTGTGGATGCTCATCAAACATCACAGTGGGGCCCACACAACTTGACCTCATGGAAAGTTCTGATGAGGTAGACCGTATAATACCATTTCCCATATATATATATATATATATATATATATATATATATATATAGAGAGAGAGAGAGAGAGAGAGAGAGAGAGAGAGAGTAATGCTCATGCGCAACTAGTTGGTGTTTGGAGCCCACCATGGTGTTTGTACAATATCTTTCCTGTCCATTAAGATTATCCCATCACGAAAATGAGATGACCCAAAAATCAAGCTGATCCAACTATTAGGTGGGGTACACCATAAGAAACCATGAAACAACACCTATAAACTCCACATTCACATGGAGCATCACATTTTCATGGTTGGAGCATCCAAATTTTTTGTGCATTCTATTTTTATAGTGAGACAATCTTTCTATATGGACGAAATATCATACATACACCATAGTAGCCCCCACATGCCAACTATTTGGACGCCTGTGAGCATTTCTCATATATATATATATATATATATATATATATATATATATATATATATATATATATAACAGAATCTTTTATTAGAAAAGTAGCTTCTCTCTCCTTTCATTTATTAATCTATCGTGGGATAACTTTTGGTGGAACAAATATAGGTGGACTATGGATGAGCCCCACCATAATGTGTGCTTGAAATCCGATTTGATTATTATGTGTGTTCTAGAAATTAAACAGTATGGCTAAAAACCCAGGTACCTTTGTAATTAAGTTGAGCCAAACTAAGAGAAACAATGGAGAAGGGCTCTATTCCTTGATTTCAATGCATACCATGATGTTTTTGTAAAATCTACGCCAATCATACCTTGTGTCATCCATCATTGTGTCTGTTGCACAAAAAATCAAGCTAACACACCGATTCAAGTAGGGCTATGCTAAAGGAAACAATTGGAAGTGAAACCTCGATGGTTGATTTTTAGATGGTCTACTATTATGTTTATATGGAATCTACTCTAACCATTAGCTGAATCAAGAAATTTATACCTTGACTCTCAAATGTAGCCTTATACGTTATTTATGTGGGTTATACCAAGTTAAATAGTTTGGATGGTGGTCAGGTCATCGCATGCACACTGTTTCTACTCATGTGGCTCACATGAATCCTGAATTGGGCAGAGTTTTTGTTTTTACTGGTAAGTCTCTCTCATACACCATATGGTCGGAGTGGATTTTGCATATAAGTCATGATGGCCCACCGTAGCCCCTCCCTTCCTCATTGGCATTCCTTAAAGCCCGGCAACGAATCCAACAAAGGGAATGGGAATAAAGATCTCTTGCAACTGGTGTGCCCCTCCTTGATGTGTATGTAAAATCTACTTGGACCATAAGTTATGTGACAGAAATTTAGCCATAAGACTAACCAATCAGCCACATTCATTATTCAGTGGGTCATAAAGGTAAAAATAGTGAGTACGGGACATTCACTGTACAAATGTTTTCACTAAGTATGTCACCTATAAATCCATCCACATGGGCCTAATATTTGGTTCAAAGGCACAACTTGTCATGAGGCTGCTAATGGTTGAAATGGATTTCATATAAACATCGTGGGGGGCCTTTAAAATATTAATGATGAACATCCCTATAAAAGTTGTTTAATTTTTTGTGGCCTACCTAAATTGTGTAACAGCCTGAATTTTAGGTCCTAGACATGAAGATGGCTGACACAACTAATGGTCGGAG
This sequence comes from Liriodendron chinense, assembly GCA_003013855.2. Classification (NCBI taxonomy): domain Eukaryota; kingdom Viridiplantae; phylum Streptophyta; class Magnoliopsida; order Magnoliales; family Magnoliaceae; genus Liriodendron; species Liriodendron chinense. The sequence continues at coordinate 89,400 of PVNU02002577.1, read as the reverse complement.
TGGATTGTCCATAAACATCACCATGGCCCCATAAAAAAATCAAGGTCGGCATCCACCTCTCTCATTGTTTCTTTTGATTTGGCCTCATTAAATCACAAACCCACTTGGTTTTTTTTTTTTTCCCTTCTCCTGTAGCTAAATTTGTCTCGTTCACATAATGGTTGGATTGGATTTCACGTGCATATCACGGTGGGACCCAAGCCCACTCCATCTCCTCGGTGCGGTCGGAAGAGCGAAGAGTTTTAAACTCTGGTTTGTTTTATACGAGGGGAAAAAAGAAGAAAAAAGTTTTAAATGGTGAGAGAACGTAATAAATGAAGAGTGAGACGTCTTGTAGGAAAGAGATCGAAAACGACACCATATGTAGTTACTTTATGAGATGAATGAAGGAAAAGAGACAGCTATATATATACATATAGTTACTGTATTAGATGACTGAAGGAAAAGAGACAGCTATATATATATATATATATATATATATATATATATATATATATATATATATATGCACATTAGTGCTTGCATAGATGCTTTCATGACAGAGGAGTGTCATTGGTTAACAACCGTTGCACAGCTATGCCACACCAATCATAACTTGCGTCATCCTCAGTAGTTGAATGACATATTTATAAATTTTACAGTATCGATATGTCTATATCCACTGTAATAAAGAAGTAAAACCTGTAAAATTAAGTAATTAAAATCTGTTCGACAAGTACATGGCTTTGTTGCGGGTTGTTTTACCCCGTTGTGACCATGCCACCATCAATGAAGAACGCTGAGAAAAGAGAAAAAGTGGAAGAGAAGCGGATTGGGAATCGGACGCCTCAAATTAGCAATAGGCGTCTTCGACCGGTCGTGGATGGCAATAGGCTGGTCAAATATGGAGATTTTAGGATAGAGCACTTTGGACAGATTTCAAGCATTGCCCATAGGTCATGCAGGGGACCTCAACTGGTCGATGGTGAGGTCCGACCAGTTGACTGTTTCTTATTTTGAGTTGGTTTCTTACGTGATTTTGCATTAAGTTGTTTCTAATTTTGAAATTTTTTATTTATTTATTGAAGGAGTGTAATATGTGATTTAGAATATCCTAGATGCGAAAGGAGATTGAGAGAGTTCCAAGGTGAGAGAAAAAGCTTGGGAAAGTTTGGAATTTCTCTGTGGGGCTTTGGACCCGGGTGATTTTTTTCTTCTTCATTCTTTGTAACTTTTGATATCATAATAGATTCACTTTGTGCAATCACATGAGGGGTTTTTTCACGTAAAATTGAATTGCTTTTTTGTGTATGTCGGTTGTTGCTTGATCATTGCTATTGTGGTTTGCCTTATTCGATTCGCTTCCGCCGCTGGGATTACCAACAGTGTCCTCAGGGCATGTTGACGTCATCAAGTAATGTGGGCCCCACAATGATGTGTGCATTATATCTAAACTGTCTATTCATTTGGCAAGGTTGTTTTAGGGTATGAGCCTAAAAATGAGGCAGTTTCAAAGCCCAACTAGACTGCACCAAAGAAAGCAGTGGTGATTGATTGCTACCATTGAAGACTTCTTGGGGGCCACAAAAGTTTTCAGTCAAGATGATATTTGTTTTTCCCTTCATTTAGGGCTGCGTGACCTTATGAACAGGTTGGATTGCAAACAAACATCATGATAGGCTTTGGGAAGGCTTCAACAGTAAGTGTCATTGTCCTCACCGCTCTACTTGAACTTTGGATCTGATAAAGTTTTTGGGCTCATCCTCTAAAATGATCTCACCATATGGACGGACTATGTGAATACAGTAGTGGGTCCCGCAAAACTTGGTGGCCTGAACATGCAATCCGCTTCCAAGATAGAAAAGGTGGGAGTGGATTAGTTGGTAACACCTTAGTGGTTACCCTTACCATAGGGCCCACCCTGCTGAATTTTTGTATATTCATGCCATCAATCCATTTTTCCAACCCATTTTAGGACATTATCCCAAAAGTTAAGCAGATCCAAAACTCAGGTGGACCACATTACAGGAAACAATGGTGATTGAATGCCTATCATTAAAAACTTCCTATGGCCCAATATAAGTTTATTTTCCATCCAACCTGTTGATAAGCTCAAAAGGACCTGGACGGAGGAAAACGATGAGGATTGAAAGACCATACCATCCAAATTGTGGGTCTCATTTTGCATTGATTATATACTAAAATACACTTACCCACCATTTTTAGCCATCCAATTAATGGACATAAAACACACGGAGGGTGCACGAGCGTTCTCAAACAAGAGAGATGCTCGTCGGGAGAGAGTGAGATACTAGAAGTGGGACGGGGATTGCCTCTGACAACCTAGTTAGGGCCACTGTGATGTAAATCCATACCGTTCATCCAATTGCCAGGTTATGTTTGAACATGGCCCAAAAAATAGGCAGATACAAAACTCAAGTGGGTCACACGATAGGAAATAGTGAAGATTGAATGTCTACCATTGAACTTTCGTGGGGCTACAAAAGTTCTGGAGCAGGTTGATATTTCTAATGTTTTTTTGTTCATCCCAATAGAAATGGCCTTGCGAAAGGAATGAATGGCACATCAGCATCACTGTGGACCCTTGGGAGGTTTCCATGGCAGGCATATAGACGGTCTGGGTAATTAGAAAATGACCCTGATTCAAATGCTAACCTCACAACTTGCCCTATTGCAATACAAATATCTTCAATCTTCATCCATCCTGATTGGCAGGGCACCACTCTTTGTCTGCTCTTGGTGCTGTATATCAGTTTTGCAACCCCCATGCGTATGTAGTGCAGCATCCATCTCCACGCAAGCACACGTGACAATACGAAACACTTGTGCCAGATCCAATAATTTCATCAGGTTGTCCACACAATTTACATCATATACCTAAAAAATCATGTCATATCACTGCTCAAGTGGGCTGATAGGATAAACAACAATTGGATGGCTAGAAAAGAAAACTTTCCAGCCTTCCTTTTGTTTTGCATGTGTGACCAACCTAACGAGACATATATCTATTTTCTAGCCAGAATATCCAATTATCGTGTCCCACCTGATGGAAAGCTCAGATCTTGCACACATATACCATGTCGGCTCTCCAGGCTCTTGGGCTTCACACACACACCAATTCATTTGCAATGGTGTGTTGTCAAAAGCATATATGGTGGGCGTGTCTATAAAAAATGTGGGTGCAAGTAGTTGTTAATAAAAAAGTGGAATGATTTCCGGTAAGATATATATCCTACAATGGTCACTCAGACCCATAACATCTGTTGAAACTCACAGTCTACCATTGAGCCATGAGTAGGGACCTGATGGTTGAAATAAGATATTATATAAAAATGTTCTAATCGTAAACATAAGCCGTACGTGCACCATATATCCCACCTTTGATTGCCCATCTCACTCAAAAATCACTTTGATTAGATCTAATTATCTTATTATTGATAGAGAAAATGAATGATTCATATTGATTATTAATTATCCAAAAGTTTCAAGTATTAATCTGGACTGTCTATCTTAATTTGAATGCTCATCTCTTCTCGTGAAAGAGACTTTGATCAAAATACTAATCATCTCATTAATGACTAAGAAAATGGATTATCTATGTGTATTATAATGGAGGACAACAGTTGTTGTTATGGACCAACCATTATGTGGGATCCACCTTTGGTTGCCCATTCCTCTAAGAAATTATTTAGACATGATTATCCTAGCCATTCAATCAATGGATAAGAAATGAACGGTAAATATTTATACATTAGAAGAGGTCTTATCTATGATATGAATTGATCAGCATCATTTGCGACTCACCCTTTCATTTTCAATCCATCCAAAGTCGCCTTTATTGAATGAACCTATTCTCTCAATCAAAAACTAAGAAATGGACCGAACAAATTCATCATACCAAAAAAGGTGGGCCCACCATTGATTAACCACCCATTTTAAATTACTGTGATGGAAAGAAGTGACCATCTGATAAACTTGGGAACTTAGACGTTCTGTACTGACTACTGAAAGGAAGGGCTGATTGGCCAATTAGCACATGTCTCTCCACATGTGCCAACAGATAAAGCATCTACCGGTAATTAGTGGACCCTTGATGATGACTCGTGTGTGGACCTCATCTTGGTGAACCTCTGTGAAAGAGGTTTGCTCCAATACATCCCAAGCTATTGCAATACAATATATATATAACGTTAGGACTTCAGATTATCAATTTCTCGGTGCATGAGTGGCCTACTTGATCAATGGATGGATTGGGAACTTATAGTGATGAGAAATAGGGATTTTATCAGTACTTGGGCCAAGTCTGGACTGGGCCCAACAAATATTTTTGGGCTCGGGCTCAGACCATCATACTTGCTGGCTGAACCCCCCAAACCTAGCCCAAACTCTAACGACAGTAAGAGAAGAAATTATCTCATGCAGTCTTTGAGGTAAGCGGAAAATGGGCTTTTCCTGGTTAAGCTCGGCCCGCATCTCTGGGACTCTGTACAGGGTTTGGGCTGATCCTCAAGGCCCATTGGTTGGACCAACCCATGAATTTTTGCTTGCTAGTTGATTGGTTAAGAATCAGGTGTACTTCTGCATAGAGGCTGTACGAGTAGGTTCGACAGACCCAGATTTATTTAGGATTATTGGATGGGCATTTTGGTGGTTAACCTAGACTGACCCAACACATATTCGGGTTGGACTGGGCCTGGGCTTATTCCTTAACTCATGGGCAGGATTGGACAGGCTTTGGCCCAGATGGGCCACAATACTCCAAACCCGGCACTTAAAAATGAAAGAGAAGGCCGTTCATTATGTGGGCCCCATTGGCCCTTCACAATTGGGGCCCACAATACTACCTTTTCATACTTCCACAGTCTTACATTTAAGATATGGATCCAATATGGTGGTCAGAACCATTCATCACTGAATCCTTCTAACACAGCAGGAAAACTAGGAAACAAGTACATGATTTTGACTCATACAAGTCCCAGTAACTTCTTTTCTTCACATAAGTAGGAAAAAGAAACACAAGTACATGATTTCCAGTTGAATTTGTTAATGGTGTGAATCAAATGAATCCTAGACAAATATCTATTTAGGACACATGATCACCAAATCTTATTTAACACTAACAATCACACACTCAGGAACTCTAATACGGGCGCTGCCCCACGATGTTTCCACATGGATAATAGTCGCATATGATGAAGATCGCATCGCTATTGCACTTGACCCGTGCGCAACCGAGCTGATCCGAGTTGCGCCACACGACTTGTGTGTAGTGGCCACATACTTTCCCACTGGCGCATGTGTTGGTGGCATAGTCATAGTACTGCTGCCCATTGACCCACATGGTCACTGCATCTGCAGCTGTGTACTCCCGGCCTGAGCCCCAGAAGAGGTTTTCACCGTAGGGCCCACCCGAGTGCACAAGCTGGCAGTCGCTAATCCTCTGGTTGGCGTAGTTCTGGGCGTACGCCTCTACGGTCGTGTTCCATGTCATGTTGCCAACGCCAACTTGTGCACGAGCGGCGTTGTGGGCATCAAGGAAGTCTTGTGGTGTGTTTTGGGCTTGGGTAACATGGGCCAAAGAAAGGCCCATGACACACAACAAAGCTAACGCAAGGCTAGTAGACATTGCCATCTCTCACTATTTTCTTTCTACTCACTTTCTCTAGCTATGATATCCTAGCCTTTGATGGGTTGATGGAAATGGGCCAAACAGGTGGGGGTATTTATAGTGCAGAACTAGCAAAATGTGGTAAGAGTGGGCCATTGAGAAGAGCTAACGTGCATGTTCAAAAGTTACAATTTCATAAGAAAATGTAGCACGTGTGCGTCCCTTACGTAGAAAATGGCAAAAATTTCTCGATCCATGCACTCTAGAGAGTGTACTTGTGGGAGCTCGCATCTCATATATGTTGATGTGCCAGATGTGTGTCAGATCCAAGCTGCTTCTCAGGTGGGCCTGGCGTTTGGATGGTTAATAATAAAACTAGGCAGATTGGATTATAAGACCACATGATTACTAAGTGTAGATGGTCAGTTTCTCTTAATGGTCCATTTTTTTAACATGTATGACTCACCTGATCATCAGATCAGCCTGATTTCAGAGTCAAGGTATCTAAATAGTGAGACCCATCTGATGAGAGGTTTGGATCTTGCACACGTGATCTATATAGACATGTGTTAAAGAAAACTTAGAGCATGAACTCAAGAGAAACATGGAAGAAATGCTTAGAGTTAACTCCTTTTTATCTTTTACAAGCTTAAGCTTTGATACTTCTTTTCAAAGATTTCTAATTAGAGAGAATAGGAATGATTGTTGGAATCCTACATTAATACAAATTCCCAAAGCTGCTTGGATTTCGTACACCATTTTAGGCCGGATGTACAATACAAATGTTTCTATTATAAACTTAAAATGCAAGTTGATGTGTGGGCCCAACATGATGTTTGAATGACATCCGATCCGTCCATCATATGTGGACCCCTAATGTTATCCTTGGAACAAAACTTAGGTTTGCCAAGCCATAGGAACAGCTAGGATGGGAAGGCCCACTATTAAAAACCTTCCAGATTGAGTGTGGGTGCCTAACTATGAGATGTTTCCTTACTACTTTTGAGGCCCATTTCACGAGGCGTCCAATCCATCCATTTTTTTCGTCCTTGATCAGATGCAATGTATTGCACAAGATGAAAGGCTGATTATTTATTTCTTTATATTTAATAGTGCCAACACACGCGACTGATCCTCCACACTTTTTAACAAAGGAAGTAAATCATAGCATACTCGGTTTTTCAAGTTGTGCAAGAGTGGGGCCCGTGGTTCTATGATCCATCCCGTTCACCTGCTGAGAGCTTCTGTTGTTAATCTTGCTCCATAAAATTTCAGATTGGAAGATCCTAGCCGCCAATTTTGGGCCTTTTTTCAGTTCAACGATTCCAGTGTGGCGAGTGAGGGGGGGTGGGGGGGGGTGTGAATTTAAGGTTTATGTACCTGCACAACCTCCATGTTCAAGCAAGAATGTGAGTTGTTTCGCACGGAGACATGCAAATCATTGGCTGATCAGGTCCATCTGTGAATGTTCCGAGCCCTAAAAAAATCAAATATCTGTTCTTTTTTTTTTTTTTTTTCCTACACATGTATGTACAAAAGAATGAATGGTTGAAAACTGATCATCAGCTGGGCCATCCATCACCGTTTCTCCTTTCATCCCATGCACGTAGTTTTTGGGCCAACGAACATACATAATAGAACCCGCTTTATGAGCGGCTAGGATCACCATCAAGCATTCCAAATTCCAACGGGAGGCGAGCGCCAGAAAAATACTCTTCATGTGTGAGCGTTCCCATGCACCTAGTTGCATTAGGAGTTTTGGACTCGTTGGCACTCATATCACATCTGGTTCGTCGACTAGTCTCAGTGTACTCTTCATGGGCTGCCTTCAAAAGAGTCATACAGATCGGATTATCCAAACCGTTAGTAAGTGGAATGCAAAAAAAAAAAGGATGAACAAGACCATTCACAGGAGATAGGTCCAGTTACGGATGGTCAAGGACATCCAATGGCTATGATATTTGCGTGGTAGTAGAAGAAGAGAGGAATGTACTAAATGGACAGTCCAGATAGACGATACTAATGCTAACAAGTCCCAATACAACTAAGTGCATCGCAAGGGTTTTCATACAATGAGCCACGTAATTTAACATGTGTGCTTGCATGTGGATAGGACATGGCTCCATGCTCATATTAACAAACCTCATGTCTATCTCCTGTCAAAATTAGCTTGTTTTTTCTTCTTCCTTTTTGTTTCTTTCTTCTTCTTTTCGTGTAACCCAAAAGGCACGGCAATTGCTTAGATTGATAGAGATATTTCGTATTAGACTTTTCAAGGTAAGAAAAAGAGCTTTGAACGATTCATGTTGGCCAATGAAAACATTCTCATACCGTAGGGTAAAAGGTAAAGGATCACTGAATAGTCTTTGTAACATCACAAATATCTCATATCATCTTAATAACCGACGAATTGAATAACTGATTAGTGGGAGAAATATACATATATGTATGTGTAAACATGTCGGTCATAATGGCCATAGTGAGAGATACTAGAACGTATGGTTATTGATGGCCTTCTCCTGCAACTTCTGTTCCCTCGTTTTTCCTTAACGGCTGAAAACATCCCTCACTTTCCAATAGTGGTTTTTCCAGCCGCGATGGTATATTTCAAAAAAAAAAAAAAACGATCCCAATCTCTATAAAAGAGACCACCATGACAAGATTCAACATAGAAAAGATACGTGAGAAGAGAATCAGAGAATACCTATTGTTTTGGTGGGATCGAAATCCTCTTGCAATTTGTAACCAAACGACACTTTAACCACTCATCATCGTACTTTACCCACCATGTTGGTCACAAGATTAACTCTCGAATCTCATGCACATGTGTCATGTTAACATTTGTGCTTGTGTGTGGATAAGGCATGGCTCCATACTCATGTTAACAAACCTCACATCTCTCTCCCCACTAAAATTAAATTGGCGAGTTCTTCCTTCACATTCCCAAAGCTCACGGCAATTCCTTAGACTGATAGAGATATTTCCTATCAGACTTTTCTAGGAGAGAAAAAGAGCTTTGAACGGTTCATGTTGGCCTTTAGGTTTTCGTTGGTTATCCATGACATTTTGTGTATGTCAAGCAATTCATCCAGCCGTGCACTTGCTTTGATGTGTGTCATGGGCCTAGCGATGGCCCATCTTACCGAAGCCTAAAACTCCCCTCAAGATTTCCTTGCCGCTCACAATGCCGTACGTGCTCAGGTCGGTGTCGGTCCTATGACATGGGACCCCATTGTGGAGGCCTTCGCCAAGAACTACGCTGATCAGCGGATTGGCGATTGCCAGTTTGCGGACTCAGGTGGGCCCTACAGTGAGAACATCTTCGGGGGCTCCGGGGCTGAGTTCACAGCCACTGATGCGGTCAACTTGTGGGTCAGCGAGAAGCGGCACTATAACTATGATAAAAACGAGTGTGCACATGGAGAGGAGTGTGGGCACTACACTCAGGTAGTGTGGCGCAACTCAGTCCGACTCGGTTGCGCACAAGTGAAGTGCAACAGTGGTGCAATTTTTATCACATGCAACTACGACCCTCGTGGAAATATCATAGGGCAAAAGCCTAACTAGAGCTCTATAATCGATATTATTATGTTGCTAATCTTCATTATCACTCCAATAATATTATTTTTGTTAAACAAGTTCTAGTAATATTAAGTAAATTGAAGTTTTATTTTATTGTTTCTTCATAATTACTATGAGAATGCTAAGCCATTGGTGGCCCATGTACAAATCGATGGATGGTTATGATTGTCAAATTTTCAGCTTGGGCCACTGGGGAATTTCCTGGTATATAAGAAAGGGGAGAAAAATGATGTTGATCCTCTTCTATAACATTGGGCCACTGGCACGATGACAACATCATCTAAACTGTTTCTGTAGTGTGTATCATATTGGATAGCCATGGTCCAATGGCTATGATTCCACGATCCTATCCGTCGAATTGCAGATATGAAATGATGGTCTATATTCAATAACAGAAGTCATTGATTCAGATGGTTAGGATCATCCAACTGGATTGTAGCCCCTTCACGTTGCTCCCCTCTAGCTGAACAGTCTGATTCTGTTTGATATCATGAAGAGGAGGCCCAATCACACAAATCCTCTTTGAAGATGAAGAGTTTATAGTTTCCAGCATCTCCATCTTCTAAACAATCAGAACCGTTACTCCGATGATTAGACAAGCCTAGCAATCCGATTGAGTACAAGATGCTTCTATTGATCAACATTTACAAACCGTCCATTTTTAGCCATTTATACGGTTGAGATGGTCTACATTCTACCTTTTCATGGCTCCATGGTATGGGACCCAACAGATCAATGGTCATGATTAATCAAGTAGGGGCCATAATTGCCTAGACCTAGAGGATCTAGAACGCATGTCAGTTGTCCGATATTCATTGCCCCTGGAAGCCAAGAGAAACACGATGGGCCGATGGTTACCATACAGTACCATTGTGGAGCATGAGCGATCTGGGCTGTAAGTTATGGCCCTAAAAAATGAATGTGTGGCTGCCCAAAAATTAGGCAGTCCGATCATCAGGTGTGCTGCACGTAGATGACATACTAAAATAGAATGACCAACGGTCCATTATGCATGTGGCCAACCTGATGACTCTACCGTCCTGATTTTCAGACCAACCTACATTATGGGGCCACCTGATGAATGGCCTGGATCTCGCACATAGGGAGAGAGTACTACTCTTTTGAAGAGCCACACATCCAGACCTTGACTTGTCATGCATTTGACTGGTCACGTGATGATGAAAGTTCCTAAAAAAGACAAAAACAAAAAAGAAAAAAAAAGAGAGTTCTAGAGAGTGCATTGGTTAAGACTTCTACGAAGGTTCCTACAATTTAAGAAATGGTGGTGACACTTCAACCGTATGCATGGCATATCTCTACGGCAATCAGGAACATCCAGCTCCATCGGTGACCCAATCATGTACGGAGCATCAAATAGAAAATATTCTGAGAAGATGATAACAGCCATATAATTTTGTCTATAGAGTTTAGACCACTAACAATTTAAATCTCCATTTGATAGCCATCAAATGGATGGTTAAGGTTGTTTAATCCATTAGACTTCAGAGATTTTCTCCGTCCACAATTTGTCCCATGCTTTAGATGGTGTGGATAGCTTTACATGTGATGAGGATGAATAAAAATAGTGGTGAACTAACAAATGGCTCTCACCCGTTCTATTTTTGGTTTCAGTGGGACATTCCGAGCTCGCTGGGTATCCAAGCCTGGATAGCATGGAAAGGAAAGGGGTTGTGTTACAGTCACTTTACATAAGCTGCTCATACCACAAATCAGTGTTATGGATAGCTATGTAAAATAGGGTATTTTTGTTTTGAAGGGTAGAAATGTAAATACATTGAAATGGGTAATTATTATTTACAAGAGGAATTACAAGCATTAGGCAGCTGATCCAAGCCGTGCATCTGTTTTAACAGCTCATTTTAGGACATGAGCCTAAACATTAGGCAAATCCAAAGCGTGTGTGGACCACATGCAACAGTGTATGAAAATTAAACACATACCATTGAAAACTTTTTGAGGCCATAAAAGTTTTGGATTAAGTTGATATTTTTTAATGGTTCATTTATGTCTTTCTGAGCTTTTGAACAGATTGGATGACAAATACACATCACAGTGGGCCTTATACAAATTTTCAATTTTAATGATGGATGTCATTATTTTCTTGATTTTTATGGTGTGGTCTACCTAAGTTTACAATCTAAGTCATTTTTGTGGTGATGCGCTAAAACGAACTTGTAAATAAGATGAACAGCTTGGATCAGACACATACATCATGGTAAGACCCACGCTTTATGTACTAAAATAGAAATAGTAGATTACAATCTCATTTTTGAGGCCATTTAATGTAAGATTTCTGTCTTTCTCCAAAGCATGCTGTAAAGTACTTACAGCCCACTTCCTGTCATTACGGAGTAAACGGGCAAACAAACCCCATTGTGGACTCTCATAGTAAATTTGTTGTACAATACAAGATAATAGGGGACAAGGTTTGCTCACCATTAGAACCTTGAGCACACCAGCACCTCAGTTTTTCTCCACTTTTGTTAATTATGTTTATTATGTGTGGACACTAAAATTGAAAATTGTGCAAATTTCATGTTTGGCTTATCCACACCATTCATTCATTTTGTGGGCTGATTTTAGTGCATGAACATATCCAAATCTCAAGTGGACCACATCACATGAAACAGTGGGTTGAACACATACCAGTGACGATGATTTCCTATGGCGTGGCATATTCAAGCTTCAGATCTGCCTCATTTTTTGGGCTCATGCCCTGAAATGTTTCGGTAAAAAAGATGGACAGCATGGATATGTCACAAACCTTACAGTGGATCCATGAATTTAAGTCCATACTTTTCAAACCACATTTTAAAGGGTAAATATTCATTTCTCTCCCATTCTCTGCGTACGCCACTTCCCTAGGAAGATAAAATGAGTTGGTTTGACTGATACCTTTCGAGGGCAAGATATTCAAATGAAAACGGTTTATCTGTTGTCATGTCTCACGTGACAACAGGCCCATTTTCTTTAAGAGGAGAAACTTTCATACTCTAAATGGGTGTGATGGTTAATACTCGGGCGCTAAAAATTGTACACGTGCATAATAAAAATCAACTTAAAATGTCCAAATTATGAGATGGCTCATAAGCTCGAAATTAAATTGATTCAATACTTAAATAGCCAATTGGCTGAGACTTGAGTGTACGGTTGAAATGGAATAGCCCTCTGTCTTAGTTCAACAAACAAGTGTCGGCGAATGTTAGAGCCCTTTCCTCACTGTAGACGTAGGTTATTGCTCCGGAATTTGTGCGACTTATTATAGCAATAGAAGAAAATACAAATGATCAATGGCTGACATTGAGCATGGGAACGTGAAAAGAAGTGATGTAGCCATGATTTTTTGGAACATGGACCATCCATGATGCGTTCCGCAGGATGAACAGTTCCGATCAATACATCCCATTATCACGTTTAATGTGGCGAGATGGTTCTACCGTATTTTGGTTCTATGCACTGTACCATATCATCTCCGGTTCTTCTAAAAAGCTGGCTAGAAGCCGGTGGGGAGAAGTAAATAACGGTTGCAAAACAGGGCGCCGATTCAGTCAGGTCAAGACCTGACCAAGTTTCCTTAGGTTTTACAGTGGGGCCCACATGATATGTGTGTTGTATATCCATACCGTCAATTCGTTTTTCCAGTTCCTTTTAGTACATGGAACAAATAATTAAGCAGATCCAAATCTCATAGGAATCACACCACAGGAAGCAGTGATCATTGAATGCTCACTGTTAAAACCTTACTAAGGTCCACCATAATTTTATTTACCATCCAATCTGTTGATAAGGTCACACAGAACTGGATTAAGTGAAAACAAACATATGAGCTGGATCCAAAAGTTTTGTAGCCCATAAAGAGGTTTTTAATGTTCAATCACCACTGTTTCTTGTGGTGTGGTCCACCTGAGATAGGGATCTTCTTTCATTTTTTTGGGAAAATTCTTAAAATGATCTAGAAAAACGTACGAAGAACGTGGATATAAATAGGGAAAAGTTACTATACATTCGAACGCATAGAACATTATTGTGAGGTTGAGTCGTCTCTCCTCGTACAGCTGACTTTGAAATTTACGGCAGCATAGGTGTGGGCATTCAAGGCTTGATGTGATTGAAACTGAAGCAGCGCCCCGCAAGACTTACCTGGGTCGTTGATGAGGACCATTCCTTCTCGCAGAGGGTGGCTATTTTCAGTCGCGGCTTCATGCAATCAACCCAAGCGCTGTACCCACGTGGCACATACGTAAGATAACTGGGATTGTAATCCCAGCAGGCCCCTTCTGTGGATGGCCATGGATAAAAAATCTCCCATATTTGGAAGATCCCAGTCACAGATTGAGGAGAGGAAATTACTGGTGAATAGACAATCGTCATTGGGCTACAATGGGCTAACGGTCTGGATTAAATTAAACATGACCCACTTGTTAGAACAGAAAAGCCGTGTATCCTGCGCATAGATGCTGATCGCGTATCACATGATCTCTGATCTAACGTATGGAACTGGAATCCTTGGCAACACCTGTTTCACGCAGCCCGTACAACACGTGGCCTGCGATATTTTGTGTGAGAGATCCACTCCGTCCATCATGTTCACCACACAATGGTAGGCTTTGAAAGCAAAAACGTGCCACATCTGCTCCTTTGCAGAAGAGGGTTGGTAAGCTATCCGAAGACGTCTCTTGCAGCATCCATTGTGGTATCGAGATTTGCTCCTTTTCCCCGCATGTTTTTCTCATTTGTCTGTGTAATCATCTGCACGTCATCGAAGGAGAGGAGTGGCCCAACCTCACCCAAGACGGTGCCGCCCTGATCGAGGGGGCCACCTTGATGTATGTATTCTAAGTCCATTCCGACCATTCTTTTTACCAGATCATTTAACTAGATGAGCCAAAAAATGAAGTAGGTCGACCCTGCAGTAGGAAACAGTGGTTATTAACCATTAATGGGCCACAAAAGTTTTGGATAAGCTGATATTTGTTTTATCGCTTAAGCTGATATTTGTTTTATTACTTTATCAAGGTTTATATAAACTTATCATAAGGTTGAATAGCAAATAAACATTATAGGAACCTTACCGTGGACATTAAATAGTTTTCATGATAGGGCGTTCAATCACCATTGTTTTGTATAGTATGGTCCACCTGAGATTTGAATCTTCTTTGTTCTTGGGATCATGTGGTAAGATGATGGGGGCAAAACATATGAAAGGGGTAGATATAGAATACATACATCAAGGTGGGCCATACGATGACACCATGTTTGAGGCCGGGCCGCACCTAATCCGCTCCCTTCCTCTTATTCCGGAGGGTGGTGGAGATACTGAACGGGAGAGCTAGACCGCCATCCTCACCAACACCTTAAGCACTCAGTCTGTTTGGGGCTGCCTTGTTTTACATGTAAAATCCACTCCGTCCATCAGTTGCTATCCTTGATGCTTGATGCTAAGGAAAAAAAATCATGCAGATCCACAGCTTACGTAGAGCACACCACAGGGAACAGTGTGAATGGGATGCCAACCCTGGGTTTGTTTGTTTAGCCACCATATGGTCCGTTCATCAGGTCAGTTCATTAGGTGGAACAAGCCAATATCTGCATCATCCAAAACTAAGATGGGCCACAATCCATCAAATTGCATGTGTTTTTTTTTATCGCTCTTATTTTTTTGACATATGGTTAATATAAGGGTTAGCACCTGATGAATGAGTGGATTACACATGCACAAGATGATCAAACCCATGAGTGTTTTTTCCAGTGCAGAGATGCATGGAGCGGCTGTAACGTGATCTTCGGTAGACCCAGCAACGTACGTTTTCGGACAAGGGACTAAATCATGAAACCCATGGCACACATGCAGCACAATCTAAACCATTAAAATTATAGTCCCAATGCACTCCAGAAGTACTGTTGTAGGAAAAAGCCCTCTATTTAAAGGGTCATATTCATAGGTGAGCTGTAACGTGGACAGTACCTGACCACAGCCGTGCTACTGTAAATGTGGACCATCTATCACGTGGTATCTGCTGTCTGCACATAGTAAAAATACAATTACTGCTATAAAATGAACAGTAAACAGAGGGCTTTTTCCTACATGATGATCAGGTCACGGTGGCCATTGTGTAAAAATAAATAAATAAATAAATTAGATTACTCAAAATAGTAATCGACTTCTAAATCTAATGAAACTCGTCAACATGCTTGAAGCGCTGAAGAACCAGATTTCTTCCCAAAGAGACGTGGTATCATGTGGACTAGTCAGCTGATCGTGCCATCTGTTGAAGTCCCTCGAGCGACAAACCATTCTCTAACCTCTTGTGTTTCTTCCCACCTTTTCTTTAAAATCATTAAAATAAAAAACCTCTTGTGAATGATTATCTGTTTCACAGATATTATAGGTAGTTAGAAAGCTATTGACGAATTAGACGACCTAGAAATTGATAAAGCCATTTTTTCTTTACACCTTTCCTGAAAAAAAGACCTTCATTTTTTTAAAATCTAAAATTATGTTTTAGTCTTTTTTTTTTATTTTAGTAAGTTCCGTTGTTGCCATTTTTAAGGTTTTAAGGGGTTAATTGTAGTCCAGAATCGTTGTTTTAGTCATATAGGCATTGATTATGAGTTTTAGAAGTATGGTTAGAAGCATTTTTACTATTTTTGAATAATTTTTTCTTTTACTTATATAATCACATTAATTAGATATTATTCCATGATATTAACAATATTTTCTTTTCTATATTTTTGTTTTTAAACTTGTAGATTGGAAGTTTAATAAGCTCCCTTTCCATCATGCACCTGCTATGTCAGGTTCCCAACCGTACTATACATGTGACATGGGCGTTTTATCCATCTTGGATCATTTACGTAGGCCTCACATTGGATGGTATAGACCAAAAATTAAATTGACCGTAAGCCATTAGCTATTCAATGAGAGGGCTAACACTGCTAGTCTGCTACCAATCAGGTGGTTTAAACAGTATAAAAAAACAAATGAATGGATAAAGTGTACCACCCCACACGTCTCTCTCTCTCTCTCTCTCTCTCTCTCTCTCTCTCTCTCATTTTTTGTCCATGTAACCCAAGAATTTCACTGCAACAGCAGCATAGAAATTTTCCTATCAGACTTTTCAACGAAAAAAAAAGGAGAACGGTCACGTGGGCCTTTATTTTCCATGGCCATTCATATCATTTTGTGCATGTTTGCAGCTATAAATAACCCTCCAACAATGATAATTCCTGTCAAGCAATTCATCCCAACAATAGCTAAAGAGATGGCATTCTCCAACCTTGCACTCGCTTTGATGTGTGTCATGGGTCTAGCCCTAGCCCATCTTACCCAAGCCCAAAACTCACCCCAAGACTTCCTTGCTCCTCACAATGCCGCCCGTGCCCAGGTTGGCATTGGCCCCATGACATGGGACCCCACTCTAGAGGCCTTTGCCAGGAACTATGCTAATCAGCGTATCGGTGATTGCCAACTTGTGCACTCAGGTGGGCCATACGGCGAAAACATCTTCGGGGGTTCTGGCCATGAGTACACGGCTGCTGATGCGGTGAACTCATGGGTCGGAGAGAAACAAGACTATAACTACGATGCAAACACATGTGCAGCTGGAAAGCAATGTGGTCACTACACTCAGGTAGTGTGGCGCAACTCGGTCCGACTCGGTTGCGCACGCGTGAAGTGCAACAGTGGTGCAATTTTTATCACATGCAACTACAGCCCTCGAGGCAACATCATTGGGCAAAAGCCTTACTAGAGCTCTATGCTCCATATTATTATGTTGCTAATCTTGATCATCGGTCCAATAATTAATCTATCTTGAATAAGCTCAACGGATATATCATGTGTCCTAGATGAGCCTTTGTTTTATTACTACTAAGAAAATTATTGCTTTCTTTTATCATTTTTGTCAATTCTCATGAAAATGCTAAGTGGGTTCAGGGTACTACACTTGTGGATATGGTACATATGTATTTGAGTTGAGGGTCATACATCAGGTATAAAAAAGTTAAAAAGAAGAGGAAGAAGGGTGGCCCACTCATCAAGTGTGTGTAAATGGTATAGCTAGCTTTCTCTTCTATTTCTAAGTTTTGGATGGTCTATGGTTGTCTAATTCATTCAACTGGGGCCACCCAAGACCGACTTGTAAGAAGAGGGGAAAAAAGTGCTATTAATCCTACTAGCTAGTAGTCTCTTACATAAGATTTTGTTGAACATGCTTGATTGGGCCACCCGCAAGAGGACCACATCAACCAAATCGTTTGTGTAGTATGTATCACCTTGGATTGGTCATAATTTAGATGATCCGATGGTCTATATTCAACGGTAGAAGTGCTTCATTCAAGCCACTAATATGGCTGAAATGGTTAATAGGCCTTTTATATTTACGATGGCCCACAAGATCAACATTCATGATCAACCTAGAAGTGTGCCAATCGCAAGGACCCAATGAGCACATGCAACAAGCTAAATAAGGACAGACATTGTAGGCCCAGAGGGTCGGGAAATCATACACTTTGACCCAAGTTCATTGACCTAGGAAGCCAAGTGAAACACGTACTATGGCTACCAAACACGGCACTCAAGCGATCTGAGTCGTTCATCTGTGGGTCTTAAATGTATGTGTGGCAACCTAAAAATAAGTTAGCTAGTATTCTGATGTGCCACACATGTATGAGACACTAAAATGCAACCGACCGAACAGTCCATGATGCGTGTGGCTGATGATCTGATGACTCCACCTTCCTTATTTTGAGACTAGCATACGTTTTGGGCCACCATCCTGATCCGTACACACGGCATGACTGAATGGCAATCCAAAACGTCCAAATCGCTGAAACAAGTAGTGTGGATAGTTCAGAAAGCATTATAGGTTTCAGCCCGGCCCATTGACAGCCCTGTATTACAAGTGACAACTATAACTTGCACCGCTCTGAGTTTAGTTTAAGGCTGATTTGTGTATTTTCTCTTGGGCCGATGAGTTGTACCTGATTAACGGTTTGCTGGAAGATACATATCATGTGGCCCAAACATTAACCTATGGTTGGCATCTCAACCCAATTGTTCCGTAGTGTGGTCCATGTGAATTGTGAATCTAGTTGATTTTTAACCCTTTTTTTAACAGCCAAATTTCATTGAACGAACGACAGCTATACAGGACAGAAAACAATTTGGCAGGGCCATGTCAACAAAAAGACCACCAAGCCCTCCAATCGTATAAGTCCGCCAGCCCCCATCCCGAAAAACTCATACCCTAGGGTCACTATTGTTGGGTGCAGAAGCTATTTCAGATGAATCAAACAAGTAATAGAGAACAAAAAATTCTAGCACATACAGAACACATATTTTTACATAGAAAACCCTTGTGGAATAAAAACCACATCACAAAGCAACGATCAATCCACTTTTAACAACGAATTACATGAGGTGGAATCACTTACATAATATAGAAAACCCTAGATTTTCCCTTTACGAAACCCTAAAAATTGTATAGGCTGTCTCACAGCACCCTAATAATGTTTAGAAACGTACTTATATACCCCATGCAAGATTAGAAACAAAACCCACACTTTCTAAAAAAAAAAAAAAAAGACTCATGCATCCCATTTGCTTGACTCAACTAAATCTTTGGTCAATCAAAATATCAACATTGTTTGTTAGTCAACCAAAACAGACATCGGTCAATTGAAAACACTGCAGCAAGCTTCGGTTGATGGAACTGCACTGCACCAAATTAAAGACACTCGATCAACAACTATACATGGCCAGCACCCTCCTTTATTCTGCCTAGCCCTTGGCGGTCAAGAAATATATAGGTTTTCCCTCAGATAGGTTGGGGAAGAGCAGATAGGAATTCGATCAAAGAGCCTACTTTCTTGGGACTTGCTAGCAAGCCGAGCTGACCCATCTGCTACACTGTTCGCCTCTTTAGGCGTGTGAACAATTTTGCCATGAGCTTTGCTTTGTGAGGTTAGCCACCTGGCCCACCAATACCAAAACCTCCACAGCACTGAGGCACCTTCGTCCAACAACTCTACCACTAACTTGGAGTCGCTTTCCAGCACTATACACCCGAAGCCCCAAGCAAGGTCATATGAAAGCCCATCAAGTAAGGCCCGCGCTTCCTCTCTGTTGTTGGATCCCAACCCATAGCCTTTGGAGAACACAGAGAAATTCACCTATCCCATTTCTACCCACCCTAGCTCCTCCATACGGACCAGGATTACACCTAGTTGATTTTTAACCCTAACATTAACGATTATACCTCATAGATGGAGTGGATTTTACATATACAATATAGTGGGCCCCACAGGCATGGGTGATTTACATAGGGAATTCGGCAACGTCAATCTAACCTTTTTTTTCTTCAATATCTTCCGTAAAATATCCTTTAGAGGCCCACCTCATCCAAGTTACCATTTCCAGATATGGCTCAAGACAGCGAAGCTATCACGTGCGGATGTATGTAGAGGTGCGTGTGGCAAGGGTGCATATAATCTATGCCCAAAGTCCAAACTCTCCCTCTGGATTTCATGCACTCATGATTTTACTCTTAATCATCCATTTCATAGCCATTAATTGGATGGTTGTGATTGATTGATCAATGTGATATTAGAGATGTGCTCTGTACATTATGGGACTCACATGTAAGCTCCACATGAAGAGGCCGAGTCTTCATTTTTGTTTTTTTGTTTTTCGTTTCTTCTTTCTTTCTTTCTTTCTTTCTTTCTGTTTTTAACCATCTTTTCAGTAAACCATTCGGGAAAGCTCGCTAGGTACGTCAATCAAGTAGTCCTTCTTTTTTTTTTTTTTTTTTTTTTTTTTTTTTTTTTTTTTTTCGGATTTTGACCATACAGGCCCTACAGCGAAATTGCCCACTTGTTTCTATTGAAACTATTTTCCCTAACTAGCCCCTAACACTTTTTAAACTTTGTTGTGGACGAAAATAACCTTATGTATTGAGCCCAGCGCCTGACAGTTATTAATGTGTGAAAGGTGAATTGAGCTAGATAATAAGAAAGTTAAAGGGGGGCCTATTGTGAGGAATAATGTTGATCCACACCTTTCTTTCATTTCAAGAGCTAATTATAATACAAATTGGCAAAAATCCGGTCAAGGAAGTAGATGATAGCACAAAAAACATGATGATTTATCTGAGACCGTTGAAAAGTTATTAGTGTCCCCAAACCATTTGGATAAATATGATATCGCTTTTTTTTTTTTTTTTCTTTTACCCATATATATTTGTTACTATGAACGAGTTGGATGACATATAAACATCACTGTGAGCCCCACAACATGTAGCATGTACCGTTATAGTTCATCCTTAGTATGGACCAAAAAAGAAACATTTTCATCAGAAGTTATAGTTGTTACCTTTCTTGATCCGATTTTTATATCCATTTGATTTAGTGGACCATTTAATGGTAGATCAAATCCGTTCATAATATCTGTGGCCCAGGTTTATGTTGAATTAGTGTTGGATTAACGATTTTTCAAGTTATTAGTCGCCCACAATGATGAAAAAGGGTAAATAGTTTTTAAAACAATATGTTCTTCTTTATTATGTTGTGGATAACCTGATCAGAATCTTTCGATCATCATGTGGATAATTACATTCCTCCAAATTTTGGAGAGAATGAACGGATTGGATCTAACAAAAATTCTGAAGATAGGGTTAGATCTAACAAAAACTCCATTTCCTTCTCTTTCTTCTCTGGGACACACCACCACCTCATTTGACTTGGTTTTCTCTGGCTTAATCTTCTTCGACTCCAGTCTTCTTCTTGTACCACCAAAATCAAAAGACATGGTGCCTCCATGTTAGTAGATGTTTTTTTCACAGATTTGTATTGATCTGTGAATGGTTGTAGTAGTGTTTTTTTTAAAGATTTGTGTTGATGTGTGTCTGTGGATGGTCGAGATTGTTGTTTTAAAGATGTCAAGATGTGGTACGATTTTGAGACTGGCATGCACCAAGGATCATGGTTGTCATACGCTAAGGATTGTGATTGACATACACAAAGAGTCGTAGTTGATATACATAAAGGGATACGATAGACAGTCCAAACATAATAGCACATGTATCTCTTTTACAGTTTAGGGTCATGATAGTCATCCACAAAGGATTGTGACTGACATGTAGTAAGGGTTGGGATAGACAGTCCAAACACAATACAGTTCAGGGTCGTGATAGACATCCACAAAGGGTCGTGATTTTCATATAATAAGGGTCAGGATAGACAGTCCAAACACAATACGGTTCAGGGTCATAATAGACATTTACAAAGGGTCGTGATTATTATGTAGTTAGGGTTGGGATAGACAGTCCAAACACAATACAGTTCAGAGTCGTGATAGCCATCCACGAAGGGTTGTGATTGTGATGTATTAAGGGTCGGGATAGACAGTTCATACGTAATACAATTTAGGGTCATAATAGCCACCCACAAAGGGTCATGATTGTCATGTAGTAAGGGTCAGGATCGTGATAGCCATCTACAAAGGGTCGTGATTGTCATGAAGTAAGGGTCGGGGTCGTGATAGCCATCTACAAAGGGTTGTGATTGTCATGTAATAAGGGTTGGGATAGACAGTTCAAACACAATATAGTTCAAGGTCGTAATAGCCATCCACAAAGGGTCGTGACTGTGATATAGTAAGGGTCGGGAAAGCCAGTCAGATTATCCAAACCGTTAGTAAGTGGAATGCAAAAAAAAAAAAAAAGGATGAACAAGACCTTTCACAGGAGATAGGTCCAGTTACGGATGGTCAAGGACATCCAATGGCTATGATATTTGTGTGGAAGTGGAAGAAGAGAGGAATGTACCAAATGCACAGTCCAGATAGATGATACTAATGCTAACAAGTCCCAATACGACTAAGTGCATCGCAAGGGTTTTCATACAATGAGCCACGTAATTTAACATGTGTGCTTGCATGTGGATAGGACATGGCTCCATACTCATGTTAACAAACCTCATGTCTATCTCCTGTCAAAATTTGGCTTGTTTTTTCTTCTTCTTTTTGTTTCTTTCTTCTTTTTTTCGTGTAACCCAAAGGGCACGGCAATTGCTTAGATTGATAGAGATATTTCCAATTCGACTTTTCAAGGAAAGAAAAAGAGCTTTGAACGATTCATGTTGGCCAATGAAAACATTCTCATACAGTAGGGTAAAAGGAAAAGGATCACTGAATAGTCGAATAACTGATTAGTGGGAGAAATATACATATATGTATGTGTAAACATGTCGGTCATAATGGCCAAAGTGAGAGATACTAGAATGTATGGTTATTGATGGCCTTCTCCTATAACTATTGTTCCCTCTTTTTTCCTTAACGGCTGAAAACATCCCTCACTTTCCAATAGTGGTTTTTCCAGCCGCGATGGTATATTCCAAAAAAAAAAAAAAAAGAAGAAAAAGATCCCGATCTTTATAAAAGAGACCGCCATGACAAGATCCAACATAGAAAAGATACGAGAGAAGAGAATCAGAGAATACCTATTGTTTTGGTAGGATCGAAATCCTCTTGCAATTTGTAACCAAACGACACATTAACCACTCATCATCGTACTTTACCCACAATTTTGGTCACAAAATTAACTCTCGAATCTCATGCACATGTGTCATGTTAACATTTGTGCTTGTGTGTGGATAGGGCATGGCTCCATACTCATGTTAACAAACCTCACATCTCTCTCCCCACTAAAATTAAATTGGCGAGTTCTTCCTTCACATTCCCAAAGCTCACGGCAATTCCTTAGATTGATGGAGATATTTCCTATCAGACTTTTCTAGGAGAGAAAAAGAGCTTTGAACGGTTGACACAAATCCTCTTTGAAGATGAAGGGTTTATAGTTTCCAGCATCTCCATCTTCTAGACAATCAGAACCGTTGGTCCGATGATTAGACAATCCTAGCAATCCGATTGAGTATCAGATGCTTCTATTGATCAGCATTTACAAACCGTCCATTTTTAGCCATTTATGCAGTTGAGATGGTCTACATTCTACCTTTTCATGGCCCCTTGGCATGGGACCCAACAGATCAATGGTCATGATTATTCAAGTAGGGCCCATAATTGCCTAGACCTAGAGGATCTAGAACGCATGTCAGTTGACCGATATTCATTGCCCCTGGAAGCCAAGAGAAACACGATGGGCCGATAGCTACCATACGGTACCATTGTAGAGCATGAGCGATCTGGGCTGTACGTTATGGGCGTTAAAAAATGAATGTGTGGCTGCCCAAAAATTAGGCAGTCCGATCATCAGGGTGTGCTGCACGTATATGACACACTAAAATAGAATGACCAACGGTCCATTATGCATGTGGCCAACCTGATGACTCTACCGTCCTGATTTTCAGACCAACCTACATTATGGGGCCACCTGATGAATGGCCTGGATCTCGCACATAGGGAGAGAGTACTACTCTTTCGGAGAGCCACACATCCGGACCTTGACTTATCATGCATTTGACTGGTCACGTGATGATGCAAGTTGCTAAAAAAGACAAAAACAAAAAAGAATAAACGGAGAGTTCTATGAAGGACCGGCGCTGCATGCACTCTGTGAAGTTTCCTACCATTTAAGAAATGGTGGTGACACTTCAACCATATGCATGGCATATCTCTACGGCAATCAGGAACATCCAGCTCGATCGGTCACCCAATCATATATGACTTTAGAGATTTCTCCATCCACAATTTGTCCCATGCTTTAGATGGTCTGGGTAGCTTTACATGTGATGAGGATGAATAAAATTAGTGGTGAACTAACAAATGGCTCTCACCCGTTCTATTTTTGGTTTCAGTGGGATATTCGGAGGTCGCTTGGTATCCAATCCTGGATGATAGCTCTTGAAATCAGTGTGATGGAGAGAGAGAGAGAGAGAGAGAGAGAGAGAGAGAAATGGAAAAGGGGTGTGTTACAGTTACTTTACATAAGCTCCTTATACCACAAATCAGTGTGATGGATAGCTGTGTAAAATCATTCAGGGTGTGTTTGTTTTGCTTTTGAAGGGTAGAAATGTAAATACATTCAAAATGGGTCATGATTATTTACAAGAGGAATTACAAGCATTAGCCAGCTGATCCAAACCGTGCATCTGTTTTAACAGCTCATTTTAGGACAGTGAGCCCAAACATTAGGCAAATCCAAAGTGTATGTGGACCACATGCAACATTGTATGGGAATTAAACACATACCATTGAAAACTTTTTGAAGGCCTTAAAAGTTTTGGATTAAGTTGATATTTTTTTAATGGTTCATTTATGTCTTTCTGATCTTTTTAACAAATTGTATGACAAATACACATCACAGTGGGCCTTATACAAAGTTTTAATTTTAATGGTGGTTGTCATTATTTTCTTGATTTTTAAGGTGTGGTCCACCTAAGCTTACAATCTAAATCATTTTTGTGATGATGACCTAAAATGATCTTGTAAATAAGATGAACAGCTTGGATCGGACACATACTTCATGGTAGGACCTACAGATTTTATGTACTAAAATAGTAGGTTACAATCTCGTTTTTTGAAGCCATTTAATGTGAGATTTCTGCCTCTCTCCAAAGCATGCTGTAAAAAGTAATTTACAGCCCTTTTACTGTTGTTTACGGGAGTATATGGGCAAACAAACCCCATTGTGGAATCTCATAGTAAATTTGTTGTACAATACAAGAAAATCGGTACAAGGTTTGCTCACCATCAGAACCATGAGCACGCCAGCACCTCAGTTTTTCTCCACTTTTATTAATTATGTTTATTATGTGTGGACACTAAAGTTGAAAATTGTGCAAATTTCTTGTTTGGCCCATATTGTGATATATGTGGCTTATACACACCGTTCATTCATTTTGTGGGCTGATTTTAGGGTATGAACAGATCCAAATCTCAAGTGGACCACACCACATGAAACAGTGGGTTGAACACATACCAGCGACCATGATTTCCTCTGACGTGGCACACTTGAGCTTCAGATCTGCCTCATTTTTTGGGCTCATGCCCTCAAATGTTTTGGTAAAAAAGATGGATATGTCACAAACCTTACAGTGGAGTCCATGAATTTAAGTCCATACTTTTCAAACCACATTTTAAAGAGTAAATATTTATTTTTCTCCTTTCCCTGCGTATACGCCACTACCCTAGAAAGATAAGATGAATTCTTTTGACTGACACCTTCGAGGGCAAGATATTCAAATCAAAACGGTTTATCTGTTGTCGTGTCTCACGTGACAGTAGACCCATTTTCTTTAAGAGGAGAAACTTTCATACTCTAAATGGGTGTGATAAAAATCAATCTAAAATGTCCAATTTATGAGGTGGCTCATAAACTAGAAATTACATTGATTGAATATTTAAATAGCCAATTGGCTGAGACTTGAGTGTACGGTTGAAATGGAATAGCCATCTGTCTTAGTTCAACAAACAAGCGTCCGCGAATGTTAGAACCCTTTCCCCACTGTAGAAGTAGATTATCTCTCCGGAATTTGTGCGACTTATTATAGCAATAGAAGAAGATACAAATGATCAATGGCTGACATCGAGCATGGGAAGATGAAGAGAAGTGATGTAGCCATGATTTTTTGGAACATGGACCATCCATGATGCGTTGCGCAGGATGAACAGTTCCGATCAATACATCACATCGCCTTATCACGTTTAATGGGGCGAGATGGTTCTACCGTATTTTGGTTCTTCGCGCTGTACCATATCATCTCCAGTTTTTTCTTAAAAGCTGGCTAGAAGGACGGTTGCAAAACAGGGCGCGGATTCAGTCAGGTCTTAACCTGACCAAGTTTCCTCAGGTTTTACAGTAGGGCCCAAATGATATGTGTGTTGTATATCCATAGCGCCAATTCGTTTTTACAGTTCCTTTTAGTGCATGGAACAAATAATTAAGCAGATCCAAATGTCACAGGAATCACACCACAGGAAGCAGTGATCATTGAATGCTCACCGTTAAAACCTTCCTAAGGTCCACCATAATTTTATTTACTATCCAATCTGTTGATAATGTCACACAGAACTGGATTAAGTGAAAACAAAAATATCAGCTGGATCCAAAACTTTTGTAGCCCACAAAGAGGCTTTTAACGGCCAATCGCCACTGTTTCTTGTGGTGGGGTCCACCTTAGATATGGATCTTCTTCATTTTTTTGGGGAAAATCCCTAAAATGATCTAGAAAAGCGTATGAACAGCGTGGATATACAGTTGAGCGTATAGAATACTATCGTGAAGTGGAGTCGTGTCTCCTCATCCATTCATTAGACTAGGGCTGTCAACGGATTGGATACGGGCAGGATCACTGATGATCCGTATCCGATTCGATTAAGGATATATCCCACTCGAATCCGATTCGAATCACAAGTATATGATCCGAACCCAGACCTGTTTAAATATTTTGAAACCCGTTTTCGATCTGAATATGATCTGACCCGATATCCGAATATGATACAATCCATGAGGTTTTGGAAAATGGCAACGAAAAACGGGATAGAACAGAAGAGAGGGCACTGACCGACGACCGGCAACCGACCATCTACATTCCAAAGAAGAGAGAGAGATGCTCTGTTGACTTTTGAGAGTTTTTTTTTTTTTTTTAATCAGATCGTTAACGGGCTGGATCAAGGTTGATCCGAATCCGACCCGAATATTAAACGGACCGTCTTTGGGTATCCGAATCCGACCCAATGATCTGATTATTGATTTGAATCCGATTAAATCAGAGCAGATATGGAACAGATACGGATCATGATACGTGCCGTTGACAGCCCTAGTTAGACAGTGGATTTTAAAATTTACGGCAGCATATGTATGGGCCTTCAAGTCTTGATGTGACTGAAACCGAATCCGCGCCCCGCAAGACTGACCTGGGTCGCTGATGAGGACCATTCCTTCTTGCAGAGGATGGCTATTTTCATTTGCGGCTTCATACAATCAACCCAAGCGCAGTACCCATGTGGCACACACGTAAGATACATGGGATTGTAATCCTAGCAGGCCCCTTCTGTGGATGGCCCATTCATAAAAAAATCTCCTATATTGGAAGATCCCAGCCACCGAATTTTTACTTCCACCCTTAGAAAGTAGGCCGTTACTCTATTCCTCTACTCAACCGTCTATCTGTAGTCAGGAAATACGAAAAGTACGATTGACAGATGTTGAAAAAAGGGTTGTTTTTTTAAAACATTTTTAAAAGAAAAAAGCGTTGTCAATTACGCTTTAAGGACAGTGTGTTTTTCACGTGCTTCAGCTTGTCCTTATTTCTCAGGTTTTTCCAATTAATTTATTTTCTAAGATAAGAAATTTATCAATAATCTTAGAGCGTAATTTTTCTGATATGGAAACCGAAGGGGTATCATCAATCAAACTAATGAACCAGGATCTGATTCGTCTGGACCGGTTCGATGGAACCAATTTTACCAGATGGTAGGATAAGATAAAGTTCCTGCTTACGGCGTTGAAGATATTCTATATCTTAGACCCGAACTTGAAGCCGCTTCCTCCAGCTATTAATACAGACACGACTGAGCAGATCAACGCACGCATCAAGAGAGAAGAAGATAATCTGCTGTGTCGAGGACACATTCTGAACACGCTATCTGATCGTCTGTATAATCAATACACCAGAACTGAATCTGCCAAAGAAATTTGGATCGCTCCTGAAGCTTTCCAAGTGAGGGCTATTATCGCAAAATTGCCCCTGAGTTGGACAGAATACAGGAAGAAACTGCTACATAAAATCGAGAATTATTCACTGGAACAAATCCAGAAATATATCCGAATAGAGGAAGAATCCTGAAATCGTGAAAAGAAAAATGAAAATGGGAATTTCCTCATCCAAGGTGCAAGCAGTAGATAGTACCCAAAACAAGAATCCTGAGAAGAACGGTTCCCTGAAACCCAATAAAGGGAAATTCAAGAAATCACAGAAGAAGAACGGAAAGTTCAAAGGCCCTTGCCATGTCTGTCAGAAAACCGAGCATTACGCTCGAGTATGCCGTCTTCGAAAATCGAAGAATGAGGCAAGTGCAGTTGAAGAAGACATAGTTGCTATGATCACTGAGGTAAACATGATCCAAGGCAAAGTACCCGGTTGGTGGTATGATACAGCTGCCACAGTCTATGTAAGCTATGACAGATCAACCTTCAAGACTTATGAGGACGTGACCGATGGTCAAGAGGTCCAGATGGGTAATGAAGTCCGATCGAAGGTCGTAGGCAAAGGAACCGTGGAATTAGTCTTTACCTCTAGAAAGAAAGTGATCCTAACTAATGTACTGCATGTCCCTGACATGAGACGAAACTTAGTTTCTGGGGATCTTCTGGGAAAACCTGGAATTCGGGTAGTATTTGAGTCAGGAAAACTGATTCTATCGATGAACGAGAATTTCGTTGGTAAGTGATATGCTTGTAATAGGATGATAAAGTTTTCCTTGAATGAAATTAACTCTTCTGCGTATATGATTGAATTTGTAGCATTGTGGTATGGTAGATTAGCACACATTGGTTATAGTACCTTAAAATTTATGTCTAAGAATGGATTAATCTCATACACAGATAGTCAAAATGACAAATGTGAAGTGTGCATAAGGTCCAAATTTACAAAGAAATATTTTCCTAGTGTTGAGAGATCATCTCAAATATTGGACCTAATACACACTGATATCTGTGAGTTAAATGACATTCTTACACATGGAGGAAGAAGATACTTTATAACCTTCATTGATGATTGCTCCAGATATGTACATGTATATCTTCTAAAGAACAAAGATGAAGCACTCAGCATGTTCAAGATATATAAAGCAGAAGTGGAAATCAACTAAACAAGAAAATAAAAGTTATTCGTAGTGACAGAGGAGGAGAGTATTTTTCAAATGAATTCTCTAACTTCTGTGAAGAACATGGCATAATACACCAATGCACTGCACCGTACACATCACAACAGAACGGTATAGCTGAACGGAAGAATAGAACCTTAGTAGAAATGGTCAACTCAATGCTAATACAAGCAAAAGTTGCCATTAGGACTTTGGGGAGAAGCACTTCTCGCAGCGTGCCATATCCTAAATAGGGTTCCTTCTAAGAAGTTTAACTCTTCACTATATGAGGTATGGAAATGTAGAAAACCTAATCTAGAATATCTTAAAGTGTGGGGGTGCCTCGCATATTGTAGGATGCCTGATCCCAAAAGAACTAAATTAGGATCCAGAGCTATTAAGTACGCCTTTGTAGGGTATGCACAAAATAGCAAAGCCTATAGACTCCTAGACTTAGAGTCTAATACCATCATAGAGTCTAGAGATATTGAATTATTTGAAAACTCACTATCCTTAGAGTCAAATGATAATGAAATCCAAACTCCAACAGAGAAACTTATGGTAGAAGCTCAACATAAAGTTGAAGCTCCAATAGCACCACGTAGGGGTTAAATGGTAAGAGTAGAAAAGACTTTTGATCCTGAACAGATAGACTCTCAACGTATCTCTTTTCATCTCGTAGAAGGAGATAGAGAGAATGTCATTAAAAAGATACCTATAGTTATGACTATAAAAGATGATCCAACAACCTATAGAGAAGCTGTAACTTCTAGAGATTCAGCTTTTTGAAAAGAAGCTATCAATGATGAGATGGACTCGATTATGTCAAACCAAACCTGGGAACTAGGTGGATCTACCTCCAGCTTTTAAACCCATAGGGTGTAAGTGGGTATTTAGAAAGAAATATCACACTGATGGAACTATTCAAACCTTTAAAGCTAGACTAGTAGCTAAAGGATTCAGATAAAAAGAAGGAATAGATTATTTTGACACATACTCACCTGTGGCAAGAATAACATCTATTAGAATTATGTTTACTTTAGCATCCATACATCAGCTATATATACATCAGATGGATGTAAATACTACTTTCCTGAATGGAGACCTCGGACGATGAGGTATACATGTAACAACCTGAAGGGTTCGTTCTGCCAGGAAATGAGAAGAAAGTCTGTAAATTAATTAAATCATTGTATAGACTAAAACAAGCACCTAAACAGTGGCATGAGAAGTTTGATTCTAAAATACTTTCTCATGGTTTCATGCATAATGTAGCAGACAAATGCATATATTTCAAAACAAGTAGTAACTATATAATTGTTATTTGTTTATACGTTGATGACCTGTTAATAATAAGTAACAAGATGGAAGGTGTAACTGAAATAAAGAAGTTTCTGTCTTTTGTATTTAAAATGAAGGATATTGGACAAGTTGATATCATTTTAGGTATTAAAGTAAAAACTCATAGTGGGGGTTATGCGCTATGCCAATCTTATTATATTGAGAAAATAATAAACAAGTTTAAACACCTGAATATTAGAGAAGCGAAAACTCCATTCGATCCAAGTATCAAGTTAAATGAAAATACTGGAAGAACAGTTGCACAATTAGAGTATGTGAGTGTTATAGGAAGTCTAATGTATGCAATGCAATACACTAGACCAGACATCGCATATGCTGTGAGTAAACTAAGTAGGTTTACTAGTAATCCCATTGTAGAACATTGGAAGGCAATAGGAAGAGTACTTGGTTTTTTAAAAACAACCAAAGACTTAGGGTTATTTTACTCAGAATTTCCAGCTGTACTGGAAGGGTATACCGATGCAAGTTGGATATCGAGTGCAGGTGATAACAAATCCATTACTGGATGGGTTTTTACCTTAGGAGGTGCAACTGTATCTTGGGGATCCAAGAAACAAACCTGCATAACTCACTCAACTATGGAATCTGAGTTCATAGCCCTTGCTGCAACAGGTAAAGAGGATGAGTGGCTTAGGGATCTTCTTTTAGAAATTCTATTCTATGCGAAGTCGATACCGGCTGTTTTGCTACATTGTTATAGTGAAGCCACATTAGCTAGAGCCTACAGCGGCACGTATAATGGGAAATCCAGACATATAAGTTTGAGACATGACTATGTAAGACAACTGATTCAAGATGGAATCATTGCAATATCTTATGTAAAGTCAAGTAATAACTTAGCTGATCCTTTTACTAAACGTCTAACGAGAGAAGTAGTAAGGACAACATCCAGAGGGATGGGGTTGAAACTCTTTTCAAAAGATTTCACCGGTGATGGAAACCCAACCTAAAATTAGAAAATCTCTATATAAGGGTTTAATGGGTAAAAAAAGTCACTGATATGTGAAAAGTTTCAACACTAAATTATATATATATATATATATATATATATATATATATATACCTCATTCAGGATTATAGTGCTGGCCGTTACATACAGAGGGTTAAGTCTTAGAAACTCTTAATGCAATCCAGTCTTAAGGACAAGTGTCTGAAAGTAACGGAGACACTGGAAGGACGTCACCTATATGAACGTAGAGGTGGTGCCGCCTCTTATGAGAATGAGAATTTTCTCGGGATCGTTCATGAAACAGGATAAGCACAAGGCCATTAAATGTGCTGAGCAAGAATTGTGAGAATTCAAATAACACTTAGAAAGTATGTGTGTGGTATTTCTGGTCCTGTTATCTAAAAATAACTGGTTCAAAGCTGAGGCTACCAGTATTTCGATGGGTCTTTGAAATACTTACACCAAGGAAGGATTCAAATCGAAAGATATCTTACTTTATGCCTATAATCTTTTATACTCTAGCAGACATCCATTTTTCTGTTTTAAAATTATTTTAAAAAACAAGTGGGGGATTGTTGAAAAAAAGGTTATTTTTTGAAAACATTTTTAAAAGAAAAAAGCGTTTGGTTTTTTGTCCTATATCAGGATGGGAGAAAGGATTTTTTCCTCTTTATAAGTAGGGTGTTGTACACCTTACTTATTTATGGTGGAAGAGAGGGAGAATGGTGGCTTGCGTGTTCCAGTGCGCGCATGCGCATGGGCACGGGCTCGGTCTCGGGCTCGGGCTAGATGCGAGGGTGTGGGCACGTGAGGCAGTGTGGCTGTAGAGGCGCTAGTGGCGCACTTGTCACTTCGCATGTGCGCATCGTGTCGCAGATGGGTCGCGACCTCGCGGACCGGAGCGAGACTGGTGCGAGTCGCAGTGCGACAGAGGCTAGGTAATAGGTCAGGTGGCTGGGTTCGGAAGGTGCTGTGGGTGGGAGGTCTGACAGAGAGACCTCTCTGCTTTTTATAGAGAGCTGCAGGCTAATTAGAGGGACCTGTGTAACTGCTCATGCAGTAACGGTCCATACCATGCAGTAACAGCTGCATGTGGCTATGTAACAACCCAGACCCTTACAATAATAATAATGTGATTTACTTGAAAGTCCTGAAATAATTTTATTGGTAAATTAATTGAGTAGTTGAGCAACTACATAACTGTAACATTTTCAAATTACATGACTAAGTTATAGGACCATTTGCAAAGATCATGATTTCTGGTGAACATTACTACACAAAACTCTATATACTAGTTTTAGGACACGATCCAACCATACATGTAAAATCTCAACCCTCCGATCATCTTACAAACGCCCTAATCAGAAATCGGGCCTATAAATGGGCCATTTAACGTCAAAACTGTCTCATTTTTTGTGTCATAGTCTAAAAACCCGTGGCCTACCTGATGATTGGAGTAGATCTCGCGTATGCATCATGGTGGGACCCACGTGCACAGCGTGCACGTCGCAAGTCCGGTCAACCCGCGTTGACCGCGTATAATGCAAAGACAGAATCGTCTTCTTCGTTCGCAGCGTCTCAGCGAGCGGACGCTGTCCGCCTACTTCATCCACGCCGTCCGTTGTTGGACCATCTCGGGTGGACCCCACTTGTCCGGCAGCGTACGCTCGTCTTATACGTGCAGCGCACGTAAATAAAAAAGAAAGAAAGAGAAGGGACGCGTCTTCTTTGGACGCTGTTACAGCATCCGCAGCAGCTGCGTCCGCCCGACCAACTGGCGATTCACACCGTCCATCTGTGGACCCCACTTCCGAAATCCAGACCGTCCATTTGATGCTAGAGGGGAATTCCGACCGTGCTTGGATAAACTCTACCGTCGAAAACGTGGTTAGGCATCCGTATTCTCCTGCGTAATAAGCCTTGCGCGGGAGGTGATTCCGGAAATAGATACGTCTGCGATCGCCCGTTCGATCTAGGATTCTTAGGGTAAGAATCCTCCTACAAAACTGACGGTGATTAGGGTAGTTATTCGGTGTTCGCTAGCCTCAAGTGTAAGGCTGCGATGTAGTAATAAAAACTCGGTAAGACCGAGGTCGATCCACAGGGAAATAGTGACAGCTCTCAAATCACTCCAGCAACTCAGCTTTTAAAAGAAATAAGATTTAATAGAGTGTTTACTTAAAACAGGAATTTAATGAAAAATCAGAGATAAAGTACTAAGGCTTTCAAGGATCCACTTGTAGCAATCCTATGTCAATTCAGTCAATCCAAGTAGAGAACACAACTAGATTTGAAGTCCTATCTCTCATTTAGTTGGAGAATAAGCATTCACATACATTCCATCACATTCAAGTTGAACTTCCAAGTTCTAGTTCCATTCAATCAATACAAAACTCAAAACTATAGTCTGCGGAGTAACAGCCATGCCTCTGGACTATGGCCTGCTCAAGGATTACTATAATCCGAATTTAGAAACACACATGATAATCTCAGAGAATTAAAAGGAATTCATGTCCGGGGCACATAAACTCAGATAAAACATCTCAAACTATCATTATTTGGAACTAAACCATGCAAAAATCCAAACTTGAATGTAAATTACTTGAATTAAACTGAAATCAACATAGTATTAGCTACAAGCTTCACCTCTCAGCCTTAGCTGAGAGGTTTTAGCCGAGCATAGTCATGCTACAACTAAAAACTCTGAAATAAAGCATAAAAATAGAAAAACCCGAATAGGAGAGTTGCAGACGCTCCACAATCGCCTTCACCCTCCAAACTCACGTTCCCTAGCTTCTCTGATACCTTAGGGAGAGCCCCTAGGTGGCCTTTTATAGCAACAAACCTCCCTTGCGTCGGATTCTGCAAAAGACTACGCATTGCGCAATGTTTTTCGGAGTCCTGAATTAGAAAGGAATCCTCTTACGCAGGGCCGACCGGTCGTGACCGGTCGGACTGATGTTTTACACATTCCAGGGGTTGCTGCTGACCGGTCAAGACCGGTCGGACAGACCTGTCCAACATATCCAGCGTGCCTACCCGACCGGTCATGACCGGTCGGGCTCGTTCCTGCGTTGTCCAGTGCATACAGCCGACCGGTCATGACCGGTCGGGCTCTGCTGTCCAGCCTCCAGTGCTCATGGCCGACCGGTCATGACCGGTCGGGCTCTGCTGTCCAGCCTCCAGTGCTCATGGCCGACCGGTCATGACCGGTCGGCCTGTTTTCCCCTTTTATCAGCAACTGTGGCTGACCGGTCAAGACCGGTCAGCCCTCTTCACATTATTCTTCTTTCTGTCTTTTCTTCTCTTCTTTCCCTCTTTTTCTTCTCCTTGCTTTCTTCTATCTTCAATTCTCTTTCGTCCTTCATGCAAAAGCTCCAAAAGCTTTCTTTTCATCCCAATTGAATGAAGTCCGCTCTCATCCCTTGTAATCACAAAACATGTGTTAGGTAGGCCTTTAAACCATGAAAATCATGCAAATCATGTAGTGCAATGGGCAATGCAATGTATAAATTGGAGGTTCAACACACCCCCCAACCAACTTTTTGCTAATCCCGAGCAAAACATGCGTGAAAACAATTTCAAACCTCCAAACCGAAATCTCTTCCAGAAACCATGATTCTACCCACTCCAAGATGTATAAGTATAAAATTTGGAAAAATTAGGTGATAGAAGCTGAACCCTTGGACTCTCAAAACATAAAAGGTGTCTACATGAAATTCCCGCTGATTGATTGATAAATAGAAGAACTCGAACAAATTTAACCTAGTGTGCATAGTGAAAGTTCATCCCATGAGTTCCTGGGATCATCTTCTTCATAGATTAAGTAAACCAAGGATTTTAAGGTGCACAGACCAACAGCAAGCCTATGACAGGAATTTGCCTTACCGTCCTTCCGACGGCTTTCACACTACGTCCCATTTCCGGCTTTGGTTACAGTTCGACCATTCCCCGGTTGGTAATAGGTAGCCCTTTTCGAAATTTTCCACCATTTTTCTTTCCTTCCCGATTTCATCATTTCTTTCCCTTTTCTTTTAAATTAGATAGGATTTTTAGAAATCCATATCTTCTGTTATTATCTCATGGACAAGGATGGACAAAATACCCCGGCTTGGCTGCTCAACACCTTTAAATCAAAGTCTAGCTAATCCACAAATCACATAACCCTGTCACTCAAATCGTGTAATGTGAACTTGGTGCAAAGGTGTTCAAATTTTTCTATCAATCACAACAATAGGGGAACTATCATATAAAACCATTATGTTGGAAGAAATTCAGGACTACAACATCGCACACTTCGTGTCTCCTCCTCTTATACTCGTAGCATTTCAAATGTATAGAAACAAGATTTTCTAAAAGAGTTTTGAAATTTTAGAAAATTCGAAAAATTTTTGTGCACATATGAAGCTCGAAATGTTGCAATATGCTAGATGAGGGATCTCA
Organism: Liriodendron chinense; assembly: GCA_003013855.2. Lineage (NCBI taxonomy): Eukaryota > Viridiplantae > Streptophyta > Magnoliopsida > Magnoliales > Magnoliaceae > Liriodendron > Liriodendron chinense. The sequence continues at coordinate 53,613 of PVNU02002577.1, read as the reverse complement.
TCTCACCCCCCAACCAAATCTTGCATTGTCCTCAATGTAAAAAGATAGTCAATTAGCATGAACATGAGAGCAATGGCAAATAATGAGAGAGTGAGAACAATAGTACCTGATAGAGCGATCATGGAATTCTCCAACCCAACAACTAAAACCTATTAAAACAGTAAAACAAAACTAAACCTACCTATGCTATACCTCCATCAGACTAGGAGATCAATCATCCTGATAGACAGGATCATTCAGGGAGATGGACATGTCCTCTGAATCAAATTTCTCAACAAATGGTTTAAGGCGTTGTCCATTAACTTTGAAACAGTCACCATTCGTTGCATTCTCAATCTTAACAGCCCCATGAGGAAAAACTTCTTTGACAATATATGGGCCGGTCCATCGAGATCGTAATTTTTCCGAAAAAAGATGAAGTCGGGCATTATACAAGAGCACTTTTTGTCCTTCCTGGAAAGATTTCCTTAAGATGTGCTTGTCATGAAAGGCCTTCATCTTGCTCTTGTAAATTCTCGAATTCTCATATGCATCGTTTCGGATCTCATCAAGCTCATTTAATTGAAGTTTGCGAAGCGAGCTAGCCTTGTCAATGTCAAAATTTAAAGCCCGAATTGCCCAATAGGCTTTGTGTTCTATCTCCACAGGCAAGTGGCAAGCTTTCCCATAGACAAGTCTATAAGGGGACATTCCAATGGGTGTCTTGTAGGCAGTACGGTGAGCCCAAAGTGCATCATCTAATCTTAGGGACCAATCCTTGCGATCCGGTCTCACCGTCTTTTCCAAAATCTGCTTGATTTCCCTATTAGAGATTTCAGCTTGTCCACTTGTTTGTGGGTGGTATGGGGTACTCACTTTGTGCCTAATACCATATTTCTTCATCAAAGTTTCAAAAGGTCTATTGCAAAAGTGAGAACCACCATTACTAATAATGGCTCGAGGCGTCCCAAATCTAGAAAGTATGTTTTCTTTGAGGAACTTGAGAACCGTACGATGATCGTTGGTTCTACATGGGATAGCCTCTATCCATTTAGACACATAGTCTACGGCAAGCAAAATATAGACATGTCCAAAAGATGAGGGGAATGGTCCCATGAAATCGATGCCCCAACAGTCAAAGACTTCAAGATGTTGAATTGGGGTGAGAGGCATCATATTTCGACGGGATAATCCTCCTAACTTCTGGCAGCGCTCGCACGCTTTTCAAAACTCGTGGGTGTCCTTAAATAACGTGGGCCAATAAAAACCACACTGTAGAATTTTCGCAGTTGTTTTCTTGGCTGAAAAATGACCCCCACATGCTTGATCATGACAAAAAGAGATGACTGAATTGTGTTCATCATCGGGGATGCATCTCCTTATAATTTGGTCTGGGCAATATTTAAACAATAGAGGTTCATCCCAGAAAAATCTGCGCACTTCCCTTAGAAATTTACGTTTGTCTTGCGCAGTCCAATGAGTCGGCATCGCACCTGTGGAAAGATAATTGGCTATATCAGCGTACCATGGTGGATGCATAGCAACAAAGAGTTGCTCATCAGGGAATGAGTCCTCAATAGGTGACTCGTCAATGGAATTTGGTAGGACTAGGCGGGATAGATGATCCGCCACCACATTTTCTACCCCCTTCTTATCTTTGATCTCCAAGTCGAATTCTTGAAGGAGTAGGATCCATCTTAGCAAACGGGGCTTAGCATCCTTCTTAGAAAGAAGGTATTTCAGCGCCGCATGATCCGTATAAACAATAACTTTGGATCCTATTAAGTATGACCTGAATTTGTCCAAGGCAAAAATGACAGCTAGGAGCTCTTTCTCCGTAGTCGAATAATTAACTTGGGCAGGATTTAAGGTCCTACTTGCGTAGTAGATGACATGGGGCTTTTTATCCTTCTTTTGGACCTAACACCGCCCCAATAGCAAAATCGCTCGCATCGCACATCAACTCAAAAGGAATGGACCAATCTGGTGGTTACATGATAGGAGCGGTTGTCAACATGTCTTTTAGCTTTGAAAAAGCTAATTGACATTCGGCACTCCACTCAAATTGGTTCCCCATTTGTAGAAGGTTGCATAAAGGCCTTGAGATGTGACTAAAATCCTTTATAAACCTTCGATAGAAACCGGCGTGTCCAAGGAAGGACTGCACATCGCGTATGCTTTTGGGTGGTGGTAGATTGGAAATTATGTCAATTTTCGCCCGGTCTACCTCTATTCCATTGGACGAGATGATATGTTCAAGGACTATTCCTCTTTGTACCATGAAATGGCACTTTTCCCAGTTTAATACAAGTTGCTTTTCCTCACACCTCATCAAGACCAACTTCAAGTGCTTGAGACACTCCTCAAATGTACAACCAAAAACAGAAAAATCATCCATGAATACCTCAAGGAACTCTCCCACCATGTCCGAGAAAATACTCAACATGCATCGTTGGAATGTGGCGGGTGCATTACATAACCCGAATGGCATTCTTCGGTAAGCGAAGGTGCCAAACGGGCATGTAAAAGTGGTTTTCTCTTGATCTTCCAGAGCTATCTCAATTTGGTTGTATCCAGAATAGCCATCTAGGAAGCAGTAATAGGAATGGCCTGCCAACCTCTCCAATATTTGATCCATAAATGGGAGAGGGAAGTGGTCTTTCCTAGTAACCGTGTTGAGCTTCCTATAATCAATGCACATACGCCAACCGGTGGTCACCCTAGTCGGTATAAGCTCGTTGTTGGTGTTTTCAATGATGGTAATACCGGATTTCTTGGGGACAACTTGGTTGGGACTCACCCATTGGCTATCTGAGATGGGGTAGATGATACCCACATCCAATAGCTTTAACACCTCGGCTTTGACAACCTCCATCATGTTTGGATTTAGCCTTCTTTGAGGTTGTCTAGATGTTTTTGCATTTTCTTCAAGGTGTATACAGTGAGTGCAAACCGAAGGATCTATCCCTTTGAGATCCGCTATTGTCCAACCTATGGCTTCCCGATGTTCTTTGAGTAGCTCAATCAACTTGAGCTCTTGGTCTTTCTCTAGGTGGGAGGCAATGACAACTGGGAACATTTCCTCTTGACGCAAATATACGTATTTAAGCTCTGATGGCAGCGGTTTGAGGTCAAGGTTTGGTGGTTTGATGTTAGACGGTAGAGGCCTTGATGTGGTTGGTGGCAATTTTTCAAAATGGGCCTCCACCGGCTAGTATCAACTACCGGTCTTACTGCTTGCACAATTTCACTAATGATGGGGTCTTCAGAATCCATGAAGTGTGCTAAGCATGTCTCCAAGCTTTCTAGTGGTTCAAGTTGGAGGAGTTCTTCTTCTTCAAAAATTTCCAGCATGTTTACATCGAAGAACTCATCATCATCGACATCCCTATGTCTTTTGCCCAAATGAATTTACCTCTAGTGTCATGTTTCCAAAAGATAGTTGCATCACCCCATTCCGGCAATTGATGATTGCGTTTGATGTGGCAAGGAATGGGCGGCCTAATATTACCGGTATTTGGGTGCTAGCATCCAAAACCGGTTGTGTGTCCAAGACTATAAAATCTACCGGGTAGTAGAATTTGTTAACTTGGACTAGAACATCCTCAACTATCCCCCTCGGTACACGGATAGATCTATCAGCGAGTTGCAATGTGGTTTTGGTGGGTTTTAATTCACCAAGACCCAATTGCTCATATACCGAGTATGGGATCAAGTTCACACTCGCCCCCAAGTCTAACAAGGCACGTTCAATCCGGTAGTCTCCAATGATACATGAAACGGTGGGACTACCGGGATCTTTGAATTTTGGAGGGGTCTTTTGAGTGAGGATGGCACTAACTTGCTCAGTTAAGAAGGCCTTTTGCTGCACATTATATTTACGTTTTGTTGTGCATAGGTCTTTTAGAAACTTGGCATAAGAGGGAATTTGTTTGATGGCATCAAGCAAAGGGATATTGATCTTGACTTGTCTGAAAATCTCTAGAATATCTTGAGAATTTGGGAGAGATTTTGGGGTAACCAATCTCGAAGGGAATGGTGCTACGGGCTTGTAATGCGTTCCGGTTGTTGTGGGGCTAAGTTAGATCCATTTTCATCCTCAGAATTTACCGGATCATTAGGCTCATCGGCCTTCACCGGAATAGTTTTGTCAATTTGTTTACCACTTCTAAGGGTGGTAATGGATTTAGCTTGCTCCATGTTTTGGTTGGAAGGATTAGGGATGCTCACTTTATGTACTTGCTTTGGATTGGGCTGAGGTTGGGCCGGAAAGGTCCCTTCCCTAGCATTCAAGCGTCCCTTAATCTCATCAACCGAGACTTTCAGCTCTTGGAACATTTGCTGATTCGATTCATTTATTTGCGCTTGCCCTTGCATAAACATTTTCAAGGTATCCTCCAATGAGAATTGAGGTGGGGCCATATTTTGCATGGGTGGCCCTCTTTGGGAGTTGGTAGGATTGCCCGTAGGAGCATTCTTTCAACTGAAATTTGGGTGGTTCTTCCAACTCTCATTGTACGTATTACCTACCGGTCCATTGAAGGGCCGTTGATGACCATATGTGGCATTGGCTGTCTCTTGTAGCACTTCCTTAAATGCAGGAATTGTGGGACAATCTTGCGTAGCGTGTAAATCGGTGAGACAAATCCCACATGTGGTTTCAACAGCTTCCTTGGACTTGGAAACTCCACTTTTGCTAAGTTCCATGGCCTCAACCTTCCTTGTGAGGTTGGCTATCATTGCATTCACGTCGTCTTCCTCTTTAAGGACATAGATCCCTCCTTTCTCTTGAGTGGGCTTGGGGTTCTTGGGTTTATCCGAGGTATCCCAAGATTGGGCGTTTTCAGCCAACATGTCCAAGTAACTCCAAGCCTCATCTGGATTTTTACTCATAAACTCGCCATTGCACATCATTTCCACAAATTGACACATATTGGAACTTAATCCATCATTGAAAAAATTTATAACTCGCTAACTCTCATAGCCATGATGTGGGCAAGCAAGCAGGAGTTCATTAAATCTTTCCCAACATTGGAAGAAAGATTCCCCTTCTTTAGCCGAAAAATTCATTATGGCTCTTCGAAGGGTGTTCGTTTTATGAGCCGGGAAGAACTTTTTCAAGAATTCCCGGTTCATTTCAACCCATGACCCAATCGAGCGTGGTCTAAGAGAATGAAGCCAATCTTTGGCTCTTTCTTTCAAAGTGAAGGGAAAGAGTTTAAGTCTGATAGTATCATCGGAAACATTGGTGAAATGCAAGGTGGCCAACACTTCTTCAAATTCTTGTAAGTGTAAGTATGGGCGGTCAGAGTCTAGCCCATGGAATTTAGGTAAAAGTTGAATTACGCCCGGTTTTATGTCAAAGTTTTCACCGTTTACTGGTAGAACAATGCAAGAAGGTGTAATTGCACGGGCAGGTTGTAGGTAGTCCCGTAATGATCTCATTGGAGGAACATTATGAACCTCATTCTCTCCTACTCCTTCCTGATTTGTGTTTGTCGTTGGAGTAGGGGGGGGGGGGGAGGATTCCTTACAGGTGTTTGATCCATACTCCCCAAACTTTCACAATGCTCTTGATAATTCCGGACTCGTCTATGGACTGACAATGGTCCAACTAAACCACCTTCAGATTGGAGACGATTTGAGTGATTACGTTCCCAACGGGACATAAACCACTCAACCAGAAACTGAAACTAATCCTATCCTAGAAAATTGAAATCTGAACTAATCTGAAAAAAATTCTGCAGAAGCTAAGTTAGAAATGTATCACCTGATGCGCTTGAACTAGAGAAAAATTCCTACAAAACAGAAAAACTTGTTAGTTCTAAGAAAATCAGAAAAACTATCTACTGCTACTTCTACAGCCACTGAAACTATTCGAAAACCATTATCTAAATCCCCGGCAACGGCGCCAAAAACTTGTTCGCTCGCCTCAAGTGTAAGGCTGCGATGTAGTAATAAAAACTCGGTAAGACCGAGGTTGATCCACAGGGAAATAGTGACAGCTCCCAAATCACTCCAGCAACTCAGTTTTTAAAAGAAATCAGATTTAATAGAGTGTTTACTTAAAACAGGAATTTAATGAAAAATTAGAGATAAAGTACTAAGGCTTTCAAGGATCCACTTGTAGCAATCCTATGTCAATTCAGTCAATCCAAGTAGAGAACACAACTAGATTTGAAGTCCTATCTCTCATCTAGTTGGAGAATAAGCATTCACATACATTCCATCACATTCAAGTTGAACTTCCAAGTTCTAGTTCCATTCAATCAATACAAAACTCAAAACTATAGTCTGCGGAGTAACAGCCATGCCTCTGAACTATGGCCTGCTCAAGGATTACTATAATCTGAATTTAGAAACACACATGATAATCTCAGAGAATTAAAAGGAATTCATGTCCGGAGCACATAAACTCAGATAAAACATCTCAAACTATCATTATTTGGAACTAAACCATGCAAAAATCCAAACTTGAATGTAAATTACTTGAATTAAACTGAAATCAACATAGTATTAGCTACAAGCTTCACCTCTCAGCCTTAGCTGAGAGGTTTTAGCCGAGCATAGTCATGCTACAACTAAAAACTCTGAAATAAAGCATAAAAATAGAAAAATCCGAATAGGAGAGTTGCAGACGCTCCACAATCGCCTTCACCCTCCAAACTCACGTTCCCTAACTTCTCTGATACCTTAGGGAGAGCCCCTAGGTGGCCTTTTATAGCAACAAACCTCCCTTGCGTCGGATTCTGCAAAAGACTACGCATTGCGCAATGTTTTTCGGAGTCCTGAATTAGAAAGGAATCCTCTTACGCAGGGCTAACCGGTCGTGACCGGTCGGACTAATGTTTTACACATTCCAGGGGTTGCTGCCGACCGGTCAAGACCGGTCGGACAAACCTGTCCAACATATCCAGCGTGCCTACTCGACCGGTCATGACCGGTCGGGCTCGTTCCTGCGTTGTCCAGTGCATACAGCCGACCGGTCATGACCGGTCGGGCTCTGCTGTCCAGCCTCCAGTGCTCATGGCCGACCGGTCATGATCGGTCGGCCTGTTTTCCCCTTTTATAAGCAACTGTGGCTGACCGGTCAAGACCGGTCAGCCCTCTTCACATTGTTCTTCTTTCTATCTTTTCTTCTCTTCTTTCCCTCTTTTTCTTCTCCTTGCTTTCTTCTATCTTCAATTCTCTTTCGTCCTTCATGCAAAAGCTCCAAAAGCTTTCTTTTCATCCCAATTGAATGAAGTCCGCTCTCATCCCTTGTAATCACAAAACATGTGTTAGGTAGGCCTTTAAACCATGAAAATCATGCAAATCATGTAGTGTAATGGGCAATGCAATGTATAAATTGGAGGTTCAACATTCGGACTTCGTGGAGTGCAAGCAACCGCATATTGCAATTTCGGACGAAACAGCGTCTGATCGCTGTCAACATTCGACCGACGTACGTGCACTTGATTGGGCTTCCATTGTTTGATCCAAACCGTCCATTCGATGGGCCACCCTCATATTATTAAACTTTTGTAAACATGGATTAATCAGACGATGGATAGTACCTAAGGGTTGGACCGAGTCCGCGTGAGAATCTTGGTGCGCGTCTGGGTGCAAACAGCGTAGACGTGGGCCAGTCACGGTTACGTTATAAAAACCTCTCTCCCTTGCTGGGAGAGGGCAGACCTTACATGAGAGAGAGAGAGAGAGAGAGAGAGAGAGAGAGAGAACAGCGGTGAGAGAGAGAGAGAGGGAGGTAGCAGCGTTGTGCTGCTGTTGCTGTGGGGACAGCACCCCAGTCAACAAGAAACAGAGAAGAAGAAAGAAAGAAGAAAAAGGAGAAAGAAAGAAGGAAGAAGAAGAAAGTTCTTCTCTATTCGAATTCGAGTCGACTCGTTGAGCGACTCACTGAGCCAACTCAGAATCTAGTTTGGGCTTGTGTGGAACCTATAGCTCATCATACTGTGAGTGATCCATCTCAGAATTTTCATGTTAATATTCTTTCAAATTCCTTCCTATTGAGTTTGAAATCCTTCTATCCTTTCCTCCATGTAATTGATTTTTCAACTTCTTATTTATATAGGATAAGTTGTATACTTTCATGCTATTTTCTAGGCATATGTGCTAGATCTTAGTTAAGGGGATCTCTTGTAGTTTCCTTGTTCTTCTTGGTGACACTTCTTTAGTTTTCGTAGGATCTTACGTAGAGGTTAGGCATGGGTTAAATTTCCTTTCACGACTTTCCCTTTCTAGTTACACAAGTGAAAACTGTACATAGTCGTAACTTAAACTTAAATACACAAGATGGTATTATTGGTTCAAAACCTTACGTAGCATACATCATCCTCAACTCCCTTGATTGACAATAAACATCAGAGATAGATGGAAGATTACTTGAATGCATACATCTCATGTATGGTGTGATTGAAATTGAACTTTGAACGCATAGTATGCTTGACGAATGCTTCCATAATTCATGACACGCACATACATTTATACACTGCGACAGAACAGGAGCATGGTTGATTTGACTCCTTGCGTGCATGGTTGATTTGCCGCCTCGCTGTACCGGTTAGGTGAGCATGGTTGATTTGCGACAGGTTCCTAATGTTCAGTGGCAGCGAGTTCTGGTCGTTTCACTTATTGAGCATGGTTGATTTGCTCGGTTGGATCAGTGGTGCATGGTTGATTTGCCCAATGGCGTGCATGGTTGATTTGCCGCCTCGTTGTACCGGTTAGGTGAGCATGGTTGATTTGTGACAGGTTCCTAATGTTCAGTGGCAACGAGTTCCTAGACGTTTGTTGCTCTTACACATGTCATAACATACATGACATCATGATAATCATGTTTCATTCATAATAAGACATAAAGTGTGTTAATCATCACCATAGCCTTGTATATTCGTATAATTCTAGCTGTCGGTATTTTACATCTAACATCTTATTAACTGAATATTACCTGTGATGGAAATGACCTCACTGGGCTTTAGCTCACCAAAATCACCACAGTTCCTGCAGGGTATCAGGAGGAAGGAGGAGCGGCTGAAGCGGAATATCTGGACGACTATTTTTATTAGAAGAATTATTCTAGATTAGGTGTTTAAATTATTTCTTTTAGTAGATGATTGAAATAGACTTTAGTAGATTTAAATGTTTTGCAAAGTAGATGTAGTGGTTTAATTAAACTTCCATTTGATATTTAAGCTATGATTAATAAAGTACTTTAGTTTGGTATTGTTGTGGTATGTGGAATGGAATTTCTCTAAAGGTTATGTTTGGATTAAATTCGCACCCTGAAACTCGGGCCTTGAGTTGTTGTACTCGAGTCTCGGATTTCAGGGCGTGACAGGCTAGCCCAACAGTCAGAAATGATTAGCCATTGAGTCTAAACAGTCAGCATGCAGGTGCATAACTCCCACATGCACAACAGTCAGAAACTGCCATAAACTGGCTAGTTTCTCACAACAGCCAGAAAACGGCTAGTGTCATTATGGCTTTGGACCAAAACTGCCAGCCACCCTTGCCTATATAAACCGGACATGTCTGGTTCATTCCAATACAACAACAACAATCACAACCTCGAATACTGAACCAGCACCCATTTTAGTCTCTTAGCCTCTCGGTTTGGTTGAAATAAACTAAGCCACTTAGACCAGTGTAGTGATCTGCTACTGCCAGAAGAAGACTGACATTCTTTTCTCTCTCTCTCTTTTCCTTCATCTGCCAGAGTTTGTTACTGAGTTCCATAGTGGTTCCTTCGTTTTTGCCTGAATGCAGAATCACATAAGGCTCGTCGTATCTGGAAGCAAAGCCGCCTGCAACCTATCAGCAGACTCAAAATAATTTGAGTAGGGGCGAATTACGCTTTAAGGACAATGTGTTTTTCACATGCTTCAGCCTGTGTTTATTTCTTAATTTTTCCAATTAATTTATTTTCTAATATCAGAAATTTATCAACAACAGATTGAGGAGAGGAAATTAATGGTGAATAGAGGATCTGGGCTACAATGGGCTAACGGTAATTGATTAAATTAAATATCACCCACTTGTTAGAACAGAAAACCCATGTATCCTGCGCATAGATGCTGATCGCGTATCACATGATCTCTGCTCTGACGTATCGGACCCGGAATCCTTGGCAACACCTGTTTCACGCAGCCCTTACAACACGTGGCCTGCGATATTTTTTGTGAGAGATACACTACGTCTATCATGTTCGCCACACAATGGTAGGCTTTGGAGAAAAAAAACGTGCCAGATCTGCGACTCAGATGATCCACAAATGGGAGAGGACGCCAACCATAGGTATGTGTCTATATAATTCCATCTAACCCGTTTATCAGATGGATCTAAAACTCAGGCGGATCACACAGTGTGATGTTAGAGTTCTTAGTGGTGATTTTACAATTTCCCCGCGGCATGGACCAACTGAGTTTTGGATGATTTTTTTTTTGGGGGTTGTACGGTGAATAAAGGAAAGTTCACATGATAGACGGAGTGGATGTTACACTCATAAAATGGTGGGCCCACATAGCTCTCACTTGTTACTGCGGCGGACCGCAATTGTAGAAGAGGGTTGTGGTAAGCTATCCGAAGACGTCTCTGCAGCATCAATTGCGGTATCTAGATTTGCTCCTATTCCCGCATGTTTTTTCTCGTATATATGTCTACGTAATCATCTGCACCTAATCCGCTCCCTCTCTCTTATTCTGGAGGGTAGTGGAGATACCGAACTGGGAGAGATGGACCGCCATCCTCACCAACACCTTAAGCACTTAGTATGTTCGGGGCTGCCTTGTTTTACATGTAAAATCCACTCCATCCATCAGTTACTATACTTGATGCTTGACGCTAAGGAAAAAAATCATGCAGATCCATAGCTTACGTAGAACACACCACAGGGAACATGTGTGAATGGGATGCCAACCATGGGTTTGTTTGTTTAGCCACCATATGGTCTGTTCATTAGGTCAGTTCATTAGGTGGAACAAGCAAAAATCTGCATCATCCAAAACTAAGATGGGCCACAATCCATCAAATTAGAGGGTTTACGTGTAATTTTATATATTCCCATTAATGTGGCCGGCCCATCTGTGTTTTTTTATCGCTCTTATTTAATGTAACGTGGACAGTACCTGACCACAGCCGTTCTACTGGAAATGTGGACCATCTATCGCGTGGTATCTGCAGTCTGCACATGGTAAGAATACAATTACTGCTATAAAATGAACAGTAAATAGAGGGCTTTTTCCTATATGATGATCAGGTCACTGTGGCCATTGTGTAAAAAATAAATAAATAAATAAATAAATTACTCAAAATAGTAACCGACTTCTAAATCTAATGAAACTCTTCAACATGCTTTAAGCGCTGAAAAACCAGATTTCTTAAGAGACGTGGTAACATGTGGACTAGTCAGCTGATCGTGCCATCTGTTGAAGTCCCTCGATCGATATGCCATTCTCTAACCTCTTGTGTTTCTTCCCACCTTTCCTTTAAAATAATTAAAATGAAAAACCTCTTGTGAATGATTATCCGTTTCACGGATATTATACATAGTTGGAAAGCTATTGATGAATCAGACGACCTAGAAATTGATAAAGCCATTTTTTCTCTACACGTTTCTTGAAAAAAAGACCTTTGTTTTTTCAATCTAAAATTATGTTTTAGTTTTTTTTTTTTTTTTTAATAAGTTCCGATGTTGCCATTTTTAAGGTTTTAAGGGGTTAATTGTAGTCCAGAATCTTTGTTTTAGTCATCTAGGCATTGATTATGAGTTTTAGTATGGTTAGAAGCATTTTTACTATTTTTGAATAATTTTTTCTTTTACTTATATAATCACATTAGATATTATTCCATAATATTAACAATATTTTCTTTTCTAGATTCTTGTTTTTAAACTTGTAGATTGGAAGTTTAATAAGCTCCCTTTCCACCATGCACCTGCTATGTCAGGTTCCCAACATGTACTATACAATGACATGGGCATTTTATCCATCTTGGATCATTTACGTAGGCCTCACTTTGGATAGGTATAGACCAAAAATTAAATTGATCTTAGGCCAGTAGCTATTCAATGAGAGGGCTAACACTGCTCCCAATCAGGCGGTTTAAACAGTATACAAAAACAAATGAATGGATACAGTGTACCACCCCACACGTCTCTCTCTCTCTCTCTCTCTCTCTCTCTCTCTCTCATTTTGTGTCAATTTAACCCAAGATTTCACTGCAACGGCGGCATAGAAATTTTCCTATCAGACTTTTCAACGAAAGAAAAAGGAGAACGGTCACGTGGGCCTTTATTTTCCATGGCCATCCATACTTGCATGTTTGCAGCTATAAATAACCCTCCTACGATGATAATTCCTGTCAAGCAATCCGTCCCAACAACAGCTAAAGAGATGGCATTCTCCAACTTTGGATTTGCTTTTATGTGTGTCATGGGTCTAGCCCTAGCCCATCTTACCCAAGCCCAAAACTCCCCCCAAGACTTCCTTGCTCCTCACAATGCCGCGCGTGCCCAGGTTGGCGTTGGCCCCATGACATGGGATCCCACTGTGGAGGCCTTTGCCAGGAACTATGCTAATCAGCGTATCGGTGATTGCCAGCTTGTGCACTCAGGTGGGCCATACGGCGAAAACATCTTCCTGGGGTTCCGGCCGTGAGTACACGGCTGCTGATGCGGTGAACTCATGGGTCGGAGAGAAACAAGACTATAACTACGGCACAAACACATGTGCAGCCGGAAAGCAATGTGGTCACTACACTCAGGTAGTGTGGCGCAACTCAGTCCGACTCGGTTGCGCACGCGTGAAGTGCAACAGTGGTGCAATTTTTATCACATGCAACTACAGCCCTCCAGGCAACATCATTGGGCAAAAGCCTTACTAGAGCTCTATGCTCCATATTATTATGTTGCTAATTAATCTTGATTATGGGTCCAATAAGTAATCTGTCTTGAATAAGCTCAATGGATATATCATGTGTCCTAAATGAGCCTTTGTTTTTATTACTATTAAGAAAATTAATGCTTTCTTTTATAATTTTTGTTAATTCTCATGAAAATGCTAAGTGGGTTCAGGGTACTACACTTGTGGATATGGTACATGTATTTAAGTTGAGGGTCATGCATCAGGTATAAAAAAGGAAAAAAGAAGAGGAAGAAGGGTGGCCCACTCATCAAGTGTGTGTAAATGGTAGCTAGCTTTTTCTTCTATTTCTAAGTTTTGGATGGTCTATGGTTGTCTAATTCATTCAACTGGGGCTACCCAGACCGACTTGTAAAAAGAGGGGAAAAAAGTGCTATTAGTCCTACTAGCTAGTAGTCTCTTACATAAGCTTTTGTTGAACATGCTTGATTGGGCCACCGGCAAGAGGACAACATCAACCAAATTGTTTGTGTAGTGTTTATCACCTTGGATTGGTTATGATTTAGATGATCCGATGGTCTATATTCAAGCCACTAATATGGCTGAAATGGTTAATAGGCCTTGTATACGGTGGCCCACAAGGTCAACATTCACGATTGACCTAGAAGTGTGCCGATCGTGAGGACCCAATGAGCACATGCAACAAGCTAAATAAGGACAGACATTGTGGGCCCAGAGGGTCGAGAAATCATATAATTTGACCCAAGTTCATTGACCTAGGAAGCCAAGTGAAACACGTACTATGCTACCAAACACGGCACTTGAGAGATCTGAGTCGTTCATCTTTGGGTCTTAAATGTATGTGTGGCAACCTCAAAATAAGTTAGCTAGTCTTCTGATGTGCTGCACATGTATGAGACACTAAAATGCAACCGACCAAACAGTCCATGATGCGTGTGGCTGATGATCTGATGACTCCACCGTCCTGATTTTGAGACTAGCATACGTTTTGGGCCACCATCCTGATCCGTACACACGGCATGACTGAAAACGTCCAAATCACTGAACCAAATGTGGATAGTTCAGAAAGCGTTATAGGTTCCAGCCTGGCCCATTGACAGCCCTGTATAAATATAAGTGATAACTATAACTTGCACCGCTCTGAGTTTAGCTTAAGGCTGATTTGTGTATTTTCTCTTGGGCCGATGAGTTATACCTGATTAACGGTTTGCTGGAAGATATATATCATGTGGCCCCAAACATTAACCTATGGTTGGCATCTCAACTCAATTGTTCCGTGTTGTGGTCTATGTGAATTGTGAATCTAGTTGATTTTTAACCTTTTTTTTTTTAACAACCAAGTTTCATCGAACGAACAAGAGCTATACAAGACACAAAACAATTCGGCAGGGCCATGTCTACAAAAAGACCACCAAGCCCTCCTATCGTATAAGCCTGCCAGCCCCTAACTCGGTAAAACCAGGGTCACTATTGTTGGGCGCAGAAGCTATCTTAGATGAATCAAACAAATGATAGAAAACAATAAATTCGAGCACACATAAAACACAGATTTTTATGTGGGAAACCCTCAGCTGACCCTACTGTGTGACTTATCATAGCAATAGAAGAAGATACAAATGATCAACGACTGACATTTAGTGTTAGAAGGTGAAGAAAAATGAAGTAGCTATGATTTTTGAAACATGGCCCATCAATGATGCTTTCCGCAGGATGAACAGTTCCGATCAATACATCGCCTTATCATGTTTACTGTGGGGAGAGAGCTTTACCTTATTTAGGTTCTATGCATGGTACCGTATCGTCTCCAGCTTTTCTAAAAAGCTGGCTAGAAGGCTGACAGAAGGCATAAATAGGAGAGAAATTTCCTTATGTAAACCTCATTTTGACTAACCAAAACTTTAATTTCCATTTATAAACATAAAAGCTTTTTCGTACTAAAATGCCCTCCAAAATCCATGTTCTTCTTCTTTGTTCTTCTTCTTTTTTCTTCTTAAAAAACCTTCGTTCTTCATCATTTTTCTTGATGAAAAAACCCTCCGTTTTTCTTTCCGAAAAATTCCATCTTTTTATTCCTCCTCTTGCTGAAAAAATTTATTTTCTTTTTCTTCTTGCTGAAAAAATTCATTTACTTCTTTCTTTCTAAAAAAAAAAAATAAATCCCACATTCTCCTTCATTTTCTTCTTTAAAAAAAATCATCGTTGTTTTTCTTCTTAAAAAAACCCATCTTCTTCTTTTTTTTTTTTTTTCGTTTCTTCATCTCTATACTTTGTTAAATATTCAATGAGTAACAAGTACATTATAACTGTCAATGAGTACATATGAATGTTCTTTGTACCCATTGAATTTTAACGAGTATGCTATAAGAAGGGTACGAAATTTATTCATAGCCATAAAATACTCATAGCTACTATTAAAATCTATAGCATCTAGTAGAAATTCATCAGAGTACACAAAAGATTTAATGAGGGCGTTTTCATCCACAAAAAGTTACTCATTTGGAAATGAAAACTAAAGTTTTGAGGGTTTACTTAAGCCAATTGGTCAAAATTGAGGTTTACATAGGAAAATTTCTCTAAATAAGCTAACAATGGTAAGATAGAGTAGATCAATTCAGGTAAGGAGCTGAACGAGTTTTGTCAAGTTTTTTTGTGGGGCCACCTAGATGTATTTGTTGTATGTCCATACCATCCATTCATTTTTTTATAGATCATTTTATATCATTATACCAAAAAGGAAGAAAATCTAAATCTTATACGGACCACACCTCATCACGCATTGATCATTGAACACCTAACATTAAAAGCTTTCTAGGTTCCACCATAATTTTATTTCCCATCCAACCTGTTGATAATGTCACGCAGACATGGATTAATAAAAAAACACAAATATCAGCTTGACCCAAAACATGGCCCATAAAAAATTTTAATGGCCAATCACCACTGTTTCCTGTAGTGTAATCCACTTAAACTATGGATCTGCTTCATTTTTTAACCATGTCCTATGATGATCTGAAAGAACGAATGGGCAATGTTAATATACAACAATTAACAATTAAATGTGGGCGGACCCCACGTAAAAGACTTGACGGAACTCCGTCACTGAATCCACTCCCCGCAAGACTGACTTGGATGGTTGGTGAGGATCATGCCTTCTCAAACAATCCACGCCCCGCTATGTGCAGTCGCGGCTTCATAAAAACAACCCAAGCGCCCTGCCAACGTGGCACACGTAAGATATCTGGGATTGTAATCCAAGCAGGCCCCTTCTGTGGATGGCCCATGCATAAAAAAATCTCCCATATTGGAAGATCCCAGCCACCGATTTTTTACTTTCACCGAGTAGAAAGTAGGCTGTTACTCTATTTCTCTTCTTAACTGTCAATCTGTAGTCCAGAAATACAAAGGTTAAGATTAAGGAGAGTAAATTACTGGCGAATAGACCATCATCATTGGGCTATAATGGGCTAACGGTCTGGATTAAAGAAAATGTGACCCACTTATCAGAACAGAAAACCCGTGTATACTGCACATAGATGCTGATCGCGTATCACATGATCCCTCCTTAACGTATCGGACCCGGAATCCTTTGCAACACCTGTTGCACGCAGCTCGTACAACACACGTGGCCCACCATATTTTTATGAGAGATTCACTCTACCCATCACATTCGCCACACAATGGTAGGATATGGAATAAAAAATTTTACCCGATCTGCAACTCAGATGGTCCACACATGAGGAGTGGACGCCAACCATAGGTATGTGTCCAGGCCTACCATCGCGTATATAACTCCATCCAACCCGTTTATCAGATGGGCTTCAACATGATTAACGGATATTCTAAAATATTTGATCTCATCTAAAACTCAGGGGAATCACACAGTGTTAACTTAGAGATTTTAGGGGTGATTTTACATTTATTTTTTCTGTGGCATGGCCCAGATGATTTTAAATGATTGTTCAGGGTTGTACGGTGAATACAGAAAAGCTCACATGATAGACGGAGTGGATGTTACACGTCACAGCATGGTGGGCCCACACAGCTCTTGCGTTTTACCACGGCGGACCGCAATTGTGGAAGATGATCCTGGTCTAAATATCCGAAGACGTTTTTACAGCCATCAATTGCGGTATCGAGAATTATTCCTTTTCCCGCGTGTTTTTCATATATGTCTACGTTATCATCTGCACGTCATCCAGGAAACGGATTAGGTGTGTCTCTGGGGGCACCGTGTTGGCTCCGGCCTTACTGTGGGCCCCACCTTATTGTATGTATTTTATATCCATGCCGGTCATCCGTTTTGCCAGATTAACTGCATGAGCCCAAAAATTGAAATAGGTCCAACCATACCATAGGAAACAATAGTGATTAAATATTAATGAGCCACAAAAGTTTGAATCAAGCTGATATTTGTTGTATGGCTTCATCCAGATTTATGTGACCTTATAAATAGGTTAAATGGCAAATAAATATTACAGGAACCTTATGGTGGGTGATCTGGCAAAGCAGATGGAAGGGGTGGATATAATCTGATCCGGCAAAACATCTAGGTGTTGTATATGAATTTTGGTATGGTTAGACGCATTTTTCCTTATTTTTTTAATTTTTACTATTTTTGAAAAAGAAAATTCTTTTATTTGTATCATCACAGTAGATATCATTCCATAATATTAACAATATTTTCTTTTTTAGATTTTTTGGTTTTTAACCTTATGGAATATTGGAGGTTTAAGAGGAAGAAGATGGTGATATCTACCCCCCTTTTCACCATGCATGCACTGTCAGGATCCCACATGTTCTATACATGTGACATGGACGTGTTATCCATCTTGGGCCATTTACTTAGGCCTCACTTTGGATAGGTATAGACCAAAAATTAAATTATTCTTATGCCATTAGCTATTCAATCAGAGGGTCAACACTGCCACAGTGTAGATATTGTTCTACCAATCTGGCGGTTTAAACAGTGTTCTACCCACCTCTCTCTCTCTCTCCCCTGAGTTCATGGCAACAACGAGTATTTTTATCAGAGATTTTCCTAGAGAACGGTCAGGTGAGCGTTTATTGTCCATATGGCCGGCGCCACCAATACCATTTTGTACATGTTTGCAGCTATAAATACCCCTCCTACAATGCTGATTCCTGTCAAGCAATCCATCCCAACAATAGCTAAAGAGATGGCATTCTCCAGCCTTGCACTTGCTTTGATGTGTGTCCTGGGTCTAGCCGTGGCCCATCTTACCCAAGCCCAAAACTCCCCTCAAGACTTCCTTGCTGCTCACAATGCCGCACGTGCCCAGGTTGGCGTCGGCCCCATGACATGGGATCCCACTGTGGAGGCCTTCACCAGGAACTATGCTAATCAGTGTATTGGCGATTGCCAGCTTGTGCACTCAGGTGGACCATATGGCGAGAACATCTACTGGGGCTCAGGTCGTGAGTTCACGGCTGCTGATTCGATCAACTTGTGGGTCAGCGAGAGACGGGATTATAACTACAACACAAACACGTGTGCGGCCGAAAAGCAGTGTGGACACTATACTCAGGTAGTGTGGCACAACTCGGTCCAACTCGGTTGTGCACGCGTGAAGTGCAACAGTGGTGCAATTTTTATCACATGCAACTACAGCCCTCGTGGCAGCATCATTGGGCAAAAGCCTTGCTAGAGCCCTATAATCGATATTGTTATGTTACTAATCTTGGTTATCGCTCCAATAATCTCTTTGTTGAGTAAGCTCAAGGATCATGTGTCCTAGATGAGCCTTTGTTTTTATTAATTATATTAAGAAAATTTATGTTTTCTTTTACTACTTTTGTTAATTAGCATGAAAATGCTGAGTGGGTTGGTGGCACATGTATTTGGGTTGAGCGTCATACGTCAGGTAGGGAGCACTGTGAACATGTCCCGACCCACAAAAATAAAATAAAAAGAAAAAAGAAAAAAAAAAAAAGAAAAGAAGAAGAAGAAGAAAGGTTGGCCCACTAATCAGATAGGTGTAAATGGTACCTTTAATTTCTTTTATATTTCTAAGTTTTGGACGGTCATGATTGTCTAATTCATTCAACTGGGGCCACCCAGAGACTGACTTGTAAGAAGAGAGGGAAAAAAATGCTATTGATCCTACGAGAAGTCTCTTACATAAGCTTCTATTGAAGATGCTTATTGGGCCACCCGCACGAGGACCACATCATTCAAACCGTTTATGTAGTGTGTATCACCTTGGATTGGTCATGGCAAAAAATGGCTATAATTTAGATGATCCGATGGTCTATATTCAGTTGTATATATAAGTGCTTCATTCAATCCACTAATATGGCTGAAATGGTTTATAGGCCCTTTATGTGGTGCCCCACGAGATCAACAGTTATTATCGACCTAGAAGTTTGGCAATCTAAAAATAAGTTTTCAGAGTCATCAGATGTGCTTCACATCTATGAGACACTAAAATACAACTGACATAACAATTCTTGATGCTTATGGTCAACCTGATGACACCGCCGGCCTTCCCTATTTACTCAGTAGTTTTTCAGCTGGGCCACCATGGATATAACAAAATGGATGGACAGCCTTTGCGATTGCCATCCATGGGTTGACGATCACGGAAAACTAAGGTAGGTCCAGGCCTCTGGTTAAAGCGTACCACTCATAAGGGTGATATCGTAGGTCCAATCCCCTACCATGATGTACTCAAAATTATTCAATCTCGATTTGGTACATGAAATTCAGAAAGGTGGCTCAGCCGTTCATGCGTTCCAATGGAGGGAAGAACCTTTCCCAGTCTAGCTTTTCAAGAAATTTAGAAAAGAACCATTCATGATTTTACTTTTGACCATCCATATGTCAAATGGGTGGTTAAGGTCGCTTAATCAGCATGACTTAGAGATATGCTCCAAACACAGTTTACCCATCACTTTGGATGGCCTGGATAGCTTTACATGAGTGACAAGTGTGATGGCCATGATTCATCAACATGTTCATAATGGTGGTGAACTATGACTGGAGTTTAAACCATTCCAATTTTTTTTTTTTTCATCCATCAGGTGAGAACTGTTAATTGCCCCATAAATACAGCTGAGACTGTAACTTACACCAAAAATTCTTTATTTTCTCTTGGGCTGGTGAGAGAGGCCTGAAAAACAGATTTGCTGGAAGATGCATATCATGTGGTCCCAAACATTAACATATAGTTGGCATCCAAACCCGTGGTGAATGTGAGTTGTGAATTTAATATCAAGGATTAAACCTGATAGATATATACAATTTGGTCAGCCCCACAGGCATGGATGTTTTATGGAGAGAATTCCACTGTGTCAATTAATTTAGCCTTTTTTTTTTTTTTACTCTTCTTCTTCTACATCCTTCGTAGTATATCGTCTAAATGTGGAGAACTACGTGCCTCACCAAAGTTGCCATTTCCAGATTTGACTCAGACAGCCAAGCTATCACGTGTGGATGTGTGGAGAGGTGCGCCTTGCAAGGGTGCATATAAGCTACACCTAAAGCCCAAACTTCCCCTTTGGATTTTATGCACTCATGATTTTACTCTTAATCATCCATTTCATATCCATTAATTAGATGGTTGTGATTACTTGATCCATGTGATTTTAGAGGTGTGCTCCATCTACCTTCTTCTTGATGTACAGCGGGTCGCTGATTATTTCATGGCTTAGATGGACCAAAAGAAGACCGATCAGGGTCGAAAATAATCTAAACCATCAGGACTGTAAAACGGTTGTATCTTGGAATATGGAATGAGTTTTTAAACACATAATATAAGATTTTGGAGTAGCTCGAGCTAATTTAGCCACCCAACCCTGCTATGCTAGGTTGCCTAAGCCGGAATTGCGAGATTTGACCATATTGACAGTCATTAGCTTAGTTTTATTTCAATCTTACTATTTATAATAAGTTTTGTTTCTATCATAACTTTTGATCCGTAGGGTATTCAGAGTTTGTGCCCAACATAGAAATGGCGTAGAATAATTAGTAGAACAACATGTTTGGGCCCTGAAAACTTTTTATTTTTTGCCAAAAACCATGAGTTCTAATAGGATTGAGAGACTCTTATAAATAGCAAGTTTACTATTTATAGTAAGTCATATTTTCTAGGTGTTTGAGTTAGAGTCTGATACTTTACTTAGGGCTTAGTTTGCTATTTATAGGAATTATAATTTCGTTTTAAACATTCAATCAATTATTATCAATTTATTTAGAATTAATTTCTTTTTCTTTATATCTTTATTTCTTCTCGTGGATTTGAGAAACTACTAGTGAGAAAGACAGTGGTCAACCACCTACATCCTCCCTGCGTCACTTTTTGGGTTCTTCATAACCAATACAGGTGGGGAAATGATATAGTGCAACATGAAATATTGTAATAAGGTAATTAAGCCACGAAAGACTCGGTGCAAGCATATCCCAAATCCTAAAGATTATTGGCATCCCCCATACATCATGACGCCCATCAGATCAATGGCCTGGATTGTGTAACATGGACCCACTTGTATCCACAGTTCCCATAGAATATATGGTCCTATTCTAATGCAATAGGATTCTATAGGTCCTCCGGATGATAATCCCTCGAGAAAGTAGGTCAGATCATAGAAAATTCTTAGCCCACATGGGCTGCATCACTTTTATCAAACGTGTGGCTGAATAAAAAAAGATAAAAGTGAATAAATAAATGAACATAGGTAAGCGCAGCATTTGGTTGATTCACGTAACAGAAAATGGGTTGCACCGGAATTTTCTTCTGATGAATTATAGGAATCTATGTTACACTGAGGTTTTAATTAGTTCAAGTGGGGTCCATGCATGATTTGATCATTCCAGACCGTTTGTGCAATGGGCCACTGTGGATGGACCTTGAAGGGACCATCATTTTATTTTATGAGAAGAATTTTGATACTGTCACAGAATGTGACAGCAGCCGGCTTTTTGACAGCTGGATGGAGGATATGCAGACAGTTAGAAATTACTTTATATTGCTTGCATGGAGTGCAGGAAATTCGAATTAAACCGTCTAAACCATAGTCCCAGTTTAGATGTATCATGACCTAAAAACTAGGCTTGCTTGGTGATCTGAATTATGGATTGATGGACATTTATTAGACGATTAAAGTGAAATACACACAGAAAAATGGTACTATGAGGCTGTTCTCATGGGAGCTTCCCAAAAGGTCAAGCTCTAGATGCCCCATCGTGATCTATGTTGGACATTAACATCATACATTTGGTGGGTTCCCTCTAAGCCATGGGATATCTAGAAAATCAGCTGTATCCAAAGCTTATAGTGAGTCACACCATCTAAAATTGTGTGTAAACATGCTCGAAACATCTAAAAGCACTTGGTGGGGCCCACCTGAGTTTTGGATATGGCTGAAACTTGAATTGACTCTTCATCCAAGTGGGACATGCACAATGGATGAGATGGATGTTTAAACCACATCTTAGTGGGCGTATAAACAATCATATGGGTTTCAATGGGTATGTATCTACTCTCAACTATTGTGTGTAGTGTGGCCCACTTAAGCCATAGGTTGACCTGATTTTGCAGCCAATTGATACCATGGAAGGCTGCATCCAACTGATGGTGGTGATGTCTGGCATAGATCACGGTGGGACCCACAAAATTCAAGGTCGACCTCATAGTACCCATATGCGTGTAGGTGTAGGTGTCGGTGTGTAACATTTTAAGAAACAAGTGTCTATAAATTAAAGAATAAGATTGAACTATTGTTCAAGTAATTTGATCTTGTGACATCTTTAACTTAGCACAATTTAATCTGTTTAATATGAGATAATATGTGCCACGCGTGTAACATCTGTATGCCTGCAAATCAACTGTTATATGGATTATGGAGTATCAAATAGTCCTTATTTTGTGGCCTGCGTGTGGATGGACAGGATCTTTCTATGATGAAATTTTTAGAAGCATTACTCTATCCAACATGATCAGATTAATGTTCTTAAACGCTAAATTGTGGGGTCCACTTGAATAATTGTTCTATAGCAAAATGTCATACAGCAAAAAGGGTACGGATAATATCCATGTTTGATTTAGACTCAATTGTTGAAAAATATAGTTAAAAACAAGCGGAAACGAATTTCAGAGAACGAAACGTTTGGGTTTAACGAGTTTGAATTTGGAAATTAAAAAAAAAAAAAATATATATATATATATATATATATATATATATATATATATATATATATATATATAGAAGAATGAATGGCTAGATACATATATGATACATGCATGATCAGCTCGCGCTATTGCAACATGAAGTGTCCTCTCCTCCCAACGCTCCAACATAATTCTTTATGGGTCCATCATAATGCATGTGTGATATCAAATCCATCCATCACTTAAGCCAGCCAATTTTAGGTGGTGAGCGTGAAAATCATGTGAAACCCTGTTGAAATATCCAAGGGGCCCAATTTACAGTTCATACACCAAATACAATCATAAGGTGAGTACATGGAGGATGAAGGGAAAAACCAAATATCTTCTTCATCACAGACTTTGGTGGGTCCTAGAAAGATTTCATTATTGTGTATCTTATCTAGCTCTTCCCTGTGGTGTGGCCTATTTAAGTTTTGGATGGGTCTAATTTTTAGGGTTAAGTCTTACAGTTGTATGCTGCAAATGGCTAACGGAATGGATTTCACGCAAACATCCAATGGGCCCCATGGGTATTTATGCAGCACCCTTTGACTCCTCAGCACACGAGCCAAATGTGGAGGGTAGAGAACATTGGAAGTTTGCTGGATCCACACTCAGCACAAGAGTCAACCTGACAAGTTTTGTGGGATATCTGACCCGTTAATGAGGTGATTCTCAATGTGTAGATGACAACAAAAAATACGATGCTGGTCCACTCATTAGACGGGCTAAACCAGAACAAAAAAGAAAAAAAGAAATGAACGGTTCAAAGAACTTACGGACGGTCTAGTTTACAGGTAAGGCGTTATTGATTAGCGAACCCATCAGATTTTCGTTAATGGGAGCGGATTGGGTACTACGGTACTGCCCCACCAGGACCTAGTTAGAAACTGACGGAAATTGCAGGGGCTCTGTGAGGCCCACCATGATGTATATGTATTATCCATGCCGTCCATTTATTTTGAAAGATCATTTTAGGCTTGAACTTAAAAAATGAAGCAGGTGGAAGACTCAGATAGACCACACCACATGAAGCAGTGGGGATTGAGCTCTTAGTGTTGAAAACTTCCTAGGGGCTGACCGTGATGTTTATTTGCCATCAAACCTGTTCATAAGGCCACATCAAACCTGTTCATGTGGTTGATCCACCTGAGCCTTCGAACTTCCTCCTTTTTGGTCTCATGCCCTAAAATGATCTTTCAAAATAGATGGAGAGCGTGGATAAAAAAATATACATCATGGTGTGCCCCCACGGAGCCCCTAACATGCCCGTCCATCTCTAGCTAGGTCCTGGTGGGGGTAGTGCCCAATCCGCCCTTTGTTTACAATCATATTCACGGTGAGCTCTTATCTACCGCTCGAAGTTCCAAACTTGTTAGGGGGTGGGTCGTGTGTTTCGTGTAATGGTTTGTGTCGAGTGGGGTGCTTAGGCGACTAAACAACGTTTTCAGTATTCGAGGCCAGTAAATATGGGATGCACTGCTTCCTAGTTCTGACATGGACTCATAGCTGTGTAATCCAGACCATTGGTATGTTGAGTTCCTTGATCAAGAATCTCCAAAACTTTCTAAACATTGGAATATTTCAGTGACCAATATTTAGAGGTGGGCAATGATCTAGGTCAGGCTGAGTTAGCCCTAGTTTGGGTTTGGATCATTTTTGTGCCACCCCAATTTGTGGATCGGCCGGGTTTGGGTTTTAAGCCAACCCATGCAGCCCGAGTTTGGTTTGCTCCAAAAAAAAATCTAGTTCAAGCCGGATCGATTTGGTCAAAATTTTCGAAATGGGCTAAGTCGAGTTCGAACAGGAGGCGGTGCTTTTTTAATTGTTTGTTTAAATAATAAAGAATTAAAAAAAGTTAAAAATAATATATAAAAAAAATACAAAAGTATTTTACTACATGATCATGTTTAACATTCTCCAAAGGGGGAGTGTAACTTCAAAATAGACATGTAAGAGCCTTTTGAAATGGTGTTGTTTAGGGTCTTTTTTATACTTAGTATCCTAGGGATTGGGCCGGTCCAAACCAGGTCGAGTCAAGTTTCAGACCTGGCCAGGTTGGCACCACAAGAGATTGGGTTCGGCTCGTTCATTAAACGGGCTGAGTTAGGGTGGCTCATCGTTGGATCAAATTCCACTTCAAACCGGAACAAACCGGTCTTTTTTTATATGGATCGGGTCAAACTTCCATGCTGGCCCAGTTTGTGTCCAACTCTACCAATATTAGGAGCTTGTGGACTATCTCCCGTTTCACTTTTATTAGGATGAGTCTGGATGAGTTATTCGGGTCAACTCAAACTCGACAACTACGTTAGTAGTACGAGATCCTACCAGCTCCCCCACAATCATTATACATGTCATGTGCATGTTTAACTATCCAGACCATTCAAATTATATTCTAGAAATCATACTAATGACCTTGCTCACTATGTCACTCACAAGATGAAACCCATACATCATTGTGGGTCCCACAGAGCACCTGCTTGGACCTAGTCAGTCTAGGAGGGGGCAAAAGTCAATCCACTTCCATAATTCAAACAATTAAATTGTGGTCCCAATGCACCCTATTATGGAAGTAATGTAGTAGGAAAAAGCCCCTCTATCTTAAAGGGTCATAGGTGAGCTATGATGCGGACACCTAACAACTTTCGGGTTACTGTAAATAGATCACATGGTATTTACTGTCGATACCATTTATGCTTGATCTAACTACATCAAATCTAGTGACTCACTATGTGGCGATGAAATCTCCACAAGAGATATATGAAAGATCTTTTTAATTGTCATGACAATCGAATGTGATCAAAATCTGAAAAGTCATAAGTAGCCAGAAAGGATAAGTCTAGTTGGCTACTACCATGTGGCACGTGTTACGTATCCTACTCGATCACATGGCAAAGCCGATTTTACTCTCTTAATTTATATCCTCATGTTAAAAAATTGGGTATTAATCGAAAGATGGTCATAGTAAGTGATGGATTCAGCTAATGCACCATAACATCACATAAAAGAAATCCTTACCGCAGAAATCACTTAAGGAGCTAAGGAACAACAATGCATAGTTGGCCAAGTTTCACAATGCATTACATATGTTCATGTAGAGAAAGAGACAATACAAGAACTCGCATCCATCTAATAAAAGCAGAATGTGTGCACAGTTAATGGTCAGCCCATGACAAACAACTAGTACATGCGGTGTTATATATGATAAGCCTGTTCGTACTAAAATCCAACAAAATCTCAAGATCAATGGTGAAGATTGAGCCACATGGCATATTTGATATCTTTAGGGCATACGCCAAATATATGGAGGATAGATCAATCATATATTTGAGAAGCTTTGGTGTTTAAGCTATCTTCAGATAAGAACGAATAACTGCTAAGCCCACGCCAACACTAGAGCACATTTTGGGCATTCAACGAAGACAAAACCATGATAAAAAGAACTAACCGCTCTTTTTTAGCTACTTACAAGCAAAGGCACCATGTGAACAAGCAGTTATTCTCGCATCTATCTCAGGGAAGCCTATAAATAGTATAGGCAAATACAAAGAGAAAGGATCCGAACAATCAAACCTAAAACAAACCAATCAATCAACCAGTGCAACGCTGTTTATCTTAGTTTAACTTACTATCTCTACTACTCCTTAGCCGTGGGATGCTTAGTCTTTAGGAGTAGTCTAGTTTAGGTCCATCCTAAGATCAAGCTGGACTAACTTCTAGTGGTAAACAATATCTGTAATTCCCTTCCATCTGCGCTTGCGAGACGGATCAGAAAGAAGTCTTTAGATTTAAGAATCATCCGCTTACGCTCATACACTAGGGTAACCGTAGCTGTAACACCCCGAGATTTCAACTTTCGTGTATAATGCGACAGCCGAATTTCCAAGGTTACTTAGAATATGCGAGGGTAATACCCCCTACTTATTTACTCACAAATATGCATATTTTATATAATTTGGTAATCATGAACAAGATAGCAGAAACATACTTCTTATTTTATTAACTAAACTAATTCATCGAATACAATTACCATTTAAATAAATCAAATATTAATCATGTTCATAACTATGTCCCCCGATACTGGGACTTATTATAAATTAAAAATTTCTAATAAACGATAATTCAACTAATATCTGGCTATCTACCCTCATCTTTCACCATCTGCTCTCACGAGCCTTCGTAGTCGTCTCCTCGAGGCTTAGATTCCTGTGGATCATCACCTGCATGTTCTATATTGTTTTCCATAAAAAGAAACCGTCAAAGCAGTATAGTGAAGATCTTCTTCAAAATTAGCATAATAATTACATGAAAATATAACAAACAGACATAATACTTATTTAATGCAATGTATGATATGCATGACCTGGCGTAGGATTCCTTGAAACAAGACGCCAGGGTTTTTGGGACACGCAAGCTCATCGTTTTGCCCGACCAAGTGAAAAGTGGGACGCTCATTGCCCAAATCTTACGAGACAGTGTATGGGAAAAGTAGGACGCTCTAGCTTATTCCCAATTCTATACACTCGCATGGAGCCAAGTATATCCATGAGATTAGTCCATCTTTTATTATTACAGGTTTACACACAACCAATTAATATGCAACTAACCTTAGGCACCACCATACCATCCCCATGGTTCATCATCCACCAAAGTAGGCGTACCCAACACATCACCACCACGGATGGCGGGCCGTATCACTAAGGTTCATGACAACACATGTATACTCATAGCTTCATGAAGATCCATAAACAAATAAAAGAATGAAAGGGAAAGGATATTTATCAACCACTTAATCGGGCGGTCTGATATCGCCACCACAGGTCAGGGTGACCACTTAACCGGACAATGTAATAGCGTCATCTCAGGTTAAGGCAACCTCTTAACCGGGCAGTCCTGATATTCACCATCACAGATCAGAGTTCATCCATAATACTACAATAACATAATAAAAAAGATCTTCATTAGGCTATACAAATCAAGTTTCAACATTACATGGAAGGGATGGTGGTTCCTTTAAAGGTGATTACCCAATCCCATATGTGTACAATCATTCCATTATTTTGTCCATTTTTCATTTCTAATATACGATCACATCATCAAGTGATGGGCATAAGGCATTCTAAACCATTTACGTAACCATGTGAGAAGAAAAAGAATATTTGAGGACAATAACATACATGAACACAACACACAATAACCAAGATATGTAACCATTATAGTAAACTTAAAGAAGTCCTCACCTATTTGGCGTGTTTGGAGGGCGTATGGGTTGTTGGAGAATCGAAAAATCGACCAAGGTGCATTTCTCTCTCTCTCTCTCTCTCTCTCTCTCTCTCTCTCTATCCTTCTTTCTTTTCCTTCCTCTTTCCTTTTCTCTTTCTTTTCTTTCCTCTCTTGCTGAGATGAGATGAGCAACAACAATAGTGCCCCCCCCCCCCCCCCCCCCCCCCCCCCCCCCCCTCTCTTTCTCTCACCAAAACGTGAATGGTTTTGGTTCCTTTGCTGTGGAACTTATATAGGGGTGAGGAGACGTTTCTATATTAGAGGAAGAGGCCATGTATGCACACACGTGCATATGGATGTGTAACGTTTTAAAGTCATTTTTGGCCCATTTTGGGAAGTGCACACAAGATGGATGGCTGAGCTATTTTGGAGGTTAGGTATATTGAGGATGGGTTACAAAATGATCATGATAGATCAGGGAGTGGGGTCTACGTTTGGATGAACGGTCTTGGTGAAAAACAAGGAAGAAAGGGAGGTGAGAATAGTGTTTTTTGTACATGGGGTTTATGTGATGATCTGACAACTCTAGATGGTTTAGATGGGTCCAAGGAAGCTTGTGTGGTCCACAAATCGAAGCTCTACAGAGGTTTAGTTGGTGGTTTGTGCTAGAGAAAGATTTGGGTGGTGGATTGCAAGAGAGATGGAAATCTCAGTTTTTAATGAGAAAGAACTTGTTGGTTAGTTAGATGGGGTCCACTAGAGCCTAGTGAGAGAATCCCAACCTCCCATGCATAGCAGATGGCCTAGATGAAGTTTTCAAAAAAGCTATGGTTTGATCGAGCCATTAGATTGGGGTGTGTGGTGATTGGTTAGTGAAAATACTTCATGGGCGGGGGTTTATGATGATTACCCAGAGCTTGAACGATTCAAATTGTCAATATGGGTCCCACATGGGATTCAACTAGAGAGGGCAACAGTTATACATAGAGAGAAAAAATGGATTTCTTTTATTTGTCCTCTTTAATCGTGGGAGGATCGGTCAAACGTGGTTGACCATACACTTATTGTGCACTAAATGCACATCGGGTCCCACCATGACGCTCATGAGAATCCATCCCATCCATCATGTAGGTAGGATAATTTTAGGGTACCCCTCCAAAAATGAGGCAGATTCGAGTTCAAGTGGCCCGCCAACAACCCGATTTCTGATTGGGGGACTTCTACAATGATCGGAGGGATGAAATTCGACGTGTATGGCTCAAATGTGTCCAATAACTTATATCCAAAGTTTTGCGAGAAATTGATCGTGAGAAACTAGCGTACTTAAAAACATGGGGTTTAACTTAAGTTTAACTAATGGCATTTTCGTAATTATTATAAAATATCATTTTTTTTTTCGAAATCTTAGTCGTTTATCTTACTCCAGGGGTTATTTTAGACAACTTTAATAAATGGGTCAACTTAGAAATATGTATAGTTAGTACGTTGTTCACAATAAAAAGTAAAATTCACATAATTTTAATTATAATTAGAAAAAAATATAAAAGAAATACTAAGCAAAAATCGGGGCGTTACAGTAGCTAGCTGTAAGTAATTCCTAGCATTTCTTTAACCTCACTCATCAACACACTTTTTTGTGAAGCACCCTGATGCTCTCAGCTAAGTTGGTGATCCTGCTGTAGTGGTAAATTTATGCTCATTCTTGAATTCATCTCTCATCTGTATCTATTCAATTATACAATTGTTGCACTTTTGAAAGTCCTTAATACCTAAGGCAAAAAAGAACTCATCGGAGGAAGAACATAAACCTTTGCTAATCACCTGATAGCGTGCATGATAGTTGGCTGAATAAATGGACTATTGGACCACGGTTGAACGCCACTCTATCTCGACGCTAGGGGTTGGTGGTCACGGTTTGAATCAAACTTAATCAATTTTGGCATGCTTGCAAACTACACACCCGTCCCACGTAGCTGAATTCAAGACCGACAAAGCCACGACTGTTTATTTCCACTTTAACCGATATAAGAAGTGGCAACGAAGATCTCTCTCTAAGCTCAAAACTCTATAAATAAGAGAAAATCAAATAACTTTGGGCCCTCGTCAACCTAACACAAATCAACTCTACAGTGCAACATTGCCAGTCTTATCTTTTGATCCCATGACATTTTGTGTATGTTTGCTGCTGTAAAAAAAGCCTCCTCCAATGCTAATTCCTATCAAGCAATTCATCCGAAAAATAGCTAAAGAAATGGCCTTCTCCAGCCGTGCACTTGCTTTGATGTGTGTCATGGGCCTAGCCATGGCCCATCTTACCCAAGCCCAAAACTCCCCTCAAGATTTCCTTGCTGCTCACAATACCGTACGTGCTCAGGTCGGCGTCGGTCCCATGACATGGGACCCCACTGTGGAGGCCTTTGCCAAGAACCATGCTAATCAACGGATTGGCGATTGCCGGTTTGCGCACTCGGGTGGGCCCTACAGTGAGAACATCTTCGGGGGCTCCGGGGCTAAGTTCACAGCCACTGATGCGGTCAACTCATGGGTTGGCGAGAAGCAGCACTATAACAACGATACAAACACATGTGCACGCAGAGAGGAGTGTGGGCACTACACTCGGGTGGTGTGGCGCAACTCAGTCCGACTTGGTTGCGCACAAGTGAAGTGTAACAGTGGTGCAATTTTTATCACATGCAACTACGACCCTCGTGGAAACATCACAGGGCAAAAGCCCTACTAGAGCTCTATAATCGATATTATTATGTTGCTAATCTTCATCATCACTCCAATAATATTATTTTTGTTAGACAAGTTCTAGTAATATTAAGTAAATTGAAGTTTTATTTTATTGTTTCTTGATAATTACTATGAGAATGCTAAGCCATTCGTGGCCCATGTACAAATTGAATGGTTATGATTGTCTAATTTTCAGCTTGGGCCACTAGGGGATTTCCTAGTATATAAGAAAGGGGAGAAAAATGATGTTGACCCTAATAGAAGACTGTAACATTGGGCCACTGGCACAATGACAACATCATCTAAACCGTTTCTGTAGTGTGTATCATATTGGATAGCCATGGTCCAATGGCTATGATTTCACGATCCTATCCGTCGAATTGCAGATATGAAATGATGGTCTATATTCAATAACAGAAGTCATTGATTCAGATGGTTAGGATCATCCAACTGGATTGTAGCCCCTCCATGTTGCTCCCCGCTAGCTGAACAGTCTGATTCTGTTTGATGTCATGAGGAGGAGGCCCAATCACACAAATCCTCTTTGAAGATGAAGGGTTTATAGTTTCCAGCATCTCCATCTTCTAGACAATCAGAACCGTTGGTCCGATGATTAGACAATCAGAACCGTTGGTTCGAAGACCCACACATCCAGACCTTGACTTGTCATGCATTTGACTGGTCCCGTGATGATGCAAGTTGCTAAAAAAGACAAAAACAAAAAAGAATAAACAGAGAGTTCTATGAAGGACCGGCGCTGCATGCACTCTATGAAATTTCCTACCATTTAAGAAATGGTGGTGACACTTCAACCATATGCATGTCATATCTCTACGGCAATCAGGAACATCCAGCTCGATCGGTGACCCAATCATATATGACTTTAGAGATTTCTCCATCCACAATTTGTCCCATGCTTTAGATGGTCTGGGTAGCTTTACATGTGATGAGGATGAATAAAAATAGTGGTGAACTAACAAATGGCTCTCACGCGTTCTATTTTTGGCTTCAGTGGGATATTCCGAGGTCGCTTGGTATCCAATCCTGGATAGCACGTGAAACACACGGTAAAAGATGGAGAGAGAGAGAGAGAGAGAGAGAGAGAGAGAGAGAGCGCGCGAGCGGGGCGGGGGGGGGGGGGGGGGGGGGGGGGGAATGGAAAGGGGGTGTGTTACAGTTACTTTACATAAGCTGCTTATACCACAAGTGATTAGTAGCTGTGTAAAATCATTCAGGGTGTGTTTGTTTTACTTTTGAAGGGTAGAAATGTAAATACATTCAAAATGGGTAATGATTATTTACAAGAGGAATTACAAGCATTAGGCAGCTGATCCAAGCCGTGCATCTGTTTTAACAGCTCATTTTAGGACATGAGCCCAAACATTAGGCAAATCCAAAGAGTATCTGGACCACATGCGACAGTGTATGAGAATTAAACACATACCATTGAAAACTTTTTGAAGGCCATAAAAGTTTTGGATTAAGTTGATATTTTTTTAATGGTTCATTTATGTCTTTCCGAGCATTTGAACAGATTGGATGACAAATACACATCACAGTGGGCCTTATACAAATTTTCAATTTTAATGGTGGATGTCATTATTTTATTTTTTTTATGGTATGGTCCACCTAAGCTTACAATCTAAATCATTTTTGCGTTGATGCCTTAAAATGATCTTGTAAATAAGATAAACAGCTTGGATCAGACACATACATCGTGGTAGGAGCCCCATTTATGAACTAAAATAATAGGTTACAATCTCCCTATTTGAGGCCATTTAATGTGAGCTTTCTATCTCTCCAAAGCATGCTGTTAAAGTAATTACGGCCCATTCACTGTCATTTAGGGGGAGCAAATGGGCAAACAAACGCCATCATGGAATCTCATAATAAATTTGTTGTACAGTACGAGAAATTGGGGGACAAGGTTTGCTCACAATTAGAGCCATGAGCACGCCAGCACCTCAGTTTTTCTCCACTTTTATTAATTATGTTTATTATGTGTGGACACTAAAATTGAAAATTGTTCAAATTTCATGTTTGGCCCATATTGTGATATACGTGGCTTATCCACACCGGTCATTCATTTTGCGGGCTGATTTTAGGGTATGAACAGATCCGAATCTCAAGTGGACCACACCACATGAAACAGTGGGTTGAACGCATACCAGCGACCATGATTTCCTATGGTATGGCACACTTGAGCTTCAGATCTGCCTCCTTTTTGGGGCTCATGCCCTAAAATATTTCGATAAAAAAGATGGACGGCATGGATATGTCACAAACCTTACAGTGGGGTCCATGAATCTAAGTCCCTTCTTTTCAAACCACATTTTAAAGAGTAAATATTCATTTCTCTCTCGTTTCTCTGCGCCACTACCCTAGAAAGATAGGATGAGTTCTTTTGACTGATACCTCCGAGGGTAAGATATTCAAATCAAAACGGTTTATCTGTTGTCATGTCTCACATATTTGGTTCTACACGCTGTACCATATTTGGTTCTAAAAGCTGGCTAGAAGCCGGTTGGAAGACGTAAATAACGGTTGCAAAACAGGGCGCGGATTCAGTCAGGTCAAGACCTGACCGAGTTTCCTCAAGTTTTACAGTGGCGCCCACATGATATGTGTGTTGTATATCTAGACCGTCAATTAGTTTTTCCAGTTTCTTTTAGTGCATGGAACAAATAATTAAGGAGATCCAAATCTCATAGGAATCACATCACAGGAAGCAGTGATCATTGAATGCTCACCGTTAAAACCTTCCTAAGGTCCACTGTAATTTTATTTACCATCCAATCTGTTAATAATGTCACACAAAATTGGATTAAGTGAAAACAAAAATATCAGCTGGATCCAAAACTTTTATAGCCCACAAAAAGTTTTTAATGTTCAATCACTACTGTTTCCTGTGGTGGGGTACACTTGAGATATGGAGCTTCCTCAAAAAGAAATTACTAAAATTATATATATATATATATATATATATATATATATATATATATATATATATATATATATATATATATGGGAAATGGTACTATGAGGTCGACCTCATGGGAACTTCCCATGAGGTCGAGCTGTGTGGGCCCCACCGTGATGAGGATCGAACATCTACTCCTGCATTTGATGGGTCCCCTTGAGGTTATAGAATACCCCAAAAATCAGCCTTATAGGAAACTCATGTGGGCCATAACATCTAAAATCATGTGAAGACATGCCTAAAATATATAAAATCACTTGGTGGGGCCCACCTGAATTTTTTATGTGCCTGAAACATGGTATGACCCCTGGTACAAGTGGAACACACATAATAGATGGTCTGGATTTGTGAACCACATCTCGGTGGGCCCAATCAAAGATCATGAAGGTTTTAATGGGCCTATAACCCCTCCCAACTGTTGTCTGTGGTGTGGCCCACATAAGTCATGGATTGACTTGATTTTTAAGACCTTCGCCCACCACATAATGGTGCATCTGACCGATGGAGTAGATGTCCGATCCTCATCACGGTGGGGCCCACACAGGTCGACCTCATGGGAAGTTCCCATGAGGTCGACCTCATAGAACCATTTTCCTATATATATATATATATATATATATATATATATATATATATATATATATATATAGCCGAGGGCATATAACACTATTACGAGGTCTGAGTCGTGTCTCCTCATTCATCGTTAGACGGCGGATTTTAATATTTACGGCAGCACATGTGTAGGCATTAAGTCTTGACGTGACTGGAACCGAATCCACACCTCGCAGGACTGACCTGGGTCGTTGATGAGGACCATTCCATCTCGCAGAGGATGGCTATTTTCAGTCGCGGCTTCATACAATCAATCCAAGCGACGTACCCACGTGGCACACATGTAAGACATCTGGGATTGTAATCCTAGCAGGCCCCTTCTGTGGATGGCCATGCATAATAAATCTCTCTATTGAAAGATCTTAGCCATCGAATTTTTACTTTTACCAGTAGAAAATAGGCCGTTACTGTATACCTCTACTCAACCATCTATCTATAGTCCAGAAATACGAAGGGTACGATTGACAGATTGAGGAGAGGAAATTACTATTGAATCGATGATCATCACTGGGCTACAATGGGCTAACGGTCTGGATTAAAGTAAATATGACCCACTTGTTAGAACAGAAAACCCATGTATTATCATATGATCTCTCCTCTAACGTATCAGACACGGAATCCTTGGCAACACCTGTTTCACGCAACGGGTACAACACGTGGCCTGTTACACCTTAAGATCAGATATGGTGTCAGGCATCGAGCACCGTGAATGTACGGGTCCATAGAAAATCAAGGTTATATGGGTACACAATGGTGTAGTTCATATATCTACACCGTCCATCCATTTGAAGAGATCATTTTAGCGCATGAC
Organism: Liriodendron chinense; assembly: GCA_003013855.2. Taxonomy (NCBI): domain Eukaryota; kingdom Viridiplantae; phylum Streptophyta; class Magnoliopsida; order Magnoliales; family Magnoliaceae; genus Liriodendron; species Liriodendron chinense. The sequence continues at coordinate 18,222 of PVNU02002577.1, read as the reverse complement.
CCAAAAACTGAGTCATATCCAAATCTCAAGTGGACCACACCACAAAAGGAAGTGGGGACAATGATTCTTACCGATGAAAAATTCCTAGTTTCTACAATGATGTTCATTTGCCTTCCAAACTGTTCATAAGGTCACAGGACCTGGATGCGGGGTAAAAATAAATATCACATCGATCAAAAACTTCTGTGACCCCAAATAGATTCAATGGTAGACGTTCAATCTCCCAATGATTTCTTCTTTGTGGCCCACTTGATCTTTGGATCCGTCTTGTTTGTAGGATTAATACTTATCATGATGTCTCCAAATGGATGGTCGGTTTGGATATAATACGCACATCACAGTGGGGCCATAGAACTTGGTGACGTCAATACACCAACAAGGTAACTGGTGTAGGGTGCACCAGCCAATCGCTTCCTTGATATTTTGTGTGAGGGATCCACTTCGTCCATTATGTTCGCGGCACAATGGTAGGCTTTGGAAGCAAAAACGTGCCCGATCTGCAACTCAGATGATCCACACACATGGGAGAGGATGCAAACCATAAGCATGTGTCTAGGGCTACTGTCAAGTATATAATTCCATCTAAACCGTTTATCAGATGGGCCTTACCACACTTAACCGTGAATCTAAAAATTGATCTCATCTAAAACTCAGGCGGATCACACCATGTGATCTTAGAGATCTTAGTGGTGATTTTACATTTTTCCGGTGGCATGGCCCAGCTGAGTTTTGGATGATTTTTTTTTGGGTTGTAAAGTGAAAAAAAAGATCACATGATAGACAGAATGAATGTTACGCTCACAATACGGTGGTCGCTGTAAACGCGGCGGACCGCAATTGTAAAGAGGGCTGTGGTCCAAGATATCCGAAGACGTATCTGCAGCATCAATTGCGGTACCGAGATTTGCTCCTTTTCCCGCATGTTTTTGTCATATGTATACTTAATCATCTTCGCATCATCCAAGGAGCGGATTAGGTGTGGTCCCCCAGCCTCACCCAAGACGGTGCCGTCCTTATTGTGGGGGCCACCTTGATGTATGTATTCTAAATCCATGCCGATCATCCGTTTTACCAGATCATTTAACTGCATGAGCTAAAAAATGAAGTAGGTCGACCTTACGGTAATAAGCAGTGGTTATTACATTTATAGGCCACAAAAAGTTTGTATAAGTTGATATTTGTTTTATCACTTCATCAATGTTTATGTAAGCTTATAAGGTTGAATAGAAAATAGACATTATAGAAACCTTACCCTGGACATCAAATAGTTTTAATGATAGGGCCTTCAATCACCACTATTTTGTATAGTATGGTCCTAGGAAAGTCCCTGAGTGTATGTTTCCTAGGTTTCCTAGGTTTCATGATTTTGTATAGGAAAATCCCTCTATTTAAAGGATCATATTCATAGGTGAGCTGTAACGTGGACAGTACCTGACCATAGCCGTGCTACTGGAAATGTGGACCATCTATCACGCGTTATCTGCAGTCTGCACATGGTAAGAATACAATTACTGCTATAAAATGAACAGTAAATAGAGGGCTTTTTCCTATATGATCATCAGGTTGATGGCAAATGAGATATATCCAACACAGGTCACTGTGGCCATTGTGTAAAAAAAAATAATAATAATAATTAAATTATTATGTGGACTAGTCAGCTGATCGTGCCATCTGTTGAAGTCCCTCGATCGATATAGCATTCTCTAACCTCTTGTGTTTCTTCCCACCTTTCCTTTAAAATAATTAAAATAAAAAACCTCTTGTGAATGATTATCCGTTTCACAGATATTATACATAGCTGGAAAGCTATTGACGAATTAGACAACCTAGAAATTGATAAAGCCATTTTTTCTTTACACGTTTCTTGAAAAAGACCTTTGTTTTTTCAATCTAAAATTATGGTTATTTTTTAGTAAGTTCCGATGTTGCCATTTTTAAGGTTTTAAGGGGTTAATTGTAGTCCAGAATCTTTGTTTTAGTCATCTAGGCATTGATTATGAGTTTTAGAATGGTTAGAAGCATTTTTACTATTTTTCAATAATTTTTCCTTTTACTTGTATAATCACATTAGATATTATTCCATAATATTAACAATATTTTATTTTCTAGATTTTTGTTTTTAAACTTGTAGATTGGAAGTTTAATAAGCTCCCTTGCCACCGTGCACGGGCTATGTCAGGTTCCCAACATGTACTATTCATGTGACATGGGCGTTTTATCCATCTTGGATCATTTACGTAGGCCTCACTTTGGATAGGTATAGACCAAAAATTAAATTGATCTTAGGCCATTAGCTATTCAATGAGAGGGCTAACACTGCTACCAATCAGGCTGTTTAAACAGTATAAAAAAACAAATGAATGGATAAAGTGTACCACCCCACACGTCTCTCTCTCTCTCTCTCTCTCTCTCTCTCTCTCTCTCATTTTGTATCCATCTGACTAAAGAATTTCACTGCTACGGCGGCATAGAAATTTTCCTATCAGACTTTTCAACGAAAGAAAAAGGAAAACTGTCACGTGGGCCTTTATTTTACATGGCCATCCATACCATTTTGTGCATGTTTGCAGCTATAAATAACCCTCCTACAATGGTAATTCCTGTCAAGCAATCCATCCCAACAATTGCTAAAGAGATGGCATTCTCCAACTTTGCACTCGCTTTGATGTGTGTCATGGGTGTAGCCCTAGCCCATCTTACCCAAGCCCAAAACTCCCCCCAAGACTTCCTTGCTCCTCACAATGCCGCACGTGCCCAGGTTCGTGTTGGCCCCATGACATGGGATGCCCACTTTGGAGGCCTTTGCCAGGAACTATGCTAATCAGCGTATCGGTGATTGCAAGCTTGTGCACTCAGGTGGGCCATATGGCGAAAACATCTTCTGGGGTTCCGGCCGTGAGTTCACGGCTGCTGATGCGGTGAACTCATGGGTCAGAGAGAAACAATACTATAACTACGACGCAAACACATGTGCAGCCGGAAAGCAGTGTGGTCACTACACTCAGGTAGTGTGGCGCAACTCGGTCCGACTTGGTTGCGCACGCGTGAAGTGCAACAGTGGTGCAATTTTTATCACATGCAACTACAGCCCTCGAGGCAACATCATTGGGAAAAAGCCTTACTAGAGCTCTATGCTCCATATTATTATGCTGCTAATCTTGATTATCGGTCCAATAATTAATCTGTCTTGAATAAGCTCAGCGGATATATCATGTGTCCTAGATGAGCCTTTGTTTTTATTACTATTAATAAAATTAATGCTTTCTTGTATAATTTTTGTTAATTCTCAATTAAATGCTAAGTGGGTTCAGGGTACTACACTTGTGGATATGGTACATGTAGTTGAGTTGAGGGTCATACATCAGGTATAAAAAAGGAAAAAAGAAGAGGAAGAAGGGTGGCCCACTCATCAAGTGTGTGTAAATGGTAGCTAGCTTTCTCTTCTATTTCTAGGTTTTGGATGGCCTATGGTTGTCTAATTCATTCAACTGGGGCCACCCAGACCCACTTGTAAGAAGAGGTGAAAAAATTGCTATTAATCCTACTAGTAGTCTCTTACATAAGCTTTTGTTGAACATGCTTGATTGGGCCACCCGCACACCCGCAAGAGGACCACATCAACCAAATCGGTTGTGTAGTGTGTATCACCTTGGATTGGTCATGATTTATATGATCCGATGGTCTATATTCAACGGTAGAAGTGCTTCGTTCAAGCCACTAATATGGCTGAAATGGTTAATAGGCCTTTTATACGGTGGCCCACAAGATCAACAGTCATGATCGACACCCAATGAGCCCATGCCACAAGCTAAATAAGGACAGACATTGTGGGCCCAGAGGGTCGAGGAATCATATAACTTGACCCAAGTTCATTGACCTAGGAAGCCAAGTGAAACACGTACTATGCAACCAAACACCGGCACTTGAGAGATCTGAGTCGTTCATCTGTGGGTCTTAAATATATGTGTGGCAACCTCAAAATAAGTTAGCTAGTCTTCTGATGTGCTGCACATGTATGAGACACTAAAATGCAACCGACCAAACAGTCCATGATGCGTGTGGCTGATGATCTGATGACTCCACCTTCCTGATTTTGAGACTAGCATACGTTTTGGGTCACCATCTTGATCCGTACACACGGCATGACTGAATGACAATCCAAAACGGCCAAATCACTGAACCAAATGTGGATAGTTCAGAAAGCGTTATAGGTTCCAGCCTGGCCCATTGACAGCCCTGTATAAATACAAGTGACAACTCTAACTTGCACTGCTTTGAGTTTAGTTTAAGGCTGATTTGTGTATTTTCTCTTGGCAGATGAGTTATACCTGATTAACGGTTTGCCGGAAGATATATATCATGTGGCCCCAAACATTAACCTATGGTTTGCATCTCAACCCAATTGTTCCGTGGTGTGGTCCATATGAATTGTGAATCTAGTTGATTTTTAACCCTTTTTTTTTAACAACCAAATTTCATTGAACAAACGAGAGCTATACAAGACAATTAACAATTCGGCAGGGCCATGTCAACAGAAAGACCACCAAGCCCTCCTATCGTATAAGCCTGCCAGCCCTAACCCTGGAAAAACCAAGGTCACTATTGTTGGGCGCAGAAGCTCTCTTAGACTAATCAAACAAGTAATAGAAAACAAAAAATTCGAGCACAAATAAAACACAGATTTTTATGTGGAAAACCCTTAGCTGACCCTACCGTGTGACTTATCATAGCAATAGAAGAAGATACAAATGATCAACGACTGACATTTAGTGTTGGAAGGTGAAGAAAAATGATGTAGCTATGATTTTTGAAACATGACCCATCCATGATGCTTTCCGCAGGATGAACAGTCCGACCAATACATCGCCTTATCATGTTTACGGTGGGGAGAGAGCTTTACCTTATTTAGGTTCTGTGCATGGTACCGTATCATAGCCAGCTTTTTTTAAGAAGAAAAGCTGGCTAGAAGGCTGACAGAAGGCATAAAAAAAAGGAGAAATTTCCTTATGTAAACCTCATTTTAACTTATCAGGTCCAAGTAAACTCCCAAAACTTTAATTTCCATTTATAAACATATAGGCTTTTTCGGACTAAAATGCCCTCCAAAATCCATGTTCTTCTTTTTTTTTCTTCTTAAAAAACTTCATTCTTCTTCATTTTTCTTGATGAAAAAACTCACCTTCTTCAGTTTTTCTTCCCTGAAAAATTCCATCTTTTTATTCGTCCTCTTGTTGAAAAATTTATTTTCTTTTTCTTCTTGTTGAAAAAATTCATTTCCTTCTTTCTTTCTAAAAAAAAATCCCATATTCTCCTTCATTTTCTTCTTAAAAAAATTCATCGTTGTTTTCTTCTTAAAAAACTCATCTTTTTCTTTGTTTTTTTTTCGTCTCTTCTTATTTATACTTTGTTAAATATTCAACAAGTACATTATAACATTCAATGAGTACAGATGAATGTTATTTGTACTCATTGAATTTTAACGAGTATGCTATAAGAAGGCTACGTAATTTATTCGTAGCCATAAAATACTCGTTTACTTGTTAAGTATTCTATAGCTACTATTAAAATCCATAGCATCTAGTAGAAAATCTTCAGAGTCCACAAAAAATTTAAGGAGGGCGTTTTCATCACCAAAAAAATTACTCATTGGAAATGGAAACGAAAGTTGTGAGGGTTTACTTAAGCTGATCGGTCGAAATTGAGGTTTACATAGGAAAATTTCTCTACAGTAAGGTAACAATGACAAGATAGTGTAGATCAATTCAGGTCAGGAGCTGAACGAGTTTTGTCAAGTTTTTTTCGTGGGGCCGCCTAGATGTATTTGTTGTATATCCGTACCATCCATTCATTTTTTTTTATACAACAATTAACAATTAAATGTGGGTGGACCCCACGTAAAAGACTTGACGGAACTCCATCAGGTCCAAAGTGACTGAATCCACGCCCCCCAAGACTGAGCTGGATAGGTTGCTGAGGATCTGCCTTCTCAATCGCGGCTTCATAAAACCAACCCAAGCGCCCTACCAACGTGGCACACGCAAGATATCTGGGATTGTAATCCAAGCAGGCCCCTTCTGTTGATGGCCCATGCATAAAAAAATCTCCCATATTGGAAGATCCCAGCCACCGATTTTTTACTTTCACCAGTAGAAAGTAGGCTGTTACCCTATTTCTCTTCTTAACCGTCAATCTGTAGTCCAGAAATACAAAGGTTAAGATTAAGGAGAGGAAATTACTGGTGAATAGACCATCATCATTGGGCTATAATGGGCTAACGGTCTGGATTAAAGAAAATGTGACCCACTTATCAGAACAGAAAACCTGTGTATACTGCGCATAGATGCTGATCGCGTATCACATGATCCCTCCTTTAACGTATCGGGCCCGGAAGCTTTTGCAACTCCTGTCGCACATGTATTTGGGTTGAGCGTCATACGTCAGGTTGGGAGCACTGTGAACATGTCCCGACCCACAAAAATAAAAAAAAATAAAAAATAAAAAAAGGAGAAAAGAAGAAGAAGAAAGGTTGGCCCACTCATCAGATCGGTGTAGATGGTACGTTTATTATTTTATTTTTTTTGAATTTTGGATGGTCATGATTGTCTAATTCATTCAACTGGGGCCACCCAGAGACTGACTTGTAAGAAGAGAGGGAAAAAAATGCTATTGATCCTACTAGAAGTCTCTTACCTAAACTTCTGTTGAAGATGCTTATTGGGCCACCCGCACGAGGACCAAATCATTCAAACCGTTTATGTAGTGTGTATCACCTTGGATTGATCATGGCAAAAAATGGCTATAATTTAGATGATCCGATGGTCTATATTCAGTTGTATAAGTGCTTCATTCAATCCACTAATATGGCTGCAATGGTTTATAGGCCCTTTATGTGGTGCCCCACGAGATCAACAGTTATGATCGACCTAAAAGTTTGGCAATCTAAAAATAAGTTTTCAGTCATCAGATGTGCTTCGCATCTATGAGACACTAAAATACAACTGACATAACAATTCTTGATGCTTGTGGTCAACCTGATGACACCGCCGGCCTTCCCTATTTACTCAGTAGTTTTTCAGTTGGGCCACCATGGATATAACAAAATGGATGTACAGCCTTTGCGATTGCCATCCATGGGTTGACGATCACAGAAAACTAAGGTAGGTCCAGGCCTCTGGTCAAAGCGTACCACTCATAAGGGTGATATAGTAGGTCCAAGCCCCTACCATGATGTACTCAAAATTATTCAATCTCGATTTGGTACATGAAATTCAGAAAGGTGGCTCAGCCGTTCATGCGTTCCAATAGAGGGAAGAACCTTTACTAGTCTAGCTTTTCAAGAAATTTTGAAAAGAACCATTCATGATTTTACTTTTGACCATTCATATGTCAAATGGATGGTTAAGGTTGCTTAATCAGCATGACTTAGAGATATGCTCCAAACACAGTTTACCCATCACTTTGGATGGCCTGGATAGCTTTACATGAGTGACAAGTGTGATGGCCATGATTCATCACCATTTTCATAATGGTGGTGAACTATGACTGGAGTTTAACCGTTCCAATTTTTTTTTTTTTTTTTTTTCATCCATCAGGTGAGAACTGTTAATTGCCCCATAAATACAGCTGAGACTGTAACTTAACCATAAATTCTTTATTTTCTCTTGGGCTGGTGAGGTAGGCCTGAAAAACAGATTGCTGGAAGATGCACATCATGTAGTCCCACACATTAACATATAGTTGGCATCCAAACCCAATTGTTCTATGGTGTGGTCCATGTGAGTTGTGAATCTAATATCAAGGATTAAACCTGATAGATATATACAATATGGTGGGCCCCGCAGGCATGGATGTTTTATGGAGAGAATTCCACTGTGTCAATTAATTTAGCTTTTTTTTTTTTTTTCCTCTTCTTCTTCTGCATCTTTCATAGCATATCCTCTAAATGTGGAGAACTACGTAGCTCGCCAAAGTTGCCATTTCCAGATTTGACTCAGACAGCCAAGCTATCACGTGTGGATGTGTGGAGAGGTGCGCCTTGCAAGGGTGCATATAAGCTACACCTAAAGCCCAAACTTCCCCTTTCGATTTTATGCACTCATGAGTTTACTCTTAATCATCCATTTCATATCCATTAATTAGATGGTTGTGATTACTTGATCAATTTGATTTTAGAGGTGTGCTCCATCTACCATCTTCTTGATGTAGAGCAGGGTCGCTGATTATTTCATGGCTTAGATGGACCAAAAGAAGACCGATCAGGGCCAAAATTGATCTGAACTATCAAGACTGTAAAATAGTTGTATCTTGAAATCTGAATGAGTTTTTGAACATATAATATGAGATTTTGTAGTAGCTCGAGCTAATTTAGCCACCCAACCTAGCTATGCTAGGTTGCCCCAGCAGGTATTACGAGATTTGACCAGATCGACGGTCATTAGCTTAGTTTTATTTCAATTTTACTATTTATAGTAAGTTTTGTTTCTATCATGACTTTTGATCCATAGGGTATTTAGAGTTTGTGCCCAACATGGAAATGGCGTAGAATAATTAGTAGAACAACATGTTTGGGCCCTGAAAGCTTTTTATTTTTTAGCCAAAAATCACTGAGTTCTAATAGGATTGAGAGACTCTTATAAATAGTAAGTTTACTATTTATAGTAAGTCTACTATTTATAGTAAGTCATGTTTTCTTGGTGTTTGAGGTAGAGTCTAATACTTTACTTAGGGCTTAGTTTGCTATTTATAGGGCATTGTAATTTCATTTTAAACATTCAACCAATTATTATTAATTTACTTCGAAATTAATTTTTTTTTCTTTATATCTTTATTTCTTCTCGTGGATTTGAGAAACCACCGGTGAGAAAGACGGTGATCAACCTCCTACACCCTCCCTGCGTCACTTTTTGGGTTCTTCATAGCCAATACAGGTGGAGAAATGATATAGTGCAACATGAAATATTGTAATAAGGTAATTAAGCCACCAAAGACTCGGTGCAAGCATATCCCAAATCCTAAAGATTTTTGGCATCCCCCATACATCATGACGCCCATCAGATCAATGGCCTGGATTGTGTAACATGGACCCACTTGTATCCACAGTGCCCATAGAACAGTGGTCCTATTCTAATGCAATAGGATTCTATAGGTCCTCAGGATGATAATCCCTCGAGAAAGTAGGTCAGATCATAGAAAATTCTTAGCCCACATGGGCTGCATCACTTTTCTCAAACGTGTGGCCGAATAAAAAAGATAGAAGTGAATAAATAAATGAGTATAGGTAAGCGCAGCATTTCGTTGGTTCACGTAACAGAAAATGGGTTGCACCGCAATTTTCTTCTGATGAATTATAAGAATCTATGCTATACTGAGGTTTTAATTCGTTCAAATGGGGTCCATGCATGTTCATCATTTCAGACCGTTTGTGCATTGGGCCACTGTGGATGGACCTGGAAGGGACCATCATTTTATTTTATTAGAAGAATTTTGATACTGTCACAGAATGTGACAGCAGCCGGCTTTTTGACAACGGGATGGATGATATGCAGACAGAAAGTACTTTATATTGCTTACATGGAGTGCAGGAAATTCGAATTAAACCGTGTAAACCATAGTCCCAGTTTAGATGTATCATGACCTAAAAACTAGGCTTGCTCGGTGATCTGAATTATGGATTGATGGACATTTATTAGACAATTAAAGTGAAATACACACACAGAAAAATGGTACTATGAGGCTGTTCTCATGGGAGCTTCCCAAAAGGTCAAGCCCTGTATGCCCCATCGTGATCTATGCTGGACATTAACATTGTACAGTTGGTGGGTCCCCTCTAAGCTATGGGATATCTAGAAAATCAGCTGTATCCGAAGCTCATGGTGAGTCACACCATCTAAAATTGTGTGTAAACATGCTCAAAACATCTAAAAGCACTTGGTGGGGCCTACCTGAGTTTTGGAAATTGCTGAAACTTGAATTGACCCTTCATCCAAGTGGGACATGCAAAATGGATGAGATGGATGTTTAAACCACATCTCAGTTGGCGTATAAACAATCATATAGGTTTCAATATTGGGTGTGTATCTACTCTCAACTATTGTGTGTAGTGTCGCCCACCTAAGTCATAGGTTGACCTGATTTTTCAGCCAACTGATACCATGGAAGGCTGCATCTAACTGATGGTGGTGATGTCTGACATAGATCATGGTGGGACCCACAAAACTGGAGGTCGACCTCTCAGTACCCATATGCGTGTAGGTGTCGGTGTGTGTGTAACATTTTAAGAAACAAGTGTCTAAAAATTAAAGGATAAGATTGAACTATTGTTCAAGTAATTTGATCTTGTGACTTTAATTTAGCACAATTCAATCTGTTTAATTTGAGATAATATATGCCACGCGTGTAATATCTGTATGCCTGCATATCAACTGTCATATGGGTCATGGAGTATCAAATAGTCCTTATTTTGTGGCCTGCGTGTGGATGGACAGGATCTTTCTATGTTGAAACTTTTAGAAGCATGTTCTATGCAACATGATCAGATGGACAGGATCTTTCCATGCTGAAACTTTTAGAAGCATTGTTCTATCCAACATGATCAGATCAATGTTCGTAAACGCTAAATTGTGGGTTCCACTTGAACAATTGAAAACCTGACTATGTTATGCTTATCCTCCCGTATGGAAGAGAATACAGTCACCTTATGCAGTCAACGATATCAACTACTGTGGACCATAAATAGCAAAATGGCATACAGCGAAAAGGGTACGAAAAATGTCCATGTTTGATTCAGCCTCAATCGTTGAAAAGTAGGGTAAAAAATAAACGGAAACGAATTTCAGAGAATGAAACGTTTGGATTTAACAAGTTTGAATTTGGGGAAGAATAAAAAAAGAAGGAATGAATGGCTAGATACATACATGCATGATCAGCTCGCACTATTGCAACATGAAGTGTCCTCTCCTCCCAACGCTCCAACATAATTCTGTATGGGGTCCATCATAACGCATATGTGATATCAAATCCATCCATCACTTAAGCCAGCCAATTTTAGGTGGTGAGCCTGAAAATCATGTGAAACCCTGTTGAAATATCCAAGGGGCCCAATTTACAGTTCATACACCAAATACAATCATAAGGTGAGTACATGGAGGATGAAGGGAAAAACCAAATATCTTCTTCATCACAGACTTTGGTGGGTCCTAGAAAGATTTCATTATTGTGTATCTTATCTAGCTCTTCCCTGTGGTGTGGCCTATTTAAGTTTTGGATGGGTCTAATTTTTAGGGTTAAGTCTTACAGTTGTATGCTGCAAATGGCTAACGGAATGGATTTCACGCAAACATCCAATGGGCCCCATGGGTATTTATGCAGCACCCTTTGACTCCTCAGCACACGAGCCAAATGTGGAGGGTAGATAATATTGGAAGTTTGCTGGATCCACACTCAGCACACGAGTCAACCTGACAAGTTTTGTGGGATATCTGACCCGTTAATGAGGTGATTCTCAATGTGTAGATGACAACAAAAAATACGATGCTGGTCTACTCATTAGATGGGCTAAACCAAAACAAAAAAGAAAAAAAGAAATGAACGGTTCAAAGAACTTACGGACAGTCTAGTTTACAGGTACGGCCTTATTGATTAGCAAACCCATCAGATTTTCGTTAATGGGCGCGGATTGGGTAGTATGCAGTACAAGAAATATAACTTTTACAAAGGACAATTTTCCTGGCTAAATATCATAATTTCCTGGGTAAAAGTTATTACCAACGAAAATGTTCGTCGCAGCTTTCGTTGAAATATCACCCTCGCGAAAAACATTCACCAATGAAATTTAATTTTTTGTCGGTAAATAGCTGATCATTTCCGACAAAAAATTTCCTTAGTAAAAGTCAACAATTTCGTGACTATTATTTAATTTGTCAGTAATTATGCGGCTATTAGCGAGCAAAAATTTCCTTGGAAAAAGATATGACCTAGGATATGTTTCCTAGGACAAGGTAGTAGAATTACCTTTTCATTGCCAACAAAATATTTCTTTGGAACATCCAATATCCCTACCATTCAATATTTCTTTGGAACATTCAATATCCCTACCACCTGAAAGCATTCAATATTCAATATTTCTTTGGAACATTCAATATCCCTACCACCTGAAAGCATTCAGCATTCAATATTCAATATCCCAATCACCTGATTGAACATTCAATCGTATACCAATCAAAATAACCATTCAACCATAATACTGTTTTGAATAAAATCAAAATGTCAATCCCACCAATACATACAACCAATACAAAAAAAAAAAAAAAAAAAAAAAATTCAATCAGCACAAACATCCCTACTATCACCAACAAACAATCTGCAAAATAAAACAAAATACAATATTAGTAATTAATAACTTATAAATAAAATATGCTTTAGATTGCATGCACACGTGCTTTCACGCCTGTGCAATTTTATCTCAAATTGTTTTAGTGTGGGCTAATGGTGCGTTTAGGTGAGCCACGAAATGGGCATTTGGGTTGTCAAGGGGTGCAGCCAGAGGTTGTTTCTGGCCCAGATTTTGAACTGGTGGGGGTGGCCCAGCCCTATTCAAAACATTGGTTTTACTTGACAATTCCCTGGTTGCTTCTTGAGTAGTTCCCTTCCACCGTCGCAGGTAAAGCATACAAGACAAGCATTTGTAGGCATGCACATTATCAACTCATACCTGTCCATATGACAATATGGAAGTGTTAAAACCAGCCAAGGAGATCTTTACCAACTCATACCTGTCCGAAAATCTCACCCTGAATTTGACAGAAGTATCCAGATTAGATTCACAGAGGCATGGGCATCAGGCTGATCAAGAAAGACTTCCATACTAAGCCACTTGAAAACCCTCGAATGGCCATCCTGCACTCATCAAAGCTGGAGTGTTAAATACCACTTTGAAGATCAATGTCATTCAACTTAATTTATGCATTCAGACTAAAACCAATGGCATGATGATTTTGCATACACATACACACAACCAGCTTGGTACATGCTTAAATGTGGGATTGGACACAAAAGTAAACTGGCCAAAGAATTGACCTTGTGTTCAAAAGAATGGCATGGTAAACTGTTCTCTTTTTTCCTAAATGAAATCCACTTTGATTGCTGATTCCCCCCTCCCCCTCCCCCCCCAAAAAAAAACCCCAGCATGGTATAAATATTATAGTCCAATACAGCTTTCAAGAATACAAAGCATGAAACTGATAACCTACAGGCACCAGTATCCACCTTATGGCACTGTACCATCTTTCCGCCAATATGCTAATTGGAGGATGGACACCATGAAAACAGTAGATCCCACCATGAACATTGTCGTTGTAAAAAATCAGGCTGATCCACTCACTACGTCGGCCCACCTGTATGTCGAGTCGTTTTCCAATTGATTCAAATGTTGTGGCCCACTTGATGATTGGATTGGCCTGATTTTTGTGCTAGATGATCTTCATGAGGGATCGTATTGATGGTGTTGATGTCCTACACAAGTCGCAGGTTGGCAGGAAAGATGGTATGGTACCACAAGTTATGGTACCTTGTTGGTAGGTGGTTCCCATAAAGTACAATCTCCATTCAGTCATTTACTTAATCAATGGGTTGTCCATAAATATAAAAAAAATAAAATCATGAGGGCAGTTGGCAAAAACTTCCTCACCAGTTCTGACTAAGTTTATTATTCATTCGAATGGCAGAATTTCTCTCCTCTGTAAGGCTTGAAATTACAGCCTTTACCTGGAAAGGAACTTCAAATATTATATTTGCTTACAATCCAAAATGTACTGGATATGCATCAAAAAATCATTTTAAAACAGAATGCTCACAGATAACTCTCCTGAGTGAAGCATATATGCAGAAAAGTGTATCAAGAAGTTCATGTGCACCAACACAGAGAATCTGGTCACATATTAATTCAAATTAAACAGACGTTGATGCCATTGTTTCTCAAGTCATTTTCCAAAAAAAACCTGATTGGATGAAGAATATTAATGTCTGATTCTTGGAGTATTGTTTTTAAAAGTAGAACCATTGGATTTCTTTAATTTTAACTGTCCAATAAATGTTCACCAATCCAATGGTCAGCAGATCATATCAAATGGTCCTATGTTCTAGAATACAACTAGAATATAAATATAAAGGTAGAAAAAATAATTTTCTAATGATGATCTCCATAAGGACTATTACATGGATTTCAATTTTAGAGTTCTTGTTTGGATAGCAAGTAGAAATATCATATTCTTCTCACCATAGTTACCTAATTTCTTGTGCCAAGATTTTAAATTATGGAAAAAGTCAATACTTGCTTTGCAGAATTGTTGTTGTTTCTATCCAAACAAAATAAATGGTCATGTCAAGGGAAAACCTTTTTCATTTTCCATTGTTTGGCATGGAATCTTGGTGTCCAAAAGAAACAAAAAGGAATGATCAAGGAGAAAGCCAATAGGAAGGACTTCTAAGAGGAAGCAGTACAACATCCAAAAAGAAAATCCAAAACCAGAAAAAACTGAAAACGGGAAATACAATAACTGAGATCTACCAAAAAAGGAAAACATAAACAAGAAAGCCACAATTTAAGGTTCCAGAATTACCCTCCTAGATGAGCTGGCACACCTTACAGCACATACACAGTGGGATATGACAGCCCTGACCCGATACACGTGTATCGTGTTGGACACATGCCCATCAGTAGGTTGTGCAGGGAGAGATTTGGAAGTAATCTTGGAAGGCTTGTTTCATGAAAAATAAATAATGCTGTTCAATTCCCCAAAAAAAGGCCCTCCCTGACCACAACACTCAACGGGGAAAGAAGCCTCAGGTGATGTTGTAGACAAATTTGGCTTTAAAGAGAAGTGAGGAATCGCGGTCGCATCTCCAAAATGCGACCATCCTGGCTCGTGCTCGAAGAAGGGGTCGCATCTCCAAAATGCGACCATCCCGTCTCAGTGCTCGAAGAAGGTGTCGCATCTCCAAAATGTGAGCAGCCCTGGTCTCTGCTCTCTGCTCTCTGCTCTCTGCTCGCTGCTCTCTGCTCTCTGCTCTCTGCTCTCTGGCCTCTGCTCTCTGGTCTTTGGCCTCTGCTCTCTGGTCTCTGGTCTCTGGTGAGGACGTCCTTCAGCTCATAGTACCAGCAGCCTATATATGCGAGCATCTTGTCTCGCGAGCATCTTCCGACGTGCGAGCAGCTTTAACTACTGATCAGAGATGGCATCCCTTAGCCTATAGTACCAGCAGCACGTATAGGCCGATTTTGGGCTTATCTTCGTCTACGGCTCCGTGTCTTAAGGGATCGCTATCAAGGAACGTAATTGACCAGATGAGTAATTGGATTAGATTATTCCTTTATCTAAGGATAAGCAGGATAAGCACCTTATCCCATGAAATTAGTAGATGATCTCGGTATCTTACGTAACAGAATGGGACATTCAGATCTATATAAATAGATGGTTTCATCAATGAGAAGGCACACAATCTCTAAGCCTACATTTCACGCTTCATCTTACTATCACAGTACCCGTACTGACTTTGCCATCGGAGGGCCATAAGCCGGGCCAACCGGCGGTGGTCCTAACCTTTCTTGGTGATTGCAGGTTCTCAATCTATACCATTCATCTCTGAGTGGAGATCAGGCAACGAAGAATCCAAGTTAGTCCCTGACCAACAGCTGTTAGCCAATTTTTGGCGTTAACAGATTGGCGCCGTCTGTGGGAACGATTTGATCATCAAAGTCAGTCGTTCTTACCACTGATCAATATCCTTCCACAATTCCTCCTAAAAAGACTGCTCATCCTTCCACATCAAGGCAGACATTACCTCTGCCTGACGTTACTGAATCAGTGCCTGTTCCTCAAACCACTTCAACAAACATCCCTCAAGGAGCTCCGAACGTGCCATCAGCGAACCCATTATTGTAGGTTTCCGGAAGTCAAGATGACGTCACGCGTTTCCTCGGAAATACTCTTCTAACCCTCAACGCCGAGTTCAAGCCCTGTCTAATCGGATTGATCAGCATTTCCTGGAGCCGCAGAGACAACCTTCCGAAGGGTTGCCAGCGCAACCCATACGGGTGGCTTCCAGACATTCCGTGGATGAGCCACAGGTCCAACCAAATCATCCTCCATCAAATCGAATGCCGCTTGGCAACCAACCCCCTGTGCTACCTCCTACATTCCATACATTCTAGTGCTTCTCGTCAACATCAATCTCAGGGGTCCACCGTTGAAACATCAGGTTATACTTTATCGTGGGAAGGAGACCTCAAAAGAATCCATGATCGCTTTGATGTCATGGAGCAGCGATATCAGGCAAATCGACCGTCAGCTGTGGTGGCGTCGATACATCGATCCGAGTCTCCTTTCACCAGCGAGGTCATGGGAGCACCTTTACCTAGAAAATATCGTACATCTGTCATCACTCCATATACAGGTATAGGCGATCCTCTCGAACACTTGGAAACTTATAGGTCTTTTATGGAGCTGGAGGGACATGGGTCGGAAATCATGTGTAGAGCTTTTTCCCTAACCTTAAAGGAAGCAGCTCATACGTGGTTCCAGGGGCTGAAGCCTTGATCTATCGGCTCCTTTCCACAGTTATCGGAGCTTTTCCTTTCCCAATTCATGGGAAGCATCCGCACCAAAAAGCCAGCGTCCCACCTATTAATGGATTTGAAACAGCAGCATGGGGAGACGATAAAGGAGTTCACAGTACGGTTCACTGCCGAAGACATCCAAACTGAAGGATATACCAAAGAAAAAGGCCTTACCGCCCTCATAGCCGGAATTACGAGCGAAAAATTCAGATTTGCCTTAGAGAAAAACCCTCCAAAAACCATGGCGAAATTCCAAGCTAAAGCTCATAAGTATATTAATGCAGAAGAAGTTGCTCTGGCACGTCATGGTATACAGGGTAAGAAGCACAAGCCGGAGGAAATCTCGCCCCCAAATAAAAAAATATCGACGTGATCGATGAAACAGCTCTCCCAAGAAGCCTTAGCAAAATTATTGGGTGGAGAAATCATCCAGCACGTTAAGTTTGGAGCCATCATCCAATCTCTCTCTCTCACGAAGGTGCTAAAGGAATCCATTTCCTTCATAAGGATTCCATCGTTGTAGCGTTGAAGCTCTCGTGCCTCAACGAAACGGAATATGAGGCCTTAATTGTCGGCCTCAAATTAAGCAAATATACACACAATAGGGAACCTACTCATTCACAACGACTCTCAGCTCGTTGTATATCAAGTGCTCAACGAATTCGAGGCAAAGAAGGACTGGGTGGCTTCGTACAAATCTTAGGTACTCATCTTGCTCGTTTAAATTGAACAAATATAAAATAAGTCATATTCCTCGAGAGGAGAACAAGCTCGCAGGTTCTTTGGCAAAATTATCTTCTGCACTTGAGTCCGATCTGACGCAAGCTGTTCTTATCGAGCATCTATCTACCCCGAGTGTTGATTAAGTTGCTCCAGAGCAGCTCGCACATTATTTTTATCTTCCTGTTGGATGGACCCCATCATCCTTTACTCCAAAGTGGATGACTCCCAGATGATAAAAATCAGCCCGACAATTCGCTATCGTGCTGCCAGATGAAATACACCCGGGGGCATGCGGTAATCATCCCAAAGGACGGTCTCTAGCAAACAAAGCAATGAGACAATGATACTATTGGCCCACTATGAAGGCGGATGCTATCGAATTCTCAAAGAAATGTGACAAATATCAGCGATATTCTCCATTCCCTCATTTACCGTCTGAGTAAATGACGCCGATGGACGGTACTTGGCCTTTCGCTCAATGGAGAATTGATATAATCAGACCACTACCTATGGAAAAAGGACGTGGCAGGCGATTACTTCATCTCGATCTCCTAGAAGAGAAAATGAACATATCTTGTCTTGGAGTTGGCCTATCAACAACTTGGTGCTCAGGCAAAACATCGGAGCAGCTACTCGGTTATTGCATCTTAACTGGGAAGGCCCGTATCGAGTCATCGAGATTGCTCGACCAACTGTTCAGCTATGGAATCTATAACTTGGTCGCTACTCCATTTTTTGGACCTGAATAGCCCCGAAGGGAATACATACATTCTCTTGGCCAACCTTCTGCCCTTGGTAGAATCAAAGCCTCAATCGATAGATCAGTCTATCTCTATGCGGACATGGTCGCCAAGACCTCCCAGATTGAGCCACTGCCTTGGTAGAAT